>OY740791.1:28253175-29453175 GCA_963514005.1 Raja brachyura | reverse complement strand
TGGCCTGCTGGGTCAAATGGTCTATTCCTGTGCTCTCCATTTTATGTGATGAGGAAGATAAGTCACATGCAGAGACCAGAAGCAAGAGTCAGAAGCAGCTAAAGCTAACATTCTGAAATGGAATTGTAAATGGCAGAAACAAGGTTAGGTGAAAACGCATCTGTGGAGAGAATTTACTTGGAATCATAAAGAGTGTCTGCTTGGTATTGGGGAAAGAGGGGAGGGAAGGGGAAGGGGAGGGGGAGGGAAGGGGAGGGGGAGGGGAGGGGAAGGGGAGGGGGAGGGAAGGGGAGGGGGAGGGAAGGGGAGGGGGAGGGAAGGGGAGGAATTCCCAGGTGGGGAAGCCTGAGGTTTCTAGTACTCCTGCTGAATTTAACTCAATACACTTTTCAAATGTTTGCAGCAGGTTTCTCATCTAATAGCTTTAGGAATATAACAGTCAGATGAGGAGGTATTTCCACAGCCGATATTATGTAAGAAGGAGATTGTGATGGAAGAAGGAGTCTGATTTGTAGATTAGAAGGATGAGTGTGGAATTGGAAATTGTGGTGGGTGACTGAAGTTCAGATATCCAGGGAGTGCCAGAGATCATGTAAGGCATGTGGATTTGGAAATCAGGCAGATGTGGACATCAGAGATCCATAGGAATGGGACGGCCTCCAGATCCCAGGAAGCATGGGATACGCAAAATAGAAGTGCTCACGCTGGAGAGTGATCAAAGGGGACATACAGACACCACAGGGTTTGGGAACAGTACGGTGCATTGTACAGTCAGGAATATTGACATGGGTTGGTTCAGAAATTGTTTAAAATGATGGTCATTTAGGAGGGACACCTCCAGCTTTTATTGGCCTATGAGCAACAATGCAAACATGCTTCCTGATGTTCAGAAACTTTCTTACCTCTTTTTAACTGTTGGAATTTTTGAGCTTTGAGAAAACATGGGTTAAACATTAATATTTGTTAAAATAAATAACTTCAGCCTCCTTAAAAGATTTTGCTAATCAACTCACATCCTCAGGGAAGATTGCTTGGCAACCACCATTCCCAATTCCAATAAGCGGAAGTGGAACTTTGGAGGATTGTATGGTTTGGAACGGGGATTGAAATTCATTATTTTTTTGGCTAACACCTGCCTGCATTACTTTCCTGTTTCTTGGGGTTAAATTTTTTCTCAACTTTCGAGGTCAAGGAGCTTTTATTAGATGCAAAATGTGTTCAAGAAGAACATCTTTTAAGCAAATGCTAAGCCAGAAGGGAAAGAAGAGAGGTGTGTGACAGAGTGATGATGGAGTGTGGCAAAATGAAATGACGAGGCAAAGACAAAAACATGGGTTAGGTCCAGACGATGTGAAAATGATTGCAAGAGTTTAGCATAGAAAAAAACCAGCAGGGAAAAATCACGAAAAGGCTTAGTTTATCTCTCCACGCCACGTGTCCATTTACACAAAGACTTCTCCATATTAGTAGATTCATAGGAATCCACTTTGAACAACACAGTCTATAACACATGGACAAACTAGGCTTACTTCAGCTGTTGTGCATACCACGAATGTTCAGGTCAGGAGTACTCCGAAATATCGAGTTTCCTATAGAAAGCTGGGCGGATTACAATTACTGCTGGAGTGTAATACCTTTCTTTTACATATTAATTCCCCTTGTCATCATTTACATTTACTCAGATTGTGGAAAACAAACTTTAAAAAAAAAAGCAATCATGTATGTGTGAAATGCAATCCTCCAAATGCTTTGAATTAGTCACAAGGTTTGACTTGTTTTTCAGAATCTTGTTTTTGAATATGCTGGTGTGCGCATATCAAAATCAAATGTGTTAAGCTTACTAGTTGCATATGTGGGGACATATAAACTGCAACTTTTAGTTTAGTTCAGAGATACGTTGCGGAAACAGACCCTTCAGTCCACCGAGTCCCTGCCGACTAGCGATTCCTGCACTCTAACACTATCCCTCACACACTAGGGAAAATTTACATTTACACCAAGCCAATTAATCTACAAACCCTGCGTGTCTTAGGAGTGTGGGAGGAAGCCGGAGATCCTGGAGAAATCCCACGTAGGTCACGGGGAGAATGTACAAATGCGGGACAGACAAGTACCCGTAATGAGGATCAAACCTGGGCTCTGTAAGGCTGAAACTCAACCACTGCACAACCACACCACCCTATACATGGGAAATAGTCACACAATTATTAATGAATGTTTCATGCTGCTCCTTCAGCTGAGAAAGAAAATAACAAGAGCTGGCCGTTAACCCCATCGTTCATATATTGTTCAAGGTCTATATGTTTTTATTTAAATAACACCATGTACTAATCGAGTGGGGTTGTGGAACCATTATGTATTATTTAAAGCATTTCCTCCTGTTACAGACAAGTGGATGCCTATTAATTCATTGTGAAATCTTGGAAGAGAACCCAAAGGAAGTGAATTCCGATGGGAATTGTTCCCATCATTTGCTGCAGAATAGCCATGGAAACCAAAGAAAAATGTAATTTTTCAGGATTTGTGCAGCTGCAAATTATCAGATGATCAGACTTTGTACAAACATTCCCCTCACTCGCTTTAAGGATTCCTGTCCAAATATTTGGTGAGCAGTGTGGACAAATATAAGCTATCTCTTTGTTTTTAAATATCTTTTTCAAAACCAATCAGGGAAAATATACAATAGCAAATGGAGTGTGAAACTCAAGACCATTGTAAAGAAGGATTATACTTGGGCAGATCCCAAATCTCGAGTGCCTCTGGTGATTAGAGTGCAATGGAGAATCAGTCAACAAATGATCCATCAATGTTGGAGAAACTCAGAGGGTGAGGCAGCATCTATGGAGCGAAGGAATAGATGATGTTTCTGGTCAAGACCCTTCTTTAGATTGATGTGAGAGGGGGGGCATGAAGAAGGTCTCACTGATGCAGCTATATTATTGATGTCATTGCTATAGATTCTAGTGGTGTTGTCGTATGTTCACAAAAAGATTGCAAATTGTTAATTATCCATCATAAACCTTTGAGATCAGTTCTCGGGTTGTTTGGCTCGTGAGAGTTCAATTTTCTCTAGACTCCTACTTTGTGCTGTGAGATGAGGAATCATTCTTGTGACTTTGTTCTGCATTGAATTCAATGCTTGAATGAGCACCTCAGGCTATAGAAGCAGAAATGAACGGTGCTCAAAGTTTGGCCTGACCTTGTGTACTATTCAGATTAATCACAAGTTCCTCTGACTTGTATTTCACAGTGTCAGTAATGTATTATAACATTCAATGACTGTTGTTTGCAGTGTTTCAAATGTACTTGCATCTTGTTTAGTGACTGTATCACCTCTGCTCCATCCGCATTTAGCATCTGTAACTATATTTTGGTTGGCTTCTGATAGTGAATATTTCACCCTTGAAACATGTTTATGGACATTCCTACATTCATTACAGCATTTGCAAAGAAAAGGATGGGAATTTTGTTCTTTCCCTTGTAAAATCATTGTCCACATTTTTCGCTTTACTTTCCATTTTTTATTTACTTTTTTCTTAAAATGCTATTTGGGACCTTTAGTGTTTACTCCTAGTTAGATCATATCTAGATTAGAGCAACTATACGAAGGCACCATGTCCAAAGTTTGAAGCTAGGTTATAAGTTAGGGTGTTGGCCGGTGAATGTTTTAAAACCTGCCAGCAGTGGTTACAATATGGTCCATTGTCTGGTGTTTGTGCCTGCAACTAAAAGTGGGTTTGATTTTCTTGTGGTGGTAAAGGCGGCTGGAACTCCCATGGGGAGCTTGACAGATGAAATTCACATGGCCATAGAGCACGGAAAGAGGCCCTTCAGCTCAGAGTCAAAGTGATCATCAAATTTGTACTTAATCTTATCCTAAATGTATCCGACTTTATTCTCCCCGCATAGTTCTGAAAAACTGCCTAGATCCTATCACTCAACGACACATTCTGAGCATTTTGCAGTGGACAATGAACTTACTGAAACCTATATGTTTGGGGTGTGGCAGGACCACAGGGAACAGTGGGAATCTGACAACAACTTACTCCGAGTTTAGTTTCAAGGATACAGCATGAAAACTGGCCCTTTATCCCACTAAGCATGCTGACCATCGATGACTCATTCAAACTAGATCTATGTTATCCCACAAGAAGAGCTCCAACCGGTGGCCTCCGGCTGATAACATTCTGAAGCCGCGGTCTGCGGAGCTTCTAGCCGCGGGCGGGGCGTGGACTTACCATCTGGAGCCTGGGATCCCTCTCCAGGGATTGCCGGAGAAGAGCTCGGACTGCCGGCCCGCGGCCGACAACATCCTGAAGCCACGGCCTCCGGAAGGAAAGTGTCGATTCGGGACCTCCAAGCCGCGGAGTGGGTTTGTCCGTCCCGAGGCCGGGGTTTAGATCATCCCGACTGGAGGGTCTGTACATCGGGCCGTCTGTAGCGGCGACTACGGAGGGTCTATGGCCCTGACCGCGGGTGAACTGGGCAGTAGGACTGGCACAACTTTGCTGCCTTCCACCACAGTGAAGAATGTTGTGGTGGATGTTTGTGTTCAATTTTATTGTGAATTGAGTGTTCTTGTTAAGTGTATCACTGTTGGCAAATTCATTTCACTGTTTGTAATGTGCATGTGACAAATAAAATTAACTTTGACTTTCTCATCCACTCCCTGCGCACTAGTGGCAATCTACAGAGGCTAATCAACCTACAAATCTTTCAGAAACTGGATCATCTGGAGGAAACCCATGTGGTCACAGGGAGAACATGCAAACTCCTTATAGACAGTACCCAAGGTCAGTTTCAAACACAGGTCTCGGTCGCTATAAGGCAGCAGCTCCAGCAGCTGCACCACTCTGCTATAATTTCTCCTCTATCACAAAATGAAGAACACACGACCAACATTGCCAGCTGCCCACAAGGATTCATGATGACTGTGCCCCTATCCACAACTGATGTTTAGTCTGAGTGAGTTAATTCTAGATATGTACCTCACATAACGATATCAAATAATTTAACTATCTTCTCAATCATTGTCATTAACATGGATGTACCTCAATGAAGATCCCGCTGGTCTCCATGAGAAAAATGATCTAGCCTAGAGCCAACAGAAATCATAGCCTGGATTCAGAGCGGAAACAAGCAAAGCAAAAGGGAAGTAAGTTTTCGAGGTAGTGTGACATAGTGGTTCAGCTAATAGAACGTTGCCTTAATCCTCTCAGCATGGATTGGTGAAGGGAAGATCATGCGTACTTAGCATGACTGAATTGTTTGTGCGATGGTTAGAAGCAAAGTTTTTTGAGTGCAGCACGTTTAATTTGAGCTATAAGACTTTTGCAGGGCTTTTAACAAGGTTTTGTTTGATAAAATAATCAGTAAAGAGAAAACCAGTGGGATCTAACAGGAAGTAGGTGGAACCAAAAGCGTTTCTGTGGCAATAAGCAAAGAGAACTGATAATTTTGTATTGAAGTGAATGGTAGGTTGTTCCCAGTTGCGAGGACTGGATAACTATTTTTGCATGTATCAAACATTGAGATGTGCAGTTGAAAATAAAGAACGGTGGAGTTTGCTTGTTCTCCCTGTAACATTGTGGGTTTCTTTCAGATATAACCATATAACAATTACTAGCACGGAAACAGGCCCTCTCGGCCCTTCCAGTCCGTGCCGACCATTTATTTTCCCCTAGTCCCATCTACCTGCACTCAGACCATACCCCTCCATTCCCTTCCCATCCATATACCTATCCACTTTACTTTTAAATGTTAAAATCAATCATGCCTCCACCACTTCTGCTGGAAGCTCATTCCACACAGCCACCACTCTCTGAGTAAAGAAGTTCCCCCTCATGTTACCCCTAAACTTCTGTCCCTTAATTCTCATGTCATGCCCTCTTGTTTGATGCAGATTCCTCCCACATCCTACGATATATGCTAAAGAGCCTGTCCCACTTGGCCGTCATTTGCTCGCCACTTATGCGATGTGGTAGTGTGTGGGTAGCGTGTGGGTAGCGTATGGGTAGCGCGGGACAGGCACATGGAGTGGCGTGGGGGAGTGTGGAGTTGCGGGCGGTATCGCTCCAGTTCGTTCTGTACAAAATTTTCACTCCCCACCGGCCTGTCGCGTATATGATGGCCAAGTGGGACACACTGGCACGGCGCCACGTCTCACCTCCAACAGCGGCAGAAGCAGGCAAGCGATCGCTGAACTTGTCCCAGAGCGGGGACGAGACGATTGGAGATAGACACAAAATGCAGGACTAAAGGGCCTGTCCTACCAGCATCCGACTCCATGTGATGAGCGCGACCAAATTGGCAGTGGGGGCCGCGCGGAGGTCGGGTGATCCCTGTACAGTGCCGTTCCCACCAGCATGCGCCTGCATGCGGCAAGCGCGACCAAACCGGCAGTAGGGGCCGCGCGGAGGTCGGGTGAGTGGCGCACGTGGCGCAAAGTGAGGCGAACTTGGAGCGAAGTCTAAGGTAAGTTTGCCAGGACAGAGAGGGGCACACAGAGAGGGGCACAGAGGCACACACACACAGAGAGGTTCACGGAGGCACGACGTCGAGACGGTGTGTAATGCGTCGAGGCGACTGCGAGCCGACAAGCCGTTGCCGCGCGTACTTTTTGAACATAGTCAGTTTTTCAGAGCCCCGCGCGATGTCGGGACAAACTCCGCACAATTCCGCACTGCACCGGCGATCGAAGTGGGACCGGCCCCGCGACGCCGGACGGCTCAAGCGACCACGTTAGGTCGGGCTCATAGCATAGATTTGCATGCTGGTGGGACAGGCCCTTTACTCAACGGGACAGGCAGCATCTCTGAAGAGAAGCAATGCGTGAAGTTTCGGGTCGATACCCTTCTTCAGACTGAAGAAGAGTCTCCACCTGAAATATCATCCATTCCTTCTCTCCAGAGATGCTGCCGGTCCTGCTGAGATACTCCTACATTTTGTGTCGATCTTCAAATGACATCACGCGCTCCAGACGGCTGTGTGGCCGCATGATGACATGACTGGCCAAGTGGGACAGGCCCTTAGCTGATGAGTGAATTGGGCAAAGTGAATTATCTCTGGTATATATGTGCTGCAGATGATTCAGGGTGGAGTTGATTGGGAAGTGAGAGAGGCTAAGATATTAAGAAATCAGTGAATGACATGGCTGATGGGGACACGGGTAGAGTCAAACCTGTAGGAAAGAACTGCAGATGCTGGTTTAAATCAAAGGTAGACACAAAATGTTGGAGTAACTCAGCGGGACAGGCCGCATCTCTGGAGAGAAGGAATGGGTGACGTTTCGGGTCGAAACCCTAACCTCTAGAGATGCTGCATGTCCCGCTGAGTTATTCCAGCATTTAGTGTCTACCTTACTGAGTTCCCAAATATTTCATCTTTCACTATCTTTTTCCCCATTCAATATTTCAAACTTCTCTATTTGAGTTAAAATGTCTAACCCAGAAACCTCCTTATCTGTGGGATGAAACTGGAGCACTAGAAGATGCCCACGTATTGCAGGGACAACATGACATTTCCATGTTGATAGCCCCAGAGGTCAGGATTGAACCAGGTACATGAAGGTCCACTCTATTAACTGCATCTCAATGCCATTCTGCCCCCAGAATAAGACCCAGGATAGCCTTGGTGAGCCAAATACCCTCCGTCTCTGTTGCAAGAAAATATTAACAATCTGTGAACCACTGGAAGACACTACCAGCTGGTCAGCTTAGTGGAAAATTAGCACATGGAATTCCATTCAAAGACATTTGAAGAAATCATTTGGGGAGTGAAAATAAGGCTTGGGAATACACAATAAATGTTATTATATTGAGTAGTTAATATTGATGATCTTGCAGTGCATGCCCACGGATCCGCGAGGCAGCATGGAAGGTGGTTAAGGTGTTTAAAGAGGCATTGATGATGCTTTCATTATTTGCCAAAGGCAATAAAGTAGGTTTACTCAATATATAAATGTGTATGAAACATTACTTTAGTCGTTGCTAGTACACTGAATATAATTCTGGTCACCATGTTGCAGGACCACGTTTCTCCAATTCATGCAAACAAAATCTTGCATTTTTACCATTTTAATTGGTTTATTGCTTCTCAAACACCAGAGGACAGCAAATGGCCTAAGTGTTTAATCACAACTGGATCAGTACAGAGTTAAATGCGAACTTGGATTCTGCACCCTGAAACGTGAAACATTTACCATAACTGTACTTATGATTGCAGACCTGAAACCCTCATGGGAGGTTTACATTCCAAAGAACACTGTGATTTTAGTTTAATTTATGGCCCACAGTTACCAGGAGCTTTATCCAAGAAAAGCTTTTGTTTAAGCAACAATTTACACATCAGTCTCTAAATGGAATCATTAAATATAGAGCAATATAAGGCCTGATGATTCCTTCGAGGAATGTTTAGAGAAGCCCTGTAAATAAAATGGGAGAGCCATCTTTTCTAGTAGCTAATTCAGACATTCTGAAAGACATAAGGGAGACTCTCGTTCCAAGAGAATGTTTATATGCTTTGGCATGTAATCAGTGGAAACTTAACTCCCTTCCTACTCTCTATACAAATTAATAGTAATACTAAAGCAAGGATAGTGTTTGCATAGAAACACCAAGTGGTTGGTAGAAGATTTATGTATAGCAAACTGCATAAGTAAACGATGAAGTTGTCACAGATTTATAAGTATGTTGATCATTATATATTTTTATCTTTAAAAGTTGTCAAAATGTTTTGCATTCCTTGTGATTGTTAAAATATAATTCATACCGCTGATGATGTTGGGTGACACTGTGGGACAATTGTTAGGGTGTGGCTGCAGATCATGTTCTAGTAGTTAGCCAAGTGCAGAAGCAGCTGAAACAGAATGACACTGGGAGGCAGCATGCCATGATGTATGCAAGGGACTGGTAGCTGGCTGCCAAGCTTTGGCTGCAAGAGAAGCTGTTGGTGTTGGCCAGCTGGAGTGCACGAGGAATTGGATGAAAGAAGAACTAAATCATTGAAAGAGTTGCAGAGAAATCGGGGAGTTTTTAAAAACAAATGGAGAATCAATTCTTCCTGCAGGCGTTTTTTGAAATGACATTAACATGTCAATCGATAATGGAAGCTAGACTTAAAACATCAGAGCCTGACCCTTAGATTGACCTCCCTTTAAAGATGGTTAGGGTATTTCTGGAGCAAGGTTCAGACCTCACTGTCCAACTTCAGGGGAGAAGGGTCAGAGTGATTGTCGGCCCTGGTCTGGCCCATACAAGTCAGGATATGCTGGCATTGTGGAGGTGATGCTGTTCCAGCAAGATCTGGCACAGTGTATTTTACATCATTATAGCCAATAATATGGATACAAAATTGCTGCTGAAAGAAGGGGAACCTTTGAGAATCACATTGCACATCAAAAACATGTGTTTTTACTTTGTAATGCAGATGCTTTTACAGAATTTTAAATTTGAAACCATTTAAGGAACCTCCATATAATCAGGGATTTTTTTTTTACTGTGCATGTAGGAGAGATAACTATCAGATCCCACATAGTTAAAACTCATTGCCTGCCCTGTTCAGGTTCCAATGAGAATCAATAGCCTGCGAGTGGCATTGGTAACATAGCAACAGCACATACTAACAAAAGCAAACCAAAATGTAATCAAAATGTTAATAAATTAAATCCATTGTATTGAGTGCAAAATATTTAATTGCATGACAAGCAAAAATAGACTCGTATCATACGCAGATATATATTGTGTGTGAATTATGGATTTTACTCATCTATCTGTGTTAATTTAAAGCTTGCTAGTCAGAAATAGTGCAGAGTAAAATAGGTGATTAAATGTAAAGGATGTGCTTGGTATTATCATATTAAATATGCTTATCATCAGTCCTCAATCCTAAAGCTGCCCCATACCCAAAGCTGCCTTACACTGATTGATATCATCAATAATTTTAATTTCTATTGTACCTTTGGAAACTGTCTCAGTGTTTAGTTTAGTTTCGAGATACAACTGGCTCTTCGGCCCACTGAGTCCATGTCGACAGCGATTCCCGCACATCAACACTATCCTACACACACTAGGGACAATTTTCACATTTATACCAAGCCAATTAACCTACAAACCTGTACGTCTTCAGAGTGTGAGTGGAAACCGAAGATCTCGGAGAAAACCCACGCAGTCATGGGGAGAACGTACAAACTCCGTACAGACATCTCCCGAGTGCTTAATAGAATAATTGGCAAACAAATTCAAACTATGAAAGATACAAGGTGGTATTAGCTCAATAGAAATAGGTTTTGTGGAACATTTCAGACAGGAAAAAACAGAAATAAAGGTTTCAACAGAAAATTCTTGAACTTTGAGTTTAAATCAATGGTGAAATTATTTAAAAAAGGCATTTTCCTTGGGGCACAGAGATTAGGGATCATTGTAGAGCTGAGGGAGATCATAGAGACACCTCAAGTCATACCTCTGAGAGAAAGATAGAGAATGGATAAGGACTTTCAAAGAGCCATCTGCAACGTACTATTTATTATAGAACAGATTATGTGACTTGTCCCGGCCCTTTCTCAGGGCGTGGCAGTGGCAATATTTAAGTAACGTTATTAGGTTGTATTCTCTCAACATAAGAGCATCTCCACTGCCTGTTCAGTTGTGTTGCCTGCGTATTAGTTGGTCTAGAGTGACTCAGTAGAAGCTTTGGTCAGCAAACCGCAACCAGTCTGTTGCCTCTTCCAGCACACAAAGACTGTTGACTACAAACACATCAGGGGCTTGAGGATAAATTGTTTTTTTTAAAGAAATTGACCATAGAATTTCAGTGACATTTTAACCCAGGGCAATATGTTGGATTCAGCACTAATCATTTAACTTGTGATGTGCAGTGGTATTATACCAGCTCCTGAGTAAGCAGGCACACAAAAGGACCAAACATGCTGGAGTAACTCAGTGGATCAGGCATCACCTCTGGAGAACATAGGTCAGTAATGATTCAGATTCAAACTCTTTTCAGACATACAGGCATACTAGAGGTGGTTCCATCTGTATGTTGGCTGGGTTGATGAGGCCCACTTTGGTATCAGCACTGGACAAGATCAGATCAACCAAGTGACAACGTTTGTGTGCTTGCTGTCCACACACAAACCACCTGCTATTGCATTTTCTCAGCTGCTGATAAGCACAATTGATTCTGAAGTGTGCACCAGCAATGTAATTCTTACCAAAAATCAGCAGCCATTGTGCAAAAATAAATGAAGCTCTCCATACAAACTTCAGTGGCTAATGTTTATTGTTCTAACTTCCTTCCTGTTCTAAAGTGTTGCCTCGTGCCTGAGTATTGTTCCACTGAAGCTACCTGCCATCTGGCACCTCTTACATGAAGCTCATTGTGAGGTTTGGCAGTGACTATCAGGAGTATACGTACTTCAATTAAACCCAAACCAGCTATCACCCGATATCTTCAGTACTGTCCAATTTTTGAATATTTCTTTCAGGATAACAAGCAAAAAAGGAAGCCCAGCTTACATTTCTCATCTCTCAATTGGAACTTAGTCAATTGTGACCCGCCCTGCGATCAGTTAATTCATATATACCTCGTTGTTCCAGGTGGGTGCATTTAACAACTTGCAGTGTGTTAGGTTGGAATTTTGATTGAAAATTTGATTGAGATTATATACATGTGGGAACTTTTGGGAATATTTCAGTCTGAATCAATGTGAAAGATTATTAAACAGATAAGCAACAAATATATCCATGCTGATAAATATTTTAATCGAGAGCCACACATTGCTTATTGTCAAACTTTAGGGCGCCGATTTCAAAAACTCAGAAAAAACAAATGCAAAGCAATGATCAGAAATGTTGTGCAAAATTAGTTGATTTTTCTGGTGACATTTGTTTAAGTAGGCATTATGGCTTCCTGCATATGTGCTTGCTTTGGCCCTGATTTCATTGAATCATGCCAGCAGTATTTCATTGAACTCTGCGTCCACACTTGAAGCAACTTATGTGTAAACCGGGAACCATTCCTACCTACCTTGGACACTGCCTCTCATTTTCACCTTCCATCCCTTCCTCTGCAATTGAGTCACCTTTCAGATCACGCAAAAGATTTGGTTAGTCAGGAAACTGTCGATTGCCTTTGCAGAAAAAACAGAAAGATTTTTAAAGCTATCTAAATTGAATCTACCTCAACAATGTGGATTAAAACTGGAACAGTGCATGTTTTGTGGCGTACTGATTACACAACTTCATGACACAACTTCACAAGCCGTCATAGCCCCTGACAACCCTGTGATCTCAGCCTGTGAGGTCTATGGGTGCCATCTGTACGGAGTTTGTATGTTCTCCCTGTGACAGCGTGCGTTTTCCCTGAAGAAGGGTCTAGACTCGAAACGCCACCTATTCCTTTTCTCCACAGATGCTGCCTGACCTGTACTCCAGCTTTTTTGTATCAGTCTTGGATTTTCTCCCTGTTCTACTAATTTCACTAGACCCATAACTGTGTGGTTAAACATAGCTCCGACGTCACATACAAATTCCCCAGTGACACCGTGATATTTGGCTGCAGCAGAGGTGAGGATGAGTCAACTTGCAGGAGAGAACTGGTTGCATGGTACCACACCAACAACCTCTCACTCAACATCACAAAACAAAGGAAATAATCATTGATTTTGTACAGGAGAAGTCAGCTTCAATTTCCTGGCCTTTACTAGGAAGATGGGTTTTCCCCCGAAACGTTGCCTATCTCCCTCGCTCCATAAATGCTGCTGCACCCGCTGAGTTTCTCCAGCATTTTGTGTACCCTCGATTTTCCAGCATCCGCAGTTCCTTCTTAAACACTTTGTCTACTCCACTGTGAAATCTCCTCAAGGTATGCCTACTTTGAAGAAGTTCTCCTCCCTCTGGAGGAAGAAGGGTTTCGGCCCGAAACATTGCCGATCTCCCTCGCTCCATAGATGCTGCTGCACCCGCTGAGTTTCTCCAGCATTTTGTGTACCTTCAATTTCCTGGCCTTTACTAACTTGGAAGGTCTATCCAGGACCCAGCACATTGATGTAATCATGGAGAAGGTATGCCAGTCCCTCTACTTCCTTAGTCTGAAGAGATTTGGCATGTCACCAAATACTCTAACAAATCTCTACAGGTGCACTACAGAAAGTGTAGTTTAGTTTAGTTTATTGTCGCGTGCACTGAGGTACAGTGAAAAGCATTTATTGCGTGCTAACCAATCAGCAGAAAGACAATATGATTAAAATCGAGCCATTCACAGTGTACAGATACATGTTAATGGTAATAACGTAAATACCATTTAGTGAAAGATAAAGCCAGTAATGTTTTGTGCAGTGTGCATTATGCATGGTTCATAATCCTCCTTTCCTTCTCTCCAGAGATGCTGCCTGACTCCAGCATTTTGTGTCTACCTTCGATTTAAACCAGCATTTGCAGTTCCTTCCTACACATCCATGGTTCTAACATGGGCCAGAAAACCTATTCACCAAAATAGTGTTAGCGCACCAGAGAAATATGAACAATTATAACAGTTTCTGGGTTCCATTAACTCTGGAATGAAACCCACATCTCTGCTGATTACACCGTCTATATCATATATATATATCATATGTACTTTCCTAATATCTCTAGTTTAGTTTAATTTAGAGATACTGTGTGGAAACAGGCCCTTTGGCCCGCCGAGTTCGCACCGACCAGCGATCCCCGCACATTAACACTATCCTTCACACACTGGGTCCAATTTTACACTTATACCATGCCAATTAACCTACTAACCTGTACGTCTTTGGAATGTGGGGGGAAACCGAAGATCTCAGAGAAAACTGCAGGTCACGGGGAGAACATGCAAACTCCGTACAGACAACAACCATAGTGAGGATTGAAGCCGGGTCTCCAGCGCAGCAAGTGCTGTAAGGCAACAACTTTACCACTGCGCCAGCGTGGCTGTGCATGTGCAGTCTGGAACGTTCAAGGTCAGGGAACAGTTGATGGAAGTAAGAAAAACTAATATGCTGCAACGCACAAATTAAAAAATAGAAAATGCTGGAAAGACTTAGCAGGTCGGGCAAATTCTGTGGAAAGAGAAGCAGAGTTAATGCTTCAGCTTGGAGACCCTTTGTCAGTGGGAAAGTTGTGAACTTTAAGAACATCTTGAAAGTTTTTCCTCCAACTGCCTGTTAATCTCTTGCTCTGATAAACTCAGAATAAGGTGAGCAACAGGGTCTGCTGTCGGATACATGTATGACGTGGCAGATCCAACAGAAGTAATGGAATCTACCAGGTACCAAATGCTGGGGATGTTGCACTGTTTTGTTTTAGTATAGTTTATTATTGTCACGGGTAATGAGATACAGTGGAAAGCTTTCCGTAGCGTGCTATCCAGCCAAAGAAAAGACTGTCATTGATTACAATCAAGCTGGCCATAGTGTACAGAAAAGGATAAAGTTACCACAGTTAGTTCAAGATAATGTTCGATTAAAGGTAGTTTAAATTTCTCAAAGTAGTACAGCTCTTCAGCTGCTTAATCTGCTGCGATCCAATGAGACCTGGGAGAGAACACTGATGTTCATTTAACCTTCCAATTGATCTGTAGAGGTTTGTGGAGCCAACACTGGTTGTATATCTTCAGTGCTCTGAAGCACTGACTCTGTGTAATCTAGGGGGCAGGTTCAGAATTTTCTGGTACTTGATTTACATATTCAGGCAATTATATGTATACCTACATTTTAGTTTGGAAACAACTTAGAAATTATAAGATTATGTTGGTTGGAATGTTGAAAACATATCAAATGTCAAAGGAAGAATGTTTCAATAAAGTTTACAAAATGAGGACCTGGATCGCTATCAACTCCTTAACCCATTTGTATGCACTATATCATGGTCATTGCTCAGTGATAGCTGCACCCAACAAGTGGTTTAGAAAGAGAAAGTGCCACTCATAGTGCTACTGAAAGGAGCACTAACCTAGAGTGCACAGTGCATTCACCTACATTAACAAATGGCACATTTGCTCTGCCTTCACACACCTCCAGTCGCCCTTGTTCAGTCCTGACCTCTGGTGCTGCCTGTGTGGAGTTTGCATGCTCTTGTGAGATTCAACCATAAGCTCCAATTTCATCCCATATCACAAAGATATGTTGATAGGTTTACTGGGTGCTCCAGATTGTCTCTAGTTTAGGTAGGTGGCAAAGAAATCGGAGTTGATGGGCACGCTAATGGAAATATTCTGAGAATGAGCATACATTCAATAGGACAAAATGGCTTTCGCTCATGAGAAATATAAAAAAATTAGATCATTGGTATCCAACTAGAATTTGTTGTTGACTGTTGTTGCACTATTGCATTTGCTTTTCTTGGTACATCAACCCCGTTCTTTCCAAGTGAAGAGACTTGAGGTGAGATGAATATTGATTGAAAGATACAGTCTGGAAACATGCCCCTTAGGTTGCCCATTTTGGATAGAGACCCTTCTTCAGACTCAGTAATCTAAAGAAGATTCCCACCCCGAAACATCACCTACCCATGTTTTCCAGAGATGCTGCCTCACCTGATGTGTTATTCCAACATTTTGTGTTCTTTTGTGTATTAACCAGCATTTGCAGTTCCTTGTTTCTACTAAAGAAAGATAGAATGATGCAGATCAGTCCTGTCCATAACATTGATAGATCCTCACAAAGCACAGTGCAGGAAGGAAATACCACTGTGAAAAGCTTAGGAATGCCATTGCTGGAGCGGGAACCCACTCCCATAAATAGCATCTACCTCTGTAGTTAAAGTGGTCATTAATCCAATGCAAACCTTATCACTGAATTTTGTTCCTTCAAAGGGCACCTTGCTTTAAATTCAAAGAGCACCTTGCTTTAAAAAATATAGGCCTCCTTCCTTCAACAGGTGCAAGCCTATTTGATCATTCTCCCCAGAGCAATAGGTCGCGGGGCAGCTCACTATCAAACCTTTAGCGAGGCCGAACCATGCCGAAGGATCACGTCTCAAGCTGTAGCTTTTCCCCCAGTATCCCAACTGTCCTCAAGTTGCACCCCATGTACGGACCTATGTTTTAACGTTTACACCAGATGTGTTTAGCTGTTTTCAATCAGCAAAGCTAATTAATCTCAACAACTTATGCGATTTGATCAAATTTGAAAGCTGCACTTTCCGTAAATGTAAAAAGGTGGAATAAAACGCACTTCTCCTTTCCGATTATTCATGAAATCGGAAACTGCACAGAACAGCAAACCTTAATGAAGGGAATAGAACATAATAAAATTGCTAAGCCAAAAAGTTTATATAAAAGGCATCTGTAAAAGATTCATTCGGGACATATGGTCAGGAAATCTCAAATGCAGCTAAGCACACATTCTGCTTAAATTATAGACTGAGCCAGCAAACAGAGCTAGTAAATTATCCGCCAATACCACATTAGCCATATCAGGAAATAGGCAGTAATGTGCAAGAGATATGGCTAATTTATGATCATTGATTACTGCTAACTTTACCCAGAGTTATGCACAATAAGCTATTGTAACAAATAATATGATGACAGATTGTAAGAAAGCAATTTTTCTCAGATGCTGACGACCTAATGCAGTCTTTAACAACAGTTGGCAACATTTGCAAGAAATTATTCAGACAATTTAACAAGGATCATTCTTTCATGCACCCAATTTAAATCTGAATTATCCACAATCAAATGGGGTCCCAGTGAGATCAGTGGATTGTACGGAATGTGCTGAAGTCTTCAGTATATTACAGATGAAGTGTACCTGACCAACTGGCTCATTGTAGTGAACACAGAACAAATGAATATCTCATTGAAGAAGGTACATATTATGCATATACTTTTCAAAAACATTGTGAACCATTGCTTGGTGATTGATTATATGCAAAATATCACCAAATAGCTGATGTAAAACTAGTTAAAGTTCTGCTTCTTAGAAGGAAAATGGTACAATGAAAAATGCCATTTTAATAATCAGCATTCCATTTAAAATCATTAGATTGTGTATGGTGCACAAATAAAACCCACTATCTTATAAAAAATGTAATATACACAGTACAGTGTTTCCATACTGTATCTTTCAATCAATTCACTCAATCAATATTCACCTCACCTCAAGTCTCTTCACTTGGAAAGAACGTGGTTGATGTACCAAGAAAAGCAAATACAACAGCGCAACAACAGTTAACAAAAACATTTTAGTTGGATACCAATGATCTTATGTTTTTTATCTTAGTGGCGGTGCAGGGTCCGTTTTTTTGCTTTATTTTTATCCCGTTTCAGTTTATTTTAGTTCATTCTGGTTGTGTATGTGTGGGGGGGGGGGGGGGGGGAGGGGGGTGGGAGAAACATGTTTTTGGTCTCTTCCTTCGGGGGGATGGGACCTTTACTGTCATATCCCCGTCTCTGTCTGCGTTGAAGCCTAATGGCGCAGCTGGCGGCCTCCAACTGGAACCGACCTCGAGGCTCCAGAGGCAGAGCCAGGACTTTCTTACCATCGCGAAGCTGGCCGACTTCGGGGCTATGGCGGCATTCTGGCAACGGCGACCCGACGTCGGAGCCCCGGAGGCTCGGCCACGGGCCCAGTGGACTTGTCTGCGGGCGCAGTGGACGATAGCGTCGGGAACTCGCAGGTTACAGGTTGGTGACCTGTTTTTCCGGGGCTCCCGCAACAACAGCTGCGTCCGCTGGACTGGAGGGCAGCAGCTTTGACCGCCCCGGGCCGCGGAGTTTGAACCGGCCCGTTCGCAGAGCTCAGATTCAGCCGCGGGACTTGCTTACCATCACCTGGCGGGGTCACAACATCGGAGGCCTGGATCGCCTCAACGCAGAGGGAGAACAAGGAGGGAAGACACAAGGACTTTGGGACTTTTGCCTTCCATCACAGTGAGGAGGTGCCTGGTGGACTCACTGTGGTGGATGTTGAACTGTGTTGAGTGTGTGTTTTGTTATTTTATTCTATGTTATGACTGCAAGGTTAAACCATTTTGTTGTACTGTAAATGTGCAATGACAATAAAATTGAATCAAATCTAATCTAAAACATTGATAAAGAGATCATATTAAGGATTTTCTCTGGCCCCAATCAAGTCAATATGCCACCAACTAAGAAGTGGTCAGAGTCCGCAGACAATGAGTGAACCGACATACGGGACACAATAATTTGATCTTATCCTCGCCAACATACCTGTGGCAAATGCATCTGTCCATGTTAGAATTGGTCGAAGTATACACAACATAGTCTTTGTGGAGACAATGTCCTGTCTTCACATCAAAGCCATTCTATACTACAATTGGGCTGAATGGGATGGTCTCAGAACTGGTCAGGAATCTCAAAGTTGTGCATCTGTGAGGCGCTCTGGACCATCTACAGCAGCAGCAGAAATTGACACTAACATACAGCAACTGCATTGTTCAGCACATCATTCTCTCTGCCATTACAATCAAACCAATGAATCAATGAGGAATGAGAAGGACAAGCATACCTAAAAGCGACGAGGTACCAACCCAGTGAATGCAGGGCTATCTGCTTACTAAACCACAAAACTAGCAAGTAGTGGACAAAACTAAGTGAATTCAAAATCAATACATCTGATTGAAGCTCTGTCTTTCGCCTTCCACATCTCGTTGTGAATGGCAGTGGATAGTTAAACAGCTGATGGGAGAAGAATATTCAAAGTACAACCCCATTCTCAACAATGTCTGGACTCAGCATTGGTGTCCACTAAAGAAAAGGTTGAAACATTTGCAACCTGTTTCTCCAGAAGATCTAAGTGGATGTTTCACCTTGGCTATCCCTGACATCCCACCATCACAGAAATTATACTTTGGCCAGTTTGATTCACTCCATGTGATATTAAGAAACCATTCCATATAGCAAAACAGTAGGATCAGACAATATCTAAATGGTAGTACTAACGATCTATGCTCCAGAACCAGCTATACCTTAGCTAAACTGTTCTAGTCGAGTTACCACATTCGCACCCAACAATGGTAAAAATTGGATAGTTGTGTCCCATTGACCAAAAGGGATAAGTGCAATCCAGAGAATTACTGCCCAGTCAATTTACTCTCAATTATTAGAAAAGTGATGGAAGCCACCGTCAGTGCTATCAGTGGAAATTGTCACTAATAATTTTCTCACTGCTGTCCAGTTTGTGTTTTGCAAGGATCATTTGATTCTAGACCTCGCCACAGCTTTGACCCAAATAAAAAACCATAGAGCTGAATTCTAGAGGTGAGTGAGAGGAGCTGCCCTTGCCATCAAGGAAGCATTTGAACAAGTTTAATGTCAAGATGCCCTGGTAAAACCAGTTCAATGGGTATCAACATAAACGTTATATTAGTGAAACATAAAGTGCTGGATTAACTCAGCAGGTCAGGCTGCACCTGTGAAGGGAATGGATAGGTGACAATTAGAAACGAGACGTGTATGTCTTTGGAGTGTGGGAGGAAACTGGAGCACCCGGAGAAAACTCACACGGTCACGGGGAGAACGTACAAACTCCGTGGAGACTGCATCCGTAGTCAGGATTGAATCTGGCACTGTAATGTAACTCTACCGCTGTACCACTGTGCAGCCCCTAAATGGGTACCATCTACAAAAGGCACCGCAGTTGCACATGTAGGCTACCTCCAAAGCCACAATCCATACCACCAAGAAGGATGAAGGCAACAGTTGAATGGGAACACCACCACCTGCAAGTCCCTCTTCAAGTTGCACATCCTTTTGCTTTGGAAATAGGTACCAATTCCCTCTCTCTCTATCCCTCCCCCACCCAACTCGCACTAGCTTTTCATTTTCACCTCACAAACAGCAAACAATGTCCCATTCCTTTAACATCTTTATTTTTTTTGCATATCCTTCATTCATTGTTCATTTATCTCTCTAGTTCATCGACTATATCTCTCCTTTCCCTTATCCCTAAACAGTCTGAAGATGGGTCTCGAATTGAAACGTCACCCATTCCTTCTTTCCAGAGATGCTGCCTGTCCCGCTGAGTTACTCCAGCTTTTTGTGTCTATCTTCAGTCCTTCATCATTGCCGGGTTGAAGTTCTCAAACTCATGATTCAACTCCGCTACGGGAGTAACTTCACTGGAATGGCTCAAGTGTTTTAAGAAAGTGACTCAGTAGGATAACTATGAGAATATATTACTTTCTCAAAGCATTCCTTAAAGGAAGCAGCAAACTACAAATTGTGCATATTCATTGATTACTGTTAAATTAAACAAAACCATATTAAAGAATAATATCTTGTCAAGTAGATTACAGACAACATCATTTATTTTCCAATGTAAGGCAAACCTCTCATGAAGTTACCATAAATGTGTCAAGTACTCAAGATTAACAGATCCCATGCTTCAGAGTGCAGTGATTCTTAATTCCCTGCTCACCGAGCATTTTAAAAACAAATCTGACAGAGAACAATTAATTTTGACTATGCGATAAAAATAACAATTTGAAGTGGGAGAGCAATTTAATCCTGTATACTGGTAAAGGAACATTTCTTGTATATCAATAGGAAATAGATAAAACATAAAATGCAGGAAATATTGTGTAGGTTATATGGTATCTGTGAGCCGGACAGGGAGAAGGAGAGACAGTGAGGCACTTCTTCCACACTGAAAAAATATCTTAGAAATAGATTTAGGATGTAGATAATTTACCTGATAATCAGAGTGACAGTGTATGGCCAAAGAGGGCAAGTAACCAAACAAAATATTGGAAATTTAAATCCGCGTTTAAATCCAGCGACGTGGTGGCACTCAGATCCGCAAGAGCCAACCTGAACCGAGTCATCAGGCTGGCCAAGCGTGCCCATGGTCAGAAAATCCAGAGCTTCTTCCATGACCCCAAGAACACCAGGCGCATGTGGCAGGGAATCAAATCAATCACGGACTATAAGACTGCTTCACCACCCTGTGATGACAACATTGAGTTCCTCAATGAACTCAACAACTATTTTGGTCGGTTCGAGGCATTAAATAACACACCTGCAAGCAAAGGTATTCCTCATTGTGAGGAAAAGGCACTCAGTCTTGACATAGTGGATGTTCGGAGGACCCTAAAAGGAGTGAACGCACGAAAGGCGGCAGGCCCTGATAACATACCAGGGCGGGTGCTCAGGGAATGTGCTGATCAGCTGGCACATGTACTTATGGACTTATTTAACACCTCGCTGAACCAGGCTGTTGTCCCATTATGTTTCAAGACTGCCACCATCATACCAGTGCCAAAAAAATCCAACATACAATGTCTCAATGACTACCGCCCTGTAGCACTCACCCCCATAATGATGAAGTGCTTCGAGAGGCTGGTCAGGGACCACATTACCTCCAGACTCCCCTCCACACTCGACCCATACCAGTTTGCTTACAGGCCAAACCGCTCCACAGAGGACGCTATATCCTCCATACTCCATCTGAGCCTGGAACATTTAGAGGAGAAAAACACCTATGTGTGAATGCTGTTCGTGGATTTCAGTTCAGCATTCAACACCATTATCCCCCAGCACCTGATAAGCAAACTGGTTCCATTGGGCCTCGGCACCCCCATGTGTAACTGGCTACTGGACTTCCTCACTGACAACCCCAGTCTGTGAGGGTTGGAAATAACACCTCCAACGTCATCTCCCTGAGCACCGGCTCCCCTCAGGGCTGTGTCCTGAGTCCACTGCTGTTCACCCTGATGACTCACGACTGTTGTGCCAGGTTTAGTACAAACCACATCATGAAGTACGCAGATGACACAACAGTGGTCAGCAATACGAACAACCTGATCCTGAATGTCGAAAAAACAAAGGAGGTTATCGTCGACTTCAGGAAAACCCGGCACAGTCCCACACCACACACATCAATGACAGCGATGTGGAGGTGGTCAGTAGCACAAAGTTCCTGGGGGTGCAGATCACTAACAGTCTGACCTGGTCGAATAACATCTCATCAACAGTTAAGAGAGCGCAGCAGCGGTTGCACTTTCTGCGCCGGATGAGAAGAGCTCATCTCCCCCATCCCATCCTCACTACTTTCTACAGGGGCACCATAGAGAGTATTCTGACCAGCTGTATCTCTGTCTGGTTTGGGGACTGTAGAGCCTCCGACTGGAAGTCTGTGCAGAGAGTGTTGAGTTCAGCGGAAAAAATCATCGGGACCTCTCTCCCCTCAATCGGGGATATTGCGACCAAACGTTGCATGTCTAAGGCCAGCAGTATTATAAAAGACCCCACACATCTCCATTACGGACTGTTCACTCTGCTGCCCTCGGGAAAAAGATATCGCAGCATAGGGAGCAGAACATCAAGGTTCTGCAACAGCTTCTTCCCACAAGCCATCAGACTCCTGAATGCCATGTAATGGGCTGCCACCATTGTCTATTTATCCTTTTCATCCATGCCTATCCTTCTGTTAATCTCAGGGAGCCAAATGCAACGTAATTTCGTTTGGAACTGCATATATCAATGTATTTCTAAATGACAATAAAGTTTGTTTGACTTGACTTGACTTGACTTGACTTAAGTTCAGAATTCTGGCATCTGTGGTAATTTTCTCTTGTGCAATGGCAAGAAATACATTTTCAATGTGTTATAAACACATAGGTATCAAAATATAGTCCAGAATGCTGGAGAAACTCAGCGGGTGAGCGGGATATTCCTTCGCTCCATAGATGCTGCCTCACCCGCTGAGTTTCTCCAGCATTTTTGTCTACTGTGGCGGCACTGTGGTTGGGCCACTAGCTACACAAACCCTCAGCAGTCGGGGGTAGGGTCACGTGACTGGGCAATCTCAGGGAGGAGTTGTCACAAGGTATAGGGGTGTGTCCTGGGATATATAACTATCCCCGGGACAACCCTCTCTCTCTCTGACTTTGAGCTGCCAAGCTTGCTTCTCTCTAGGGGTGAGTGTCCTTCCACCTCAGCAGGGGCTCAGCTCGAGCCCACGAGGCAACAGCCTCGCAGCAGCAACAACAACTTTATGTTAGAGGACCAACGTGCATGTATAACAAACCTTTAATGCCTGAATAAAGTAACTAATTTGTTCACCATGTTTGGTGCCTCTACATTGGTGACCCCGACCTTCCAAAATGGAGATGTTGGATTTCCCGACGCATGCAGCAGACCATCTACTGTGGTGATCAGATGTTTGTAACCGACAGCCCAGCTGGAAGGTAATTACTGCTATGGTTGCAGCCACCGGGGTCGGGCCGCTCGACTCCCGCCTGTAACGTGCCTTTGGGCTCCGCCGCCATGGTTGGCCCCTCGCTTCCCGCCTGTGCCTGGTCTCAGCAGCAGCAGGCCGCCCAGGTCGAGGGGCGTGGTCCGGGCCTTCTTTGACAGCCGCCAATCTCTCCCCATGACCCGCCGGGAGCCAACTACTGGGGCTGAGAGGCCGCGGCTGCCACCGCCCCCCTACCAGCTACTGCCCACCGGAGCTCCCAGCATCACCGGCAACGCCACCCGCCGGCCCCGGGAGCAGGGTGAGAGTGGCCCTCGCTTTCTCTCCCCCACGGTCCGCCAGGAGCCGCCCACCGACCATCAGCAACCCGACACTGCGCCGGCCGCTGCTCATTGCTTAGCCTCCCGAAGTAGAGTGGGCCTACCTGGGATGGCTGCCCAAAGACGTCCTTCTGCTCCTCACCGGCGAGAACCTCGACGATCCTCGGCTGTTGGCGGCATGTCCGGTCGGGCTGTGGTCGGCCCAGCAACAGGGTGGAGCCTCAGCCGGCCGTGAGTCGGCGGTCCCACGACAAATTCCCCGGCAGCTTCCAGTCTCCACCGGGGGTGCGGCAGCGCAGCCGGTTACCGACGACGGTGGGTGGAGTGCCTACATGCAGCGGTGGGGCGTGGCCCATCGATGCCGGCCGTCCCACACACATCCGGCAATCGCCTCAGCCGGCCGGCAAAATGGCCACCGCGGCATACTCCCACATGGCTGCTGCAGCGACTGCAGAAATAGCCACTGCGGCCGGCCGGAAGCGACGTTCGACCTGCTTTGACCGCCGTCAACAGCACCACCTCAGGTCGTTTCGATAGAAGGTGAGCACGCTTTTCGACAACTGTGCCCTCACGGTCTGCCTGTAAGTTTACGAGCCAGGCTGCGTCCTCTTGTCGGCCTGCTCGTTTTCCTGCTGCCGGTTCTGGGAAGGCTCCTGGGGTCACTAGCAGTCGGCGGTAGGGTCACGTGATTGGGCAATCGCAGGGAAGAGTTGTCACGGGGTATAGGGGTGTGTATAATGAACCCCGGGACAACCCTCTCTCTCTGACTTTGAGCTGACCAGCTCTCTTCTCTCTAGGGGTGAGTGTCCTTCCACCTCAGCAGGGGCTCAGCTCGAGCCCACGAGGCAACAGCCTCGCAGCAGCAACAACAACTTTATGTTAGAGGACCAACGTGCATGTATAACGAACCTATTGTGCATGAATAAAGTAAAGGGCCTGTCCCACCAGCATGCAAATCTATGCGAAGGGCACGACCTAACGTGGTTGCTTGAGCCGTCCGGCGTCGCGGGGCCGTTCCCACTTCGATCGCCGGAGCCGTGCGGAATTGTGCGGAGTTCGCCCCACATCACGCGGGGCTCCAAAAAACTGACTATGTTAAAAAATTCCACGCGGCAACGGTCGGCTCGCAGTCGCCTCGACACATTACATACCGCCTCGACATCGTGCCTCCGTGAACTTATCTGTAGGTGCCTCCGTGACCCTCTATGTGTGTGGCTCCGTGGCCCTCTGTGTGTGTGTGTCTCTGTGCCCCTCTCTGTGTGCCCCTCCCTGTCATGGTGAACTTACCTTTAAGACTTTGCTCCAAGTTCGCCTCACTTTGCGCCGCGTTGCGCCACTCACCTGACCTCCACGCAGCCCTCGCTGCCGGTTTGGTCACGCTTGCCACATGCAGGCGCATGCTGGTGGGAACGGCCCTGTACAGGGGATCACCCGACCTCCGCGCGGCCCCCACTTCTAGTTTGATCGCGCTCATCGCATGGAGTTGGATGCTGGTAGGACAGGCCCTTAACCCGTTTGTTCACCACATTTGGTGCCTCTACACTACCTTCTATTTTTCCAGCATCTGCAGTTTCTTTCTTAAAAATACAGTCCAGAATCAGCGAGTTTGATTCAGCTCTTAACACATCTATCTTCACAGCCTCAAGTTTTATATTGCTGATTTGTAAAACTGTATATATCCATATATTACTCAAAACCTTATACTGACATGAACAAACAAGATAACATAAATTACAATTCCGAGCAAAATAAATGGCTGGAGTCAGCCTCTATATCTGCGACTATATATTACAAAGATACATTGGATTTTTTGGTCTTGACTACTGAGTCACAAATCTCTCCCTTCAAGCTTATCTTCATGAGCATTGATTTCTTGAACCAGGTAAATTCTTAGATCAAAATTTAACAGACTAACTGTTCCATTAATTATTTCTTGATGTGTTGAGATTTTGAATAATTTTGGTGTTCTTTTATATGTGCAATACTTGTCTCCTCATCACTTCGCAAAATGATATTTTGAATTGTACCTAACATCAGTACCTATTTCCTGCTTTTTCCCCATATCCCTTGATTCCTTTAGCCCTATGAGCTAAAACTAACTCCCTCTTGAAAACATCCAGTGAACTGGCCTCCACTGCCTTCTGTGGCAGAGAATTCCACAGATTCACAACACTCTGGGTGAAAACGTTTTTCTTTATCTCAGTCCTAAATGGCCTAACACTTATTCTTAAACACGACTCCCCAACATCTGGAACATTTTTCTGCATCTACCCAGCCCAATGAATTTTGTATGTTTCTATAAGATTCCCTCTCATTCTTCTAAATTCCAGTGAATACAAGCCCAGTCGACCCATTCTTTCATCATGTCAGTCCCGCCAACCCGGGAATTAACCTGGCGAACCTACGCTGCACTCACTCAAAATTAACAATGTCCTTCCTCAAATTTGGAGACCAAAACTGCTCACAATACTCCAGGTGCAGTCTCACCAGGGCCCTGTACAACCGCAGTAGGACCTCCTTGATCTTAAACTCAAATCCTCTCGCCATGAAGGCTAACAAAATGCCATTAGCTTTCGGCACTGCATACTGAACCTGCGGCTTGATTTCAGTAGAGGAAATGCAACAACCAATCTGCACTTACCAAGCACCAAACACAAACACTTATGTGAAATTGATCAAATGGCTGATTTATTAGGTAATTAGGGGGAAAATATCTTCTGGATATCAAGGAGATCTGTACAATTCTGTAAAATGGTGTTATAGAAACTCTCATGTCGAGTTGAGTAGCAAAATTATTGCCTTAACATGTCATTCAAAACATAGTATCATTAGATTTCCTGCATTAAATGAATAATGCTCTAAATAATTATCCAAGCTTTTCATGTCAAGCCTCTGGAACCCAAACCTACAATCCTCTCATTCAGAAGCAAAGGTGCTATAGACTGGGTCATACCAGACCCTGACAAGGGTATATAAAGAAATATCATGACTGGAATTAACAGTGGTAATGGAGTGCTAACACCTAATTCAAAGAGACCATTGTAAGAGGTAAGATAAATTGATGAGGGTCAGAAGGCTTCAGGGACTGTGTTCCATGAAGTAGGATTGAAGCAGCTGATTGCTTAGTCCACAACAGCTGGGAGATGTGAGGATACAAAAAAAAATAATTCAGTGTGAAATACAAAACTGAAGGAATTTTCTGAAATAACTTAATAACAAGTCACAGAATTTTGGATAACTGTAGTTAGTTAAGGTTAGTTAGAGAATGGCAGGCCAGTGGAGAATCTTTGAAATAGCCAAGCTCTAAACATAAGTGTACAGGTTTCAGTGAGGGAAGGGCTGCATGCCAAGTGAAGAAGAGAAATATTGCTGAGGCAGCAGTTAATACTCCTGCTGATGGAAAGTATGTGGGGTTTAAAGCTCAGATCAAGTTCTAGAGCATGCCCAACATAATGAATAATGTGGCTTAGACTGAGATTGGCATATCCAAAGGGATGAAGTTAATGACAAGGAAGCAGCATCTGTAGCTGGCACAGGTGGCAGCCAATTTGTAATTGCCAAAGCTAAAAATATGACACCTTAAGAATGTGATATCTGACAAGCATTCTCACAGCATGAAGAAAATCAGGGTGCCAGCAGAAATGGTGAATGAGTAAAGGTGTACATATGGAAGTTGATTTCCCTGTCGGTGGCATTAACCCAGAAAATATCATAATTCATGTCTACGGACCTTGTTGCCAAGGAACTTTAAATGATAAAGCCTTAAACACTCTTTCTGTAAAGAGCAATTACAGATTTGAAAGGTTACAGTTCCTGTGGCTCTCCCATAGACAATTACCAGGATTTCCTGAATAGCTGTGAGCCACATTCAAAAGAAACAGGCGTACAAATTGAATGGATTGTCCAGAAGTCATTTTTTTCCTTCCTCAAAATCTGCGGACTTCTGGTAAATTTATAATATTTATACTGAGTTAAACGTGAGACATAAATTTATTTTACATTATTTATAACCAACGAGTAGTTTAAAAAAAATGTTTGCAGTTTAGATAGGGGGAAACTAATTCATTTTGAACATAACATTTGCTGTTAAGTTGTTGCCTTACAATAACATGCCTCAAAAGAACCAACATTCTCAAATAACTTCTTGAAACTGTACACTCAAACTAATGATGGTCTCAAAGCCCTCCGGTACTTCCTCGACCAGAGGAGCAACCCATACCCATCCACTGACACCCTCCTCCGCCTAGCCCTCAACAACTTCTCTTTTGACTCCTCCCATTTCCTCCAAACACAAGGCGTAGCTATGGGCACACGCATGGGCCCTAGCTACGCCTGCCTCTTTGTCGGGCACGTCGAACAATCTTTGTTCTCGGCGTACCAGGGCCCCACCCCCGACCTTTACCTCTGTTACATTGACAACTGCTTTGGTGTCAAATAAAAGGTGAGACCAAGCGGAGGCTGGGCGATCGTTTCGCCGAACACCTCCGCTCGGTCCGCAATAACCAACCTGACCTGCCGGTGGCTCAGCACTTCAACTCCCACTCCCATTCCGTATCCGACCTCTCGGTCCTGGGCCTCCTCCACGGCCAGAGTGAGCAACACCGCAAGTTGGAGGAACAGCACCTCATATTCTGCTTGGGGAGTCTGCATCCTCTGGGCTTAAACATTGAATTTTCTCAATTCTGTTAACCCAGACTGCCCCCACCCCTCCCCACCTCTCCCTCATCCCTCGGGCCCTGACATTCCTTCTCCATCTCCTCCCCCCCCCAGTCGCACTAGCTTCTCATTTTCACACCACAAACAGCTTACAATGGCCTGTTTCCCTTATCAACAATACTTTTTTGCATATCTTTCATTCATTGTTCTTTATCTCTCCACATCACTGTTTATATCTCTTGTTTCCCTGATCCCTGACCAGTCTGAAGAAGGGTCTCGACCCGAAACGTCGCCTATCTCCTTCGCCCCTTAGATGCTGCTGCATCCGCTGAGTTTCTCCAGCTTTTTGTGTAACCCTCGATTCTCCAGCATCTGCAGTTCCTTCTTTAACACTAATGATATCCATCTTGTTTGTACAAGCTCCCAACTATTATTCACTTGACATTTGTGAAATTAATGTAATCAAATGTCTTGATCTTTTCCACGCAGCATTTCCAAGCCTGGACAGGTACAAGGGCGAGTTCTGGTCAGGAAATACCGTGCAGTATGTATTATATCCAACAGGATTCCGATCTGGAAGCCAGTCTAATTATTAGGCTGAATTCTCTATTGGTTGGGCATTTCTCCACAAGAAAGCTGCAGAATAAAACTGTGAGTGTTCCTGTTGTTCAAGTTCATGGTGAATGGAGCTGGGGGTGGGATGGGGATGATTGTGTGAGAAAAAGTGCAGCCTGGAGAATAAGAGGACTGATTGTGGGGAGTGGCTGGTGATATCAGATGTTGGTTATCCTTGATGCCTGAAGCAAAGAGCCTCACTTAAATATTTTAATTCAGAAAACCACATCCTATGAATGTTGAGCTAAAGGTGCCTCTAGTTTTTTTCCCCAGTGTTGACTACACTGTCCAAAGATTGTGGACTGGTATGTCCCAATTTTATTTTGATTGGTTTTGTGCATAATAAATAACACACTTTCAAGGTACATGACATCAGCTTCAAACTTCTGAAGTTACTTTATCCAGATTATTTTCTTGCAAGTATTCAAGATATATTTTTTAATGCATATGCTTACATGACACTAAAGGAATAACTCAGGTCTAAGCTTATCCTATCCATACTGTGTGGAACCACTGGCTAGAGTTTCAGTGAATATCTTCAATCTCTCACCACTAAGGCACGAGGTCCCCACCTGCTTTAAAAGGACATCCATAATACTGGAAGGTAGACAAAAATGCCGGAGAAACTCAGCCAGTGAGGCAGCATCTATGGAGCGAAGGAATAGGTGACGTTTCAGGTCGAGACCCTTCTTCAGACTGGTACAACGTAATGCTGGTTTCTTTCAAGATGGCGGCGCCCTGTGCGGCTGCGGCTGCATTGGTTCCCGACAGGAACAGAAATTTAAAGGTAAAAACCCACAAACTTATGTGCTCAGTTCAGAATCTGACGGTCGCTTTTCGGTGCGACTGTCAGTCCGGGTTGAAACTGCATGCGTCCAGCAGTTACCCGGCCGTTGATCAGGTTACTCTGGAGACTCTATGGAGTCTCGGACTGCTGCGTCGGCTGGAGCCAGCGGCCTACGAAGCCGCGGAGTCTCCTACCAGCACTGGCCGCACTCGGAGGAGGAGGAGACGGTGCGACAGGAAGCAGAAGCGCGGCACTCGCGGGGGGCTAACGGCGAAACTGAAGGCTAACCCCTGCAGGACACCGCTTCCGTCTATTCTGCTCGCCAACGTCCGCTCCCTGGAGAATAAGCTGGACTACCTAAGGCTGGACCTGGTAACCAAACGGGAGGTGAGGGATTGCTGCGCCCTGATTCTAACAGAGACGTGGTTAAACTCCTCTGTTCCCGATGGCGCCATTAGCATAGAGGGGTTAACAGCATTCAGGTTGGACAGAAGCTACGCTCTCAGTGGGAAATCCCGGGGTGGTGGTGTGTGCATTTACACTAATAACAGCTGGTGTAAAAATGCCACAGTGGTGTCAAATTATTGCTCCCCAGACATTGAGTTTTTGACAATAAAATGCAGACCCTTCTATATGCCCAGGGAATTCACCATTATAACCATCACAGCCGTGTACATCTCACCCAGTGCAAACACTAAGGAGGCCCTGAATGCTCTTTATTGTTCCATTAGTGACCTACAATCTACACATCCAAATGGTGTCTTCATTGTTGCTGGTGATTTTAACCAGGCCAACATGAAGACTGTTCTCCCACATTACTACCAGCATGTAGACTTTGCAACCAGGGGAATCAATACACTGGACCTAGCCTACACTAACATCAAGAAGGCATTCAAGGCAGTCCCCCGCTCCCAACTTGGCTCCTCAGACCATATCTCTGTGATGCTAATTCCTGCATACAGGCCCCTGCTGACCCGAGAAAAACCTACGGTGAAGCAGGTTAGGGTCTGGCCAGAGGGAGCTATGACAACACTACAGGACTGTTTTGAATTCACGGACTAGGACATGTTCAAGAAGGCTGCAACTGTCAGCCAACACATCAACCTGGAGGAGTATGCTGCGTTCGTGTCTGCTTACATGGAGAAGTGCATTGACGATGTCTGTGTCACCAAGACCATCACTGTACGGGCCAACCAGAAACCCTGGATGACCACAGAGGTACGTGGAATGCTGAGAGCACATAATGCCGCGTTTAATTCCGGCGATGTGGTGGCACTCAGATCCGCAAGAGCCAACCTGAACCGAGTCATCAGGCTGGCCAAGCGTGCCCATGGTCAGAAAATCCAGAGCTTCTTCCATGACCCCAAGAACACCAGGCGCATGTGGCAGGGAATCAAATCAATCACGGACTATAAGACTGCTTCACCACCCTGTGATGACAACATTGAGTTCCTCAATGAACTCAACAACTATTTTGGTCGGTTCGAGGCATTAAATAACACACCTGCAAGCAAAGGTATTCCTCATTGTGAGGAAAAGGCACTCAGTCTTGACATAGTGGATGTTCGGAGGACCCTAAAAGGAGTGATCGCACGAAAGGCGGCAGGCCCTGATAACATACCAGGGCGGGTGCTCAGGGAATGTGCTGATCAGCTGGCACATGTCCTTACGGACATATTTAACACCTCGCTGAACCAGGCTGTCGTCCCATTATGTTTCAAGACTGCCACCATCATACCAGTACCAAAAAAATCCAACATACAATGTCTCAATGACTACCGCCCTGTAGCACTCACCCCCATAATGATGAAGTGCTTCGAGAGGATGGTCAGGGACCACATTACCTCCAGACTCCCCTCCACACTCGACCCATACCAGTTTGCTTACAGGCCAAACTGCTCCATAGAGGACGCTATATCCTCCGTGCCCCATCTGAGCCTGGAACATTTAGAGGAGAAAAACACCTATGTGCGAATGCTGTTCGTGGATTTCAGTTCAGCATTCAACACCATTATCCCACAGCACCTGATAAGCAAACTGGTTCCATTGGGCCTCGGCACCCCCATGTGTAACTGGCTACTGGACTCCCTCACTGACAGACCCCAGTCTATGAGGGTTGGAAATAACACTTCCAACACCATCTCTCTGAGCACCGGCTCTCCTCAGGGCTGTGTCCTGAGTCCACTGCTGTTCACCCTGATGACTCACGACTGTTGTGCCAGGTTTAGTACAAACCACATCATGAAGTACGCAGATGACACAACAGTGGTGGGCCTCATCAGAGACGACAATGAGCTGGCTTACAGGGAGGAGGTGAAACAACTGGCGGACTGGTGCAATACGAACAACCTGATCCTGAATGTCGAGAAAACAAAGGAGGTTATCGTCGACTTCAGGAAAATCCGGCACAGTCCCACACCACTTCACATCAACGACAGCGATGTGGAGGTGGTCAGTAGCACAAAGTTCCTGGGGGTGCAGATCACAAACAGTCTGACCTGGTCGAATAACATCTCATCAACTGTTAAGAGAGCGCAGCAGCGGTTGCACTTTCTGCGCCGGATGAGAAGAGCTCATCTCCCCCATCCCATCCTCACTACTTTCTACAGGGGCACCATAGCGGAAAAAATCATCGGGGCCTCTCTCCCCTCAATCAGGGATATTGCGACCAAACGCTGCGTGTCTAAGGCCAGCAGTATTATAAAAGACCCCACACATCTCCATCACGGACTGTTCACTCTGCTGCCCTCGGGAAAAAGATATCGCAGCATAAGGAGCAGAACATCAAGGTTCTGCAACAGCTTCTTCCCACGAGCCATCAGACTCCTGAATGCCATGTAATGGGCTGCCACCATTGTCTATTTTTCCTTTTCATCCATGCCTATCCTTCGGTTAATTTATTGTGTTGCACAGGGAGCCAAATGCAACGTAATTTTGTTTGGAACTGCATATATCAATGTATTTCTAAATGACAATAAGTTTGTTTGACTTGACTTGGTTCACTCGTAGAGCAAAGCGACATGCCTGTGTTCACCAACCGATGGTATAGTAATCCATGGTGATGAATTGCTTGGAGGTTTGATGCAAGTCAACTCCTGCCTTTGTGAGGGCCTGGACCCACCACGTTGCCTACCACCACAAGACATCAACAGGAGATCTGGCTGACACTCCAGTCTGCATTGGAACACTTGGACAGTAAGAACACATAGGTAAGGGTGTTGTTTATCGACTACAGTTCTGCATGTAACATCATGATTCACTAAACCTATCTACAAACTCAGGACACCTTGTCTCTCCTCGACCTTATGCAATTGGATCCTCAACCTCCTTGTCGGCAGACTATAATCAGTCTGAATTGGCAACAACATTTTCTCCTCAGTGACTATCAACATCGGAGCACCTTAAGGCTGCGTGCGTAGTCCTCTCTCTATTGCCATGACTGTGAGACCAGGAACAGCTCCAACACTAACTTTACATTTGATGATGATGCCTCTGTTGTTGGATGAACAACAGTCGTGATGAGTCAGAGTACAAAAGGGAGATTTGAGAGCAGCACAAAAATCCTGCTCTCAACATTAGCAAGATCAAGGAGCTGATTGTTGACTTCAGGAGGGGAAAGCTGAGGATCCATGAATCTGTCTTCATCAGAAGGACGGCATTGGAGAGAGATAGCAACCATGTTCCGAGGTGTGCATATCTTTGAAGATCTGTCCTGGGTGCAGCGCATTGATGCAATCAGAAAGAAAGCTCATCCACACCGTTGCTTCCTTTGAGGATTGGGGAAATTCGGTATGTCACTGAATGCTCTCTAACTTCTTCAGGTAGAGAACATACTGACTGATTGCTTCATGGTCTGTTTCGGGAGCGAGTACACCCAGGAATGAAGGCGGCTACAGAAAGTGGTTGACATTACCTGTCCATCATGGGTACTGACCTCCCCACCATCGAAAGGATGTACAGGAGGACCTGCCTCAAAAATGCAGCTAATATCATCAAAGACCCATATAACCCTGCCATGTGCTCATCTCGATGTTGCCATGGGCAAGCTCTACGAGCCCAAAACCATGACCTCCAGATTTAAGAACCGCCTCTTCCCAGCAAACATCAGGTTCTTGAACACTGTACAACACCAACCACAACCCAATCTCAGCAACAACGATCTGTTAAAGACTTTGTTTTCGTTGCACTAAATGGCTGCGGTTTTGCACTATTTTGGTCTGGTTACTGGATATTACTGATTATTAATTTATTGTATATTTATTTATGAATTATTGTATTAGTGGACCTGTAAATTTGCAGCAAGTAAGAATTTGAAATTTCAATGGTGGTACACATGATAATTAAATACAATTCAAACTTACCACAATGGGATCACTGTTCACAAAGGTTCTTCCATAGACTCTTCCATCACTTGCCCATTCTCGTTCCAAAAATATGATGAAACACAGCTCCCTGTCTTTTAGAGCTCCCTACACACTGCTTTAAAAACCAAGGATGCATTTAACAAGTGCCACCCCATCTCAGCCCCTTACACTAAGAGAATTACAGTCAACATTGGGAAATACTGGGACAATGCATCTACCAACTGTTTCCTCTGGTCTTTGGTTGAACGTGTCACAAATTTCTGAAAGCACTGGGGTTAAAAATATTCCTTCTAGGTCTTTACAATGCCCTGGTAAGAGTCTTTGTCCTTGAATTTGTAGCACCCAAAGACACAGCTGTGTCTTGAATGTGCCTGGGCCTACCACAATCAGAGTGCAGTCCTGAACTACTACCTACCTCATTGGTCGCTCTCAAACAATCCTTGGTCAGACTTTGCTGGCTTTACCTTGCACTTAACATTATTCCCTTATCATGTGTCGATCTGTAAATGACTCGATTGTAATCATGCATTACCTTTCCGCTGACTGGATAGCACGCAACAAAAGCTTTTTCACTGTACCTTGGTACATGTGGCAATAAACTAAACTAAACTGACCACCAATGATAACATCTTCCTTTTGTTTACCACATACTGTATTCTGCCTCACTTGCCTCAACAATATTGTTCACCATGGGGAATACATCTACTCATTCCACGTACAGGGCAACTGTTGTGGTTTCTTGTATTTCTTGAGCTATGCAATACTTGCCATCCTTAATGCTCCTTAGGGAGAATCTCCTATATTAACAGCATACCTGATTGTTTCTGGGTACTCCCTTAAGCAATAGCATCTCATTTCTTCCCCTCCCCCATTGTCCATAGACTTATTGGCGCTAATGGTTAATAAGGCAAACAATCAAGGTACAGGTGCTAACAAAATCATTCTTTATTGAAATCAATCAACTCCCAAGTGACTGGCTGATACAATGGAGGCACATTGTATATTGCAAATAATTGCAAATAATCCTCAGGAAAGCACAAAGTGCTGGAGGAACTCATTGAGTCAGGCAGCATCTGTGGACGGAATGGTCAGATGATATTTCAGGTTGGGTCCCTTGTTCGGTCTTGATTGGCTTATACAATAATATGTCAGAAGGCAGTCCACTTGATGAACTCAATTCATAATGGTATACTTGGACTCGTATATACAATTGCGATTGTAAAGCAAAAGAAAAAACTGGATTTCCCAGCTAGTTTCACTTTCTCACACTATTTATCTTAACTACCATTCCTGTAATCATTAAGCTAGCTTCAAGCTGATATAATAACCTCTCTGGGTGATAAGATTTGGCCAATGATTTACGGATGTGTGCAAGGTCCAAAGATAGGTGAGGCAAGCCATAAAGAACGGCCTAAATGACATTTAATATATGCTTATCCAGCCGATATTTTACAGAAAAGTGGACCAGCATAAACTGAGATGACTGTTAAGGCAAGACGAAAATCAATACACAGGCGAAAGTTGACAACGAGTAATTAATACAAATGAAACTGCAAATTAATTTGAATGTCCTGCTATTCTAGTTTACAGAAGTTTTACTTATTAAAAAAAAGTATAGAGGAAAATAAATAACTGCTTGTACACAGACAGAATGGTTCTGAGCACAAATAACCAATCTAAGTGTTTTAAAATAGTTTGCTGTACAACAGGTAACCAATGCTAGAACAAAATTATTTTCATATGTATTTTGAATGATACATATTTATTTTGATTTTGAAAGCAGTTACACATAATTGGATTACGTGAATCTGTTTAATATCTTTAAAATATTAATATGTTTTGTTTTCTTTTTTAAAAATAAGTCACATGATAGGATCTTAATGAACATTATTCTTACGATGTGACCTTGTAACATTATACAAGTATTTCTGTCAATTAATTAATTGTTACGTGTTATTGTAAAGAACTTTAAATCGCAGAAACAAGCACTATAACCAAGTTGGTCTGTAGCCAAGCCACTGTTTATGTTTTCCCACCTTACTTAATTTAACTCTGCCAGCATTTCTACCTGATTTTTTTTCACATCAATGTGGTGCCCCTTAAATACCTGTTGGTTAAATAGCATAACATTTTGGTGCAGTAGCAAGTTCCACATTCTCCACCTTGAGTAAGCAAATATAATCATCATGATACCCTCTTAGGACTGTTCTTAGTATTCCTTCAAAAGCAAGCTGTCCCAATAGTTTAGACTTTCTAGATACTTCTATGCTTTATAGTTTTGAGAACACTCTTATAAATCATCTTAATGTTTCACAACATAGAGCCAGAATTGTCCAGTCCCGACCCCGAGCTAACCGACATTTTATACATCTAACCCGATTGCTCGTCTTTATAAATGCATTCCTTATTGTTCAGCCATCCGTTACTAATTGTTTCTTCGTAGACTTGAATGGGTGGAAGAAATCAGCTGGATATAATTTATTTTTTCCTTTTATACATGTTATACTTTCAGTGGTCCAGATAGAATTAAAGGTTTTAACTTCTATCGTATTAACACAAGATGGTACGATGTTAGATCCAGTATGTATATATATATTTACATTTTTCTTCATTTCCTGCCACTAACTATTAAACTACAATATTGCAAGCTACTGCAACATTCTGGTACTTGGCCCTAGTGAGAAATTGCCAAGTTAATGAGGTTTGTTCAAAGAATTGATTCTGTTTTTCTGCAAAAAATTAACATGCGTACTTATCAGCAAGACTCACTGCATTACAGCTTTAGTCACTGAGGAAGGAGAAGGGCCAGAAGCTGTGCTTCTCTCAAATTCAGGGTGTCATCAATTACAACACATCCTTTGTTGGCTGAAATCACACAGCAGGTAATCACACTTAAAATCTCCTGATCACGATGGCTTGACCCTACCTTGGGCAGAATCTTTAAAGAAAACCAATTGTAACGTGAACATTTATTGCAGGATATTGAGAGAAATATATTTTTTTCCCTTTTGTGCAGCCTCTTCCAAACCTGAAACGTCGCCCAGTCCTTCTCTCCAGAGATGCTGCCTATCCCGGTGAGTCACTCCAGCAATTTGTGTCTACCTTCATGATGATAATGTTATGGAGACATATGGTGGGAAAAACTGAGTTCTGCCCTTCATTCCATGGCATCAAATACTAATCAGAGTGATAGCTTGTGTTCCCTTAGCCAGTGTGATGCAAAGTATGTGAGGCACTGTGTTATCAATGTGATTGGACTAAATAATGTTTAACCCGGTAGCTGCAGGTCCCAAAAATCATTGGCCTTTCAATTTTGGTAAGTGTCCTCTGATGTACTCAGAGTTTCATCAAGGATTCAGGTAGGTCGAGTGATTTCCATTGGGCATGAGAGAGGACAAAGGAAATGTGAAATCCTATGCCATGCATTCCAGCTGTTCTGACTTTTAGAGGACCGTATCAATGAGGCCCTAATGTCCAACTCCTGCTCTCCGCACCTGGAACATCTGGTGGTGAAGGGCCGTCCCTTCTACTTCTGAGAGAATTCACCTCCATCATCCTGACCGCGCTCTACATCCCACCCCAGGCAGACGTCCGTCTGGCACTGGAGGAGCTGTACGCCGGGGTCAACAAACACCAGACGTCTTACCCCGAGGCATTTACCACCATTGCTGGGGACTTCAATAAGGCCAACCTAAAGAAATCATTCCCCAACTTCCACCAACATGTATCCTGCTGCACCAGAGGACCAAACACCCTCAACCACTGCTACACCACCATCAAAAATGCCTATCGATCTATTCCTTGCCCTCACTTCGGTAAATCCGACCATACCGCGGTGCTGCTTCTTCCTGCCTACAGGCAGCAATTAAAGAGCGCACCCCCAGAGGTGAGGACAGTACAGAGCTGGGGGGGGGGGGGGGGGGGGCAGAGAAACAACTTCAGGACTGTTTGGAGTCTGTCGACTGGGCAATGTTCAAGGAGTCGGCAACAGACTTGAACGAATACGCCACAGTCGTTACAGACTTCATTAAGAAATGTGTGGAGGACTGCATCCCCACAAAAACCTTCCGAGTGTTTCCCAATCAGAAACCTTGGATGAACTTTGAGATCCGCACTCTTCTGAAGACCAGACACCGGGCATTCATGTCTGATGACACAGTGGTCTACAGGAAGTCCAGATACGACCTTGGTAAGGCCATCAAAAAGGCCAAAAGGGACTTCTGCTCCAAGCTGGAGGATGAGACAGATGTTCGGCAGCTGTGGCAGGGACTGAATGCAATCACCTTTTACAAGGCGAAACCAGGAGGCAGCTCGAATGTCAGCGAAACAACACTCCCTGATGAGCTCAATGCGTTTTACGCACGCTTTGATAGGGAGAACACCGATGTGCCTTCCCAAGCCCCCATTCGCTGTGATGATATTTCAGTCTCAGTCACAGAGGCTGACGTCAGGAAATCCTTCAGAGGGGTGAACCCTCGAAAAGCGCCTGGACCTGATGGCATACCTGGTCGTGTCCTAAAAACCTGTGCGGACCAACTGGCTGGAGTTTTTACGGACATTTTTAACGTCTCACTTCTGAGGTCTGAGGTTCCCACCTGCTTCAAAAGGGCATCAATAATACCGGTGCCCAAGAAGAGCAAGGTGACGTGCCTCAATGACTATCGACCTGTGGTACTAACGCCTGTGGTGATGAAGTGCTTCGAGAGGTTGATCATGGCGCAAATCAACTCCTACCTCGACAAAAACCTGGACGCACGGGAGCACCTCAAGGCTGCGTGCTCAGCCCCCTGCTGTACTCACTCTATACTCATGACTGAGTATAAACTCATGACTGGTCACAGTGCGAATTCCATCATCAAGTTTGCTGACAATACCACTGTTGTGGGACGTATCACTGATGGAGATGAGTCAGAGTAGAGAAGAGAGATCGAGCAACTGTCCATATGGTGCCAGCACAATAACCTGGCCCTCAACACCAGCAAAACCAAGGAACTGATTGTGGACTTTGTAAGGAGTAGGATGGGGACCCACAGTCCCGTTTATATTCCTGGGCATGCACATCTCTGAAGATCTTTCCTGGTCTGAGAACACTAATGCAATTATCAAGAAAGCACATCAGCGCCTCTACTTCCTGAGAAGATTACGGAGAGTCGGTTTGTCAAGGAGGATGCTCTGTAACTTCTACAGGTGCACAGTGGAGAGTAGAAAGCCAAGCATCGTGGCTTGGTTCGGCAACTTGAGCGCCCTGGAGAGGAAAAGACTTCAAAAAGTAGTAAGCACTGCCCAGTCCATCATTGGCTCTGACCTTCCTTCCACCGAGGGGATTTATCGCAGACGCTGCCTCAAAAAGGCTGGCAGCATCATCAAGGACCCACACCATCCTGGCCACACACGCATCTCCCTGCTACCTTCAGGTAGAAGGTACAGGAGTCTGAAGACTGCAACAACCAGGTTCAGGAATAGCTACTTCCCCACCGACATCAGGCTATTAAACCTGGCTCAGACAAAACTCTGAACATTAATAATCCATTGTCTGTTATTTGCACTTTATCAGTTTATTTATTCACGTGTGTATATATTTATATATGGTATATGGACACACTGATCTGTTCTGTAGTCAATGCCTACTATGTTCTGTTGTGCTGAAGCAAAGCAAGAATTTCATTGTCCTATCAGGGACACATGACAATAAACTCACTGGAACTTGAACTTAATAATGGAGTTTAGTTTGGGGTTTCTCCATCAGCTTTGAGAGGCTGCTTTTTCTTTAATTATTTGTAAGCAGTAATTTTTAATGTAGTAATTGCATTAAAAATATGTGTTCCCCTTGAGGAGTAAAGGTGAATAATTACACTGCTTTTTGTCACCAGGATCCTCTGCAATATGTGCCCCTGCAGCTGCTGGATTCCTGCATTCCTACCGCAGGTATTCTATATCCTAGTAATCTTACCGTGCTCAGGGAAGAAGAATCCCAATGGCTACGTTTAAAGATTATGGGTAAAGTGAAATAAAGTGCTGAGAAATGGGATTAGTATAAATATGTACTTGATGATATGATGATGCATGGATATGGTGGGCTGAATGGACTGTTTCTGTGCTTTATGACCCCATGACATTAACATCGGGGAGTTTTCCATCAATCAGCCCATAGCCGGCAATGCCTTGGCATTTCAAGTACCTCAGCTAAATATTTATTGAATGTTGTTTTGAGTACCTACCTCATTCATCCCCTCAGGCATTAGATTCCAGGTTTTGCTAACGCTCAATGTGGAAAATACCGTCCTCAAACCCTTTTTAAATCTCCTTTTCCTTTCCTTAAACCTACACCTTCTGGTCATAGACACTTCTGTAATGGTGAAAGGTTTCTCATTATCTGCACCATCTGTGTCCATCATTATTTTGTACATCTGAATCAGGTCACTGGTTAGCTCTCTCTGTTCCAGAGAAAACAAGCCCAGCCTGCTAAATTTATCCTCTTAGCTGAAATGCTCCAAACTAGGCAACATCTTGGTAAACCTCCTCTGCACCTTTTAAAGTGCAATCATATCCTGCAAACTCAACACCGAAAATATATTTATTTCACATATGTGTTGCATTTTACCCACAATGCTTAATTATATCCATTGGGATCCTTCCTCCCTAACCCCAGTAAACCTTCTAGAAGATAGAATACTTGCAGGAGGAATGCAGGCATCCAGCAGAAACAACATTCAATAAATGTTTAGCTGAGGTACTTGAAATGCCAAGGCATACTTCAGAGGATCTGGGGAAAAAGGGAGTGTTTTCATTCATCTTTAGAGAATATTGTTTTTATGCAATGGCTAACGTAAAAAAATACTGCTTGCAAATAATTAAATAAATTGTATCCCTTCAAAGCTGGTGGTGTACACCTAAACTGAACTACATTGCGAACTACATTAGTTCTGAAGAAGGACCTCGATCATAAACGTCACTCATTCCTTCTCCCCAGTGATGCTGGCTGTCCCGCTGAGTTACTCAAGCATTTTGTGTCTATCTTCAGTGTAAACCAGCATCTGCAGTTCCTTCCTATACATTATGAACCTATTATTGTGGTCCTCTAAAAGTCAGAACAGCTGGAATTCATGACAGGGTTTCACAGTTCCTTTGTCCCCTTCCAAGATCTATGGGCATCACTTGACTTGCCTGAATCCTTGGTCGAACATTTAGCACATCAGAAGACTCATACCACAATTACCATGATTGAAGGGGCAACAATTTTGGGGGCCTGAATGTACCAGGTTAAATAATAGTTTGTCCAGTCTCAGTGATAACACAGTGCCACAAATACTTTGCCTGATATTGGCTAAGAGGACACATGCTATCACTCTGATACAGGGACCGGATTCATTTTTCAAACTCGCGGATGCCATTGCCATGAAGTAATTCCCACGACACATGTCAATGGGGAATGCTGTTACCTCAGAGGTAGGAGATAAGCTTTTGTCTTTCACCATTGCCGTATCCTATTGATTGCTTAATCTGTAGTGTTGCTTGAATAGAACATGATGAAAACTGGGCCCTCCACTTCTTTGCTCTCAAGAAAATATTTTCTCCTTCATGGTGGATATTTTAGCACAGCTTTATTAAATTTGAGCCAAACATAACACAAAAGACAATATTACATTTTGTGCTGTGCAGATAGTTCCGCCCCTTGATCTTTAAACTTTTTTTTTGCTAGCGGCCATAAATCCAGCTTGAATGAAAGCATCTGGTGATGTCTCATTTTATCTCTTGCTGTAATAAAGCCAACAGCAGAATTCATATCTGTTTATACCCAGAACAGCACTCAGCTCTTAAAGGAAACAGACTGCTTTTCCTGTCTATTGTAAGATTCTGCAGTTGAGACATATTTACATCCTAAATCTCTCGTAGTCTACATGACTCCTCTCCCCTCCCCAATCTCCCAAACATCCAAGTTTCATTTTTTTTTTTTAAATAAAATCAACATTGCAGATATATAGCTCTTGGAGACTCCCTTATAGTCCAAGCATTTCTAATCAAATATCACAAGATGGTTGTCATCAAATTTAGAGAAAAATTAAAAGGCCTTGTCGAGCATGCATTAATCTCAGCATGGCTAAATTCATGTGTTGAATATCGTATTTAAGTCACATTCACCATAAGTTGTGATCTGGAGGTACCTATCTTTAGGCTGGGAGATACCTGTGATTAGGGAAACATATCTACATAGCATGAACTGCAGGGAACATATAATCAGGCACGTGCCGTCATGGTAGGCAAGGTAGGCACTGCCTACACTGACTAAAATTATAACATAGTAATAACTAAATATAAATAATAAAGGCATGGGAGAATTAAGCCTATGTAAGAGATCGATCTCTTTCATCCGCAGCGCTTGTAACACGGGAAGGTCTGTGCAGCCCACGTGCCATCAGCGCTGCCTGAAGCCGTCACTTTCAAGCAGGGCTGAAGGCAGCAGAAATTCTGCCTTTGCAGCACTGCGCATGCGCATCAGTCTACAGCGCATGCGCAGCGCAAGTTTCTTGGCGGGGTTTTCAACTATGGTTTGTCGTGTACCAATGATGTGGTAAGTACATTTTGTGTTTATGTTTTTAAATACCGTATTTCCTGAGGTGTGGGGGTGGAGGGAGCTCTCCTTTCACAGCGTTTAGGGAGTCTGGCCCGGGGTAAAGTTGCGGGGAGGACACGAATGTTATGAATGAGGGGTCGGGAGCATCCACTTGCGACGCTCCTTGCACGGGTGGTTGAGCGGCCGCCGGGCCGGACAGCGGAACCAGCCGCCACCTTAGCTCCTTCTGCCGGTCAGCGCTCACCTCTGACAGCTCTCCGTCTAAAAACCTCTCTCCTGCCGCTCGCTGGCCTCACTCATGTCCTTAAATTCCGACAGCGCGATTGAAGTTACTCGGCTGTGGGAATTTAAGGATATGCAGGAAGTCGCTGACATGAGCGAAGTCGGCGATCGGCAGGTGACAGGTGTTCCGACGGCGAGCACTGCCAGAGGTGAGCGGGCCGGCAGAAGGCGCTGAAGTGGCGGCCAGTTCTGCTGTCGGGTCCCGGTGGCCACTCCCCGAGCTGCTTCTATCCTCAGCTACAGTGCGTGGCTTCGCGCCCGGAGAGCTGCGGTAGCGGTGAGTGAGTTACTGGCAATATCCCCGCCACCCTCCTTCTCAACACTCGTGCCCTCCCCACAACTTTACCCCTGGCACAGACTCTCTACACGCTGCGAAAGGAACTGTTTCCCCAATTGGTCTAGGACTAGGAAGCCTTGGGGAAATTGAAATGTCACTGTTTTTATTTATTTATTTATTTAATGGAGAGAACAATCTGCGCATGCACGGTTTAATTTTTTTTTTAAAGCAGACTGAGTGCCTACCCTGAGTAATTACTCACGGCACGTGCCTGCATATAATGTTCACACAAGAAAGAATTGAACCTAAAAAAACTGCAGATGCTGCAAATTTGAATTAAAATAGAATGTGTTGGAAATCTATAAGCATTTGTTTCACCTGGACACCTTGGTATCTACAGAATATAGGAACAGCCCTTGCGGCCCACCATGTCCGCACCAACCATGATCCCAAATTAACCACTCCAATTTGACAGTGCATGCTTTGTATTATTCTGTACCCTGCCTGTTCATGGGTCTTTTAAAATGCCTCTGAAACATTGGTATCATATCTGCTTCTACCACCTTCCCTAGCAGTGGGTTTCAGGAACCTGTCCCATATATCTCCTTTAAATTTTCCACCTCTAACCTTAAACCTATGCCCTTCAGTGTTTGACATTTCCACCCTGGGAAAAGGACTTTGACTATCTACCATATTAATGCCTTTTATAATCTTATATATTTTTACAGGTCACCTCCAAGCCTCCAAAACTCCAGTGAAAACAGTTTGTCCAACCTCTCCTGATAGCTAATATGATCCAATCCAGGCAACGTCGTTGAATCTCTTCCACATCCTCTCCAAAGCCTCAAAATCCTTCATTCACTATGGCAACTTGAGCTGCACATAATGTTCCAAATGTGTCGCAAACTAAATTGTATACAGCTGTAAAATTACTTGTGAATCATTATAGTCAGCACCGTGACCAATGCAGGCCAGGATACCATACGCCTTCTTTACCATCCTATCCCCTTGTGTAGACACTTACAGAGAGTAGTGAACTTCCATCCCAATATCCCTCTAATCATCAATGCTGGTAAGGGTCCTGACTTTACTTTATATTTTCCTCTTGTATTTGACCTCCCAAAAAGTATCATCACAGACTTGCCCAGATCAGGCTGTCATTTCTCTCCCCAAATTTCCACAAATTTATATCCTGCTTAATACTTCCCCGATGTTTCTCACTATCCACAGCTCCACCAATTTCTGTGTTATCTGCAAACATACTAATCAGACCGCCTACATTCTCATTCAAATCATTTACAGTGGCTTGCAAAAGTTTTCATACTCCTTGAACTTTTCCACATTTTGTCACATTACAACCACAAATGTAAATGTATTTTATTGGGATTTTATGTGATAGACCAACACAAAGTGGCGCATAATTGTGAAGTGGAAGGAAAATGATACATGGTTTTCAATTTTTTTTTACAAATAAAAAACTGAAAAGTGTGGCGTGCAAAAGTATTCAGCCCCCTTTACAGTTTTTTATTTGTAATAACATTTGGAAACCATGTATAATTTTCCTTCCACGTCACAATTATGCACCACTTTGTGTTGGTCTATCACATAAAATCCCAATAAAATACATTTACGTTTGTGGTTGTAACGTGGAAAAGTTCAAGGGGTATGAAAACTTTTGCAAGCCACTGTATATGTATATTACAGACAACAGATGTCACAGATTTGATCCTTGAGAAACATCACTTGTCACAAACATTTCCTTTGCTCTCAGCCCCATTCTATTTTCTGCAACAATTGGGAATATTTCCTGTATTTTTTCTGTGATGTGAAAAATAGTTTTCATTTTCATTTTATAAGTAATCATTCAGCGCATGGCCATCTTATGTTCCCATATGCATATTCACATTTTATAAACATTTTACAATGGTTTTTTTAAGTTTCATTTACACGGTTATATTTGACACAGCTCTCACTGAATAACAATAAGGAGTTGGAGCTAAATATAAAGGAGGCATGTGTGATTAGCTCATTTTTTTCCTGAAACACTGGAAATGACTCACCTTTAATCATTCTGTTTTACTCAAAAAACATGATTTAAAATGTGAAAATTGCTATACAAATAACCATTACATAAATTCACAGTTCACTAAATTCACCATTTCCGTGCTTTTTGAACATTATAAATAACTTTTTTAAATTTTAATTCATTATTAATGATAAATAATGAATGTTTTATAATGTAAACAGCTTTCTAGAGATAAAATCCCAAGGATATTGGAAACATTTGTCAACATAGCTAGCGTAGTTTTCAGAGATACTTTAATATCATAGTTAAAAGTAACTTCAATCTCCAACATAAATCAAATTTATATGTAAACTAATATTGCACTTTCTGTAATAAAACCTCAGCCTGTTGCTAAAAATCCCTAAATTGAAAAATAACAGGCTTAATATACTGGTGGTACAGGGAACTACAGTAAAGAAAGCTTTGACAACTGCACCGACTTTTAAAATACAATGTGTTACACTGACCATTCTTCAGGGTATTTTTTTCTTCTGTCAATTATCAAGTTTTTTTCTCAGTGTGATGAAATTGGCTTCTTGCTTTTGACACCCTATATTAAATACAGTAAGTATATAAAATGTATTTAATGTAAGGTTTATTTAGCAAGAAAACAATCTAGACTTTATTACAATGAAAGCTTTTTTTTCAAACAAACCAAAATGAATTTAGCTCTAGTTGTTGTAAACATGCTTCAGAATTTAACAAGCTAAAATATCTGGATTGCCTAGTTTCTGTCATTCATGAAGTCGTTGCAAATTAGTTACTTAATGATTGTCTTAAGTTTGATTTCCATTTAAAAAACACAAGGCGTAAAATAATTAAGAAAATCAAATAATATTTTGATTTCCAACGTATGCCAAAACACCAATTTCAGAATGAGGATATTATCAACTGTAAATGGGATTTATAGACATGCCTTCATTACTGCCGCACCCTTTGCTATGCTCTCCCACTGTTAAAAACACAAGCCTGTTTTGTTCCCAAGTCAATTCTATTGAATATGCTGAAGGTATTGGAATTATGCCAAGGAACAATAACACTTCAGAAGAAAAATGAACTTTGAAATCACTCCCTTCTGTTGGATCATTCGCTGTCTCACTTACTGGCAGTAAACACACTCTTTGACAATGGTGCAAGTCTTGAAAATATTATTCTGTCTGATCTTTAAGAGATAGATTTCGGAACAGTCTAACTCATAAAGGGATTAAAACGGTTGTAATTCCAGACAACAAAATTCTGTGTTCAAAGAATATTGTTTGTTTCATTTTAGTGTAATCTGCAAGTCATTTAAAGGGTGATAGTGACCTATTGGGTATTTTATGGCCAGATTTAGTTTGTAAAGAACAGTTACTTAGAACAATATTTGTGTAGACTTGCCGCATGACAAAAATAAGGGTTGTCAGCAAGTAGCAGACCTGAGAGGATGAATTCTGGATTCTTCATGCACAGTGGAAAGGGTGACAGAGCAGGCATCCTTTAACACATGTCTTTGTTCCTATAGTGTAGGAAGGAACTGCAGATGCTGGTTTAAACTGAAGATAGACCCAAAATGCTGGAGGAACTTAGTGGGACAGGCAGCATCTCTGGAGAGAAGGAATAGGTGCCGTTTCGGGTCGAGACCCTTCTTCAGACTGGTTGGGGATCTAACCAGTCTGAATAAGGGTCTCGACCCAAAACGTTACCCATTCCTTCTCTCCAGAGATGCTGCCTGTCCCGCTGAGTTACTCCAGCATTTTATGTCTATCTTTGTTCCTATAGAGTGGATTCACAACACCAGAGATTGCACTAATGAACATCCCTTAGTGGGGATGCAAACTTACTAATCAGACCACCTACATTCTCATTCAAATCATTTAGATGTCATTTATATCCACAATGCTAATGCTGATGCATTTGATTCATTTTACTCATAATTTTATTGGATTGAAAGTGAAGGAGTGAGATAAGAAACCTGGCACGAGGGTCTGTACTCCAAGGTATGTGGACTGTATGTGGGCACATAGACATATATATGCACCACTATATGCACCAAGCTTCTTTACGTATATATATATATTAATACTATAGTTGCTTTTTCCTCTCTGTTCTGCATTAGAAATTCCATATTCTACCCTGGCTGAGAATCGAATGATACTATTTGCAATCTTCTTTACATATATATATATATATACATATATGTGTAAAGAAGATTGCAAATAGTATCATTCTATTCTCAGCCAGGGTAGAATATGGAATTTCTAATGCAGAACAGAGAGGAAAAAGCAACTATAGTATTAATTTTATGTACATATCTTTTGGCCTCCCTCAATCCCTATCACAGATGATATGTGTGCCTTAGAAGTGGGAATTGCCTTCCAGTTTTCTCTTTAGTATTTTCTGTCTGGCCTAACCAAAGGGCTCAGCAGTAGTATGCGTGGTTGTATTTTTTCTTTCCATTGAATTCTTCAATTTTATGTAACATCCCCTTCCTGCTTCCCTCTTCCCCTTGGTGTGCACCCATTTATTCCACTGCACCATCCCACTTACATCCCACCCCTTCAACCTGTATGACTCCCTCTGCCTTTCCATTTCACTCCTCCTCTCCTTATCTGAGTCTGAAGATCCAAAATGACAGCCATCTATTCCTTCCACTGAGGCCTCCTGATCATTCAAGTTACTCCAGCACTTTGTTTTACTCGAGATTCTCTCATTTGCAGTTCCCCGTGTCTCTCTTTTTTTCTTTAATGTTTGCAATACATCTTCGATATTGTGGGAAATTATAATATTTTACAACATTTCTTATCATTTACCATTAGTTGTGAACCACAATAGGAATGTTGACTTTTTGGACAGCGAGGCAATGCACAAGTTTGCTCACATACAATCCATACTAGTTATTTTATTTGTTTCAACCATATTTAACTAACATTATATATTATAACTTGTGGATATATAAATTCTAAAGTAGGAACTAGAAGGCAGGCACAAAAATTCTCTGTGCTGAGAATTAGCGAGGACGCAAAATATACATAAAATTAATTCTAGCAACTGCTTCTTCCTCTCCAATCGGCACTGGAGACCCCATTCCATTCTGTCATGGAATGGGGTGATTATCTTTGCAGTCCTAATTAAATGCACAGACGTCCATACTTCACAAAAGCTCAAAGAATTATCAGCTAATGACAGCACCACCTGAATACATCATGTATCAGAACTTGCTGCAGTATATAGATTTTTTTCCTTAGAAAAAACTACTTAGAAGTAGAAAAATATAGACATTTCTCTCTAATCTTGAAATAGAAAAATATATTTTTTTATTTTTGGCTTACAGTGACAAAAGCAGAGATTGAACTGAAGAGGCAAAAGAACAGAATCAACAATTGACCCTCTGTGCAAGTATCAACAAGCAATCTGCTGGAGAAACCTAGTGCCCCCCCCCCTCCCCCACCCCACTGGCCCATGCAGCAGATGGAATTTAATGGTCAACCTTTTGGGCCAAAACCCTGCATCAGGACGTAGAATGGAGAGGGAAGGTAGCCAGCCTAAAGAGGAAAGAGGGATTGGGGAGATGCTGGTAAGATGTTATCGGTGGACTCTGGAAGGGTATAGGATTATAGGCATATGGAGTTGGGATTCTTTGCAAGAATACCTTAAATTCTAGATATTCCTGTGCCAATACTCTGTGGGCCTTAACAGCGCACTCTCACAGCACAGAATAGGTCTGTAAATTAAATAGGCACCAAATACACTGGGATTTAGTTACCATTGAATATATCCTCCACAACAACTTGAGAAAGAACTTCCATCTTAAATAGAGCTGTCTATGCTAAATAGCATAGGTTCAGGGGAACGACAAGGGGCCCATCAGGTACTTTGAATAAACAGTTACTGAAAGTACAAAGGCATATTTTCAGAAGCTATTTCATCAAGGTTGCCTGATGGACTCGAGGCATTCCCCTAAACTTGAGGAAGCTCGATGAAACAGAATAGTCCCTCTGCAATGATACACAAAATGTCTATTGAAAAGATGGTGAAGACTGACTTGCAAATGGCTGTACCTGTGAAAGCATCTGCCTCACAAGACACTTAATATCCCACATAATGGAAATGAAGCAAGTTATCTTCAATTAAATATAGCCAATGAACTGGCCTCAACTACCTTCTGTGGCAGAGAATTCCAGAGACTCACCACTCTCTGTGTGAAAAATGTTTTCTTCATCTCGATCCTAAACGAATTCCCCCTTATCCTTAGACTGTGACTCCTTGTTCTGGACCTCCCCAACATCGGGAACAATCTTCCTGCATCTAGCCTGTCCAACCCCTTAAGAATTTTGTAAGTTTCTATAAGATCCCCCCCTCAGTCTTCTTAATTCTAGCGAGTACAAGCCAAGTCTATCCAGTCTTTCCTCATATGAAAGTCCTGACATCCCAGGAATCAGTCTGGTGAACCTTCTCTATGGCAAGAATGTCGTTTCTCAGATTTGGAGACCAAAACTGTACACAATACTCCAGGTATGGTCACACCAAAACCCTGTACAAGTGCAGTAGAACCTCCCTGCTCCTATATCATACTATATAATGACCTGGTCTTCATTGTATAAAATATTTAAGTATTTAGAAGACATTGCAGGGATTATGTTCTAAATGGGTTGTGTTTAAAACAAATTTGATTACAATTAAAAATAAAATTGTTCTGAAGCAAGCATTCATGGACAAAACACAATCAGTAGTTCTCATTTCCATCACAAATCTAACTTCCTGATATAAGACAGCTTTTCAAATTGCTGATTTTTATGGGAATACATTAGTAACGGCTTCACCATCTTATACAAGTAATGTAGAAATTGGATACATCTGAAATATTTTCCTGCAGCCTCTCGGATACAGAAGATGTCCTCGTTCTTGATCACATTGTGATGTTACGAATCAAAAGATATGCTAAAAAGAAAACCTGTTTATATGATTGGACATATTCTGATGCACAAAAACAACTTAGCAACAGTTTGTTAGAATCATAGGCCCTATGACCCAAATCATCGATCCCGACCAAGATGCCCATCTAAGTCCCATTTGGTCCATATTGCTCTAAACCTTTTCTATCCAAGTATTTTTCCCATTTGATGGTTAGTATTTGATGCATTTCTAATTTCTAAAAATAGTAAATTATTTTTAAAATTCCTGGACAATATTTGACGATGTTCGTTGGAAAAAGCATAATGGCCAGAATATTTCAAAACCTCCGAAAACAGGAAGGGTAGAAATTTGAAAATAGATATCTGTGCCTGAAATATTGACCCATTTGGACCTAATTATGTGTATGGCTACTGAGTCATTCCTGCACCACTCAGAGATCTAGTCTGAATATATTTAGAAACATAGAAAAATAGGTGCAGGAGTAGGCCATTTGGCCCTTTGAGCCTGCACCGCCATTCAATGTGATCATGGCTGATCATCCAACTAATTCCCGTACCTGCCTTCTCTCCATACGCCCTGATCCCTTTAGCCACAAGTGCCACATCTAACGCCCTCTTAAATATAGCCAATGAACTGGCCTCAACTACCTTCTGTGGCAGAGAATTCCAGAGACTCACCACTCTCTGTGTAAAGAATGTTTTCCTCATCTCGGTCCTAAAGGAATTCCCCCTTATCCTTAGACTGTGACCCCTTGTTCTGGACTCCCCCAACATCGGGAACAATCTTCCAGCATCTAGCTTGTCCAACCCCTTAAGAATTTTGTAAGTTTCTATAAGATCCCCCCTCAATCTTCTAAATTACAGCGAGTACAAGCCGAGTCTATCCAATCTTTCCTCAAATTAAAGTCCTGACATCCCAGGAATCAGTCTGGTGAATCTTCTCTGTACCCCCTCTATGGCAAGGATGTTTTTCCTCAGATTTGGAGACCAAAACTGTACGCAATTTGTTAGAAAGGATTGGATTTCACAGTATAGGAACACTTGTTTGCTGATGTAAAAATCATTCCCATTCTTTTGACAGAGGAAGATATTGATTTCATTTGATGAAGTGAAACAAATGGTAAATGAGATGGAAAGTAACTCAGGAGGAACTTGGGAAAACAGGAAAAGGCAAAGTGATTTTTATATCTACTGAGCGGCGTCTTTGAATGTGGAGAGGAAGAGAGAAGTGCATTGAAATGAGAATGATTTGCAATGTTTTCAGTGCTGTTAGAGACGTTAACATCCCTTATCACTCCTGTAAAGCCTACTGTCTAATAATAGCATACTATGCGGCGGCTGAATTAGGCTTCCTCTCGCCGTGGCACAAGTGGAAATGATTGCTGTTTTCTATTCATGTGATTTTTCCTCTTTCTTGAGAGAACAATAATGATGTTGATTATTAATCTGGACGAGTGTGCCAGCTGGCTGTTGTACGTGTGGTAAAGTGAAAAAGGACTGTTTGGGGCATGACCTCATTCAACAAGAGCCCGTGGGCAGGAAGGCCGAAAGGGAAGCACACTTATGGAGTTCCTTGCATTGAGGCTGGCCAAAGAGTTATTACAGCAGATACTGACATCAAGGAAAATGTAAGTGAGGGGAAGGGACAGCGAGAGAGGTAACAACCAAAGATGTAGGGTTCTAGTGCAGCATTTTTTTGAGATTGTTTCTGTGTCAAAGTGCTCCTCACAATAACATCAGACTTGTAAAGATGAGGCTCCCTTATTTCTTGTAGATAGAGATCAAAACTTTAAATTCCTGGGCATGCAGATGTCCGAAGATCCGTCCTGGACTCAGCACATTGATACAATCATAAAGAAAGCCCATCAACGCCTCTACTTCCTTAAGGGCCTGTCCCACCAGCATGCAACTCTATGCGATTAGCACGACCTAACATGGTCGCTTGAGCCGTCCGGCGTCGCGGGGCCGGTCCCACTTCGACCGCCGGAGCCGTGCGGAATTGTGCGGAGTTCGTCCCGAGTTCGTCCCGACACTGCGCGGGGCTCCAAAAAACTGACTATGTCCAAAAATTCCGCGCGGCAATGGCTTGTCGGCTTGCAGTCGCCTCGACGTTTACACACCGCCCCGACATCGTGCCTCCGTCTGTAGGTGCCTCCGTGACCCTCTATGTGTGTGGCTCCGTGGCCTATGTGTGTGTGTGCCTCGGTGCCCCTCTCTGTGTGCCCCTCTCTGTCCTGGCGAACTACCTTAGACTTCGCTCCAAGTTCGCCTCACTTTGCGCCGCGTTACGCCACTCACCCGACCTCCGCGCGGCCCCTACTGCCGGTTTGGTTGCGCGTGCCGCATGCAAGCGCATGCTGGTGGGAACGGCCCTGTACAGGGGATCACCCGACCTCCGCGCGGCCCCCGCTTCTAGTTTGATCGCGTTCATCGCATAGAGTTGCATGTTGGTGGGACAGGCCCTTTAGAAGATTGAGGAGATTCAGTAAGTTGATGAATACTCTCTTGAACTTGTACAGGAGTGAAGAGGGAGTGGTTGGGGTGCAACCCATCCTTGATTATGCTGGTGGTCTTGCCGAGGCAGCGTGAGGAGTAAATTGTGTCAATGGAAAGGAGGTTGGTTTGTGTGATGGTCTGGGCTGTTTGAACTACCTAAATTGTACTAACAGTTCATATGCAATCTTACTAGCTGTCACACACAGGTCTCTCTGGCTGGTAATGCATAACTCACTTGCTGGTTAAACAGAATCTTGATGGTTTTCAATTTATTAAAAATAAATTCTCATGAAATAATTATCAGCAGATTATCAGTCTGTTAATCAGTGTTTGTTCAATGCTGATTGTTCCCTCGATGACCTGAAAAAGACTAACCCCTGCCACAACGACTGTGAGTTTCTGCACTACACCCGGCTCTTGGCTACAGCAAGAAAAGCATGTTGTTGATTTTAAAGTCATTATTTAGGGAGTGGATGAAGAGCAAAAATGTCGTCATTTCTTTGCATGAATGTGAAAAATAAACAGTTGGATAAGGCGTGGGTGGGTGATCGGAGACACTTTGATTTTAACTGTACTTTGATTATGGCTAACCCTTTCCAAAGCTTAATATGTCAAGATGTAATTTAAGTGTTGAGTCACCGCCCATAAGCTTAAGAAAGATCATTTACTCTTGTCAAATGCGGTACAGGATGTCAATAGTTCTGTAGCAAACATTTCATGCGTTAAGATAGACACAAATGCTGGAGTAACTCGGTGCGACAGGCTGCATCTTTTGAGGGTGGCGTTTGGAGTCAAGACCCATGTTCAGACTGGTTGCTCAGACTGTTTCAGATAGAGTCTGGAGAAGGGAACGCTGGAACCAGGCCCCATGGAGTTAAAGGGAACACGGGAGCTGGGGCCCATGTGGCGTTAAAGAGGACACAGGAATTGGGATCCCATGTATTAGAGAGAGCATGGGAATCAGCACCCAGTGAAACAGAGGTCGAACTATCAAGATTTCTGAACTATTGGGTAGTGGATCATCAGAATTATACTGTATCTTGGTGTGTCTATCTAAAAGCAGTGTTTTAAGCTGTTCACTGCAAGATGAATGCGGACAAGATTTACGGGGATGTTGTCAGGAACTGAGGGGCAGAACTACAGGTATAGGTAGGGCAGGCTAGGGCTTTCTTCCTTGCATTGCAAAAGGATGAGGGGTGAACTTATATATTGCTGCGTTAAATCATGGGAGGAACAGATAGGGCGTATGGACAGTCTTTTTCCCAGAGCAGGGAAATCAAGAACAAGAAGAACATAGATTTAAGGTAAGAGGGGAAAAATGTATCCTGAGGAGCAACTTTTTCTCATAGAGGGCATTGCCAGAGAAAATAGTTGTGGCATGTCAAATAACATAATTGAAAAGTCTGAAGAAGGGTCTCGACCCGAAATGTCGCCTATCTCCTTCGCTCCTTAGATGCTGCTGCACCCGCTGAGTTTCTCCAGCTTTTTGTATAACCCAACACAATTGAAAAGTCATTTGTGGGAAGGAACTGCAGATGCTGGTTTAAACCCAAGATAGACACAAAAAGCTGGAGTAACTCAACGGGACAGGCAGCATGTCTGGAGAGAGGAAGGGGTAATGTTTAAAACGTCACCGGTTCCTTCTGTGCAAAAACATTAGGACAGGTACATGGATAGGAAAGGCTCAGAGGGATATGGGCCAAACACTAGTGACTGGGACTAGCTTAGTTGAATGAGTAGCACATAGACGAGTAGCGCTGATGGGCAAGTTTTAATGCTGTTTGACTCTATGCTGTGACTCAGTGCAACTCATTTTCAATGGTTTGAGGGCTGGGGTGAGAAAGAAAGAAATAGGTAAAAAGTCTTGATCATGCTTCATTTATCACTTGGCAGCTTTCTGGAAGCTGCTATGCACCCAATCCTTCTATCCAGAGATGCTGCCCGTCCTGCTGAGTTACTCCAGCATTTTGTGTCTATCATAGGCAGTCCTGTGTGATCAACGATTATTTATTTCAAGCTAGTTTCACGGAAGCTTAAACTGTTAATGGTACCAATGTGGGAATCACAGACATTTCCGCAGATGGGGTAGAAGGTGGATAGATTGCTATGATAGATGGTTGGAAATCTCATGGTTCTGTGATATTTGAACATTTGCACCAGATAATAGCTGAACAATCTATGGCTCTGAACCTTAAATAATCTTTGATGCAGGTGCTGCCAGGGGTTTGGGAAGCCAAAATGAACATGTTAAGATCTAATGGGAAACTGTCCAGTGTCCGTAAGGAACACTGCAGAGCCAAAGTTCCTCAAATTTCAATGATTGAACTGGAGTATGTGAGTGACAATTATATTCTCTTCAACCTATAGCTCTGGACCAAAGAGAATCTTTGTCGTGGCTCAATGTGTGACATTTGGTGATTCAGTCATAACAATCCAGGCAACCTAGTCTATTATAATCCAGGTAGGACCTGGTTGTATCCTAAATATCGTTCAAGGGCTTTATTTGTCACATATGCAATTTCACAGTGAAAATCTGTTTGCATATATTACACAGGCAGGCACCACCATTTCCAGAGCAAAATAAGTGACATTGAATATTAGTCAAGGCATTCACGGAGTGCATGTTAAAATATTAAAATAAAGGTCCCATCAACCCAGGCAGTTCAACGCCAGTACATATTTCAAAAAGAATCCAGCTGACATTGCAAGTCACAATTTATATACGAACGTAGGTTTGGTCAGTTTCAGAAACTGTAGATAGAAATCATGATGGTATTTTTTTTCCAGCGCGATTATAAAATGGAGTGACATTATGTTTGGAAATTGAAAAAACAGCTGGCAGGATGCCATACCACCCAACACAGCACCTTTTCAATCTCTGCACAATGACATTTATTTAAATAATAAATCATAATATTATCTTTAATAGCAGCAACAGAGATCAGTGCTGTAAGACTTGGTTAGTCATTTCCAATCTGCGAAGATGAAGCAGGACACTACTTCTTGTGGCTGACTGGATTGGGAAATATGCTACAAGAAAAAAATGATTTGCAGCTGTGTGCCTCCATAAAAATTAAGCATTTACTAACATTAAAATTTACAACCGCCATTACTTGGATGGAAACTATAAAACATGGTATTGTAAAATAATTATTTATTCTTTTTATTAAAGATAGGGATATAATACTCCACTTATAAATAGGAAATGCTGGCATGTCAGTTAGTTAAAATAAAATTCTTCCAGTCCCTTGCCTATCTTTTTTTTTGTTTAACAGAAATTAGCTTGATATATGCAATATGGTTGAATATGGCTCTACCGGAAAATTAGATAAAGCTATATGGTTATAAATTAGTCCAAAACTTGGCTAACGTAGTCTGGAATGTTGTAAAGCCTCAGACATCTGTCTGGCTAACAGAGAACTGAATGATGTACTTCATCAAACCTGACCTTGGAGTACTTATATCATTTTCCCACATAAAGGGAAGACCTCTGTCTTACTGTCTTTATCACTGAATTATTTACATGAACTTCCGCACTTTGTTGACGTTGAAAACAATTAATCTGATGTGTTCCAGTCAGAGGTACTGTGGTACAGTTGTGACGGACCTTCCAACGTCACATTATCAGGTCGTAGAGGCATTTTGAGCTCAACAATTACATTGATGCCAAAGTAGTTGATGAGATTTGACACACTAATATTGCTGCGATGTTTGGCTCTAAGTAGTGTGTCTGCAATGAAACTTTAGGGGAAGTTACCGATTGTAGGAGGGTTAAATTTCAGGCACCTGCCCCTTATTAAAAGTAGAGAATCTTGCAATGCAGAAACAGGCCCACTAAGGTAGTTGATGGGAATAAGGGGACAGTGAAAAAAGGGATTAGAGTAGACCAGTGTTTGATGATCAGCACCGTCTTGACGGGCCGATTAACCTTGTTCCGTACTGTAAGACTTTATGATTCCAGGTCCATAAGTAGTTAGAATGGTAAAGACGGCATATGGTATGTTTGATTTCATAGGTTGGGGTCCTGAGTACAAAAGTCCTGGCAGTTGTGATGTAATTTTGTAGGACTTTGCTTAGGCCGCATTTGGAAAGCAGTTGCAGTTCTGGTTGCCCCATTACAGGAAGGATGTGAAAGCTTTGAAAAGGATACAGAGGAGGTTTACCATTATAATGCCTGGATTAGGGAGCATTGGCAGACTTGGTTTGTTTTCTCTGGAATGCCAGAGGTTGTGGGGCGATTTGATGGAGGAATATAACAATATGAGAGGCATAGGTAGGGTAGACGATCAGAACCCACGATACTAATTGGAGACATGGGATTCTTCAGTTCATATATACTAGCTATCTCACTTTGGGAAAGAGGTGACCATCTTAGGGAGAATGCAGGCAAGATTTTTCAAAATGATTCCAGAGGGTGAATGATTATTTTTTACTACTATTTTGTAGCATAGGGCGGCTCGGTAGTGCAGTCGTAGAGTTCCTACTTTACAGCGCTTGAGACCCACGTTCGAACCTGAACACGGGTGCTGTCTGTAGAGAGTTTGCACGTGTTCATTACAAATCTATTTCTACGCTGTATCTCTAAACTAAACTCTCATCCACTGCAATGAAGTACTTTGAGATGTTGGTCATGTAGCAAATTAATTCCTGCCTCAGAAATGACCTGGATCCACTTCAATTTGCCTATCGCACAACCGGTCAGCAGCAGATGCTATTTGAGTGGTTCTCCACTGCATTACCCAAACAAAGGTTTCTGTTCATTGACGACAGCTCGGCATTCAACACTGCCTTCCCTTCCAAACTCATCACCCGACTCCAAGACCTGGTCCTCTGTACCTTCCTTTGCAACTGAATGCTTGACCGCATCATCGGCAGACCTCAATTGCTGCAGATTGGTAGCAACATCTCTTCCTCACTGACCACCGACACCTCAAGGCTGGTGCTAGCCTCCTGCTCCACTTTCTTAATTCCCGATACTGTGTGGCAAAGCTCTTGTGCCATCTATAAATTCACTGATGACAACACTGTGGTTGACGGATTCAAGGGTGGTGATGAATTAACAAGCTAGTGAACCTGGTGTGTGGTGCTGCAACAAACACCTCTCGTTTAATGTCACCCAGACCAAGGAACCTGTTGCTGACTTCAGAGAGAGGAAGACAGGAGACCACATGGTAGTTTTCATTGGCAGTGGAGAATGCTACGTGCGGCTTGCCGGGAGTCAAGAACTTTGCCGGCTGTCGCAACTGTGTCCCATCACTGGACCCAACATGTTGAGATTCTCTAACACTTCACCCCATCTATCACTTGTCAGTATGTCATAGGATTGGAGTTGGTTTAAAATAAAAGGCAGAGTTAAGTAGGTTGTCTTTGTACCTCTTGACATCCCCCTGCAGATGATCTTTCCACACATGCTGGAAGGAACATTTCTAAAACCTCCTCAGCTACAAATCTGCCCTTGATGTGACTGCCCTTTTCTCTGAACCACAGCAGCTTTTGCAGCCCAGCCTTGCTGACTGCCCCGGTAAACAAGAAGGCCATATCCCCACTAAAAGATAACAAGGCATTTGGAGTAGAATGTAGAAATGCCCATTGAGGTCTTAAAACTCACTGTTGAAGAGCCACTGCTGTTCATATAGTACTGTTTATTTTTGTCAGTACTTGTCTCGGTGGACAATATCGCAAGAACGTGTGGACACCACAAGCAAGAAACAGAGCTAAGAGCAGACTAAGAGTGGCTACTGTCTGGGCATCAGTTGAGAATGGTTTTGGTAGGGGGTTTGCTTAGGATGGCATGAACAAAGGTCAAAAGCAGTTACAGGTTCAAGAGAGTGAAGCACAGCCATTGCCATATCAAATGACTTTGGCAACGACAACTTGAAAGTATATAGCACCTTATCAATTGAAAAATAAATAGTAAAAGCACAGAGAGAAGCACAAAATCCAGTGAACTTGAAACTTTCACATAGTGCAAAGTTTATTTGTGCAACATGGTAGAATTCAACTGGACAACCAATCACTTTCTCACGATTTCTTTGACAAAAAGTTGTCAGTCTACGGTGGAAGTGCCAGACATATGCATTAGCATTCATTGCACACATTGTACATTTGGATGTCTGCTTTTCTGCTCAATTATGTGGCACATGTGCATTGGTGTTTTGCACCAGCGACATTTGCACACCATTTACTTCATCAGAAGAATTACATCTTAAGAATTCCTGTTTGGTGTCAACATTTATTTTCCATTAAAAAATGATTCCCATCAATTATTTAGTGACCATAATAGTCTGTAAATATTCTGAAAGCTATTTTTAAGAACAATTTGGAGTCATCAACATGTTGACCTCCATTAAATTCTGTACCTGCATTCAAATCCTCATCATTTGTGTACAAACTTTAAGTATTTTTATTCATTTGGGGCATCTTGTGCCTTCATCGTTTAAGGCAACATGTTCTCTTGTAAAACCACATCCTGCCTCTTAGTTCTAGACAATGTGAAACTCTAAGTGATTCAGCAAAACTTGCCAGAGTAAACTGCATTTAAAAAAAACCAGGCAGAATTACAAAAAGGATATTTGAAGGTTGTCAGGGTTAAGACAATGTTAAGTTATAATATGTGATCAAAAAGGACCAAGATGAGATGAAATGTAGTTAAGAATACAGAAGAATAATTAAACTAATAGCTTCTGATTCTAAATATAAATTATGCAAATTACCAGAAAGCTCCTCTTGCTGAATCATGCAAGGATGTAAAATTATAATTATACTCCAGGTCCCCAGGCTTAAACTATAAAAACCATTAAAGATAAAGAAGTATCCTTTGCATGACTTTCTTCTGCTTTGCCATGAGAGATGGGGAAGGTAGATTACCATAATCAATTCATCTTTTTTAATGGGGTAACATTTTTCTCAAAATTTATCATGAATTACTTTCTCAAGTGCTGGTAAAAGCTTCCAGTTATCACAATGCATCTTCTCCATGAGTTTTATAACTGTACTATCAGTTTTATTGCACAGTATTTTCCTCTCTGTGGATCGTCATATTGCTGTGCTGGACAGCATTGCAGTTTCCACTGATCCAAGGATAATGCTGTTCAGAAATTATACTCTAGGTAGGGCCATCAATGGTGGTAAGGTTGGAGGAGAGGTTCCAGACAAAGATTGATCACAAAAGCTGTCAGAGGCTGAGGAGGTGGTGAAAGATTGTGGGCCTCATGGTTATGAAGGAAAATGCAAGTAACCACAGTCATTGTCTGGGATGTTATCAGGGCAGCGCAGTGTCACAGTGGTAGAGTTGCTGCCTTAAGGGCCTGTCCCACCAGCATGCAACGCTATGCGATGAACGCGATCAAACCGGCAGCGGGGGCCGCGCGGAGGTCGGGTGATCCCCTGTACAGGGCCGTTCCCACCAGCATGCGCCTGCATGCGGCAAGCGCAACTAAACCGGCAGCAGGGGCAGCGCGGAGGTTGGGTGAGTGGCGCAACGCAGCGCAAAGCGAGGCGAACTTGGAGCAAGTCCAAGGTAAGTTCGCCAGGACTTAGAGGGGCACACAGAGAGGGGCACCGAGACACACACACATACAGGGCCACGGAGCCACACACATAGAGGGTCACGGAGGTACTTACAAATAGGTTCACGGAGGCACGATGTTGAGGCGGTGTGTAAATGTCGAGGCGACTGCGAGCCGACAAGCCGTTGCCGCGCGGAATTTTTGGACATAGTCAGTTTTTCGGAGCCCCGCGTGGTCTCGGGACGAACTCGGGACGAACTCCGCACAATTCCGCACGGCTCCAGCGATCGAAGTGGGACCGGCCCCGCGACGCCGGACGGCTCAAGCGACCACGTTAGGTCACGCTCATCGCATAGAGTTGCATGCTGGTGGGACAGGCCCTTTACAGTGCCAGCGACCAGGTTTCGATCATGACTACGGGTGCTGACTGTATGGAGTTTGTATGTTCTCCCTTGGGATTTCTCCGGATGCTCCGGTTTCCTCCCACACTCCAAAGACGTACAGGTTTGTAGGTAAAATGCCTTTGTTAAAAATTGTAAATTGTCCCTGGAGTGTAGGATAGTGTTTGTCTATGGGGGGGTTGTTGGTCGGCGCAGACTCGGAGATACTGACTCAGACTCGGAGGCCTTTTCCCGAGTTGTACCTCTAAAGTAAAGCAATGTCATTGTGACCTGGTCACCAAATACCATGTGTGGTCCGAATGCACACTAGACTGATACTAAATATGACAGTCAGATCCAATAGCCTTGTTGGAAGCTGGTGACATGGGCTGAAGTGTGATAACTATCAGATATCAGGCAGAGGCACACTGGTTGTTAGGAGCCCATTACGGACTCTTTTGCCACCTTTAGATCTGCCATGACTGATGGATGTTCAGGATCGGCCATTGCTGGCAGTAATACATAGAACCAATTATAAAGGAACTTTTGTTTTCATTTGATTGCTCTTAAGAGGATTATAATTACACATTCATCGCACCTTCCTGACAAATGATCAGTACTAAAAACATCAAGTACTATGAAAAGAAAAGGCAATGAATAACAGTTAAAAGGTATATTTCAAAGAGCACTTTGCATTTATTCCAGGACTTCCGTTTTTATTGTGTAATTCCCGCTCTCCCCACTTGGCCTCTGGTGAAATACATCCCTCTCCTTTAAGAGATCAGAAGAGAAGGGTTATAATTTTATACATTCTCAAGCTGAGCTGTCAAGAGAAAATTGTGTTGATATGTCCTCCCATATTTTTCTCCATCCTTGCTTATGAGTCAGACGGGAGATTTCTTCCATCACTAGCTTTAAGCAGACAATTGAAATCGACAGCTCACAGTGTGACAGGGATTCCTTGGGAGAACCCTTGTCACAGTGACAAGGTACATGGCTTCAATTAGCATCCAGAAAGATTAATCATCCATAAAATGAATCCTAATTAAGAACAAATGGAGTTTGCAGTTCAAGTTCTTTAAAATAGCCTGAACTCTAATCGGAGTGGTGACCAAATTTTCTATTTTTATTTATTATGTTCCCAATTGTAGTCATCTTATTATGTTCCCAATTGTAGTCATCTTATTATGTTCCTTACACATTTCAAAAGAAAAGTTATATATTTAGGGTTATAATCTTGTACATTCTCAATCTGCTTCCAGCTACCATGAGAAATGTGTCAATTTGTCATGCCATGTATTTCTGCACCCTTTCCTTTTTGACAGATCTCTTATTTTATTTATGTTAAGATTAAGAACAGAAGGGATTTGCAGAATCTGAGAAAAATCAGAAACTCAGACAAATCCTTAAAGACTAGTCAAGCAATTTTGAAAAGGACCAGTCAAAATAGTGGTAACCTGTGACTGAAAGATACTGTTAGTTTCTTGAAATATTATTAATATATCAACAAATATCTTTATTTTGCGGTCTTCTTCATTGTCTGTCAACTTAATCTTTGAGAAATATTTGCCTGAACATGTAATTTGTACGCTATAGAAACAATAAAACTCTCTTCGCTCTTAAATATGTCATCACGGTCTTTAAACAAAATTAGTCTGAATTGCTAAAGAATAATCTGTCATAAGAGAAAACTCCCACACCGGGGAAGCTGGGCTTAATTTGAACGCTGTGCTGCAGGATTTAGTGAGCTTTAGTTCAAATGTCACTGAGTCACTGTGAGATCTTCAAGAAGAATGTACTTTAGACATTGCAGAAAACAATGGTATTCTTTGGGATTCTCAGACACCACCATAAAAAGAAAGACAACTCAAAAAAACAAATCTATCATATCCAATCACTCACTGTGACCATTATATTTACATATTTCATTCCACTGTGCCAGCATTATTAATAGGCACTCTAATCAGCAGCAATGAACGCGATGAAAGTTGTCATTCACAATTAATTATAATGAATGGGTTATTCTTTGTGGCAAGGGGACACAGCCAAAGCCCATGGTCATTATATCCCTAATTGTTATCTCTCATGCTGCCATTCTTGTGCTTAGCATGATTTTAAACAGCAACAAGGGCCCAAAGTTTCCAGTTGTAATAATAGTGAAACTGTCAGTGCTGTCATCATTACTTCAGCCATCCACACATGCATAGTTAAACAGTGAAGTTTTTGGAACCCAATTTGAGAAATGGCATCAGAACTGCATTCTGCACCCTTAACACCAGCACAAGGACAAATTTAGCAACCGCACAAGGACATATTTCCAACCTACTGTCTTTTAGATGAGCTTTGAATGAGCCTTTGAGAATCCTGGGTAAACACAAAATGTTGGAGTAACTCAGCGGGCTTTTTCTGCATCCAATGAAATAATTGCTAGGTTTTTTTTAGTATTATGTGAGTACATTATATTAGATAGCCATCTCAAATTGTTAAATGAGTATCTCTTTGGTATAAACCCAGTTTGGTCCGGGTTTATTAGTTTGCTAACATATTTACTCAATCTTCTCGCTAGTGTCTTTGCTAATATTTTTTGAGCTATATTTAGGAGTGCAATAGCTCTATATGAGCCTGGGTCTTCTAGATCTTTATCCTTTTTTGGTATAAGTGTAATAGTTGACTCAGTTAGTGTTTCTGGTAGTTTATTTTCTTTAAAAGCGTATATATATATATAAATCTTGCAAGCGTGAAGAAATTATCTCGTGGAATCTTTTATAGAATTCATTACTAAAGCCATCTGGTCCTGGCGTTTTACCATTAAGTGTAATCTGAGCTGCTAATCCCTCTTGTTCCACCATATTTAATTTTGGAAGATTACAATTGTCTAAGAAATTTGTAATTTGAGTATTATTTGCAGAGGTTTTCGATGTATATAAATTTTGATAATATTGAGCAAATCTTTTATTAATATCTTTAGGTAGTGTTAGTAATTCCCCTTTGTCTGATTTAATTTTAGTAATTGTATTTTCTGTTTCCCCTTTTTTCAGTTGGCGTGCTAAGAGATTATGTGGTTTATCACCAAATTCAAAATTTTCTTGTTTTGTAATTTGAAATAATCTTATTATTCCAGCCGATAAAATGTTATTTAATTTATATTTTAGTATTGTTATCTTATTGGGTTTATCTATAGTTGGTTCTTTGGCATTTTCTAAATCTAATTGTCTAATTTCTTGTTCTAACTGTAATTGTTCAGTATTATTCTTTTTATTTTGGAAAGCTTGATATGAGATTATAGTTCCTCTAATAAATGCCTTAAAAGTTTCCCATAATAAGGAGGGTGAAATATCTGGTGTATCATTTGTCTCAAAGAAGAATTTCATCTGCTCTTTTAAATATGTACAACCTTGTGAGTTGTTTATGATTTGGGGGTTAAACCTCCAAAATGATTTTTTATCAGGCATTCCTTCTAATTTTAAAGAAAAAGTTAACGGGAAATGATCAGAAATAATACTATTGTGATATTTAGCATTATATGTGTATGGAATTAATTTTGTGTCCACTAAGAAATAATCAATACGTGAATATGTTTTATGTACCGTTGAATAAAATGAATATTCCCTACCTACTGGGTTAGCGATCCTCCATACATCTGTTATATTGGTATTTTTCATGTATGTATTTAGGAGTTCAATAGTTTTAGATTATGTTAATCCTTTTTTGTTTTGCAGATTTATCCAGATATGGATCTAAAACACAATTCAAATCTCCCCCTATTATCACATTTTGATAGTTAAATTCTGAAATTGTATCCAGAATTTTACTAAAAAATTAAGGGTTGTCAAAATTAGGAGCATAACTATTTATCAAAGTAAGTGGAGTAGAATGGATTTCTCCCGTGACTATGACGTACCTCCCCTCTTTATCTGCTATGGTATTCTTTAATTTAAATGGTATACCTTTACGAATGATAATGGCCGTGCCTCTAGACTTAGAAGTAAATGAAGAGTAGTATGTTTGCCCAATCCAATTTGCCTTCAGTCTTATCCGAGATTGATATTTCAGATGCGTCTCTTATAAAACAATGATATCACTGTTTAAAGCTTATAATTGGGCAAAGATCTTACCCCTTTTAATTGGTTCATTAGTGCCCCTTATATTCCAACTGCAGAACGTGATTCCTCCAGTTTTCATTTGTTTATCGTCTTGCATTATGGATCATGTTAATACCTTTACTTCATATGGTGCAACCAAGAACCTCATTACTCTAGGTGAGGGATGATCATCCCCAGCTTTTAAATTTTGTTGGCATCTCCCCTTCAGAATAGACCTTAAAAAAGACCAGAAAGTGTAGAGTTGTGAAAAGATAATTAACAAACAAAAAGTGATATTATAATATCCAAAAATAAAGATATTATAATTAAGAACAAACCACCAACAGGTGGTAGAACAATTCTTATCGACTTCCGTAGATGTTTTTATATGTTTCGCTCTGCTCGCTTGACCAATTATTATTAATTGGAAGAGAGAGCAATACAGAGTTAAAAAAATATATATAAAATAAAACGCACTCCAATAGATAGATTAGAAATGTATCCTGCCTTTTAGTTTTAAAAACCGACAATCCTACAATCTTTTTAAAAAACATCCATCACATGTCAAATTATATTTGTACAACGGAGAGTGTGGGTCATGCCTAGGATTGTACTGAGAGTATTTAAGTCAGTTTGGCCAACTTATTGCTCCTCCCAATTCTCAGCATCCCCAAACATATTTCTCAGAAAGACTATTCTCTAACCTCTCTCATTTCCTATTCCTCCCTTCCTGCTCTAGCTCTTCTTTCAATACACAATCCTTCTTCACCTCTGCTTACCTATTGGGGGGATAATCTACTAGTCCAAATCCTTAAAGTGGAACTTACATTGCAATTTGTGATAGCCATGAATATACTGAATTACATATAGATTCTCAGGCTTTAGTGTTAATTTTCACAGATCAGTTGATGAATAAGATTTCCCCTTTATGCAACCTTTTTTGTGTCCCTCAGATCTAATTGAATGTGGATGGTGCAAAATGAGCTGGAAAGATAAGTCTGCATAAACCATTGTTCACACCGTTTTTCATTGTTCATTGTTTTTCTTTTTAAGCTAAAAAAGTGTTCTGACAATAAAAAGCAATTGAGAATTTTCATGTTATTTTATATCAAATTTCAAATCTTTATATATTATAATGAAAAGATTTTATTGCAGGCATTTCTCACACTTGTATAAATTTACAGCTCCCTTTTGATCCAGAAAATGTGTTGTATCGTATTTAACAACAAAGTTGTCATTAGATTCCTGAGAACTTTGGCAGTAGCCATTTTCAAGTAAAGTAGGGTAAGTTCCAGCTTAACTTTGAGAGGGGTCAAATTCCATGCAAAAGACTGACCTAATTCTTCAGCAACCAGCCATTAATTCTTTGATGAAAGGACTGGCAAATAAAACTACAATAGTTGCCAGGCAAAATATTAAATTCCTTTCGTATGTGTTGAAAGGTTGATTAATGCAAAGTTGACTGGTCAAGTTCAATCAACTCCTATTTCTTAGAGGCATACTTCACTGCAATTAAAAAATAAAATCTCTTCTCTTCTGCCATTCAATGCATGTTTACAAATTTCTTCATGATTAACGCATGGCTATAACTCTGTAAACACCACTGAATGTCCAACCTATTAAAAGGAAGTTGGATATTTCAAGACAAGAAATTGAACAGTTACGAGGAGATGACGAGAAGAATGCAGTTAAATGGATGGTCCTTTCACAAGGTTAGGACAAAAACAAAGGGCTTTTAGCATTGTGTGTGCTAGATTTATTCAAACTGCAACATTTTGGATGCAGTTCATCTTTATGACTTTTGGAAGACAGTTACCACTCACTAGAGAATTTTGAAAACGCAGCAAATGGAAGTTATCAGTTGGCTAAACTATAGTTTGGCATTGTCATGGTGATATCCATAACGCTTCAGGAATGGAATCAACAGAATTCAACCTGCAATTGCAAAACTGTTGATTAAAAGCTTTTTCGAAGAACAAAACGGCATAGTGCACTGATTACCTAGAATGAAAACGACAGAGCAAGAAGTCAGTGAAAATTTGCAGCTGGACGGGCATACTAGAGGATCAAAGCATATTCATTTAATAAATATTAGCAAAATTCACAATGTATCAAATTTCCCCTGACATTGCAGAAGTAAGAAGTGCAAACGGAATGACTTTATGTCATTCGTCAGAGTAAACCACATTTTTGTACGACTAAATTTAGATTTATGACAACAAATCTTTAACCAAAATAGATGCACATCTCTGCATACTGAGTCAGAAGTAATTATTTAGGACAAAGTCATCTCTGGCACACTAAATAAATCTTGTAAGCGTGAAAGGTTTGCTGAGTGATACAACAAACATTATTTCCAGCCAAACTTTAAATGCACATAATCTAATGCTTAGTTTCAGTAGATGAAGTTACACATTTCTGATGCTAAAATCTATCTGGAAATAAAGAGATGCAAAAGTGAAAAATGTCTCTTGTGCTCATAATCCTTATTTCTAGCAGAACAAAGAATGCCCTGCAAAAATCATGATTTTATGTGAAAATGGCATGATGATCTGAAGCAAATAAACTTATTAATCTCAGGTATTACGAGAAATATTAAGCATGTTACAATTGTTAACAAGCCTGGTGATTGGAATTTGTGGTTAAATTTTATTTTTTCTCCATTTGTTCAACTATAGCAAATTTTAATTCTGGGACACCCTGTTATGTTATATGAGGAATTGAATGACTGTGCTAATAGAATGTCCAGGATCTTCACATATTAGCAGAATGAAGGGAATGCAGTCCACAATATTCAAGAAGCAATGTTTAAGTTTTTTAAATTAAGAAAATAGTCCTTACACAGTTTTCAGTTGCAGAGTGGCTGCCAGATAGTCTAAAAACTTGCTTAACTTGCAAAATATATTCTAAGCTAAACAAAATCTTCCATCTTCAGTAAACATCCATCACCACTGAGCAGAACGCTTGACTTTGCTTATACAACGTTACACAAAAAGCTGTTGAAACTCAGCGGGTGCAGCAGCATCTAAGGAGCGAAGGAGCTATACAGCATTGGGTCCTGTCACCATCTATTGTAGGTATTTGCAATTTGCATCATAGCTTACATCAGTGATGATGCAGCTGGGAGAGCCTACAGTGAACTTGTGGACTCAGTAGAATTGATGACTCAATTGAAATCTATAGAAGCCATTAACGTTGAGTGTGAATTTGCCCCAGTGTTATGTCCTTGCTATAAATATACCCAGGTTAGAGCATATCCATGTCAAAGGGTAACAGAAACAAGACACCTTTATGCAAAGTTATACATAAACAGGCTTTTGCACACATGTATACGTTTACATATCACACATCAACGATAGACAATTTCCAAAGAAGGAAAGATCATTTATGGTCTGAAAGTGGTTTGGGAATGGCCAAACCTATTTCCAGTAATAAAAACACTGGGAATACTCAGCGTGACATTTTGATAACTTCATCAGAACCAGACAAAGTTGGAATTGAAACGGATTTAGGGTTGCAGAGAATGTGGGGAGGGACACTGGAAATAAAGGGGAAGGTCTGTGACACAGGGAGGCCAGGAGAAACTGAACACAAGTGATGCCAGCAGATGGAGATTGCCAACGTGCATCAGGATGAGGTACAATTAGGAGGCGATGAACGAAATATGAAATACGAGACGAGAATTAGGGAAAAAAACAAACTCAACATTGAAAACATGAGAAACAAGACTGGAATAGCTGATTATATGAAATTGTTGAACTCAAATAGAAGTCCTGAGGGCTGCATTGCGTCAGGCTGGAAGATGTGACACCATTCCTGAGTTTATATTGAGCTTTGCTGGAACACTGTGGGAAACAAAGGTCAGAGAGGTCAGAGAGGTAATGAGATGGATAATGAAAGTGGCAATCAATTGGGAGCTCAGGATCACCAATACTGACTGAATTTAAGTGAACTACAAAGCAGTTTGGTTTACCTCCCGTAGAAGCGATGACATTGTGAGTAATAAATGCAGACGCTAGAGTGGAAGACATACAAGTCAGTCAGCCTTGTCTGGAAGGAATGGACACTAGATACCAATCTATCCAGAAATGGATTCAGAGAGGTCAAGAAAGAGATAAAGAGTCAGAGAAAAGCCAGATGAAAGTGATCCCAAGGTGAAAATTGACATTGAGGGTGATTAAATATTTTTGTCTTGTAATGCAGTAGGACATTGCATCTCAATGAATAGCATCTTGATGCATAGGATCAAGCAGCAAGGAAGGAGACTGACATAAGGACGGTTCCGCTAATTTCACAAAGAGACCAGTGTAGCCAGGCCATAGTCATGCTTTTGATTTGGAGGAAACGTGTAGGGTTAGAGAATGTTGTTCAATGAGATAACATGTTTATGCAGGTAAAGATGGATAGTAATGCAAGGAGCCTGGTTGGACCTCTGCTACGAGAACAAGGAAAGAACCCTCCGGCCATCCTGGTGTGTAAATATGCAAAGAGAGAAGAAGTCCATTTTGGACCGGGACACAACCAGTATTGGACTTTGCAGAAACAAAATAGTGTAGATGCTGGTTAATACACAAAAGGATACAAATTACTTGAGTAACCCAGCAGGTCAGACAGTATCTCTGGAGAACATGGACAGGTGACGTTTCGAGTCGAGACCCTTCTTCAGACTCCCTTAACATCTCGACCTGAAATATCACCTGTCCATGTTCTCCAGAGATACTGCCTGTTCTGCCGAGTTACTCCAGCACTTTACATCCATTTTGTGTACTGTTGAATTTTGCATTGCTTTTACAGGAGATTCAGCAAACCACTTGCTCACATATAAACTGAATGCATCAATGCCAGAAATGTTACTCAATAAGAACTGTAGAAATTGTGTTGTTATTAGTTCTCCAAACGCCCGAATCCAATAAAACGTTAGTTGCAAGGGTAGAGTTCACAACAACTCGAAAAAGAAGTAATTTCTCAGTCATGATCCCCTGTCAAAGAAAACGTTATATGAACGTATTTCAGTCCATTTAGAGAAGTAGTAATGATGAAATCACATACGAGGGTCTAATTATTTTTAGTCTGAATTTTTTCACGAAACTAAGTCCTATTGTGGCTAGAACAATGTGAGTTGTACAAGCATACTACATTAGCGGATGACAGTCAGGTGTTAACAGGCAAGCAATAAACGCTGTGTACCATTTATCAGTTTTATGGTAGGAACTGCCAAGTCCCAAACAATCCCTGCACATTCAGCCAAAAATAAAGAAGTGCGAGATGATGGTTATTTAAAGTCCATGTTAAGACAGAATGCCTCAGAGCCTCTTGTTTTGGCATCCCATTCTTTCCTTCACTGTTTGGAATAACAATCCAAGGTTTACACACCAGAATTTAAAGGAGATTAACTACACTGCATTTGTTAATGGGAATGTTAATTTAAAGGATTATTCACTTGACTATAAAGTCACTATCCATAAACAAATATCACTCATTTTCTCTAACTTAAAGCAGACAGGTAGCAATAATTTAGACTATAATTGCTACCTAATAGGCTGCCTTATCCATTAGCGAGTTTATAGGTATGTTGTAAATTCCAATGCACAAGTCACCTCAGTTTATGTAACACACCTAGAATTACGTGTGTTGATTTATTTCTTAGAAATTTCTGTTTTTATCATAGGTTTAGCTACAGAATACTCAGTTGAAATGTGGAGATACACCGGCAGACTAAACAGTGCACCAATTTCTACATAAACGGCATAAATTTGTGAAATAGTAAATTAGTGGAAAGCAGACAATGAGACATGTCATTGTCTGCTAGATACACTTGCATCTAGAAATATCTAGCTAACAAAATTCAATTTTTAGTGTCCTTTGAAGGTCTATATACGCCACATCAATGCACAACTTGATACATTATTTTCATTATTCCATCGAGGATACTGATCGTTAGTCTAATTGCAACAAAGCTGATCTGGTTTTCATTTATTAACCATATTTTCCATGTATAATTAATTGTATGCCAAATTAGTGCCTTTGGCAGTTGTATCATCACTATATTAGATCTACTGTCTGTCATATTTGTGCTGTGTAAATCCATTTCCTTTTTTGGAATGGGACTTCGGGTGGGAATTGGTGAGTGAACCAAGGAGTTGTGGGAGGAGCGATCTCTGCAAAAGACAGAAAGGGGCGGAGATGGGAAGATGTGACTGGTGCTGCGATCACACTGGAGATGATGGAAATGTCTGAGGATGATGCGTTAGATGCTTGCAGTTTTCCATCCTTTAGGCATAGGTCCCACATCTAAAGAAGATATTGTCTGAGCATTTACGATTTCCACACCCAAGTTTCTTAACTACCTCAGATTCATCTCAACTCAACAATGACTTCCTGCATCGTCAATGTTTTGCTTCCTCTTCTTTATTTGTTACCAGTTTCTTTCATTCCCCCATCCTCATGGTGATCTTGGCACTTTCCTCTTCTTGAGTGAAGATTGAATCAAAGTCAATACTATGCACTTCAGCCATACTTCTGCAAGCTAACAGGCAGTTAAGCTCCAGTCCCACAATCCTCCTCCATTTTCTTTGGTCATACTTTTACTAACTGCATCTTAATAAAAATACGTTTTGGTTTCCTTTTATGTTCCCTGCTGATATCCTTTTATATCCGCGGGACTTTTTGATTCTTAACTGATTTTTATAAAATGACTATCTGTAATGTAGTTGAATTTTTGGGTTATACTGTATGTTAAAACAATGGGCTAAATATTCTTCATAATGTTGGAAACAGCAATCCATGCCATGTATATATCTGTGGACAAACTGTAGCCCTTTTGACATTCAATGACACCATAACGATTGCAAACAGCCAACTCTTTAATCTTTATTTTATTATCCCCATAGCATCAACTCAATAAGCATAATTCTGCGTTAAATATAGAGTTGTGCAGAACAGCAATGAGAACTGATACTTTTGTACATATTGCTCTTTTCACAATTGCAAACTCTTTATATTCACTGCCAATAAAACATATTTATTGTTGTACTATGGAGGAATTTATTTGTATCTTCCGACCAAGCAAGGTCCATCAAAAAGCACAAGATGAATGAAAAGTTATTCAGTTTTAATGACGTTGGTTATGGGATTTTAGCCAAACATTAGAACAGACGCTTCAGTTCTTCTTTGAATGACTCATGAAGTTAATATCAGAGAGAGATACAGCAGAGAAACACGCACTTTAGCCCCCTGGGTCCATGCCAGCCGTCACCCACCCATTTAGATTAATACAGCTCTATTCAAGGACTCTCAACAATGCAGTACTACATTGGTGTCATGAGATTATGTTCTTTCCAACATGGACATGTTAGCTCCACAACTTTCATATTCAAAGACCACTGTGTTACCATTTAACATGTTGAAACAGTAGTAAACAGATACACTAGAGCTCAGAAATACTAGAACACCAACACTATTCTTTCCTGCTCACCCACATCCACCAAGTTTGTAAAATAAAAACCAGGAATAGATCGCACTCACTTTGGAAATATGTTAATTTCTTGCTTCAAAATAACAGATTGAAGAGAATAATAAAATAACAAAGACAGTATAATATTATTAGATTAAATATTCTTAGTTATTCATTACTATCTTTACTGAATGTGAAATTAATTTATCCAGTGCATGAAAGTGTTAAAATAAGCACATAAATATATTTTAATAATAGTATTTGTACTTGAGTAATCTTTCATTAATCTTGTAATAATATAAAATGCTGGAAATTATTAAATACAGGCAACAACATGGTCAGGGTGAAAGAGACAGAATGTTTCAGGTCAATGAAAATAGATAGAACACAACAAAATGTTACAGTTATAACAGGCTTTAAACAAGTGCAGATAGACACAAAATGCTGGAGTAACTCAATGGGACAGGCAGCATCTGTGGAGAGAAGGAATGGGTGACGTTTCGGGTCGAGACATTTCTTCAGACTCAGGAAAGGTCTCGACCCGAAACGTCACACATTCCTTCTCTCCAGAGATGCTGCCTGTCCCGCTGAGTTACTCCAGCATTTTGTGTCTTTCTTCAAATTAAACCAGCATCTGTAGTTCTTTCCTACACCACCTTTTCACACTGCTGCCCTCAGGAAAAAGGTACAGGTCGGCACTGCCAGACTCAAGAACAGCTTTTTCCCATCAGCAATCTTGGACCTGAACTCTGTCTCGGGAGCGGGTTATGGGGAAGGAGGAGGGGTGGGAGACAGTGTTAATTTATGTAAATATGAATCCATGGGTGGGTTTGGGGAGGGAGGGAGTGTAAAAAGTATGAGTATGTCATTGTTTGAAGTTCTTTTAAATGGAGAGACACAGTAATCTCGTTGTATGTGACACATGTAATGACAATAAAGCATTCTACACACTTTAAACAGGTGCAGTTGCCCTTCCCTCCCTATGTACTCACTTAGCAAATCTGTTCCATCTCCCCCTCCAGTTCTGATGAAAGGTCAACATCTATTTGTCTCTTCACAGATGTTGCCAGGCCTGGTGAATATTTACAGCATTTTCAGTTTCTATTCAAAGTTTACTAGATCAGTAGTAATCTGCTATTGTTTCAAAAATATGCATTTCTTTCTTTACAGAAATAATGAGATGGCCTATATTTTAGAACGGAGCATTGGGGCATTTGATTATTACCTGCAACCAGTTAATGTATAACTTTAATGGATTGCACAATTAACTGAAAATACATTCAAACTGGTGAGTTATGAAACTAAGCTTTATGTAAATATTTAAGAAGGATGCTAAGCAAATATCGGCTGGTTTGTATATACGTATTAACATGCATGTAAAACAAGAAAGACATTGTTAAGTTATTGCAGTGAGAGTTATAAACCATGCAAAGTTCTGAATAAGGGAAAAAAGGATATGGCATTGTGGAAACTTCAATCAAATTGGATCAAATGTTTCTTAAATATCCATTGAGTCTACAAAAAGTCTGAAGAAGGGCCTCGACCCGAAACCTCACCCATTCCTTCTCTCCAGAGATGCTGCCTGTCCTGCTGAGTTACTCCAGCATTTAGTGTCTATCTACAAAAATAATACTTTGAAATAGGTCAATATTGGAGAATGTTTATTTTTGCTCCTTAATATTTTAATTATCTTTAAGAATGTTCTTTGAAATCATATTTAATAGTTTGGCAATACAGTACTGTCATTTTCCAACTAGAGGTGGCACAGCAGAGTTGCTGTCTCACTGTGCCAGTGACCCAGGATCCATCCTGACTCTGGCTGCTATCTGTGCGAAGTTTGTAAGTTCAAGTTCAAGTGAGTTTAATGTCATGTGTCCCTGATGGGACAATGAAATTCTTGCTTTGCTTCAGCACATAGAACATAGTAGGCATTTACTACAAAACAGATCAGTGTGTCCATATATCATTATATAAATACATACACACGTGAATAAATAAACTGATAAAGTGCAAATAACAGGTAATGGGTTATTAATCATCAGAGTTTTGTCCGAACCAGGTTTAATAGCCTGATGGCTGTGGGGAAGTAGCAATTCCTGAACCTGGTTGTTGCAGTCTTCAGGTTCCTGTACCTTCTACCTGAAGGTAGCAGAGAGATGAGTGTGTGGCCAGGGTGGTGTGGGTCATTGATGATGCTGCCAGCCTTTTTGAGGCAGCGACTGCGATAAATCCCCTCGATGGAAGGAAGGTCAGAGCCGATGATGGACTGGGCAGTGTTTACTACTTTTTTAAGCCTTTTCCTCTCCAGGGCGCTCAAGTTGCCGAACCAAGCCACGATGCAACCGGTCAGCAAGCTCTCTACTGTGCACCTGTTAGAGAGAGTCCTCCTTAACAAACCGACTCTCCGTAATCTTCTCAGGAAGTAGAGGCGCTGATGTGCTTTCTTGATAATTGCATTAGTGTTCTCGGACCAGGAAAGATCTTCAGGGATGTGCATGCCCAGGAATTTAAAGCTCTTGATCCTTTCAACCATCGACCCGTTGATATAAACGGGACTGTGGGTCCCCATCCTACTCCTTACAAAGTCCACAATCAGTTCCTTGGTTTTGCTGGTGTTGAGGGCCAGGTTATTGTGCTGGCACCATATGGACAGTCGCTCGATCTCTCTTCTATACTCTGACTCATCCCCATCAGTGATACGTCCCACAACAGTGGTGTCGTCAGCGAACTTGATGATGGAGTTCGCACTGTGACCGGCTACGCAGTCATGAGTTTAGAGTGAGTACAGCAGGGGGCTGAGCACGCAGCCTTGAGGTGCTCCAGTGCTAATTGTTATCGAGGCTGACACATTTCCACCAATATGAGCGGACTGTGATCTGTGAATGAGGAAGTCGATGATGCAATTGCAGAGGGATGCGCAGAGACCCAGTTCTGAGAGTTTGGTAACCAGCTTGGAGGGGATGATTGTGTTAAATGCCGAGCTGTAATCAATGAATAACAGCCTGACATATGAGTTTTTGTTGTCCAAGTGGTCCAGAGCGGAGTGGAGGGCCAGCGAGATCGCATCCACTGTTGATCTGTTGTGGCGGTAAGCGAACTGTAGTGGGTCCAGGTTTTTGTCGAGATAGGAGTTGATTTGCGCCATGATCAACCTCTCGAAGCACTTCATCACCACAGGCGTTAGTGCCACTGGTCGATAGTCATTGAGGCACGTCACCTTGCTCTTCTTGGGCACTGGTATAATTGATGCCCTTTTGAAGCAGGTGGGGACCTCAGACCTCAGAAGTGACAGGTTGAAAATATCCGTAAAAACTCCAGCCAGTTGGTCCGCACAGGTTTTTAGAACACGACCAGGTATACCATCAGGTCCAGGTGCTTTTCGAGGGTTCACCCCTCTGAAGGATTTCCTGACGTCGGCCTCTGTGACTGAGACTGAAATACCATCACAGCGAATGGGGGCTTGGGAAGGCACATCAGTATTCTCCCTATCAAAGCGTGCGTAAAACGCATTGAGCTCATCAGGGACTGATGTTTTGCCGACATTCGAGCTGCCTCCTGGTTTCGCCTTGTAGGAGGTGATTGCATTCAGGCCCCGCCACAGCCTTTTTGATGGCATTACGAAGGTCGTATCTGGACTTCTTGTAGTCCACTGTATCATCAGACGTGAATGCCCGGTGGCTGGACTTCAAAAGAGTGCGGATCTCAAAGTTCATCCAAGGTTTCTGATTGGGAAACACTCGGAAGGTTTTTGTAGGGATGCAGTCCTCCACACATTTCTTTATAAAGTCTGTAACAACTGTGGCGTATTCGTTCAAGTCCGTTGCCGAGTCCTTGAACATTGCCCAGTCTACAGACTCCAAACAGTCCTGGAGTTGTTCCTCTCATTTTCTCTAAACTAAACTAACTACACTGCCACAAACACAACAATACAAACATCACTGATGACATAACAAAACAAATGGAAATGGTATCACAATGGAAAATAAGGGAATGCCTAAATTTCAAATTTGGGCAGAGGCAAACTGCTCTTCATTGCAGGCTGCAGAGCAGAGCTTTGTCTCTGAATGTGCCACATCAGTGGGCCTTGAACTGGGTTTGACAGGAAGGTGTTTTCTTGCATCTTACAGAAGTAACCACAGGAAAAGGGACATTTGGCCATCAGTCCCGTGAACTTCCTCTTTGTATGTTTTGAACGTGGTGCTACTTGTTGTAAAAATACATAAACTGTCAACTGAGATGAGAATCTAATTTCACATATAGTTGTGATCTTCAGCAAGGGGTTTATATTTCCTTCTCATTGCCTTCAATGTGACACAAGGCTGTATCACAGAAATATATTGTGTGATCATTACAACGTTGATAATAGTAATCACTCTCACGTTTCAGGATCACAATCTATTCAAAATTGTTTTAACATTTTTTAAATTATGTTAAGGACCCGAATGAATACAATGAGAATATAACTGTTAAAACCTTTTTAGTTAGTAAGAGACAATAAATATGAAGCATAGCTAGAAATTTTGTAAGCCAGCAAATTTTATTCTGCAGTATCTGTACACATTAAAGTCCCACAAATTCCATCCTTGTTATGACACTAAAGCATCTCCTTATAATAGTAAGATTAAACAAGAATTTACCAGTTTGAAGTTTGATCTTTATTTTATGAGGAGTTACGTTGAGGGATTACGTGAAGAAGAAGCCCCGCCAGGCGCATGCGCGTCAAACTTCAAAGCAGCGGCGTGAAAACACAGAAACTATAGCCGGAGTGATCTAGTAAGACTCAGAAGACTAGAACTACCAGATGATCTTTGCGATTATGAGGGCCTGGAGCGGAGGGCACGTAATCCCTCATCGTAACTCCTCATAAAATAAAGATCAATCTTCAAACTGGTAAGTTTTCATTTAATCTTACTATTTTACTTCGGAGTCACATGAGTGACTACGTGAAGATTTCAAAGCTCTGTGATTTTATGCCGTAGATCCATTCCATACGACACACTGCTTCAGTTGACACAGTAGTGAATAAATAATGTATTGAACATTGCTTCGAATTATCCAATAATCATATTTTAAATAACAAAACAGTAATAACCCCTCTATCCCAGGGGGAAATTACAAAATTGTTAAAGATTCCTCTCATGAATCGGGACACTAACGGATGAGACCCGATAGATTGTTGTTCTGAAAACTGCCCTAAATAGGAGGACAAAGCACTCTGAGCACTATTAATGGCAGTATAGTGTTCATCAAAATGCAATGTAGCAAGGAACTCCAATACATCCGGTATGCTTGCAGTATGATAAGATATATCTTACTGCAAGCAAATCATCTCCCATTTCTTAATATGAGATGCATATTGTTTTTTAGTGCTATCTCTCCAAGCTGAAGTTATCAAATCCATGGTCCTACTCGACAGTCGAAGGCCTTGGAACGGTCTGGTCAGAACCTGCAGATTAACAATTAATATGATCATGTAACGGATGACTTTCTCCTGTTACTGGATACACCAACAGATTACTGCAGCTGGGGACAGTCATGAATGGCTGAGTCATCATTCTGAGTGCCAATGGGAACCATGGCTGTGTCGGCCAATCCGGAACCACCAAAATTCCTGAGGCGGAGTCCTGTTCTATTTTGGTGAGGCACTGCCTAATCAGGCAGAATGGGGGAAAACCATAGAAGAATGTACGTCCCCAATGTAGCGAGAATGCATCCACGGCTACTGCTCCTGGATCTGGTTCCCGCAAAACATATTTAGGCAACTGGTGATTTAGCCTGGATGCAAACAGATCAATATCTGGCAAACCATAGCGGCTGACAAACATTTTAAAAACATCAGGATTTAACATCCATTCTATGTTGTCATTAAATTTCCGTGACCTGTTGTCTGCCACCACATTATCTGAGGTTAGCCAGATTATCACATGATACTGACCTTATTCCTCCCATGTGATTGATATATGCCACAGCCGTGGTATTATCAATCTGGAGTTGAACATGTAAATTATTAATTGTTGAACAATAAGCTTTTAATCCATAGAATGCACCCAGTAATTCTAAGTAATTTATACCATGCCTGTGCAGGATTAAATCCTCTTGCACACTCCATCTACCACCACAGCTAGACTCGCTGTCCGTAGCTCCCCATCCCAGAGCACTCACATCTGTTTGTAAAACCACTGATGGTTGCTGAACCAAAATGTTTTTGGTAGTTTGTACAATATTATTAATCCACCATTGTAATTCAGCTATGGCTCTGGTTGGTAACTGCATAGGTCTATGAAAATGACTTGCATGTTCTTTAAGTGCTTGTTCTCTAGCTCTGGGACTTTGATAGTGCAGAGGTCCAAACTCCACTGCAGGACAACTGCCACCAATTTACCAATAACACTGGCTACTTCCCGGATGGAGGGATGCTGTTTTTCAGCGAGACTAGTACAGACCTCCCTGATTTCCACAGCCTTGGCTGTGGGCAAAGTCACTGACATATCAACTGAATCAATGACAAAACCCAAATACTCCGTTTTTTTGGGATGGCTGTAACTTGGATTTTGTGGGATGCACCAGAAACCCTAACCTTTCAAACAAGTGTTTGGTTGCTGAAACCGATTCCTCAGCTGTCTCTTGAGTGTTGCTTATGATTAAAGTATCATCCAGATAAGCTATTACAATGTGATTCTGGACACGAAGTAGTGTCAGCACTGGTTTCAACAATTTGGTGAACAGCCTCGGAGCTGAGGTTAACCCATTGGGCAATGCTTCAAATTGCCACAGCTGTCCCATCCAACTCAATTTCAAATATCTGCGATACTGATGATGAATTGGTACTCAATAATATGCATCTTTTAAATCTATAGTTGCCGTATGTGCTTGTGATAACAGCTGTTTCGCAGTATTGAAGGTGTCAGTTTTAAAATGCCTATACTGAACATAGGAATTTAACTGGGTTAGGTCCAGAATGACTCTACACTCCCCATCTTTTTTCTGTCTGGGAAATATATTGGACACAAATTGTTGATGATGATTTGTCATTCTCTCAATTACCCCTTTTTAGGACAAAACCGTAATTTCTTCTTTTACCTGCTGTTTCTTGTGCAGAAAACACCAATATTCTATTAGGCATATTGTGTACAGGCGGATCAATTTCTGACATAAACTCTATTCGAGAGCCTGACACAGTGTCTAGTATAAACCGATCAGATGCTATGCAGCACCATTGATCAATTGCAATCTACCCCCAACCGGAGGTTGTTCCCCAGAAATCTTATCCTGGCCAGAATGAATCACCTGTACCTCTACAGTGGGCCTCGAAGTCCTCTTTCTTTCCATATTGGGGTTGTAGCTGGAATACACAGGTGGGTAATATCGTCGTCCCACTGGCCCCACTCTGCTTGGCCCTGCCGCTGGATCTGACCCCCTTCGCGCTGAACCCGACCTGCGAGGTGGCATCCTGGGAGAAGGGACATATGTTTTCATGAGACCAATTGTTTTGGCCTCATCCTCCAGGTCCTTGATTTGTTTGATGAGGTCCACTCCAAATAAATAATCTGCGGCTTGGATGTTTGTAGACCTACACAAAGCTGCAAATTTCGGGTTCAACGTCGGTTTGATAGCTATCTTCCTTATGCAGTTGACCTCAAAATATGCATTGCAGAACAGGGCCAGCATATCTTGTTGTGTGCCAGACATTTGTGCCCCCCCCAGACCATTTTTCCAAATGCAGTGATGCCTGCTGCCACCATCTTGAGGACGCGCTGAAACCTGATTTCCTGTCCACGCATCGTTGCACTTCTTTGTGCCCATATAGCAGAATTCACGGTGCGCACTTTGAGCGACGCACAATTAACAGGTGTTTTATATCTTGTGGCCGTCTCTTCCATAATCGTATCCTGCAACTGGTGAGAAGCCATGTAATTAACATTGGCAGCCAGGTTTTCTTCCATGGCCTCACCAGTCCCTTCAGGAATAGCGAAGTTCCTAGCTATTTCCGGGACACCTGGAGCATGGCTCTGGTGTGTGCTCAAAAGTAGTGACACCAGCTTCAGGGTCAGACTCCTCCTGCCCTGGCTCTCCCGAGTCTTGCTCTAGGGAGGTCTCTTCCAGCCCTAAACAAGGTGCTGGAGAGGGTGATTCCCACTGGTATCCATAAGCGGCGTATTCTTCTTCGCTGTATGGACCTCTGCGAGAGGCTGTGTGGGGAATCCTAGGGGCATTCGACCCCGATTGAAATTTTACATGGCTCATTTTGGAGCCTTTTTCCATTTGGTTGAGCCGTCCCCATACCTTTATATTAAAAGGAGGGGAATCTTCCACATCGTCAGACCCATCAGATAAGATGAGCCTGAGAGTACTTTGTTTTGGCCTTCCTCCCTGGTGGATTGGCCTCAGTGCCCTGAAGCACTGGAACTGATGGAGGCAGTTGAGCTGCTGGTAGAAACAGCAGCTGGTATCGGAGCCGGCATTAGCGGAGCCGTTATCTCCCGACGCGATCTATAAGCGGTAATCGCGGAGCCGGCATTAGCGCAGCCATTATCTCCCGACCAGATCTATAAGCGGTAACCGCGGTCCCCGCGCGTTCCGCTCCTACTACAGCAGTTACATTTACAACACCCTCCATAGCACTAACTCTCGCTGGCTCTCGAGCCAGACTTGCAGAGTTTAAAAATCCTCGCAGGGAAGGTTTAACATTGACTTACCTGCGGGTTTACTATTTACCGCTGGTGGAGCTGCGCTCTTCAGCCCGTTGGTGCGCTATGCGTCGGACGTAATGACGCGCATGCGCCTGGCGGGGCTTCTTCTTCACGTAGTCACTCACGTTGGAAGCAGCATATTATTGCTCAAACATCCTCCTTTTACAACGGTGTATTGTGTTGTGTTGCGTCCATTGCAAAACTGGCATTAATTTCAGATCTGCACTTTTACTGTTGTCTCCAGAGTGTGACTGATACTTCCTTGATATCTTCTAGTGACTTCAGTGTTTAAAAAGGAATAAAACAGAAAAATCCTTGATGACACAAATTCCAATGAAGAAATGACCTAAATGTCAATTGCACAATACCATGCTTTTCAGCATTACATAATTGAAAATCTACTTTTCCATGAGTGAAACGTACAAATAATTTGTTTTTGACAATGTAAAATGAAACCAATCACACCTGGGCTGGAAATGATTTCTCTGTCAAGACCTCTTTACTGACACACCAACCAACAGCCCCTTGCCAAAAGCACGCATATTGGACACCCCTCCCAACCATAAATAGCGTGCTGATCCCTTCCTTGCCCATCACACATGCCAGGCTGAACCTTTCCTTCAAAACTTCATCACAGATTGAGTTGATCACTTTCCATCCACCCCCATCACGTTTGCTGGGCCAAACTGTTCTCTCTTTCCATCTGTCACACAAATACCGAGCTAACCCAATTGACAACATGTGTTGGGGTATTGATGGCCCCGGATATTCCAAGCCCAGCATCGGAGAGGAAGAAGTGGTTCAATATGTCGCCATCATAATCTTTCCGCTCCCTCACTGATCTATGCCTGATTTTATTTCCCAGACATATTGCTCCTGCTCTTCCTTTCCCAATTCCTTACATGGTGGGGAATGATAATTTCCCACTTCAGCTCCACCATTAACTCCAACTCAGTCCGCCTGGACCTACCTTTCAGCCCTAGGCCTCCTCCATTGTCCGAGTGAGGCCAAAAGAAAATTGGAGGAAAAGCATCTCACAGTTCGCTTGGGCAGCTTACAACCCAGTGGTATGAATATTGATTTTTCTAACTTCAAATAACCCTTGCATTCCTTCTCTCTCCCTCCCTCCCACAACATTACTTATCTCCAGAGATGCTGCCTGACCCGCTGAGTAAAGGGTCTGTCCCACTTGGCGACTTTTCAGCGACTGCCGCCATCATTAACTGACGCATCAGGTCACCGAAAATTTTGCAGAGTGACGCGACGTGATGATATATTGACGCGCAGTGTTTTTTCAAGTGTCGCAACATTTTTTTTGTCCCCGCTGGATTTTGAAAAATGCAAAATCTTTTGGCGACACTGATATGACGCCGGCAGTCGCCAAAAGAAATCGCCAAGTGGGACAGGCCCTTCACTCCAGCATTTTCTGTCTACCTCCCACAACAAAGTTGTCTTGTTGTGTCTCATTGTCTGTACACTTTCTCACCTAGCACACAGCTAACAATGACCTGGTTCCTTATCATAGTTACTTTTTTGCGTTTTTTTCATTTATTTGTTCTATATCTCTCTACATCACAGTCTATATCTCTCGTTTGTGTTGAGTCAGTGAAGAAAGCAAAAAAAAAAGCAAATGGTATGTTAGCATTCATAGCGAAAGGATTTGAGTATAGGAGCAGGGAGGTTCTACTGCAGTTGTACAGGGTTTTGGTGATGCCACACCTGGAGTACTGCGTACAGTTTTGGTCTCCAAATCTGAGGAAAGACATCCTTGCCATAGAGGGGGTACAGAGAAGATTCACCAGACTGATTCCTGGGATGTCAGGACTTTCATATGAGGAAAGATTGGATAGACTCGGTTTGTACTCGATGGAATTTAGAAGATTGAGGGGGGATCTTATAGAAACCTACAAAATTCTTAAGGGGTTGGACAAGCTAGATGCTGGAAGATTGTTCCCGATGTTGGGGGAGTCCAGAACAAGGGGTCACAGTCTAAGGATAAGGGGGAATTCCTTTAGGACCGAAATGAGGAAAACATTCTTTACACAGAGAGTGGTGAGTCTCTGGAATTCTCTGCCACAGAAGGTAGTTGAGGCCAGTTCATTGGCTATATTTAAGAGGGCGTTAGATGTGGCACTTGTGGCTAAAGGGATCAGGGGGTATGGAGAGAAGGCAGGTACAGGATACTGAGTTGGATGATCAGCCATGATCACATTGAATGGCGGTGCAGGCTCGAAGGGCCGAATGGCCTACTCCTGCACCTATTTTCTATGTCTATGTTTCTATGTTTCCCTTTCCTCTGACTCTCAGTCTGAAGAAGGGTCTTGATGTGAAACGTCACGTATTCCTTTTCTCCAGAGTTGCTGTCTGACCCATTGAGTTACTCCAGCTTTTTGTGTCTATCCATCATTACAGAATCCTGATTTTCACAGGGCATTACCTTTCAGCCCTGAAATGTGATGTTATTATTCAACTGAAATGCAAATACTTAAGTGGGAAAAGAGATTGCACAGGTATTACATTGACATGCAGAGAAGAAAAAAAACAGCTGCAGGAAAATAAATCAGTATTTTGTAATATTACTGCCCCACATCGGATCAGATTAAAGCCATACATTTAGAATTAATTGCATGGAAAATTAAACTGAAGAACTCAAGTTATTTGACATGATAAGAATATTGAACAAAGTGTATAGGGCCTGTCCTACCAGCATCCGACTCCATGCGATGAGCGCGACCAAACTAGAAGCGGGGGCCGCACAGATGTCAGGTGATCCCTGTACAGGGCCGTTCCCACCAGCATGCGCCTGCATGTGGCAAGCGCGACCAAACCAGCAGCGAGAGCCATGCGGAGGTCGGGTGAGTGGCGCAACGCAGCCAAAGTGAGGCGAACTTGGAGCGAAGTCTTAAAGGTAAGTTCGCCAGGACAGAGAGGCGCACAGAGATGGGCACAGAGGCACACACAGAGAGGGTCACGGAGGCATCTACAGAGAGGGTCACGGAGGCACGATGTCGGGGCGGTGTGTAATGCATCGAGGCGACTGCGAGCCGACAAGCCGTTGCCGCGCGGAATTTTTGAACATGGTCAGTTTTTCGGATCCCCGCGCGATGTCGGGACGAACTCCGCACAATTCCGCACGGCTCCGGCAATCGAAGTGGGACCTGCCCCGCGACGCCGGACGGCTCAAGCGACCACGTTAGGTCGTGCTCATCGCATAGAGTTGCATGCTGGTGGGACAGGCCCTTTAGAGGATATGAATCGGAAGTAGTCTCGTCAAGCCAGTTGCAGCACTCTGTTCCATGGCTCATCTGCTAACTCAAGTTCACTTTACAACCTGATCTCCATATCACTTGAGTGCATTCTCCAAGTATCTAGTGCATTTAATGATTGACCATTCACAGCCTTTTGTGGGAGAGAATTCCAGACACTTATCTTCCTTTGAGTTCCTCCTCCTTTCACTTTTATCTGTGATCTTTCAAACAGCGACACTGCCTTCTTGATCTAGACAAGCCCTCTGGCGGATACATCACTTAACCTGTTAATCCACTTAAAGGAGGTAACTTCTCAATTTTCTAAATTTAAATGAATAGATGCCAGTCCAACTTAATCTCTGCTTAAAGTATAATAGCTCATCCCTGGAATCAAACAAATGAATCAACGTTATATTGAGTGTGCAATACTTTCTCACCGATTCGACTATACTTGAAATAGATGTACATATTTAGACCCCACATGTTGCACAGACTGGAAATGATAATGAGGATTACACAAAAAGCTGGAGAAACTCAGCGGGTGCAGCAGCATCTAAGGAGCAAAGGAGATAGGCGACGTTTCGGGTCGAGACCCTTCTTAATAATAATGAGGAATTCTCAGAACAGCATTCATTTTGCTATTAAGAAATGATTGCTTGGAAAATAGCCTGAGAGCATATTTTGATTAAAAAGCATTTATCACCAAAAATGTGAAATTGGGACATTCTTGGCTTAAGAGATAATTGTTCTGATTAACTCTGCTTTAAGTGTGAAAAGGAGGTCTGCAGGTTTCACAGCTTCTGGCTCCTTGCTAGGTGCACAGATGTTGCATATTTTGCATGGTGGCCCATGGGTAATGATTCAGTGATTTCTATTACTTCTCTGAAGTTGACTAATGTCAAGTTGAAGAAAAACTGGAAGCAGGAGCAGTAAAAAAAAAGTGCAAAAGGGATAATGGCACAGAGGTCATTTTTGACAAACCCCCACAACAGCTGTAGTAATTGATTGTGTTCCTGGGGCCAAAGAGGTCCAAAGTCGCTATACCCAATGGAAGCATCAGGCTCACAGATTGGGTGATCCATGAGCTGACATTGGCAATTCACTGTGAACCCTCAATTATTATAGATGGCAATGACCTTTAAATACATAATATCCATTTCTGCATATAATAAACAGTCCTAAAAAGGACACCTTAATTCATAGTTCATAACCTTCCACGTGATGCATATGTTTTATTGTAAATTATTTACTAAGGTCGTAAGTTGTGAACTTTTGATGCAGTTTCTGTCATTACATACTGAAAATGAGTCATGCACTTTGCAAGCATTACAACATGCAAGGAATGCAACCTAATTTTGGGTAAACTGTGAAAAATCTGCTGGTCAATTTTCTCAAAGGGCAGGACTCTAACAAATATTTCAAAACAGCCACAAAGTAATGTTTGTGTACACGTCACAGGTTAAAAAAGTTGTGAAGGAGTCCAATTTTCCAGTAAAGGTAGTTTAGTTAAGTATAGAGATACAGCGCGGAAACAGACCCTTCGGCCCACCGGGTCCACGCCGACCAGCGATCCCCGCATATTAACACTATCCTACACACACTAGGGACAATTTTTAAATTTACCATGCCAATTTTACCTACAAACCTGTTCGTCTTTGAAGTATTGCAGGAGACCGAAGATCTCGGAGAAAACCCATGCGGTCGCGGGGAGAATGCACAAACTCTGTACAGACAGCGCCCGTAGTCAGGATCGAACCCGGGTCTCCGACGCTATAAGGCAGCAATTCTACCGCTGCGCCACCGTGCCGCTTGTGTAGTTCACAGAGATAAAGCAGATAATGCTTGAAATACTTGAAAGTCAGGCACCATTTGTAGAGTTTAGGAAGACTCTTAAATCTATTAAGTGACTTAAAATATAACCGATCGATCCGGTGGAAAATGAATTTAAATTAACACAATAATAAAATAAAATCTTTACTCAAAATTGTATATACCTTTTGAATGATCTACTGCCAAGTATTGTAAAATCCATTAAACGCTGTTCTATGTGTTATCAACAATAGGTCAGATGAGCTGCCATCGAGGATGTACCAGTCTCAAGCTATTAAATGGTCATTATTAAATTCTTATCCTAGAATTTTCTTCAACAAGCAAAGAAAATTACTGATAATTAAGCAAGTAAAACATTAACCAGATTTTACAAAGGCAGATTATGATTTTGCTGGTGAAAGAAATGATGTATTCAATTTATGACAAGGTTAAGACACTCAGAGTACACATCACTTCACTTATCTCAGTGATGAAATACATAGTGACAGAAATATAAGCAGGAAACCCTCAAGCAAAGTGGAACAGCCAGCCATATACTTCAAAGGCATAACATGATATGGTGAAACATCTATATGAAGCAAATGGATTATTGAACTTTTAAGCTAGGAGAAGTACAAGTGAGATGATGTCATGCTGAAACCGTAAGATGCACTCATCAGATTGGATCTCAAGTTTTGGTTGCAAAGACACAGCGCACATATTGAAATCAGAAGAGAATAACAGAGCTGGTCACTGGCATAAGAAAAGTGAACTTTTTGGAGAGAGTTATGTTGGGCTTTTCAATCGTAAAACAACAAAAATTAAATGGAAATATCAGGAGTAAAAAACAATATGGTAAAAAGTAAATCTTGAGCACTGCTATTATTGAACATTTAGTGTGAGCACAAGGACGCCAGAGATTTAAATTGAAAGCCCTGTCTCACGGTGCGAGTCCACATACGAGTGACCCCAAGTGAAAGGAAAAAAACGGACTCGTGGTTGTGTACGAGATTCCAAGTTTATGTTCAAGAGTTTAACCAAGTACCCACGGGTATGTCATTTCTGCGATGTTCCAAGTTCCTCTCCCGTTACTCTTGAGCCAACCGTGAATGAAGGTCTGTTTTAGAAACATAGAAACATAGAAAAATAGGTGCAGGAGTAGGCCATTCGGCCCTTCGAGCCTGTTTTAATAAGCAACAGTGTTAAAGAAGACATCTCCATCCTGCAGCTTTGAGTTAAAGATAGAATTCAGCACGGCCGCATCTATTGATATGACCTACAAAGGGAAAATGCGTGCCCTCCAGTGCCAGAGTAGTTATACTTATGATTTGTTTGAAATACACATCACGTAGTTAGAAGACCAGCGGGCGGAGGTTTGTTATATTTTAATTCAATTTACTGCCAGTTCTACACACTGCGGGGAGACGGGAGATGAAATCTTTGAATGTGGACGGATGTCTCTGCGCCTGCGCGTTCTAAGCAGAATATATTTTTAGTTGCCTTTCAAGCCGGGCTTTGGTTTTATTCCTTGTTTTTGTTTATTCGCACGCGCTTTTCGTGTGTGAGGGTGTGAGAAGTCCATGCCGGGTGCCGGCTGGCCGGCCGCAGCCGCTATTCTTTCACACCAGTTGCACATCAGATTGTTGGGAGACGGAGCTCAGAGTTCGTCTCCTGAGCTGCTTTGGTGCTCAGGCGTGAGTTGAGGTGGAGGGAGGTTGGGGTGGGGGGGGGGGGGGGGAGGTGCGCGGGGGTCATTAATCTGTCTGGGGTGACAAGGCTCTTGGGTTAGGCTGTGAACATTCTTTGCGGGATGATCTTAGTGCAGGAGACAAGTGTAGGAGAGGTGTACTGACTGTGTGGGCAGACACTTTGGTAGTGATTGCCCACCAGTCTCAAAAGCCGCTGTGTTTCCCTGTCCCTGGGATGGCAGGGGGCGATCAAACAGCACAATACCCTCCTCCCCCTCCACGGCAACACAAAGGGCAACGATCCCAAGGCTTTAGCGTCAGAAACAGCGGGCAGGCGACAATCACCCGCCATAACGCTTCTGGTCTGCAGTGTGCAATAGTCACCAAAATACACTGCATCTTTAGAAAGGAAAAATACAAAATATGTCAATCCCACTGGATAGGCCTTAGTCATGGTGCTGTACAACACGGAAACAGGTCCTTCGGCCCAGCTTGGCCGTGCCGTCCAAGTTGGCGTCTTGGGGTAGTCCTATTTGCCTGCATGTGGCCCATAGCCCTCTAAACCCTTCCCATCCATTTATCTGTCGTTAATAACCTCAAGAAAATCCCTGCTTCAGTTTCCTGGGTCCAACTCAGAGAGAAGTCTCCCCCCTTTCCAGGGTTAATCGCTCCACTGTTTATAATGCTCTCTGCATTATGAAGTCATCGACAGTGAACCCCATGGGCAATCACTACTAAAGTGTCTGCTCACACAGTCAGTACACTTGTCTCCCGTACTAAGTCACTCCAACCTCCCCTCCCCATCATCTCCCCCCCCCCCCCCGCACCTTTCCCTCCCAACTCCAGTCCCGTCCCGACCCCCTGGGAAATGGAAGGGAGCGACAATCAACTGCCACGGATACAAATAATGTCATACACAAGAAAGGGCAGATGCTGGTTGACAAAAAGTGAACACACGGTGCTGGAGTTACACAAAGACGCAGCAGAAATTTGGAAACGTCATCCCGTCACCCATTCCTTCTCTCCAGAGATGCTGCCTTCCTGCTGAGTTAAAGAGTGCCCACGGTAGACTCACGAGTCACTAAGGTAAACGCACGGGCCACTACGTTATTACAAGTTTAAATGTTTTAATTTTTAACTTGAACAGTAAATTTGACTTGTGGAAAACCTCAAACATGTTTGAATTTTTTCAAGAGTTAACAAGTTTCATCGGTACCTGCCGTTAGCGCCACAAGTCGCTAAGTTGCGCACGCGAGTTCCGACGTTCCCGCTACGTTAATTGTACGTGATTACCGCGAGTGAAAACTCGGGATCACTCGTCGGTCGACTCGCACCGTGAGACAGGCGTTTGAGGCAAGGAAAATTTGGAATTGTCCTTGTGTTCCTATTCAAGAGAACAAGGTTCTACATTTGGAATCTACTCCCAGGCAAATAAAAATAGAAAAGGGTAATTTCATACATGACTTAATGCTGTGAAGGAGACATTTTAGCAGATCGAAATGGATGAGAAATACTATTTTTTAGAAAAGAAGGATTTCCAAGGTTACGGTGAAAGAATGAGGAATGTGAATAACAAAATACTTCTATTACAGAGTAAACATGGGCTGAATCAGCCTACCAAAATCTTTCTATTTTGTAAGATTTCACGATTTATATTAAAAAATGTCAGAAAATATATCAAATTGGCATTCAATATGAAAATAAAATTACAAGGGCATAAGCTCGCTCCCAATCAAATCATAAACTATGATTCTGTTAACAATCAGTGAATGTTATTTTGATATATCCAATCAAGCACCAGATGTCTGTTGAAGGTACTGGACCTGAAACGTGAATTGTTTCTCTTTCTCAATTGTCACCATTCTTCTTTTATCGATCAACTTCCAATGTGCTTTGCACTATTCAGTATACAGCCACATCAACTTTCTGAACTTACCTTATTTTCTAGCCGATTCTTTATTTTCATGTCATTAATTGCTGTCAATAAGGGATTTGCTTTGTAGTGGCAACACATTGCAATGCATTCAAATAGTTCAGGTAAAATTTGCAATGGAAAATATTAACAATAATTGAAAGGGAAAATAATCTATTTAACCTTGAACTTTCATAGGTATTCCAGTTTTTATATTAATCTGCTTCATATGCTTGAACCAAAACATTGTACAATTTTTCACATAATACTTGCTGCTGAATAAGTGTGTATGAAACCCAAGGAATAAAATCCAGATTTCAACAATGGAAAATGTTATTTTGTCTACATCATGGTGAGCTGTATACTCGTGAAACCATTTTAAATACTAATTATTTTCTTTGGCATTTTCAATATCAATCTGAGACTTTTCTGACTATAATGATCAATTGAGAAAATATCCTAAGGTAGAATTTGTTGTATAACTGTTACAGATTGAGCATTTCAATTTTTCATTATTAAATAAAAAATCATTAAAAAATGTCATTATGCAAAAAAGACAAAAAAATGAGCTCCACAATCTTCTTGAAAACCCACCAGAACAGGAACAAAATTAACTAGATTCCCGAAGTTATGTGCACAATACCTGCTACAATGTTAGATCTCTTGTTTCTCTTTGTGCTTCTGGATGTCCGATAACCATTTCCTCCTGAACATATTATACTGTCTTTAATCTTCAAGTTCTTCTCCATTTTCAGATTGATTCCAGTTTATAAAGCTTGTGCGCTATAAGAGATTTTCATTCTACAATTTGCTCCAAAGTGTAATAGTAAAGCTTCCACAATTTTCTGTATTCCTTTAGCAACCAGAATGGCTTGGTAATGCAATGGGTCACGTGATAACCTGCTCATGATATTGTGATCACTTGGGAAATTAGCAATAGATCAAATTCCCAATGGAGCCTAGGACACATGCATGCCAGCTGTGCTGAAACCCTGCATTAAACAGGTCAGGTTTCAAAGATTATTACTAATCCTAAGTACAACCACTTCTAAATATTAATTAATATCGCATTAAATAGCAGTTAGAAATTAGACTGCTCATTACAAGCACATATCTAAGATAATTATAGACAGCACATTGATAGTTTTAAAATAAACCTTCCTTAATGGCTGTAAAAGAAGTCCTAACATTTAATAATGTTAATGCATAATGCAGTGATGGTTAAAATGTACTGGTCTGGAAAATGTGCATAGGGATAACAGTGTGTGACCAACTCAGGGCTGTTTGCCATAATGAAGATGGAACTCTAACTTTGTGTTGTTTATTCGATCTAGCAAACTGTACCGTTAATTGGCTGCATACATTAGCTGTGGGCCCAGTGCTGTAATTTGAGGAAAAAATCAAATCTGGGCTGGTCAAAGATCAACTGTGACTTTTAAACGCAAGGTCCATTGTGGTTGGAGTGAGTACTAATAGGTATTCAAGAAATCCATCAGGTCTGGTGAAACAGTGAAGTGTGGTTGTATGTGGCAGAGAGGGTATTCAAATATCCTGGATCCTGCACCGAGTGTGGGCGGTGCAATTTAGTAGAGACATCCTGTATCTGAAAATGGAAACAAGGAATGGCAGATGCTGGTTTACAGAAGAAGACAGCGTGTTGGAGCAGCTCAGCGCGTCAGGCTGCAGCTCAGGAGAACATGGATAGATAACATTTTGGGTCCGGGCCCTATGTATAGATCTTTAAAGTGATAGTGCCTAATTTTTGTTTAAGCCCAAAGCACCAGAAAACCGGACTGGTACAATGTACTAACACTGCACTAACACTAACAATGCAGCTAACACTTTAGCAGTGTCTTTTGTGCGTATAATTACACTTTCAATGTGTGTGATGCTCACCTCACCCTAACCAACAGAAATGGAAACCAGAATGAGCAACCCATGACCTTTGCTTATAACGTCCTATGAAACAAGGAACAAGCCCAGTAGCAGGCTGGCTTTGAGATGTGAATGAAATGGTCCAAACCGAGAAACCGACGTGCTCTGCTGCAACTGCCGACCAGAGTTTTCAATCTTGATCACACTTATTACTTCCACAGTGCATTTTGCAGACTTCTCAAATCACACAGAGCACAGATGTGCAGCCATCTCTGCCCTGGTACTGTGCCATGCCTCACAGTCATGTGTGGCCATGTGTAGTGTGGTTCTCTTTCCATGAGAAGGATTTGAGGGGAGGCTGGAATGGCCATATACAGTGAAGACACGTGTTCTCCTCACCAAGCCTCTAAATCGGTCTGTTCTGCTGCTGTTGCCATGGAGAGAGTTCTTTCAGGCAGCGACCTGCTTACTGTGGTTCTTAGTGCTAAAGACAAGGATGCTGTGATCTGTGCAGACTGTGCCAATAAAACCTGGCAGGTTAGGTTTTAAGACAGAGCTTAGTTTAGAGATACAGCATGGAAACAGGCCCTTTGGCCCACCGGGTTCGTGCTGACCAGCGATCCCCGCACATTAACTCTATCCTACACCCACTAGGGACAATTTTTACATTTACCAAGCCAATTAACCCACAAACCTGTACATCCTCGGAGTGTGGGAGGAAACTGAAGATCTCGGAGAAAACCTACGCGGCCACGGGGAGAATGTACAAACTCCATACAGACAGCGCCCATAGTCAGGATCGAACCTGGGTCTCTGGCACTGCATTCTACCACCTTCACACATCTGAACAATTATATATGTATTTTGGGCATCCCCTGACTGAACATTAGCACCAAATGCAACACCTGATCAGCACTTCACATAAGGTGAAATCTGCGACTGGTGCAGCTGACACTGACAGGATCATTATCAGAGCAAAGACAAAAGTGACATGTGGGCTGTCAATCAGTTCATGTAAATTAATGTTAATATTTTAACGTGATTCATCTGTAAAGGGGATTAATTGAATGCTCAAGGACATGTAATTGCAGTACAATCTTCAAAAATGTGCTTGGTAAACACCACCTTTGGACCACATTCAGCTCACCATGTTACGTTACACAATGGATCACAAACTCTGTTTCGCCCAATTGCACAAGTTGCCTTGGCTGTTTGACGTAGCCACCCATCCCCTGCCCACACACCCCTCCTCAACCCCAACTCCTTCAACATCGCACCCAATCGCTCTTTTTCTCGGACACTGCTGCAGTCAGCAATGATTAATGTAAGTTGTAAAGTGAGACCATCACTCGATATGCCTTTGGAGGCAGTAAGACTTTTTTTTTTCATAGTCTTCCATCGGACAAAAAAGCTGCAGGTGAACAGCAGAAACAAAGGACTTGGTGTGCTGAAGAACATGGTGAAAATGAGAGAAGAGCCAGGAGATCTGATAAGTATGCGATCAGTAAGGTACAACCTAAAAGATGGCTTCACATATTAAGAGCTCAAGGCGCTGGAGGTATCATTTTAGCACGGAAAGAGGATTGGTTAATTAACAGGAAGCAGCGAGTGATAAGTGATATCAGTGATAAGAGATTAATTTTCATGTTAACAACCTGTACAAGTGGAGTACCATAGGGATCAGTTGGGACTGCAGTTCTTCACAATAGAGGGAAAAACACTCAAATTAAGGATGTTTCTTTCTAAATATATTTAATATAAAATAATTATAAATAATTTAAAACACTATTAGCATTTATGACAGAAATTAAAACTTTTATTAAAGCTATATTTAAGAGGGAGTTAGATGTGGCCCTTGTGGCTAAGGGGATCAGAGGGTATGGAGAGAAGGCAGGTACGGGATACTGAGTTGGATGATCAGCCATGATCATATTGAATGGCGGTGCAGGCTCGAAGGGCCGAATGGCCTACTCCTGCACCTAATTTCTATGTTTCTATGTTTCTATGTTATTTATCTTAGGCTAGCCGTAATCGAAAAAATGAAAGCATATTTAGTTGCTTGCGGTCATTGTAAAGGACAACTTTTTATTTACACATATAATCTTATAAAACCTTAAAATATACTAAACATATAATACTATAACGATAAATAATAACAATTTTACCTATGTACAATTAAAATACAGTAAAAATTAAAAGGTAATAAAAATATCTTCTTTGGTGGATACAAAGAGTAGATAATGTGGTGTAACAAAAAAAGGCAGCGCTGAAAAGGCAATCACAATGCTAACGTGAATCACGTGATTATCATGTCGTGATGGCACGTGATAGCCATCTAGACAATAATTTTTTTCAATAAAGTGTTCATAAGGATACAATATTTTAATGACCCCTTATCAAAAATAAATGTTATATTTAGAAAAGTGAGGTAAGTGATAAAGGTGAAATAGTGTTAGATTAGCCTAAGCCTATTGTTTTTATGAAGAGGTGAACGGAAGATAGGCTACGACCGCAGAGCCAAGACTAATACTATATTACAAGTATTTATGAAAAAGTAATAAAAGGGTGAATTGGTGTTAAATTACAGATGTTTATTGTGAAAAGTGTTCAAATAATGGTAAAATTGTGTTACATTACCTTAGCCTATGAGTTTTGGTGGCCTAGTCTTTTGCCTAACTTAGTCTAGCCTAGCTTGAGTCTGAAGAAGGGTCTCGACCCGAAACGTCGCCTATCTCCTTCGCTCCTTAGATGCTGTTGCGTTCTGATGCGTCCAAACGCATTGTTACAAGGACATTTTCAGATGGAACAAGTGGTATAGCTTCTTTGAAAGAAGCTGACAAATTCTATATCAGAGTTCTATATCAACTCTATGACTGCTTGATAATCCAGTTACGCAAGAGGATTGATGCATATGAGCAGTATGCAAAAAGGTTCAAGTTCCTCTCAGAACTGGGGAACAATTCTGAAATTGATGAGGACGGTATTAAATTTAGAATATCGTATTACAAAGATGATATTGACCACAAATTAGTAAATGAGTGTTATCAGTTGAAAGAATATTTGCACCTTAGGAAATCCCAGAACACAGAATAAAACATGCCATCTAAAATGCAATGCGCAGAAGTTCTTCAACTTATTTGTGAGCAACATCTAATTGACGTGTTCCCCAATATTACTCCAGTATTTAAGCTGTACTTGACAATACCTATCATAAGCTGTGTAGCAGAAAGGAAGTTTTCAAAGCTATCCTTTATAAAGAACAAATTTCGGTCTACCATGACTGAAGAGCGCTTAAATTCTTTATGCATATTGTCTCTAGAAAATGACATTGCAAGGAAGCTGTCATATGACAAAACTGTGTGAGTATGTTGCTAGAAAAAACAGAACAAATAGTAGTTTGTAAAACGTGCTTCGTGTAGTATGTATTCTCATTTGTGTCTAAAATAAAAGATTATATTGACTGTGGTCTTTTCTATGTTTTATTTCATCATTCTATTATGCATTATGCATGTATATAACATCTCCCTAATTTCCATCCCCCCATAACTGGAAAACTATTAGGCATTGTGATTTTTTATTCACACCAGTGACTTTGACATGTCAGATAATCCAGGACAGCAATTTTAATCAAAATCTGAGACGTTGTGATTACATTTAATAAAATGTGTGGTGATTTGTCATGGAACAACCCCACTGAAGATGATAACAGTGGTTACCCAGACCTCGTTGCTGGTTGCGAAGGGGCCCCCATAATAGTTCAAGCTTCAGGGCCCCAAAAATGTAAGACCACCACTGGCTGCTAGCATATTAATATGTACTATTAATATGTAATATTAATATGTATGCACATTATTATATTAGCAGATGGTACAAAAATAAGGACAAAGCAAGCAAGCTATAAGGGGGATATAAACAGCTCGCAGAGAGATTTTGATAGGTTAAATAAGTGGGCAAAAAGTCAGCATAATGTTGGAAAATGTGAGGTTGCTCATTTTGAAAAGGAAGATTGATTAAAATAAAAATCATTATTTAAATGGAAAAGAATCAGCAGAAACTGCAACATGAAGGGATTTGGGTTTTTTTTTACCCCTGAAACACAGCATGTTGGTACAGGTAACAGGAAGTCCAATATTTAAACAAACAAAAGCACATGTTTAAACAAAAAACAAATGCTGCATGTAAAACTACACGTGGAATACTGTGCACAGTTTCATCACCTTATTTAAGGAAAGGTATTATTCTAGAGTGAAAATAAAACAAAATAAATTGCAAACATTGGAAATCTGAAAGAAACAGAATATGCAGGACAGAGGGCATGTTTGTTTCGAGAGATACAGCACAGAAACAGACCCTGCGGCCTTCTGAGTGCTCATCGACCATCGCTAACCCATTTACACTAGTTCTGTGTTATCTCCCTTTCACATCCACTCCCTACATGTGAGAGGTAATTTACAGAGGCCAATTAACTTACAGACCTGCACGCCTTTAGGATGTTGGAGGAAACCGGAATGGCCAGAGGAAACCCCCGTGATCACAGGGAGAATGTACAAACTACACACAGACAGGAGTCAGGCCAACATCAGGATTGAACCTGTGTCTTCGGCACAGTGATATAGCAGCTCTACCAGCTACAACACTGTTTCACCTCAAGCACGTTGCAAGAGAGAAAGTCTGAAGAAGGGAACCTGAAACGTCACCTATTCCTTCTCTCTGGAGATGCTGCCTGTCCCGCTGAGTTACTCCGGCAATTTGTGTCCATCTTCGGGATAAACCAGCATCTGCAGTTCCTTCCTATGTATTCAGAAGTCTCTTATGTCTCCACTGGCAAAGATAATTTTTAAGCAGGAAAGTTGGCTTGGAAAATCCTTATGTTAGATTTATTTTAAACGTGTCATGGCAACAAAACAATATTTTCCCATTGAACATCAAGAGCAAACAATTGTGGTTAAATTTAATATCGAATTGCTGCAGCTTAGAGGGAAGATGTAATTTGAAATGTACAAATATGTATTTCTAAGTTCTGCTATTCTTTACCCCAGAAAATGTGGTATTGCTTGGTTATGAAAAATAATATCTGTAGCAATCAAATGCTGAGAATGAAATAGATGGCATTATTATGATATTTTGCCACTGTCTGTCCAGGCAGTTTTGTACTCTACAATAAAAATAAAAACAGAGACTGTCCATGGAAGGAACTATTACAATGAAGATGAAGAGAAGATTCTTTTGGTCACCATTTTAGAAAATGTCAAAGCAAGAAGCCTTGATTCTTTTTTTTTAAATTTCAAAACGAATCCACTAATTTTGAAGCAAGGCATGTCGTGGAGGCGCAGCAATATCCTGATGGGAGAGATTTGTGGTGCTATATGGCAGGTTTTAAACTAGTGCAGCAGAGGATTAGGGCACAAACCAATAGTGTGGCACATGTAGAAATAGAATCTGATACAGATGCCAATGTAAGCAGACTGGACAAGCAGCAGCAAGTCAAGGAGGTAGGGATGTGTGATGGGGGAGATTGTCCAGTGAGGCTACATGGGTGAAATATAGATATAACAAGGAGATGATCACTATGATAGGAGTGTATTTGTAGCCCCGCCACCCCAGTAGTCATCGGGAAAGCTGTAAGAATAATAGGCCGTAACACTGCACCTCCCATTAAGGAACAAAGCATCGTGAGTAGCTGAAGTGTCAATATGAGAACAATAGGAGAACAGCCATGACCATAATTCTATGAGTTTTTAAATAGTAAAATAGTTATCAAAAAAAAATAGAAATGGTCCACAAACCTAAGTCCCAAATTGGGGAAAGGCAAAATTTGAAGATACATGTACACCACCGATTTTCTGGCACACTTGGTTCCAGAGCCTTGCCTGATTATCCGTTTTGCCTGACCAACAGAGGTCACATAATAATAATTTAACAATACACCTCTGACCCACTAATTATACCCCTCCCATGTCTCCAAAGCACCGTGGACTGCTAGAAACTTCAATAATTATAACACAAGCAATTAACTCTTACGGGACAGAGGCACACATCCCGAGAGCGCACGCCACGCGCAATGCCGTCTGTGGCCACCAGTGAACTTGTCATGCCAACCAGGTCATGGATCCACCTCGCAATGGCCCAATCTGAAAACCTACCCTCTGCACCAACTTTTCAGCCACACATTCACCTGTTCTAACTTTCCAGGCCCACTCTCACCAGCACAAGGCACTGGAAGTGATCTGGAGATTATTACCTTTGTGGTCCTGCTTTTCAACCTTTTATCTAGATCCCTACATTCACTCTGCAGGATCTCATCTCTTTTCTTATCTACGTCAATATGTCAACGTGCACAACGACTTCCGGCTACTGAAGCTCCGCCTTGCACATGTTCTACACACGCTCAGTGACATCCTGTACCCTAGCACCAGGAGGAAACATTGTCCTGCAGTCTCATTTTCTGCCACAGGATTTCCTGTATGTCCCAGTACTAGCGAGAGTCCTATTACTATAGCCCTGTTGGACTTCACCCTTCCCTGCTGTGCCTCAGAGCCAGGCCTAATGTCACAGACCTGACTGCTGCTGCTACTCTCCCCTGAACAGTCATCTGGCCCCAACAATATCTAAATGGCTATACTTATTTTTGAGGGTAAAAGCGAGAAGAAGATTCCCGCATTCTCAGTCTACTCCCCTTAACCTTCCTGCAGATCATCTATCGACTTTTGCCTGCACTTACATGTGACCATCTCACTATAAGTCCAATCTTCACTGTTCCCAGTCTCTGGGATGATACAAGATCATCCAGCTGCAGCAGCAGTTCTCACATGCAGTTGGTTAGGAGCTGCAGCTGGTGGCACATCCCACAGGTGTAGTCCTCAGGGACACTGGCAGTTTCCCTGACCTGCAGGAATAGCATACCAGTCTACCTGGGCTTCCTCCATTGTCAGAGTGAGGCCCAATGCAAATTGGAAGAACAGCACCTCATATTAAATTTGGGCAGCTTACAACTCAGCGGTATAAATATTGGCTTCTCTAATTTCAAGTAACCCTTGCTTTCCCTCTATCTCCATCCATCCCCCATTCTAGTCTCTCACCAGTCTGACTATCCTCCTAATGACATTTTACATCATATGCCTTGTTGTCACCTTCCCCTAGCTAACAATCACCTATTCTACATTTTCCTTGAACTATGTCCCCTTGTTTTTTCACATCTTACCTTCCACAACTCTTGTTTCCCTCATCCCGGACACAGTCTGAAGAAGGGTTTCAACCTGAAATGTCACTCATTCCTTCTATCCAGAAATGCTGCCAGTGCCGCTGAGGTAAAACATTTTCTGTCTATCTTCAGTGTAAATCAGCATCTGCAGTTCCTTCCTGCACATACCAGTGTCAGAACTGCCATCCTGACTGCACTTAGATTAAGTTACGATAAAAAGACTACCTTATCCTGCCGTCACCTTCTGCTCAACCTCCTAGCCAATGCTTCATGTGCCAAAGCCTCAGCACTTCACCTCCACACTTCTTCTCCCAAAACAGCAACTCCTGAATGGCCATTCCCCTCTGGCCTGCCATTTACACAGCACAATGTGTAGATACCTCAAACACCAAAGGTTGCTTTTTAAATCTCCCACACTTCTCCTCCTCTCAGTAACTCAGTCGCATGTGAAAGTAACAAGTGTGAAGTATATTTGATTAATGCTAACCTTTCGACTTATGATTCTTTTATTTTCAAGCATTCGATTGTGCAGAATACTTTATGCATGGCTCCTTTGCAAGACAGCTTGAAAATAATATCAAAAGGTTTTTGTTACAGTGAATATAGCTTAAAGATAAAAATATATTTTTTACAGTATAATCATTTTGTTCTGTGGAAGCTAAATGACCTTACACCCAAAGAAAATGACGTATTTTTCCGTCACATGTATTCTCCAATGAAAGAAAATGCCACATAACTGAGATGTGCTTCATGGAAACTACATCTATTAGAACAATATGCCTGATCAAATTAAAATAAATGACATGAAAAGAGTTTCTGGTTGTCCATGCACCTTATGATGTTTTTTTAAAATTATTTTTGTTATTGAAAAGAAATTTAAACAAATCATTAAGCATAGTCAAAGTTATTATGCAGAATTGAAACTGAATCTTTAAACTTTATAGTTTGTTTACTTATGGATCAACATCCATTTATTCATTCAACATAAAATAAAATGCTTCATGTACAAAAGGGATGTGTTGATGGCCTATGTACACCAATCTGTCTGTGGACAATACTTCCACCTGTTTTAAAATTTTCCAAGATATTTACATGCCAATGTCCCAATATCTTTCATTTCAACTCACGCTTGTCAACAGATGCACAGATATTGGCTGCAAACCAACAGAGTCTTCTTTGAAAGTACAGATTTAGTTCTGATAAAAATTTCAGGGTATACCTGCAAAATATTTGGTGCAGATTCCAGTTAATTCTTGCATTTTGGTTGGAATTTTCAAAATTATAGTCTTGGAAAGAGATCCTCTGATCTATCAACAATAATAATATACCTGGGCACAGAAAAATCAACATTCCACCTGAGAACCATAGGCAACATATTCTATGGATGTCTTCCTAGATTGTTTTTACATGTCCTTCCCTCTCAGTTTCCCAGTAACAGCTAGGCCCTGGACTGGAACTGTTTATTTTCAGTTTTCTCAAATCGGCAAGTTGCCTCAAAGCATGATAAATCTGACTGTATTAAACTCAGTGACCGGAGTGAATGGGAACAAGAGTTGTTTGTTTTGTCCCTCGAACCAATTCTGGTATTCAATTAAATCTTTGCAAGCCTACACTGCAGAGCCATTTATACATTTTTGTATTATTACCCTTGATAATCTAATTAAATAAAAACATCAACTGACCTCAGTCTTGATAATTTATGTTCTGACCTTCATATCAAAGACAATGTTTGGAGTTCTTTCTACATTTTGAGGTGATACTTATTTTCCCACCAGAGTAAATAGTTCAATCAAGTTATTTTATAATTTTTAAATGCTTTTGATTGGATCATTGAAGTTTAAACGAGCCATGAGCATACAGTCTATATGAACAAGTTAATATTCTAAGCCCTCATGTCCATCTGGCCAACCTATTTGTTCTTCCTCCAAGCATGACCAATGTATCTTTGGGTCTCTTCTGGAATTGTTGTGAATCCAGTACTCCAGATGGCATTTATGAAACCTCATTTTGCCTTCACATTTACTTTTTTTTGGACAATTTTTAAATGTCTCTGAACGTCAGTCATATTCAGTGGAGAGGCAGGTCACAAATGTCTGCTTCTCCCACTTGGGCATGCTCTAGGTCATGCAATGTTGTAAGCATGCCTAGTCACGCAGTCATATCAGGGATCAGTTTATTTGGGCAGAAATTCAAACACAATAAGTACTCAGACGTTGAAAATACAAAATAAATGTAGCACCTCTGCAGAGAGAAATGAAGTCAATATTTTAGCTTGATGACCTTTCAACACAACTGAGGAAAGATCATCTGATCAATTGTAATAATAGATCATTGATATAAACTGTTAACTGCTTCACTGTCTGCATCTTAAAAATATATAACAAAGACGACAAAATCACAGCTTCTTAGCACTCGTTAATACTGTCACAAAGAACATTTGTAACTGCACTGAAATTATTTCTTGCCTCAAAACTTGTTTATGTAATAAAATGTTTAGCCTCTTTTAATCAGATATCATAAACCTGATATGCTGATTCTACGTCAGTATCACTTGTGCTCGCTGATCGAGTGTTTGCATTATTCTCTGGTTTTGTTCTGATTTGTAGGGGAGCTTTGACAACAGGGAAAAAAACCTCACCATGTCACACTAATTCCCTCGAACTTCTGAATTTGAATTAAATATAGATAACGACAAACACTGGTGGAAAGTTTTCAACAACCAGAAAATGATGATTCCTTTAAGTTCAACTTAAGTTACACGGATACAAGCTGCGGGTCGAGGAGCACTTCGACAGCAACTCCGACTCCCGACTCATGTGGCATGGCATCCAGGTCCCACATAAGAGATTAGTATATCAACTTAAAGCATACTGCACTGGGGGTTCAGTATTGATGTGGATAGAGAACTGGCTGGCAAACAGGAAGCAAAGAGTAGGAGTAAACGGGTCCTTTTCAGAATGGCAGGCAGTGACTAGTGGGGTACCGCAAGGCTCAGTGCTGGGACCCCAGCTATTTACAATATACATTAATGATCTGGAGGAGGGAATTGAAGGCAATATCTCCAAGTTTGCGGATGACACTAAGCTGGGGGGCAGTGTTAGCTGTGAGGAGGATGCTAGGAGACTGCAAGGTGATTTGGATAGGCTGGGTGAGTGGGCAAATGTTTGGCAGATGCAGTATAATGTGGATAAATGTGAGGTTATCCACTATGGTGGCAAAAATAGGAAAGCAGACTATTATCTAAATGGCGGCCGATTAGGAAAAGGGGAGATGCAGCGAGACTGGGTGTCATGGTACACCAGTCATTGAAATTGGCATGCAGGTGCAGCAGGCAGTGAAGAAAGCAAATGGTATGTTAGCTTTCATAGCAAAAGGTTTTGAGTATAGGAGCAGGGAGACTCTACTTCAGTTGTATAGGGTCTTGGTGAGACCACACCTGGCATATTGCATACAGTTCTGGTCTCCAAATCTGAGGAAGGACATTATTGCCATAGAGGGAGTGCAGAGAAGGTTCACCAGACTGATTCCCGGGATGTCAGGACTGTCTTATGAACAAAGACTGCATAGACTCGGTTTATGCTCTCTAGAATTTAGGAGATTGAGAGGGGATCTTATAGAAACTTACGAAATTCTTAAGGGGTTGGACAGGCTAGATGCAGGAAGATTGTTCCCGATGTTGGGGAGGTCCAGGACAAGGGGTCACAGCTTAAGGATAAGGGGGAAATCCTTTAGGACCGAGATGAGAAGGACTTTTTTCACACGGAGAGTGGTGGGTCTCTGGAACTCTCTGCCACAGAGGGTAGTTGAGGCCAGTTCATTGGCTATATTTAAGAGGGAGTTAGATATGGCCCTTGTGGCTAAGGGGATCAGAGGGTATGGAGAGAAGGCAGGTACGGGATACTGAGTTGGATGATCAGCCATGATCATATTGAATGGCGGTGCAGGCTCGAAGGGCCGAATGGCCTACTCCTGCACCTAATTTCTATGTTTCTATGTTTCTATCACTGACTACAGAGCCACCAACTCCACCCCCACTTCCAGTGACGCATCCTTCCTCGAGGAACTCAATCACTTTTATGGCCGCTTTGAAAGGGACAACCAAGAGTTGGCCATCAAGGCTGTGCTTCCCCCATGACCACCAGCCCCTCACACTCAACCCCTACGACATGCACGTGGCACTGAGTAGGATCAATGTACGTAAGGCTGATGGCCCTGACGGCATCCCCGGGCGAGTCCTCAGGACCTGTGCTGCACAGCTGACAGACGTCTGGACTGACATCTTCAACCTGTCACTTGCCTAGGCAGTTGTCCCCATGTGTCTTAAAACTACCTCCATCGTGCCAGTGCCAAAACACTCCACTGCGGCGAGTCTCAACGACTTCCGCACAGTTGCACTCACCCCTATCATCGCCAAGTGCTTTGAAAGGCTGGTCATGGCACACCTCAAATGCTGCCTACCTCCCACTCTGGACCCCTACCAGTTTGCATACCGTAAGAACAGGAGCACGGAGGATGCCATCTCAACGGCACTCCACTCCGCCCTCTCCCACCTCAACAACAGAAACACTTATGTGAGAATGCTATTCATCGACTACAGCTCAGCATTCAACACCATTATCCCCTCTAAATTGATCACCAAACTCGATGACCTGGGCATCAACTCCTCCCTCTGCAATTGGTTACTGGACTTTCTAACCAACAGACCACAGTCTGTCAGGTTGGATAACCACACCTCTTCAACCCTCACCCTGAACACCGGCGTACCCCAGGGCTGCGTGCTGAGCCCCCTCCTCTACTCCCTCTTCACCTACGACTGCGCACCTGTACATGGTACCAACACCATCATTAAGTATGCAGATGACACGACAGTGATTGGCCTCATCAGTGACAACGACGAGTCGGCCTGCAGGGAGGAGGTTCAGCTCCTGACAGCACGGTGTGCCAACAATAACCTGGCCCTTAACTCCAAGAAGACCAAGGAGCTCAGTGTGGACTTCAGGAGATCGAGAGGCTGCACACACACCCCCATCCATATCAACGGGACGGAGGTGGAATGTGTCTCCAGCTTCAGGTTCCTGGGGGTCAACATCTCCGACGACCTCTCCTGGACCCACAACACATCCTCACTGATCAAGAAGGCTCACCAGCGTCTCTTCTTCCTGAGGAGACTTAAGCAGGTCCACCTGTCTCCCCAGATTCTGGTGAACTTCTACCGCTGCACCATCGAGAGCATCCTTACCAACTGCATTACAGTATGGTACAGTAACTGCTCTGTCGCTGACCAGAGGGCTCTGCAGAGGGTGGTGAAGATCGCCCAACGCATCACAGGCTCCTCACTCCCCTCCATTGAGTCTGTCCATAGTAAACGATGCCTGCGCAGGGCGCACAGCATCGCCAGGGACAGCTCACACCCCAACCATAGACTGTTTACCCTCCTCCCATCCGGGAGACGCTACAGGTCCATCCGCTGCCGGACCAGCAGGCTTGAGACCAGCTTCTTCCCTGCGGCTGTCACACATCTCAACGCTGCACCTTAATGACTGCCTGTTTCCATCCATCCCTCCCTCCCCCCCCCCCCCCCCCCCCCCCGGACTATCCAATCACCAGCAAATTGCACGGATACCACTATGTATGTATAAATGTACGTACTCATACTACTGCACAATTACTTGTTTATTCATAAGTTCGCCCTTCGGAGATACCAACTGCATTTTGTTGTCTCTGCATTGTACACTGCACAATGACAGTTAAAGATTGAATTGAAGTTGCAAGTTCTTCCTTCATGCTAAACTCATGCTTAATTACACAAAGGTTAAAGATGAGATACAGTACATTGCTGAGCTTCAAAATGGCACGTTGACGTACATCAAGATCTGCCAACTTCCTCATGATCGTGACAATACTGCATTTTTCCCAGTGGATGCAAATGCAAAAATGCAAATGCTGTATTTCTAACATCACTTTAACATCCCTTTAACACTAAAATAATACTTACATTGTGAAATGCAGACTTGTTTTTCAAGCCTTTCCCACCATTTGGTTGTATCAATTATAAATGTACGTTTGAGGTATTGCCACAAACCCAGGCAATTACAACAATTTGTAGGATAGCCGGTGAATTAAATATTCATTAATGCTACGAGGAACACATTTATCAATCGTAAATCCGACAAGTTGGATTGGAGATTACCTTTGGGTTTTTTTTAGCCTAAAGCTTTCAGGTTATTTTTAAATTGTATCCGAAAAAGAAAAAAAAAAATCATTTCCTGCATATTTTTACCTGATATATTGTCTGATACATTATGAATGTGGCAACTTATTTTCTATTTATAGTGTAGCTAGACAATAGGGAGGATGATATTTGGATTTGCACAATCAAATGCATAGCTACAGTCTCCAAGGCCTGGAGCACAGTTACTGAGTGCAGTCAGAGATGTTGAATTCAGAATAGACACAGCAGTGTGTCGTCTAATCGCTACTCAAATCCATGGGAATACAGCTAAATTGTATTTATTGTAGTTTTGATTCACTGTTATACATCCTATAAAGCTTATTTCTAGATTTGAGAAAGTACTTCCAGTTTGGCTGTGTGACTCAAGAGGATATTTTACTCAGTCATCTTTTTTTCTCCTCTCTGATTACATTTTATCATCTGTCCTCTTGTTTTCACAACTATATTGAACTAGTCGCAACATGTTCAGTGGCTGCAAACCAAATAAAAACATTTTAATAAACAATCATCATTCCTTTCTCAACACAATCAAAGCCGTCACTTTCTATGGCTGCAATTTGTTTTTAAAATTTAGAAAAAGTAGATGGAAGACATGCAGAAACCTGTTTAATCTCACCCTCACTATTATGTAACAAAAAACCTGCCAAACTGATTAATTCATTGCTGCACTATTAAATGAGATATCCTACTGTTGCCCTATGGCAAACACCACCCAAGGCATGCTTGAAAACAAACTGCTAACTAGAAATGAGATCACATTAGTTTAAGCTTTATGCACCAAGCAATTTAATTTCTCTGAAATATTAAAGTCTTACAGCATGACTTTAGCTGATAAATGATTTCAGGAAATTTGCGTTTTTAGGGATAAAGATGGAAACTGGATCTTTGGCCCATCGAGTCCACATCAACAATCAATCACCCATACACTAGATCTATGATATCCCATCCTACACATTAAGGGCAATTTACAGAAACCAATTTACCTGCAAACGTGCATGACTTTGGAATGTTGGAGAAAACCTACACGATCGCAGGGAGAACGAACAAACTGTGCACACAAAGTCAAATCGGGTCTACGGCTCTGAGGCAGCAGCTCTACCGCTGCGTCACTGTGCTCCTTTTGGGATAATTACCATAGGGATGATATCCCACTATGCAGGAAATGTGGAGATCCAGAAAGACACATTTACATCCAATTATTTTGAAGTGGCCTGGCTTTAAATAACAAATGATCAAGGACAATTGGGTAAGATTTACTGTAGAGTTATCAAACAAAAAGGGACAAGAACAGCATTTTGTGCAAAAGCAAAGGTAATCTACCTATTTGGATCATTGTGGTCATTGGTGAATTATCAGATAGGGAATTTCTGGATTTTAAACTAGCACAATGAAAGAATAGCAATATATTTCCAAGTCCATTTCCAAGAGTGCAGCGTGACCAGGAAGGGAACATTGAGATGATGGTGGTGCAATGGTAGAGTTGCTGCCTTACATGGCCAGAGACTGGGTTCGATCCTGACTACTGGTGATGTCTGTATGGAGTTTGTCCATTCTCCCCATGACTGTGTGAGTTTCCCCCAGGTGCTCCGGTTTCCTCCCAAAAATGCACAGGTTTGTAGGTTAATTTGGCTTGGGTCAAAATTGTAAATTATCCCCGGTTACTAGGTTAGTGCTAGTGTACAGGGATTGCTGGCCGGCGCGGACTCGTTGGGTGAAGGGCCTGTTTCCGCGCTGCATCTCTAAAACAAGCTTAAAAAAAATTGAGATGATGGCATTCCCAAGCACTTTCTAATGTTGTTTCTCTTGGTTGTAAGAATAGTTTGGGAATCCAGTTAAGAAAGTCTTATATTGCCGTCTTAGTATCCCAGTCATGGAAGATGTGAATTTTTAGAATGGTGGATGAGGAACTATGTTAGTGAACTGCTTTATCATAAATGCCGCTGAGTTTCTTGAGCTGGAGGCACAATCAATCAGTCTGATGGAAGGAGTGTTGCCTTCCATTGCTGATAGACTTATAGCTGAATGAAATGGGAATCAGGAAGGGAGTCACTTGCTGATCGATATTCAGTTTCTAAAGCTGTTATCAAGATATATCTTCTAGGAAATGATTATTTCCTAACAGTTGCTGCAGAAATGGTACTTAGCACTTATTTGCTGACCTTTAATTGTAGTCCAAGTCTTGTTTCACGGAGGCATGCATGCTTCATTAATTGAAGTGCTGGAACTGCAGCCTGCGATCATCATCGTCGACGGTTTTGGATTCATAATAGAGTATAGATGTTACACTCAGCATCCTTGCTGCAATGCACTGTCCTTCAGCAATAAAAAGCTCGTCAAAGCTCTGGAAACGGTGGACCACTTTGCTTATCTTGGGAAATATCTCTCGGCAAAGGCAGACATTGGTGATGAAGTTCACTGTTGCCTTCACAGTGACCATACAACTGTGGCCAATTGAAAATAAAGGATTTTCAAAGATTAAAGGTTCAAAGGTTTTTTATTGTCACGTGTGCCAGTTAAGGTACAGTAATATTCGATTTGCCGTACAGCCATATTAAAAAAAGCAACAGGACACACAACATAAAAGTTAACATAAAACATCCATCCCTCGACAATCGGGGAGATAGAAGCTCCTGCAGCCGGCGATCGAAGCTCCCACATTGGGGAGATCAAAGTTCCCTCGTCGGGGTAGTCGAAACTCCTGCGGCTTGGAGTTCCCGAAGTTGGTCTCCACCCAGGGACCAAGAGCTCTACGATGTTAAAGTCCGCAGGCTCCCTTGGTTGGAGCTCTGAGGTCGATCCCCGACAGGGATGGCAAGCTCCACGATGTTAAGTCCTGCAGGCTTCTGCGGTTGGGGCACCCAAAGTCGGTCCCCAGCAGAGGCCGCCAATTCCACGATGTTATGCCGCAGTGCGGACGAAGATACGATACGGAAAAAAAATTGCATCTCCTGAGGTAAGAGATTTTAAAAGTTTCCCTCAACTGCCCCCCCCCCCTCCCCCCTATCCCACCCCCCACATAAAACAAGCTAAAGAACTCTAAAACATACATTTAACACATACACATACTAAAAACAACAAAGAAGGAAAAGGACGAGACAGACTGTTGCCGAGTTAGCCATTACGGACGCCACCTGGTGGTTCAAGTCCTTAGACATGGCAGCAAATACATGACCCATTACAGCGGTGATCTCAGCCCTCTATCCTTCAGAGACCTCAGCAACGTACAGAAGACACCTGTAGACGATGTAAAGTTGCCGTCTCCACAATGTCCTCTAAATTGACATGAAGGGTATGCCAGTGTCAGCGCCCTCTGTCAAGCAAACATCCCCAAAACTATGGGATAAAATCTGCAGTTTATACTCAGTCAGTCACGTCGGACAGGCCATATCATGCCCAACACTAGACTCCCAAAACAGTCTATTCTGAGTTCTGACTGAGAAGAGGTTACCAGGTGGGCTAGGAAAAATATATTCAAAGGTGTGCTGAAAGAAGAAACACAATATACCCACTGATTATTGGAAATCTGTAGCTCAAAGTGGAGAAGGAGCATTTGGGATTGTACTGAGAACCTCCAGCCCAGGTTTGAAAAGCACAGATAAATGATTTGTAAGGAGCAGGAGATGACACTTCACAAACTATCATTCCACTCACTCCGTCACCCGTCATGCCAATCTGTGGAAGAATCTTTAATTTATGCATTGGCTGGTCTCATCTGCCAACAATTCACAAAACTAAACATGCTGATCTAATCATACTCAAACCACATGGGCTGCCCAAGAAAAGAGAGCTTTTTGTATTCCCCATTGCCCAGTTATTTCTAGATGTTATAAACCGATGGCAAAGGCCTTTCGGCCCTTCGAGCCTGCACCGCCATTCAATGTGATCATGGCTGATCATCCAACTCAGTATCCCGTACCTGCCTTTTCTCCATACCCCCTGATCCCTTTAGCCACAAGGGCCACATCTCACACCCTCTTAAATATAACCAATGAACTGGCCTCAACTACCTTCTGTGGCAGAGAATTCCAGAGACTCACCACTCTTGTGTAAATAATATTTTCCTTATCTCAGTCCTAAAGGAATTCCCCCTTATCCTTAGACTATGACCCCTTGTTCTGGACTCCCCCAACATCGGGAACAATCTTCCAGCACCTACCTTGTCCAACCCCTTAAGAATTTTGTAAGTTTCTATAAGATTCCCCCCTCAATCTTCTAAATTCCAGCGAGTACAAGCCGAGTCTATCCAATCTTTCCTCATATGAAAGTCCTGACATCCCCGGAATCAGTCTGGTGAATCTTCTCTGTACCCCCTCTATGGCAAGGATGTCTTTCCTCAGATTAGGAGACCAAATCTGTAGGCAATACTCCAGCTGTGGCCTCACCAAAACCCTGTACAATTGCAGTAGAACCTCCCTGCTCCTATACTCAAATCCTTTCGCTATGAATGCTAACAAACAATTTGCTTTCTTCACTGCCTGCTGCACCTGCATGCCTACTTTCAATGACTGGTGTACCATGACACCCAGGTCTTGTTGCATCTCCCCTTTTCCTAATCTGCCACCATTCAGATAATAGTCTACCCTCATGTTTTTGCCACCAAAGTTGATAACCTCACATTTATCCACATTATACTGCATCTGCCATGCATCTGCCCATTCACTCAGCCTATCCAAATCACCCTGCAGCCTCCAAGCATCCTCCTCACACCTAATTATACCCCCCAGCTTGGTGTCATCTGCAAATTTGGAGATGTTGCATTGAATTCCCTCGTCCAAATCATTAATATATATTGTAAATAGCTGGGGTCACAGCACTGAGCCTTGCGGTACCCCACTAGTCACTGCCTGCCATTCTGAAATGGACCCGTTTACTCCTATCCTTTGCTTCCTGTCTGCTAGCCAGTTCTCTATCCACATCAATACTGAACCCCCAATACCGTGTGCTTTAAGTTTGTATGCTAATCTCTTATGTGGGACCTTGTCGAAAGCCTTCTGAAAGTCTAGATATAACACATCCACTGGTTCTCCCTTATCCACTCTACTAGTTACATCCTCAAAAAATTCTATCAGATTTGTCAGACATGATTTACCTTTTGTAAATCCATGCTGACTTTGTCCAATGATTTCACCACTTTCCAAATGCGCTGCTATCCCATCTTTAATAACTGACTCTTGCAGTTTCCCCACTACCAATGTTAGACTAATAGGTCTGTAATTCCCTGCTTTCTCTCTCCCTCCTTTTTTAAAAAGTGGGATTACATTAGCTACCCTCCAATCCTCCAACTCCAGAATTTAAAGAGTTTTGAAACATTATCACTAATGCAGTCTTTAAATACCTTCCATTGCACATCCACTGTCAACCCTTTAAGAATCACTGGCCAGTCTATCTTGGCCAATTCACATTTCATACCTTCAAAGTTACCTTTGTTCAAGTTCAGAACCCTTGTTTCTGACTTAATTTTGTCACTCTCCATCCTAATGAAGAACTCAACTATATTATGGTCACTCTTGCTTAAGGGGCCACGCACAACAAGACTGCTAACTAACCCTTCCTCATTACTCAATACTCAGTCTAGAATAGCCTGCTCTCTCATTGGTTCCTCCACATGTTGGTTGAGAAAACTATCCCGCGTACATTCCAAGAAATCCTCTTCCTCAGCACCCCTGCCAATTTGATTCACCCAATCTACATGCAGATTGAAGTCACCCATTATAGCCATGTTACCCTTGTTGCACGCATTTCTAATTTCCTGTTTGATGCCATCCCCAACTCCAATACTACTGTTAGGTAGCCTGAACACAACTCCGACTAGCGTTTTCTGCCCCTTAGAGTTTCGCAGCTCTACCCATATCGATTCCACATCCTCCACGCTAATGTCCTTCCTTTCTATTGCATTAATCTCCTCTCTCACCAGCAACGCTACCCCACCTCCTTTTCCTTTTCGTCTATCCCTCCTGAATATTGAATATCCCTGGATGTTCAGCTCCCAGCCTTAGTCACCCTGGAGCCATGTCTCCGTGGTCGCAACTATAGCACAGTCATTAATCGCTATCTGCACCTTCAACTCATCCACCTTATTACGAATGCTCCTCGCATTGAGACACAAAGCCTTCAGGCTTGTTTTTACAACACTCTTATACAATTATGTTGACAAGTGGCCCCTTTTACATCGATCCCTATTACACTTGGCCATACTCTCCTATCCCTTTGTGAGCTTTCTTTCCCGTTAATTCTGGGGCATTAACCATCCCTTTACTCTCTTTCCCTTTAACTCTGTGCTCGACTATCCCATTTGACACCCCACCCCCCTTATTCAGTTGAGATTGGGATATCAATGGAGTTTGCTCCTCTCATTTAATTCACCACTCTAATGCACGAGATATTGTAGTTGCATTACAGATTTGTTAATTTGATCTGTTGCTTTTGGAAACTATTAATTTGATCTGTTGGATTTGGAATTACTCATCTTTTTAGCATGCCGTCTCCAGTGCTTACCATTCATATGTTTGTAACTTTACCCAAATGACAAGTGTTTTAGGAGAAAAAACTTTGGGCGGCACGGTGGTGCGGCGGTAGAGTCTCTGCCTTACAGGGCCAGAGTCCCAGGTCCCTGGTTCGATCCTGAGTTTGTACATTCTCCCAGTCACCTGCATGGGTTTTCTCAGAGATCTTCTTTCTCCTCCCACACTCCAAAGACGTACAGGTTTGTAGGCTAATTGGCGTGGTATAAATATAAATTGTCCCTAGTGTGTAGATACGTTAAGGTGCAGGGATCGCTGGTCAGTGCCGACTGGGTAGACTAAAGGACCCATTTCCATGCTGGATCTCTAAACTAATCTAAACTAAACAAATAAATAATGAACAGCAGATGCTGGAATCCTGAGCAAATTCAGGTCTTTAATGATACCTGATACAACTCTGGTATGCTCCCCTATGCTTATTGAATCATGTGTGTGTATATTTTTATATGGAACTTTGTTAATCAGAACTGTTATCACCTCTGAAGAGATATTAATAGAATAATTTACCTTTCCTTTATAAATATATTACAAAAACTGGTTATAAAATGCTTTAAAACAGATTTCTAAATATTATCTGTTTATGGCCACTGTTAGTTTTACTTTAACAAAGGCCAAGAGCCATTTTATGGGGATGAATAGGTTATTCAGTTCTCACACTGCACTGTACAGTGTTATCACAATGTTATATTGGTTTGGTTCAAAACAAACCAACAACATTCAACTGGACACCTATGAGATGTTGTGGTCAGGACTGTTTTGCATCATAAACCCGGAGACCAACCCTGATTTAATAACCATCAGGGAGCATACCAGAGTTGTATCAGGTATCATTGAAGACCTGTCAAAATACATTGTGCTGGAGTAACTCAACAGGTTAGGCAGCATCTCTGGAGGACATGGATAGATGATGTTTCAGGCTTCGAAAAACTGAGAATGATAAAACCGTCAGAAATCTCAATGCCTTATGACAAGACAACATTCCGGTTTCTTTATAATTACTTAACTTCAAAATAGTAAATAGAATCCCACAAAAATGTGAAAAAATAATAAAACATCTTGCAAGAAAAAAAGAACACAATCAAGTGTTTTACAATACAATACAGTTTTTTGTCATTTAAACCTCAAATGAAGTTCAAACAAAATTTGGTTTCTGCAGTACCACAAGAAAAGAACCAAGACACACACCAACGCAATTTACACAAACATCCATCGCAGTGAATCTCTTCCTCACTGTGATGGAAGGCAAAGTCTTGTCTCTCCCCTGCTCTCCATTCTTCTCCCGATGCCAAAGCCCCCGGCAGGCGATGACAAGTCCCGCAGCCATTAAAGGGCCTGTCCTACCAGCATCCGACTCCATGCGATGAGCGCGATCAAACTAGAAGCGGGGGCATGCGGAGGTCGGGTGAGTGGCGCAATGCGGCGCAAAGTGAGGCGAACTTGGAGCAAAGTCTTAAGGTAAGTTCGCCAGGACAGAGAGGGGCACACAGAGAGGGGCACAGAGGCGCACACACACACACACACACACACAGAGGTCCACAGAGCCACACACATAGAGGGTCACGGAGGCACCTACAGATAGGTTCGCGGAGGCATGATGTCGAGGCGGTGTGTCATGCGTCGAGGCGACTGCAAGCCGACAAGCCGTTGCCGCGCGGAATTTTTGAACATGGTCAGTTTTTCGGAGCCCCGCGCAATGTCGGGACGAGCTCCGCACAATTCCACACGACTCCGGCGATCGAAGTGGGACCAGCCCTGCGATGCCGGACGGCTCAAGCGACCACGTTAGATCGCGCTCATCGCATAGAGTTGCGTGCTGGTAGGACAGGCCCTTAAGGCCGCAGCAGGCGATGTAAGGCCCTGCCCGGGTCTTGATGTTGGAGCCCCCGGCGGGTGCTGGTAAGTCCCGCGGCCGTTTAAGCCACGCCGGGCGATGTAAGGCCCCGCTCCGGGTCGCCTTCAACCCCGCAACTCGGGCGGGCGAAGTTGCCGTCGCGGGAGCTACGAAAATCGGTCTCCCACCAGGGACCCGTGAGCTCCCGATGTCATCGTCCACCGGGCTTGCGGCCTGAGCCTCAGAAGCTCCGGATCCGGGCCGCAGCAGCGCGTCACGACAGCTCTCCACGCTCCGAAGCCGGCCAGCCCCACGATGGTGAGTCCGCAGGCGCCGCGACTGGAGTCCCAGGTCGTTCCGGTTGGAGGCCGCTCCACGGTGCTAGGCCCCAACGACAACAGAGACCTGACCCCCACCCCACCCCCTACACATACACAGTTATAAACAATTAAAAAACACTACAAACTATACACTCAACTGGACAAATAATAAAAAAACAGATGGACTGCAGAGGCTGCTGCAACTGTTTGCGATATAGCCACTGAATAAATGCTTGAGATTGCTGTCTCCTTTGCCCCATTTTGTCTCATAAATAAGGATCATTAGCAAAGAAAATATATATTAAACACCACATTGTAGGTCTTTTAGTTTTATTAAAATTGCGGGGTAGAAATGTTCAAGTAACTGCAGGGACTGCTGCAGTACCATGATCGCAACAAGCCTTCAGAAAGTTCTTTGGATTGGATTATCTTATTCTGCTTTAAAACTGTAACAAGATGGTGATCTAGTGTTCAATTACAAAGGCGCTCTTCATCTGTTGACATTGTTTCTGTGGTTGGCCAATTATCAAACAACAGCGTGTCATGAAGAGGTCACATTTTGATCTATGTATGTACACTTGAACACAGACACAGACCCAATACATCATCATCTACGCTGCCAGAGGGAGACTTAATTCTGTACTAAACTTGGTGAATGTTTTTACCAAACTTTACTCATTCTATTCTCCTGTGCCAAATGGATTACAGAAGTCGTTGCAGAGAGATCATAATAATATAATCCCTAATCTCATTTGACATTGAGGCATGCATCTTTTCTGTAAAAATCATTGGACATTAGAGGCCAATTCACTGGATGAATTTAAAAGAGAGCTAGATAGAGCTCTAGGGGCTAGCAGAATCAAGGGTTATGGGGAGAAGCCAGGCACGGGTTACTGGTTGTGGATGATCAGCCAAGATCACAATGAATGGCCTTACTGGCTCGAAGTATACAAACTTAACGCACACGATATTAGTATACAAACTTAAAGCACATGGTATAGGGGGTTCAGTATTGATGTGGATAGAGAACTGGCTGGCAGACAGGAAGCAAAGGGTAGGAGTAAACTGGTCCTTTTCAGAATGGCAGGCAGTGACTAGTGGGGTACCGCAAGGCTCAGTGCTGGGACCCCAGCTATTTACAATATACATTAATGATCTGGAGGAGGGAATTGAATGCAACATCTCCACGTTTGCGGATGACACTAAGCTGGGGGGTAGTGTTAGGTGTGAGGAGGATGCTAGGAGGCTGCAAAAACAGGAGGGTAGATTATTATCTTAATGGTGGCAAATTAGGAAAAGGGGAGATGCAACAAGACCTGGGTGGCATGGTACACCAATCATTGAAAGTAGGCATGTAGGTGCAGCAGGCAGTGAAGAAAGCAATTGGTACGTTAGCATTCATAGCAAAAGGATTTGAGTATAGGAGCAGGGAGGTTCTACTGCAGTTGTACAGGGTTTTGGTGAGACCACACCTGGAGTATTGTGTACAGTTTTGGTCTCCAAATCAGAGAAAAGACATTCTTGCCACAGAGAAGGTTCACCAGACTGATTCCTGGGATGTCAAGACTTTCATATGAGGAAAGACTGAATAGACTTCGCTTACAAAATGCTTAAGGGGTTGGATAGGCTAGATTGAGGAAGATTGTTCCCGATGTTGGGGAGGTCCAGAACAAGGGGGTCACAATTTAAGGATAAGGGGGAATTACTTTAGGACCGAGATGAGGAAAACATTTTTCACACAGAGAGTGGTGAGTCTTTGGCATTCTCTGCAACTGAAGGTAGTTGAGGCCAGTTCATTAGCTATATTTAAGAGGGAATTCGATGTGGCCCTTGTGGTTAAAGGGATCAGGGGGTATGGAGAGAAGGCAGGTACAGGATACCGAGTTGGATGATCAGCCATGATCGTATTGAATGGCGGTGCAGGCTCGAAGGGCCGAATGGCCTCCTCCTGCACCTATTTTCTACGTTATGTTTTTTTTTCTATGACAACTATGCGAACACTGATTCAGTATTTCATTCCTAAGCCCAGAGGCACTGAAGTATCATGGAATACTTCAGATAAAGGACCCATGGATTGGGCTCTTACAAGAAGATCTATGAAGCTATTCTGAAGCTTGAATCTTTGCTTATTTAGAGTGGTCCAAGTTGGGACACAACTCTTCTCAAGAAGAGGGACATTGAATTAGGAGGTGGTGTTGGAAATAAGATGCAATCATTTCTAGTTTCCACCTCTGATAATAAAATGATAGGATTAATATTGCTATATGGACAATCTTCACAAGCATATTTATGTAATTCTGTTTTTCTTTCAAAGCAACTCTGATTTTTGGCATGAGACACTGATCCAATTCCAAGAGCTCTGTAATTAGTGTCGGAGGTAGTCTCGAAACACTTTGTATATTCATCTAAATCTCCTTTCTCTGTAACTATTCTGATGATTCACAAGGGAGGCTCATTTTAATGTATCGATCCTTGGAGGTTCCAACATCACCTCTTAAATATTCATTTTTTCTGCCTCCACTGTTTAATGTAACCTATTTTTTATAACCTGAATACAATATACAAGGAAAAAAAATTCTTCCAAGCCCTAAAAATGCTCTTTTCTAAAATTTGAAACAATATTTGGTCTCACAGTGCCAGAGACCTAGATTCGACCCTGATCTCAAGTGCTATCTGTGTGGAGTTTGCGGGTTCTCCCTGTGCCCGGCTGAGTGTCCTCCATGTGCTCCAGTTTCCTTCCAGTTCTCTTTGTAGGTTAATTGGCCTCTATAATTGCACTGACTGTGTTGGAAGTGGATGCAAAAGTAAGAAAACCTAGAACTAGGGAACGGGTGATCGATGATCGGTGTGGACTCAGTGGGTTGAGTGGCCTGCTTCAATCAATCAATCAATCGATCAATCAATCAGCTTGGCTTCATGTAAACATTACTCAGTTGTGCACTGGTATCTCGCATCATTTTGTAAATAACAGAAAAATCAGCAGGCAGAATCTATAGCAACGGAAACTGTTAACATTTCAGGTCAAAGACTGTTCATCAGAACTGATTATATTTCAGATTTCCAGCTTTTTTGATTTTCAAATTATTTTAGTGCTATTACCACTATGTTGTTCCTGATGTTGGGGGTGTCCAGAACCAGGGGTCACAGTTTAAGAATAAGAGACAGGCCATTTAGGACTGAGATGAGGAAAACATTTTCACCCAGAAAGTTGTGAATCTGTGGAATTCTTTGCCACAGAAGGCAGTGGAGACCAATTCTGGATGTTTTCAAGAGAGAGTTAGATTTAGTTCTTAGGGCTAACGGAATAAAGGGATATGGGGGAAAAGCACAAATGGGGTACTGATTGGGGATGATCAGCCATGATCACATTGAATGGCAGTGCTGGCTCGAAGTGCTGAATGGCCTACTCGGGCACCTATTTTCTATGTTTCTATCATACACAGAGAGAGATATACTGCATGGAACTGCCCCCTTTTGCCTGATGAGTCTCTAATTCCTGGAATTGTAGATATTTACTAAAAGGAGGAAGCTTTTGGACTAGACTATGTGTCCATGTTGGTTAAGGAAGAGCGATGAAACATCTAAAACATCTTTAGATGTTTAGATGTTGTCTGTTAGTTTGCTCCTTCAAAATCCATCTGTTCCTCTACACATCCCATTATCACTTATTCCAAAGTTATTATATCCTGTAAAGTGGGAAACACGCAGTTCTCTTCACCAGAGTGCTCAGAAAGAAATATTTCCAACCATTAACCGTGTTACTTTTTGTCCACTGATGGACAGCAACACTATCGTGCTTTCGAAGATTAAGAAACCATTTCCTCAACAGCGCTATCATGGCACTTATGATAAGATCATTCATTTAACAATTAGCTACCCCTGTCAATGATTCCCAGGCACCACATTCTATCAGTTAGTTGCTAATTATAACATACTACTGCCATGAGAATGCTTTCATGGCTTTTAACAAACGTTGGCCCACTTACACAAATAATTTGCTTCTGCCATTGACTGCCAAATAAATGTTGCTTGACACCAGTTAGAATGTTACAATTAGTTGGAATAAGTTGAGTTTCTTAACTTTTGTTCAGGGGAGATTTAAATTTACCTACTGAATCGACTGATTATTTATCCTAGACACACACATGTGTGCTCGAGATATTATGTTTAAACCACTTAATTAAACTAAAATCAAGCAACCTCTCATCTCTCTAGAGTGCAGTGCAAGGCACTGAATATGGATTGGAAAAGGCTTCACTACAGGAGAACCTACAGGTATTGTAGTTTTTACCAATTTATCCTTCACCAGTTGCAAATGAAAATATCAAATACTTTTACGGTATAGTGCAAGAGTTGATGCCCTCTGAAGACATATTTTCCTGCACACATATTGCAGGGGTTACCTACATCTGTAAGGGATGCGGGAGGAAATAGGAATGTCTAAAGGAAACTTAAGCAGCTACAGCGATAACATGCATACTCAGCACGGACATCACTCAAGGTCAGAATCGAGCCCGAGCTGGATGAGAATATTGTACACTAAGTTTTTGATATCCAATGACTTTGGGGGGGGGGGGGGGGGGGGGGGGGGGAGGGGGGGTACCTGCTAAAGATCAGTTGAGGTATGGTGGGTCAAGCTAGAAACCATGGAGGTTGGTGATGGTTTGGCTGGTGCTCTCCAAAGAGTATCGGCCCAGAGCTCGGTAATGGCAGAGAGGGTCAGGCTGATATGATTTGTGTTTGTGTTGTGGTTCTCACAGAAAAGTCAATACAAGGGTTAACTATTTATGGTATGAGAAACAACAGTCTAGCGAAAGCCTGTTTCTGCATGAATGGGCCAAGCCACCTGTGAATTACACTAATGCAGACAAAAAGTGTAGTACAGGCAGCCATTGATTCCACATGTTTGGAGTCTGTGCATTAGAACATCAGTCACACAGAATATGGAGGAAGAATAAGTGAATTTTACAGAATTAACTGACATTCCTGATTTTCTTTTACGATCCATTTTATTGAAATTTAATCACGTGGCATATATCAACACTGCATGCAAAGCTATTTATAGGCCACTGTACCTCTAAATTTCTTCATAAAAAGAAAAGTTATATTAAAAGAGAATTAGCTTAGAATAACTGGGAGAAGATTTTTAGGACCAAATTATATTATTATTGTACAATTTTACAATAAATTTGAGTTATGTTAATGAAATAATGATTACTACCGGTGTGTGTCAGGAAATTACAAACTGGCATCTGCGTTAGCAGTTTGGAACTTGTTCCACATGTTACAGTTTAACAACAGAAATCTCCACAGAGTATGGCTCTCTCTACTCAATGAGATCTTTACGACAACTTCACTGTAAACCAAGTGCATTAGCAATGGCACATCATATGCCAAAATTCTTACAGTTTCTCACGAGTCTTTCTCATTTACAGGAAGGACGATGAAAGGGCAATGCCAGTTGATTGACTGATTGTACCCATGTAAGGTATGATTTGACTGGGTAGGACGCAAACCTACGTTTTTCAATGTATCTTGTTGCACTTGACAAGAATAAACCAATCCCAATACCAAGAGAAGACAGAAGTGGAGGGATGGTTAAGAATAAAATAAAAAGTGATGAGAAGTGATGTACAGTAGTTAACAAACTATGCAAAGGAATAGAAGTTAAATAAAATGCTTGCTGTAAGGGGAATAAAAACTAGAACTTACAGAGCTACGAGTGGAATCAAAGGGTTAGGAAGGTGTGCAAAGATGAAAATGTGTAAAGTTGCAATGAAAAGAAAGTAGAAGAACTGGTTGAAATGAAGAAGGAGGTAACGAGTGCGACAATAAATTGAGTGAATTGGAAGAATGTTTCCGTCTGAAAGGGCAAGGAGCTAGCACCGCCATTCAATATGATCATGGCTGAACATCCAAAATCAGAAACCCCTTTCTGACTCCGCTATCTTTAAGAGCTCTATCTAACTATCTCTTGAAAACATCCAGAGAATTGGCCTCCACTGCCTTCTTAGGCAGCGAATTCCACAGATTCACAACTCTCTGGGTGAAAAAGTTTTTCCTCACCTCCATTCTAAATGGCCTAACCCTTATTCTTAAACTGTGGCCCCTGGTTCTGGATTCCCCCAACATTTGGAACATGTTTCTTGTCTCTAACGTGTCCAATCCCTTAATAATCTTATATGGTTCAATAAGATCCCATCTCATCCTTCTAAATTTAGAGTATACAAACACAGCCACTTCATTCTATCAACATAGGACAGTCCCACCATCCCGGGAATTAACCTCGTGAACCTACGCTGCATTCCCTCAATAGCAAGAATGTCCTTCCTCAAATTTGGAGACCAAAACTGCACACAATACTCCAGGTGTGGTCTCACTAGGGCCCTATAAAACTGCAGAAGGACCTCTTTGCTCCTATACTCAACTCCTCTTGTTATGCAGGCCAACATGCCATTAGCTTTCTTCACTGCCTGCTGTGCCTGCATGCTTACTTTCAGTGACTGCTGAACAAGGACCCTCAGATCTTGTTGTCCTTCCCAACTTGACACCATTCAGATAATAATTTGCCTTCCTATTTTTGCCACCAAAGTGGATAATCTCACATTTATCCACATTAAACTGCATCTGTGATGCATCTGCCCACTTACCCAAGTTGTCGAAGTCACCCTGGATCCTCATAGCATCCTCCTCACAGCTTACACTGCCATCCAGCTATGTGAATCTGAAAATCTGCAAATGTTACTTTTAATCCCTTCATCCAAGTCATTAATGTATATTGTAAATAGCTGCAGTCCCAGCACCGAGGCTTGCGGTACCCCACTAGTCACTGGTTGCCATTCTCAAAGGGACCCGTTAATCCCTACTCTTTGTTTCCTGTCTGCCAACCACTTCTCTATCCATGTCAGCACTCTACCCCCAATACCATGTGCTGTAATTTTGCCCACTAATCTCCTATGTGGGACCTTATCAAATGCTTTCATAAAGGCCAGGTACAAAGTCAAAGTCAAATTTATTTGTCACACGCGACCAAGGGTGCAGTGAAATGAATTTGTCAGCAGCGATACACTTAAAAAAAGAACACACAATACACAATAGAATTTAACACAAACACCCACCACAGCATTCTTCTCTGTGGTGGAAGCCACAACGTTCAGTCAGTCCTCCTCCTTTGTTCATGCATGGTCTGGGCCATAAACCCTCCACAGTTGCCGCTACGGACGGCCGAATGTACAGGCCCTCTCGTCGGGATGATCCAAACTCCGACGTTGGGACGGTCAAACACACTCCGCGGCTTGGAGCGCCCGAATCAGCACTTTCCTACCGGGGACAGTGGCTTCAGGATGTTATAGGCCGCAGGCTGGCGGTCCGTGCTTTTTCCGGCGATCCCCGGCAAGGAATCCCAGACTCCGGGTGGTAGGTCCACACCACGCCCTCGGCTAGAAGCTCTGCAGACCACAGCCCCATGATGCCAATGTCACCTGGCCAGCGATCAGAGCGCTCCTTTCTGGCGATCTCTGGCAATGGTTCGCCGCCGCTCCGCGATGGAAAAGTCCACACTGCGCCCGCTACTGAACCTCTGTGCCCGGGTCTGGGAAAGGCCGCTCCAATCCAAGTTGTTAGGCCGCAAGAGGGGAGGCGGAGAAGCGACATGGAATAAGTCGCCTCTCCGTTGAGGGTGACTAAAGAATGGTTTCCCCCTTCCCCCCCCCCCCACCCCCACACAAGACACACTGAGAAACACCCAAAACAAACACTTAGACAAGCGAAAAAAGTAGAAATAACAAACACGCTGCTGGCAGGGCAGCCGACTCGCAGTGCTACATCCACTGGCTCTGCCTTGTCCATTTTCCTAGTTACATCCTCAAGAAATTCCAGAAGATTGGTCACGCATGATAGGGAGATGGGACTGTTGTGAGCGAGGAATAATGGTTAAAAATTATTGAAAAAGTCTTACTTCAATTATTCTGCTAATATTCAAAGTGTTTTCAATAAAATAGTATATACGTGCTGCAATTATATGCTTAGAACTGATGTAAAAATATAATAGGAGGAATTGTCCCCAGCCACTTTCTGTGAAATCAACCATCAACATTTTGTCTCCTCCATGGCAATCAAGTACTTGCAAGCTTTTCTGATGCAAGAGAAGGATCATTGGGCATAGACTTACCGGTGCAGTTATGATGCAGCACATAATTTACTTCCACATGTCAAAGGGTAAGATTCCCAAGCATATTAAAAATAAAATGACTGCAAAAATTATTCACTTCAAGATTTCTTTAAGTAAACTGAAGCATCTAAATTATTTTTCACTGCCTACTTATCTTGTCTTGTGGCATGCATAAGATCAGCTTCCTGGAAGTGTAAAACATCATGATTGATTGATTGATTCAGTCACAGCTGAGGCTGGTCAAGGATGATAATTGCAGACAGCAATTACCATGAGCAATTATCTTCTGCAAAAAAAACTAGGGTGTATTCACTATTATAATATTCTTTAATACACATTTAAAATATATATTATTGTAGTTTTGTGGGAAGTGCACAGCAAATGCAACTTCTACATTGAAGAATACACACATTAAGAATGTGTTTATGAGTATAGGGAGTCTTAATTTGAAACCAAAAAGATATGAATGGCTTAAAGCCTGTAATAAAATCAACTCACTCCCAGAATTAACACAAGAAAAAAAATTGTATTTCTGCGGATGACACAAAAAGCTGGAGTAACTCAGCGGGTCAGACAGCATCTCTCGAAAAAGGCATAGGTGACGTTTCGGGTCGATGTGCTTCTTCAGAATGAGAGTAGGGGAAAGGGAAATGAGAGAAAAGACAGTGATGTTGAGAGATATCGAACCAATGATATGCAAAAATGTAATGATGATAAAGGAAATAGATTATTGTTACCTGTGGTTTACATGAGAACGAGTTACAGACAATGAGACTCAACAAGACGGCTGAAGCTGGTATGACTTGGATGAGGGAGGGATGGAGCGAGGGGGGATGCAAGGGTTACATGAAGTTAGAGAAATCATTATAATTACCACTGGGTTGCAAGCTGCCCAAGCGAAATATGAGATGCTGTTCCTCCAATTTGAGTTTGGCCTCACTCTGATAATGGAGGAGGCCCAGGACAGAAAGGTCAATGTGGGAATGGGAGGGGGAATTAAAGTGTATGGCAACCAGGAGATCAGGTAGGTCCAGGCAGACTGAGCGAAATGATTGCCCAGTCTACGTTTTTCTGAGGAGAGGATTTGCAGATATTGTTGCAGTCTGTTTATTGGTGATGGAAATTAATATCTGTCACACGTTGAAGTGACTTAATGGGTGCTTAATCATGGAAGTCAATAAATAAGCACTTTTTTTTCCCAATAAAGATATTAATTAGCATTTGTTATCTCGTGATTTTACTCCCTTTTCAAAAAGAGTGACATTTAGAGTGACATAATGAAATATCACTGAAATGATATATTTATTTATTTCTATTTTTAATCAAAATAACTATCTTCCACTTTATTGCAAAGCATTTGAACACATGCAGTTAGTCTTAAATAAGTTGACTATTAGCAATCAACTGCCACTTGCAAGATTGCTCAATCCCACATTCCCATTCATTCCTTAAATCTTTAGGAAACAGTTCGTATTTATGCCTGGGAAGAGATTAGGATAATAAGACACTTGGAGGGGAACCAAGAAGTATAGTTTTTTCTTCACGTCCTGTAAATTTTTTCTTCAGCATAAGGAGAAAGTCATCCTTTGGAACCACCACTAATTGGGTGAGAAAACCTTACTGTACTCAAGGGTCAGGTGTGTTTAGGGCCTGACCCACTTTCACGACCTAATTCATGACCTCTGCCGAGTTTGCCATTGACTCATATTCGCAGCATGGTCATCATGAGGTTGTAGGTAGGTCGTAGCAGACCGCGATGCTAGTCATAGGTACTCATGGCATCAAGTAGGTCGGGGCGTTTTTTCTAGCATGATGAAAAATGTTCATGAGTAAAAAAGGTCGTGAATTAGGTCATGAAAGTGGGACAGGCCCTTTAGAGTGTCCACATTTACGGTAGTTTCTTTGACTGGTGAATGTGCAGAGTTGAATGCAGTCTGTGGGAATTTATCACATTTTTAATACCAGTAATGAAAGATACATTTCTCAGCCCTGTCCTTTTTATTGTTTGCAATTGAGTTTGCTGGCCAACAGATTGGAAGGCTCTTGGCAAAATAGAGCTTTAAGGGAGTGAGGGTCAGCTGAGGAATGGCTGGAGTTGTAGAACACAGGGAAGGAGGATAATGACCCGCTTCTAGTGTGAGTGAGGTGGGATGGGAGTTGAGTGGTTTAGAGGAAGCTCTCCTATTCATGGACTTCAGCAACATGTCCTCGTATCTGCTTTGAAATCCACCCCTTCCCTACCCCATCCAACCTTCCCACCCCCATCCAACCTTCCCACCCCCTTAAGCCTCTGGGATATCTCTACTTTTCCAAATTTGGCCTATTGAGTATTCCAAAATTGAACAGTTGCTTTGTGAATTATCTTTGGTGTATTAAATGCATTGTATAAATGAAGTTGGTTACTTATCATTTCATGCAAATTCCATACAAGCAACCAACATTCACCTCATCCATCCTCTCCGTAACACAAAGCACGTTAGTCAAATGTGCTTTGCCTATAATAAGTTATGGTCTTAATGCAGGACTTTTGTAGTAGTGATTCTTTTTCTCGCGAATTATGATCTATATAATTTTCCCCAATGTTAAAATTATGTTTAAATTATTGCTTGGACTTATCTGTTCCTCCTTTTCTGAGTATGGATAAAAGCATAGATTTTCTGCACTTCTTCTAGTAGTGTCTCCACTAGGATTGCCAACTGTCCCATATTAGCCAGGACATGCCGTATATTGGGCTAAGTTGGTTTGTCCCATACGAGACCGCCCTAGTCCCGTGTTTGACTGCTGCCACTCAGGTCGAGGGAACTGTCGGATAGGAGCGTCGCATCCGGCCCTGCCTCACCCATCCCAAAATAGTGCAGCCCATGGAGTGTAGCAGCAGCGCCTAGCCCGTGGCCCTGTCGGTCGGCAGCCCGGCCCGCTGTTCGACCTTCGCTTACCGCCAATACCACCACCCCTCCTTCTCATGGCCAATCATCGGTTCATGAGTTGGACGGGGTGCCGGACTTTCAGCATGACATCGCGCGCTAAGTCCGGTGCCCAGGCCAAAACTCCTCAGCTGGCCCACTGGCTGGGATTTGTGTGCAGTTCAGCACCCGGGTCAACTCATCATTCACCCAGCCACGGCCAAGTTGGTCAACGAATTGCCGTCAGTAAGTTGTCCCTTATTTTTACTTTTGTCCCTTGAGAAAGATGGCAAACAATTTGGTAGTGAGAAAGATGTCACCACCTATACCCAAACCGTTGCACCATCCAATATCCCAATGAAATCCCTGTTTACCATTCCTTTCCCTTGGGAAACTCCTTTGCAAAGTTTTCATTTAACCATTGACATTTTTCTGTTTCCACTAATATCTTTATCTGAACCTTAATTACCTCCACTTTTTTTTAAATCATTAACATGGCCAGATATGCCTATCTTTGGATTTCTTCTCTTCAACTCCTGTACAGTTGTTTGCACTCTTTATTTGCTATCTTGGTTCTGAGGTCTGCTTCATTCTCCCTGGAATAATCATGTTGACACTCTTCACATGCTTTCTTTTTCTGCTTCATCTTAATCTTCCTCTCCATTGTCAAGCTGGTAACATTAACGTGACGGTATTGCCTCAAAATTCATTCCCAGTCAGTAAAGGTACTATGACATCAAGTCAGCATGCGAATGGAATGAAGTCAATACAATGCAGTACAATATACTGTTCGACAATGACTGTGTGGCTAAGCACAGCTCCAATGCCACCCATACATCTGCCAATGACCCCACTGTTGTTGGCTGCATTATGAGGGGCAATGAGTCAGCATAAAAGAGAGATATAGAACACTTTGTTGGATGGTGCAGTAACAACAACCTCTCACTCAACGTTAACAAATCGAAGGAATTAATCACTAACTTTAGAAAGGATAGACACAAAATGCTAGAGTAACTCAGCGGGGCAGGCAGCATCTCTGGATAGAAGGAATGGGTGATGTTTCGGATCTAGACCCTCTGAAGAAGGTCCTTTTATCCAGAGATACTGCCTGTCCAGCTGAGTTACTCTAGCATTTTGTGTCTATCTTTGGTTTAAACCAGCATTTGCAGTTCCTTCCCACCGACTTTAGAAAGGAGATATCGGGAGAGCATGTGCCAACTTTCATTGGTGGTCAGTGGTGGGGTTAACAGCTTCAAATTCCTTGGCATTAATCTCTTGCTTGACCTGTCCTGGGCCTAACACACAGATTTAATCACAAAGGTGTACCAGCACCTCTAATATTTTAAGAAAATTGAAGAGATATGGCTTATCACTGAATATTCTAACAAACAGCTACAGATGCACTGTAGAAAGTAACCTGACTGGTTGCATCATGGCTTAGTATTGTAATTCCCAGAATGCAAGGAGCTGCAGAGTGGTAGACTCCGTGGTAGACGACGGCACAGCATTCCCTACCATCTACATGCAGCGCTGCCTCAAGAAAGCCTCAAGAAAGCAACACTTATCATCAAGGATCTCTGCCATCTGGGTCATGGTCTTTTATCACTGCTACCATTGGGCAGAAGACTGAAGTCCTACATCACCAGGGTTAGGAACTACTTTTTCTTTATCTACATACCACACCTTGTACTACCAGCAACTTATTTTTAACAGTATTTTGCACTTCTGTTTGTTTTTTTGCACATTTTGTTCACTGTCTTGTATATCATATGTATAATTTTTGTATGTATATGTTTTGCATGTTGTCTGAGTGTATGTGCCTGTGTTGCTGTTGCAAGTAAGATTTCCATTGTGCGTATACTTTGCCGTACATATACATTTGACAATAAACTTGACATAACTTGAAAATATGACATGTTTAGCGCTATCCACATTTTCATCTCTTCATCTGCTACTGTCACTCATCCTTGTGTTTCCTGAATTTCCTGAATTTCTAGCACTCCTTTAGAGCAATACTGTTAACGGTTATAGTAGCCACAACATTTTATTGAGTTGAACCATGAATACCAATTTTTCACCATTAGTGCACATTTTAACCATAAAGATAATGACATTAAATTCTCCTTTCAGGCTAAAATCACGCTTTGTTTTTTTTTGCAAGACCACTGTGATCCAGCTCAGAAATTTCATAAAAACAATCTATGCATAATACAAGGCCATCTCAAGGACAGTAGGGAAAAGAAAATTTCTTTTTCAATGACACACTTTAAAATATTCATAAATCCACTTCTTTAAATTGAATAGAGTTATAAATAGTGGATAGCATTCAGTCTATATGTAGATCTGACAGTTTTAAAATATTTTTGCAAATGCTTATGACAAACAACTAGCAGCTATCTTGTGACTTGTAATAATGTTTTTACCTGAGTGAGGTCTCCATTAAACAGATAAAAGCACCATCATTCCTTATTAGTAAAGGATCAGTGGGACTGTATTGTCACTGGAAGTTCTGTGCAATTGCATTTCTTCAGCACCTAACTGCAGCACACTAATCATTCTCATTTATTTAGCTTGGTGAAGCTCTGAAGTTTCACTACACCAAAAAATGTAAATTAGATACAGCTGCAATATCCTATTTATATTAATGTACAAAGCAGAAATACAATAAAGTGAATGTTTTATTTTTACTAATAACTCCAATCTATACTAATTCATGGTTACAATATGAGTATAATGCATGTCTCTTAATAAATGCCAATGTGCTGAATTTCAAATCGCAGATGAGTTTTCCAGACACATAATCATAATTATTTAAGGGATCCTCTCGTTAGAATAGAATGTTATTAGATTACTTCTTTCTTTTGTTATTTCTTGTTATTAGAGGATCCCAGCTCCCAGAATTTTAATGTCCAGATAGGCTGAGAATGGACAAGCTAGTGCAATATTAGAAACTTGACGTAACATTAAGTATAAGAACTTTACGAGCCTTAATTACTGTCTGGCTTTCAAATTAATAACAGCAGGCACAAAGATGCACTAACAAACTCAACTCTTGTACTTAAACATTTAAAGCAGTTGGAAAGAAGCGAAAATGAATTGTTACAGAGGAAGGTTGAAAGTGGAAGGCTCGGCTTCATGGGCATCTCCATGGATGTGTTGGGGGTTGCAAAGACCTGGAGGGAGATACTGTCCCTTAACAATGACAGTAAGTCTTCAACTTTCACACTTTCCAAAGACTGTAGCACAATTCAGCCTTTCATTCCAGTTGCTAGCTGTAGACTTGCATGAAAAAAGTTAAATCAAAAGATAAATCAATTAATTTATTTCCTTTGGATCTGATTCTAACTAGTTGGAAGGAGAGGGTGTGGTTGCATTTTATTTTCTTTGACAGATTTCCTGCAAATGAATTGGTAATTAGTCTAATTAGACACCTTCCACCTGAGTATGGAGATATCCAGTGAAGGATTTAAGCACCTGGTGCTTCAGCGGAGGTGTATGGCAGGGATGGTCTGTCTCCTCAAGCTCTTTGTATGGAAGGGTGTGGAGCTTGGAAGGGGCAAAGTTAGGGCATCTACTCCTCCTGACGCACAAAGAGTACAACAAAGGCATTACATTCATAAAGCCATTTGCACCTCTATAGCTGGTTGCTTTGCCAAGGCCTGAGAGACCCAGCCTCACAGGACATCGGTTGCAAAACAGACTATAACAGAGACCAGAAGCCTCATAACATATAATATCATTCTTAGGAAAATACCCAAATATTGATATCAATACCTACTCGGAAAAAGAGATACTTGATAGAGAACAGTTATTGGAACTATATCTCCTCTCATAATGTAATTCATATTAGAAGTTTAATCAACATATTCTTCAGTAGCTTGCTGTATTATAAAATCAATTCTGAAAAAAGAAAACCCAATTTAAATCCTGAGACCTGGAATGGTTGATTACATTTACATCCAGGTTTGCTGCTTTCATGAAATGTGTACATTTACTCCTATTGTGTCTTCAGTAGACTTAAGCAAAATTGAATTTGCTCTTCGGTACCAAAATTCAAAATTGAGACTTGTAAGGGCAAAGCACAGACCAGATCTGCAAATTAATTACGATGCATGGTTTTCCACTGATTTCTAATTAAATGAAACATTGCTGTAATATTAACACAAACATGCAACCCGATGAGCTATGAAGACCTGAGCAATTACATGATCTGCAGTACTGCCTTCCTGTTTTCCCACTCAATATGCTTAATTTATTGCCTGGCAGCAGAAATGTTGCAACTGCTTGTCTTGTCGATTGTTCTAACAACAGACGTTCACAGCATTCGTCTTTGCATATTTAAATCAAGGAGCCAGAAATAATGCAAGTCTTTGATTTACATGTTTTAACATGCTTACATTGGCTTTTTCCTATTGCTATGTCCCTGAACAGCTCATCACTCAGATCTTACAATTAGGAAAAGGAAGATGTGGTGAACCCCAATCTTCATATTCACCTTCAACCACCCTTCCCCCTGACTACATCTCCAAACACCATCTTGATTTTACTTTTATTGTTGGTCTTTTATCCATTATTACACAAAAACTGTAAATTAGTGGGCTTTACAATTAATGCAGGTGTATTATCATATTGTAATAATGGAAACTCTTGCAACATTTGAAAGGAGGTATGCAAAATTATACATGGTTAAATTAACACGGGTGTCTGATGTTAGGCAGTACTGGAGGTGAGAGGACATAGATAGAGCTGTAGTGTAAGTGACGTGGACTTTGGTAACAGTGGAAGGCAGCTCTGCCAGGCAGTGAGACTGGGCCCGCACCTGTCCTCCACTGTCACCCTGAGCACCGGCACACCACAGGGCTGTGTACTGAGCCCCATGCTCTACTCTTCACACACGACTGTGTTCCTGCATTCGACACGAACACCATTGTCTAGTTTGCAGACGACACAACGGTGATCGGGCTGATCACCAACGGTGATGAAACAAACTATAGAGCGGAGGTGCAGAACCTGGCGGACTGGTGCTCACGGAACAACTTGTCGCTAAACACCTCCAAGACCAAGGAGCTGATTATCGACTTCAGGAGGCCATAGAATGGGGAATACACCCCAATCTCCATCTACGGAGACAGTGTGGAGAGAGTGTCCAGCTTCAAGTTTCTGGGCACTCACATCTCAGAGGACCTCACATGGTCCACCAACACCGCTGCGCTGGTCAAAAAGGCACAACAACGACTGTTCTTCCTAAGAACATTGAAACGGACTGGTCTGCCCCAACAGCTGCTGACGACCTTCTACCGCTGCACCACAGAGAGCATACTAACATATGGCATCTCTGTGTGGTATCTCAGCTGCACGGAGGCAGAGAGGAGAGCTCTGCAGCGCGTCGTCCACAGAGCGCAACAGATTATTGGGACACCGCTACCAGCCTTGGAGGGCATCTACCACACACGGTGCCTCAGGAAGGCCGTCAGCATACATAAAGACTCCTCTCACCCTTGTAATGGACTGTTCGAACTCCTCCCTTCCGGCAGACATTACAAGGCCTTCTACGCCTGCACCTCCAGACTCAGGAACAGCTTCATTCCCAGAGCTATAGCGGCTCTGAACCGGCCCTGCTGAGTACCCCCCACCCCCATGGACTGTCTCCCCCGGCCTCGCACTTTAGCCTGTGTTGGTGTTACTGGTCAAATGTTCGTTTTTACAAACCTTGTTCTTGGGGGTTGCAAACTAAATCTCGTTGCACTTATGTGTAACTAGACCAAGTGCAGACCCGTTGGGTCTGTTCCCCCAACGTGCGGTTGCAGGGGAGGGAGGGTGGGGCAGCATGTCCCTGAGGGTGGGTGAGGAGGGTAGAGAGGGGTGGGGTAAGGGAGAGGAGAGGGGAAGGTGACAGGAGAGGGGTTATGGGGAAGGGAGGAAAAGGAGGTGGAGGGGAGAGGAGAGGGGGAGAAAGAGGAGTAGGGGAGAGGTGGAGAGAGAGTGTAGGGGAGGGAGAGAGAGAGAAAGGAGAGGGAGAGAGGTGGGGAGACAGAGGGGGTGAGAGAGGAGGGGAGAGAGAGAGAAAGGAGAGGGGGAGAGGTGGGGAGAGGAGGGAGAGGGGAAGAGTGGTGAGTGAGGGGAAGAGGGGTAGCAGGGAGTGGTGCAAGAGCGAGGGGAAGGGGGTGGGGGGGAGATGGGGATGAAGAGGGTGGGGGAGAGAGGGGGTGGGAGTGGTGAGGAGAGGGAGATGGAGAAGGGGAGAGGGAGGAGGAGAGGGGGGTGGGGGAAGGTGTGAGAGGGTTCAGGGAGGGGTTGAGAGGGGTTGAGAGGGGGGTGGGAGGGGAAGGGGAGAGAGGGGGGAGAGTGTGGAGGGAGGGGGAGAGGGGTAGGGGAGAGAGAGGGAAGAGTAGAGGGAGGGGGAGAGTGGTAGGGGGAGGGGGAAGAGTGAGGAGGGAGGGGGAAAACGGAGAGAGGAGGAAGAGTGAGGAAGGGGAGGGAAGGGAGGGGGGAGAGAGGGGTGGGGAGGGAAGGGGAAAGGTGGGGAATGGGGGAGAGAGAAGTGGAAGTGGGGAGGGAGGGTGAGAGGTGTAGGGGAGAGTGGTGGAAGTGGGAGAGAGGGAGGGGGAAGGGGGAGTGGTGGAAGAGGGAGAGAGGAGTAGGGGAAAGGGGTGGGGGAGATAGGGAGGGAGGGGAGAGGGTGGGGGAGAGAGAGAGGTGGGGTGGGAGAGGGGTGGGGAAGGGAGAGAGAAGTGGAGGAGTGGGGAGGGAGGGAGAGAGGGGTAGGGGAAGTGGTACAGTGCCCCCCCTAGTCACATGTGTGGAGGATATTAGGTGGTACAGTGTCCCCCTAGTCACATGTGTGGGGGAAGTGGTACAGTGTCCCCCTAGTCACATGTGTGTTGGATGAGGTACAATGTCCCCCTAGTCACATGTGTGGGGGAAGTTGTACAGTGTCCCTCTAGTCACATGTGTGGGGGAAGTGGTACAGTGTCCCCCTAGTCACATGTGTGGGGGATGAGGTACTGTGTCCCCCTAGTCACATGTGTGGGGGATATTAGGTGGTACAGTGTCCCCCTAGTCACATGTGTGGGGGAAGTGGTACAGTGTCCCCCTAGTCACATGTGTGGGGGAAGTTGTACAGTGTCCCTCTAGTCACATGTGTGGGGGAAGTGGTACAGTGTCCCCCTAGTCACATGTGCAGGGGGGTGGGGGTGGGGCAGCATGTCCCTGAGGGTGGGGGAGGGGGTTAGAGAGGGGTGGGGTAAGGGGAAGGGGAGGGGAGAGGAGAGGGAAAGGTGAGAGGAGAGGGGTTATGGAGAAGAGGGGAGGAAAGGGAGGTGGAGGGGAGAGGAGAGGGGGAGAAACAGGGGTAGGGAAGAGGTGGAGAGAGAGTGGAGGGGGAGGGAGAGAGAGTGAAAGGACAGGGAGAGAGGTGTGGAGAGAGAGGGGGTGAGAGAGGAGGGGAAGAGAGAGGGAAAGGAGATGGGGAGAGGTGGGGAGGGGAAGGAGAGGGGAAGAGTGGTGAGTGAGGGGAAGAGGGGTAGCAGGGAGTGGTGCAAGAGCGATGGGAAGGGGGTGGGGGGAGATGGGGATGAAGAGGGGTGGGAGAGAGAGGGGTGGGAGTGGTAAGGAGAGGGGGAGAGGGAGGAGGAGGGGGGGTGGGGGAAGGTGTGAGAGGGTTCAGGGAGGGGTGGGAGGGGAAGGGGAGAGAGGGGGAAGAGTGTGGAGGGAGGGGGGAGGGGAGAGAGAGGGAAGAGTGTGCAGGGAGGGGGAGATTGGTAGAGGGAGGGGGGAGAGTGAGGAGGGAGGGGGAAAGCTCAGAGAGGGGGAAGAGTGGGGGGAGGGAAGGGAGGGGGGAGAGAGGGGTGGGGGAGGGAGATGGGGAAAGGTGGGGGATGGGGGAGAGGGAAGTGGAAATGGGGAGGGAGGGTGAGAGGTGTAGGGGAGAGTGGTGGAAGTGGGAGAGAGAGAGGGGGAAGGGGGAGTGGTGGAAGAGGGATAGAATAGAGAATTTTTAAAAATGGATTTTTAATTGGGGTTTTTTTGAAGCATTTTAAAAAAATTACTTGTCTAATGTAAAATATAGATACGCAATGAAAACCAGAAAATGAAATAAAATTATCACTTGTATAAAGATAATATTTGATAAACACGGCTGTGGAAATTGGCAAAGAAAAAAGCAATCTCTTCAAAGTGGAGTAATGGAGTCCTTTGAATAAAGAGAGAATATTTTAAAAAATGGGAAAATGTGTGTTAATTTGGCAGAGCAAATAACGGAGAACTTAATAAAAAGAATTATTCAAATATAAATAAATATTGAAAACATTGTCTACGTTTACCTTTTGAAAAAAGTGTAAATCGATATAATAAGATTATCAAAACAAAAGTGTCAAATGAAAAATGAAATAACGGCAGAAATCCAGCGTTTAGATCGATCGCTGTCGAGAAACGAAGTCCGAATGACCGTTGGGGAAGAATATTCTTGAAAAGGTTTCCAAGGCAACGCGAGCCGGCAATGTCCCCCCAGTCACATGTCCACACAGGCTGCTGGGGGGAGGGGCTGGGGCTGGGGCCAAGGTAGATGTAAATGAGATCCATTCCGATTGGCCATTTGTGAGGGATGGCATTGTGACATCACACAATGGAACGTGCTGGAACATCAGGAGGCTGGGGGGCTGGGGTTGGGGCAGATGTAAATGAGATCTGTTCCGATTGGACATCTGTGAGCCTTGGGCATTGTGACATGGCACGATGGAATGTTTACCAACGTTCTATGGGTGAGAGCAGTTTGATTTTCGAAAAACGGGGGGGGACAATGGATTTTATTAAAAACGGTGTAGGTAACGACGTCCAAACGTGACGGGGAGCGCCGTCGGGAATGCGCGAGTGTAACGTCCGGGCAGGTGGGAAAAACGGCGGCGTCCGAGGGTCCTGTTTCGGCGGAGCGCGACATCAAAGGGCGGAGACGCGGCAGACGGTTGGCGGCAGTCGGCCACAGAGTTTTAATATATATATGATATGATATGATGACAATAAAATATATTATTATTATGTTAGCGAGGTGGGAAGGTTGCAGTTTTGTTTTACAGGTAGATATCTACTATTAGTTAATAGGGTGAGCTAAGGACAGTCAGTGACTAAAGGAGGCAGGGTGGAGGTATGGGTAGGTATGTTACAAAAGTTACCTTTACCGGCGCTGCACTTCTGCCGCTCCCCGTGTGCGCGACTTTCGCGCCTTGCAGAGGGGGGCGGGCTTAAAGTGCCGTTTTTCCACAGGCCTGGATAATCGATGAATGTCGGGCGATTTGGTTGCTGAAGAAAAATCGCTCCGACATTTCATGAATGGAGGTATTTTTAAATTACTCTAGATTATTTATTAACTAGAGTAATTTAAAAATCACCTTCAAAAACCGTGAGCGCAGACAACCGGAAGCATTTTGCGTAGGGGAGAAAAAAAGGTAAATACTTTATTTTTATATTAAAAGTTGGTTTTTCGGGAGGCATTAATAATATTTTTATGTTGCGAAATGGGGTCCCCAAAAAATGTATGAACCCCCAGTATTATTCCCCCCGACTTCACCGCTAACCGCAACATTCTAATCCACCGCATTCCACTAAAACCCACTCGCTAGTTGATTTAAATGGCCATTAATTTACAGCATAAAACACTAAATTCCTTCCATTTGGCCCAGAAATTCATGAAAATGAGATTTAAAAATTATGTTATATTGTGGATTATTGTGTGAATGTTATTTGGACACTTAGGCAATTTTAAAAAAGTTTATCTTTTCTTAAGAAATTGATAGATGTTTAGATCTAATTGAATTTTGTAATTAGCTACAATTGGATAACTAACTAATTATATGCTTTAATTTCAGGTAATCCAAGTAAGACTGTTTCATATTTGTTTCAGAATGCTTCAATCTATAATAACTGAAAATTTCATTGAGTTCTCTTTATTTTTAAGAATGTTATGGACTTTTAACTTTTCCAGATCACAGCTTTTGAGTTAAGTCAATTGAAAGGCAATGGGAAGCAAGATGCTCATTTCCGAGTATGAAAATGGCCATAACTTTCTTAATACTGAAGATATGAAAGTAAATTAGGTCTCAAATTAAACTTCTTTTTATGCTTTATCTGATGGGATAAATTGCAGACTTGATTTTTAAAATCTCAAAATTTTGTAACATTGCTAGTATGGGTGGTGTGAAGTTGGGCAAAGTTGTTTGGATCCAGTGTCCAGCTTTCAGTTGTTAAATGGATTCCATAAACAATAAATGGTGTGATTGATTGCTGGTAAATTAATTATTATAATTTCTATCTCCATCTCCATTTCCACTAATAAACCTAACAATCTTTCATCTAGTTTGACTCATCTCAATTTGTAATCAGTTCATGAAAAATAATATAAAAATCAAACCCTTGCAGAAAATCAGGATAGATTGTCCATCAGCTTCTGTGAAGTGGCTTATCTTACTCAATATGTCAAGTACATGGCCAACATGTCTGATCCTGGGTAAAACCAAACCTATGTTCAGAAAAATCGAGAAATATTTAACGGAAAGTAAAACCTATAATAGAGAATATAGCCACACTTTGTTAAAATAATCTGTTGATGTTTATGAGGCTATGAACCAGCAGTATGAACATTGACTTTTCCAATTTCAGGTACTCCTTGCTTTCTCCCTCCTTCCCATCCCCTTCCCAGCTCTCCCACAGCCCACCGTCTACGCCTCTTCCTTTCTTCTTCTCGTCCCCCCCAACCACACATCAGTCTGAAGAAGGGTCTCCACCCGAAACGTCACCTATTCCTTCGCTCCATAGATGATGCCTCATCTGCTGAGTTTCTCCAGCATTTTGGTCTTCCTTTTATGTGAGGCTGTTCTCTTTACATTAGTCACATGGGCAGATGGAAGACTCTTCACCTGCCAGTAACCTGCAGCTCTGCAACAAAGTGATGTTGTACTTTCTAAGTCTGGCTTGATTTGTGGTTAAACAAAGCGTGTACTTCGTCAGCTATACATTGAAATATCCAAAATGGAAAGGAAAATCCTATATAAACATTCAGGCTGTTTTAGGAAATTCAGCGGAAAGCAGAGCAATGAAAACAAGCATGACAAAGCCATTCAAAACATAGAAATTAGTTTAATTGTTGTACTTTTAGCCTAAACCTATTAAATTTAAACACCACAAATGCAGTTTTAAATAAAAATAGTAAAAGTCAATGGCCTAGAAGAATCAATGATTTATTCTGTTTATTTGAGCTTTGCCCAAGAGGGAATGCATGTTAAATAGTGAAACATACTAGACTCATTAGCCTTTGTGCTGAATTACTCCACAATTACACAAATTGCATTTCCACGCATGAAAGGAAAGGAGGAGGAGGAGCCCGAGGGCTGGGGGAGAGGTGGGAAGGGGAGGAGGCAGCAAGGGTTAACTGAATTAAGAAAATTCAATGTTCAAGCCCAGAGGATGCAGACTCCCCAATTTGCGGTGTTGCTCACTCTGGCCGTGGAGGAGGCCCAGGACAGAGAGGTTGAATATGGAATGAGAGGGGGAGTTGAAGTGCTGAGCCGCCGGGAGGTCGGGTTGGTTATTGCGGACCGAGCGGAGGTGTTCGGCGAAACAATCGCCAAGCCTCCGCTTGGTCTCACCGATATAGATCAGCTGGCATCTAGAGCAGCAGATGCAGTAGATGAGGTTGGAGGAGGTGCAGGTGAACCTCTGTCGGACCTGGAAGGACTGCTTGGGTCCCTGAAAGGAGTGGAGGGGGGAGGTAAAGGGACAAGTGTAGCATCTCTTGCGGTTGCAAGGGAAAGTGCCCGGTGAAGGGGTGGAGCGGGAGGGAAGGGTAGAATTGACAAAGGAGTTAACCATATAACCATATAACAATTACAGCACGGAAACAGGCCATCTCGGCCCTTCAAGTCCGTGCCGAACAACTTTTTTCTCTTAGTCCCACCTGCCTGCACTCATACCATAACCCTCCATACCCTTCTCATCCATATGCCTATCCAATTTATTTTTAAATGATACCAACGAACCTGCCGCCACCACTTCCACTGGAAGCTCATTCCACACCGCTACCACTCTCTGAGTAAAGAAGTTCCCCCTCATGTTACCCCTAAACCTCTGTCCCTTAATTCTAAAGTCATGTCCTCGTGTTTGAATCTTCCCTATTCTCAAAGGGAAAAGCTTGTCCACATTAACTCTGTCTATCCCTCTCATCATTTTAAAGACCTCTATCAAGTCCCCCCTTAACCTTCTGCGCTCCAGAGAATAGAGACCTAACTTATTTAACCTATCTCTGTAACTTAGCTGTTGAAACCCAGGCAACATTCTAGTAAATCTCCTCTGTACCCTCTCTATTTTGTTGACATCCTTCCTATAATTGGGTGACCAAAACTGCACACCATACTCCAGATTTGGTCTCACCAACGCCTTGTACAATTTTAACATTACATCCCAGCTTCTATACTCAATGCTCTGATTTATAAAGGCTAGCATACCAAAAGCTTTCTTTACCACCCTATCTATATGAGATTCCACCTTCAAGGAACTATGCACGGTTATTCCCAGATCCCTCTGTTCAACTGTATTCTTCAATTCCCTACCGTTTACCATGTACGTCCTATTTTGATTTGTCCTGCCAAGGTGTAGCACCTCACATTTATCAGCATTAAACTCCATCTGCCATCTTTCAGCCCATTTTTCCAACTGGCCTAAATCACTCTGTAGACTTTGGAAATCCTCTTCATTATCCACAACACCCCCTATCTTGGTATCATCTGCATACTTACTAATCCAATTTACCACCCCTTCATCCAGATCATTGATGTACATGACAAACAACAAAGGACCCAACACAGATCCCTGAGGCACCCCACTAGTCACCTGCCTCCAACCCGACAAACAGCCATCCACCATTACTCTCTGGCTTCTCCCATTCAGCCACTGTTGAATCCATCTTGCTATTCCTGCATTTATACCCAACAGTTGAACCTTCTTAACCAACCTTCCATGAGGAACCTTGTCAAAGGCCTTACTGAAGTCCATATAGACAACATCCACTGCTTTACCCTCGTCAATTTCCCTAGTAACCTCTTAAAAAAATTCAAGAAGATTAGTCAAACATGACCTTCCAGGCATAAATCCATGTTGACTGTTCCTAATTAGACCCTCTTTATCCAGATACTTATATATATTATCTCTAAGTATCTTTTCCATTAATTTGCCCACCACTGAAGTCAAACTAACCGGTCTATAATTGCTAGGTTTACTTTTAGAGCCCTTTTTAAACAATGGAACAACATGCGCAGTACGCCAATCCTCGGGGACTATTCCCGTTTCTAATGACATTTGAAATATTTCTGTCATAGCCCCGGCTATTTCTACACTAACTTCCCTCAATGTCCTAGGGAATATCCTGTCAGGACCTGGAGACTTATCCACTTTTATATTTTTCAAAAGTGCCAGTACTTCTTTTACTTTGAAACTCATAGTATCCATAGCTACTCTACTAGTTTCCCTTACCTCACATAATTCAATATCCTTCTCCTTGGTGAATACCGAAGAAAAGAAATTGTTCAATATCTCCCCCATCTCTTTTGGCTCTGCAGATAGCTGTCCACTCGGTCTCTCCAATGGACCAATTTTATCCCTTGTTATCCTTTTGGTATTAATATAGCTGTAGAAACCCTTTGGATTTACTTTCACCTTACTTGCCAAAGCAACCTCATATCTTCTTTTAGCTTTTCTAATTTCTTTCTTAAGATTCTTTTTACATTCCTTATACTCCTCAAGCACCTCATTTGCTTCATGCTGCTTATAATTATTGTAGATCTCCCTGTTTTTCCGAACAAGATGTCCAATTTCCCTTGAAAACCAGGGCTCTTTCCAATTTTTACTGGTTCCTTTCAACCGAACAGGAACATAAAGATTTTGTACTCTTAAAATTTCCCCTTTAAATGTCCTCCATTTCTCCTCTACATCTTTCCCATAAAACAAAATGTCCCAGTTCACTCCTTTTAAATCATCTCGCATCTCGTTAAAGTTAGCCTTTCTCCAATCAAAAATCTCAACCCTAGGCCCAGTTCTGTCCTTCTCCATAATTATATTGAAACTAATGGTATTGTGATCACTGGACCCGAAGTGCTCCCCTACGCATACCTCCGCCACCTCCCGTCTCATTTCCTAACAGGAGGTCCAGCACTGCCCCTCCTCTAGTAGGCACCTCTATGTATTGCTGCAAAAAACTATCCTGCACACATTTTACAAACTCCAAACCATCCAGCCCATTTACAGAATGTGTTTCCCAGTCTATGTGTGGAAAGTTGAAATCTCCCACAATCACTACCTTGTGCTTACTACTAATATCTGCTATCTCTTTACATATTTGCTCTTCCAATTCTCGTTCCCCATTTGGCGGTCTATAATATACCCCTATAAGTGTTGCTACACCTTTCCCACTTCTAAGTTCCACCCAAATAGCCTCCCTAGATGAGCCCTCCAATCTATCCTGCCAAAGCACTGCTGTAATATCTTCCCTGACTAGCAATGCAACACCTCCACCTCTTGCCCCTCCAATTCTATCACACCTGAAGCAACGAAATCCTGGAATATTTATTTTCCAATCACAGCCCTCCTGCAACCATGTTTCACTGATCGCCACAACATCATACTTCCAGGTGTCTATCCAGACTCTAAGCTCATCCACCTTTCTGACAATGCTCCTAGCATTAAAATATGCACATTTAAGAAACCCCCCATCTCTTGTTCTCTGTTTATTTCCTTTTTTTTCTTTCTCCTCGTGTCTGAGTGCTTCCCTTTTCTGCTTCCTGCCTCCCATTCTGTCTACTAGCTTTTGCTATTTGCATCCCTCGCCCCAACCATTCTAGTTTAAAGTCTCCCCAGTGGCCTTTGCAAATTTCCCCGCCAGGATATTGGTCCCCCTCGGGTTCAAGTGCAACCCATCCTTTCTGTACAGGTCCCACCTACCCCAAAAGAAGTCCCAATGATCCAGAGTTGCGGAGGGAGCGGTCTTTGCGGAAGGCTGATGGGGGGGGGGGGGGAGATGAGAAGATGTGGCGAGTGGTGGGGTCACGTTGGAGGTGGTGAAACTGGCGGAGGGCTATGTGTTGTATGTGCCGGCTGGGGGGTGAAAGGTTTGCATCTGCAGTTCATTCTTTATCACATCAGTGGATGACTTGCCTCGGGCTGTGTTACTTTGGTGGAAATGATCCCACATTGTCTGGAGCATGACTATCATTAGGGAACATTGATTCAGAACACAGGGTCAAAATGGGTTCCCTTTGATGCTGCATGGAAAACTGGTCTGTGTTTAAATCTCATCATTTCTGAATGTCAGATGCTTTAAAACTATTTAAAAAAAATACCCAGGCATCGATCAGACAAGTAATATCCATGCCTGACAAATATGCCTAACAAAGACCATTTCCAACAAAAAGAATCTAACCACCAACCTTTCACTGCCACATTCAACATCCAAATCATCAGCAAGGACCAGAAGCAGAACTTAATCAGCTACATATGTACCAGGACTACAGGCACAGGTTGGATTCCAGTTGCCCTGTGATGAGCTACTGTCCTCCCTGACACCCAAAGCATTTCAGAATGGCACAAAACATGAGTGCGATGGAATATTGTCCACTTGCCTGGATGAGTGCACTTTCTGTAACTCTCCAGACTCTTGACTATCCAAGACAAGACTTGAATGGCAGTGCATTCACCTCTCTAAACATACATTTTACTTTGGAGTCACGTGAGTGACTACGTGAAGAACCCCGTCCAGCCGCACGTGCGTCATTATGTCAGACGCATTGGTGCAGGTATGCCAGGCGTGGCCTGTTCATTATGAAAGATGGTAGATTAACAATTGATTTTATAGTGTATTCCCATTTACAGTGATCATGGGGGATATTTGAGGAGGCATGGCTAGGATAAGGCAATATAACAGAATGATGACAAGAAAGCATTCAAAGAGGACTATTCACAGTTCAAAAACACTGGTTATGTATTTGCTAAAATCCACTGTTTAAATCTCAAACTATATTTGAGAAATTGGGATCCTCTATCCAGTTAAGAATAAGTTGTTATCAAATACACTTGTAGGACATCAGGATTTACCTTAGCTATTCAATTGGCCATTGACGCCGGCCTGGGAAACAGATTGCAGTCAATAGACTCCTGTAACAGCCTTGTTGTTATAAAGTAGCCTTCTATTCATTAGACTAATTGGCAATAGTATAGATGGGATTCAGCTGTGCAAATAGGAGAACTGTCATCCTGTTAAATGGTAAACTATAAAGTGCCATGTAGATCATTGTTAACACACCTTGTTATTACAGCTGAAGTTACAATGATGGACAAACAGTATTCATTACTGCTCCAGTAGTTGTTAAGTAAATATTTCATTATATTGCAAAATGGTGCCAATGGCCCTAAATTGGAAATTGCGCCTTGTAGCAGGCCTACTTAATGTCTCCCTCATGTATGAGGAGAGCATGCCGCGTCAGTATTAGTCTGATTGAGACATTATCATCTAATTTGAGGGGTCTAACCATGTAAAACTGGACAATACTAGCATTTCAAGCAGGTTATAATTGGGCAGGCTCAGTATAAGGGCCAGGATTGTCTTGCAAGACTGGCTCGGAAATCGGGCCACAGTTGCCGTTCACGGCAGACACTAAATTACGAATATCATCTCGAGTTGGAGGTGGAGCATATTTGCATGACTTACCAATTCTTCACTTATTGGTATCAACTATCTATAGACCCTACGGGCATTGTATGGGTTAAAGAGTAATTGAGCAAATATGCACATCTGCATGCTCAACTTCATGTTGATACATTATGATGGTGGCATATGTTAGTCACATGGGTGCAATCAATTAAAGACTCCTGTAATGGTTACATAATCTCGTTTGCCACAGGAGAATCATCAAGTATAGGTCAATGGCAACACAGAATTGGTGTTGTAAAGGAGTATACACGTACACAGTGTTTCTTTACCGAGTCTTTATTAATCACATATATATCGATGCCCTAGTTGTATATGGTCTGCACGTTTTACTAGAGGGGGTACCAGGGATGGAGAGACAGTAATATACTTGGTGAAAGGGGAGTGGCTACACAACCTACAATTAAAGGGACATGCACTAAACATCTACATCCTTCCTCTTACAAAAGAAAGGAACGTGACAGCCGACCATGTCTCATACACTAGAGCAACTGGAAAAGGATAGACAGCAAAATAGCAGCAATCAAATATAATCGCCATAACGGTCAGGCGCCCTTACAATCCGCCCCGAGCGGGTACGAACCCCGCTCACACCCTCTCCCCCCAAAGGAACGGGCACCGGGGGAGACCCCACGACAGGAGGACTACGATGTGGGGACTTGCGTGGTGACAAAGGGATTGGAGGCGAGCGACCTGGCGATGGGGAAGAGACGGCTGGAGGCACGGGAACAGGCACAGGGAGAAGAACCGGGACAGGGCGAGCAGGCACAGGTTTAGTGACCGCTACAGGCGGGAGAGCGGACAGAGGGGGAGCATGGGGGTCAGCAGGAGGAGGAGGAGGAGGAGGCTCGTTCACCAGGCGGAGGTGCCGCCTGGACCGACGGTAAACAGTACCATCGAGGGTTCACCAGATAGGAGCGAGGTGAACCAGCCGTCCCAACAACAACCGCAAGGCCAGGGTGACCGGAGGTGGAACGCATGCGGACAACCTGACCAGGAGACAGAGAAGGCAGGGCACGGCAAGACCTGTCGTGGGATCGCTTCTGAATGGACTGCTTGGTAGCAATACGCTCACGGACCACGGCAGGTTTTACAACAGCTGGGGTAAGAGTCTGCTGGGCCACCGGAATGGGAGGTCGAGTAACCCGGGACATGAGGCGCTGCGCCGGGGATCCCAGAACACTGTCACGGGAAATGTTTCGCAGGTTGAGGAGGGCGAGGTAAATGTCAGACTTCGATGCGCGGCAGCGATTCAACAAGTCCTTTGCGCTGCGAACAGCACGCTCGGCCAGGCCATTGCTCTGAGGGTACTCAGGGCTACTAGTGTAATGCCGAAAGTTCCAGCGGTCAGCAAAGTCCTTGAACTCCGCACTGGTAAATTGGCTGCCGTTGTCTGACTGCAGGCTCGCTCGTGATCCAAAGGTCGCGAAGTGGCGGCGCAGCTTCGCGATAACAGCAGAAGAGGAGAGAGAGAACAGCTGGTCGACCTCATACCAGTTGGAGTAAGAGTCGACAAGCACCAAGAAGTGTTTGCCGTGCCACTCAAAAATGTCCGTTGCCAGCGCCGACCATGGCAGGTCCGGTGCGGGCTGCTGCAGAAGGGGCAAACGCTGCTGCTGCGGGGCGAGACTGTTGCAGGTAGGGCAAGATGACACCCGGTCCCGAAAATACACAGCCATATCAGGCCAATAAAACTGGCTTTGGGCGATAGAGAGAGTGGCCTCGGCGCCAGGATGACCCCGATGAGCGGTGTCGAAATACTGTTGGCGAAGAGCCTCAGGTACCACAACCTTGTGACCCTTAACGATAACTCCATCTCGTAGCACCAGCTCGTCATGGACCAGGAAGTAGGGCACTGCCGCGGCGGGCAGGGAAGAACGTCGCTCGGGCCAACCCCTTTGAATGACCGCAGCCAGCTGTTGGAGCGAGGCGTCAGCAGCAGTGTGTTTAACTAAGGACTGTAGTTGTTTTGAAGGAACAAAGTTGACATTCAGGACAATCATACCTTAAGCCTCGTAAGGGTGACGGGTGGTCGAAGCCAGAGGAGCCCGAGACAGCGTGTCAGCAATAAACATGTCCTTGCCTCTACGGTACACTACGGAGAAGGTAAAACGCTGCAGCTGCAGCATCATCTGCTGCAGCCTGGAGGAGGCAGCGTGAATCGGCTTGCCGAGGATGGTGACCAGAGGCTGGTGGTCGGTCTCAATAGAGAATTCGGTGCCCAGGATATAGTCCTTAAACTTTGAACATGCAAACACAACAGCCAGCAGTTCCTTTTCGATCTGGGCATAGCGCTGCTCAGCTGGAGTCATTGTGCGGGACGCGAAGGACACGGGCAACTGGACCCCATCATGAACTTGCAAACAAGCAGCACCCAGCCCGAACTTTGAAGCATCGCACGTGAGGACAATAGGACGGTTCAAATCGAAATATTGCAGCGTCGGAGTGCAGACAAGCTTTGAACGCAGCACATTGAAAGCAGCCTGGTGTTGCGGGAACCAGGACCATGCAGTGTCTTTCTTCACCAAGTCTCTTAAAGGGGAACTCAACTCGCTCAGATCGGGGATGAATTTTCCAAAGTAATTAACCATGCCAAGGAAACGCTGGAGGCTCGGCACATCCACAGGAGCAGGCATCTCCGAGATAGCAGCGGTCTTCTGTGGGTCGGGCTTCAGCCCGGACGCTGTGAAGACGTGTCCCACATAGGTGACCTCCGGGACACGGAACCGGCATTTACTGGGGTTGAGCTTCAGATTTACCTCCCGAGCTCGATCCAAAACTAGTCGGAGGTTGTGGTCATGCTGTTCCACATCTTCACCATACACCAAGATGTCATCTACAATGATAGCGCACGGGAGCCCCGCAAACAGCTGTTCCATCGTCCTCTGGAAAACTTCACTGGCGGAGCTGATCCCGAACGGCATGCGCAGGAATCGGAACCTCCCAAAGGGAGTGGCAAAGGTCGTCAGGTAGGACGATTGTTCATCTAGCGGTATCTGCCAGAACGAGCTCTTAGCATCCAGCACCGAAAACACAGTGGCAGGGCCAACCTGTGCAGCAACATCTTCGACAGTACGCATGGGATAGTGCGGGCGCTTGATAGCCAGGTTCAAATCTTTGGGGTTGATGCAGATCCGTAGCTCACTCTTGTCCTTCTTGGCAGCAACCACCATGGTGGAGACCCACTGAGTGGGCTCGCTCACCTCTTTCAGAATGCCTGTAGCCACCATGTCCCGAAGGGTGGACTCGACCCTATCCTTCATCGCAAAGGAGACCCGGTGTGGAGGGCGTATAACTGGATCCACGTCAGGGTTTAGAGAGATCTCATAACTGCAGGGGAGCATCCCCAGCGCATTGTCAAACCGATCGGGGTACTCGGCTTACGGGTCCAATGGTTGCTGAACTAAACGGATCTCCCGGTGAAAATTGACCAATCCGAGGTCTTGGCATGCCCGAACACCGAGCAGTGTAACACATTTTTCGTTGACCAGGAAGAAGGAGAGGGGCCGAACGGTCTCTAGCACTTCACAGTTCAGGGTAGCCTTCCCCACAGGGACAAGCAACCCTCCCCCATAAGCACGAAGGACAGAGCGCTCAACGGTGACTCGCTCATTATTCCTTATCTTCTTGAAAAGGCTAGTAGACATAACGTTCGTTGCGGCCCCAGTATCGACCTTGGCAGAGAACGTAGCACCATTGACAGTAACTTGCACAGTAGGGTCTGTTATTCAAGCAGGTGTCTTCCTAACTGAAAACACGCTGAGCTCACTCTGAGAAGAGTCCGAATCAGACAGTGGGAGGTTGTCAGGAGGGTGATAAGAACCAGAGGCAGTACCATCCCGTACCAGGTAATTAGAGTGCCTGCGCTGTTGCTGGGCAGAATTTTTTCTAGCTCTGCATGCTGACGAGAAGTGGTTAGGCTTGTTGCAGAAGTTACAAATCTTTCCCACCGCAGGGCACACGTTGAAACGATGAGTCACAAAGTTACAGTTCGGGCAGCGCTTCTCCAGCTTGGAACTTGAACCATAGCTGGCCCCACGGCGAGTTTGCTGAGCAGGACGGCGGGTTGCGACGGTAGCTGCCCGAACCTCATGATCAGGGGGTGGTGCAGCAGAGATAACAGCCTCAGACATCTTTGCAGCATGCAGGGCAGCCTGGAGAGTCAAGTCTGCCTTACACAGGAGCTCCGACCGCAGCTTTTCATTTCGTAGACCATACACCAAGACATCGCGGGTCAGGGTCTCTGGGGTAGCGTCATTCAGGTGGCATCGCCTAGCCAGGTGCCGTAGGTCAGCGTAGAAGTTGCCGACAGACTCACCTGGTTTCTGACGACGTCCAAAAAACTTAAAACGCTCCAGAATAGAGTTCGTGGGCACATCGCACATCTCGTTGAACTTCCCCAGTAGACAGTCAAGGTCCTCGGGGTCCTCATTTGGCCCGTACTCAAACGATTCAGAGCGCTCCAGAGCCTCGGAGCCGGCTAGATTCAATAGCAGCGACGCTTTAATGGCAGAGGAAACTCCCGGGTGCACGATAGCCACATAATGCCGAAAATCCCGGCGGAACACGTTCCACCGGTGAGCGATGTCGTCGTCAAGACAAGGGACTCAGGCTTGCGGCAGGAGGAAGCCATAACCAGGCAGGGAAGGGTAACTGGGGCAAAAAAAAAACTAAACCCGATAAACAGGAGGCGCGCAATTCGAAACGACCGACACCATGTAAAGGAGTATACACGTACACAGTGTTTCTTTACCGAGTCTTTATTAATCACATATATATCGATGCCCTAGTTGTACATGGTCTGCACGTTTTACTAGAGGGGGTACCAGGGATGGAGAGACAGTAATATACTTGGTGAAAGGGGAGTGGCTACACAACCTACAATTAAAGGGACATGCACTAAACATCTACAGGTGTTGAATCGCATCGTATTATGAAACTCTTGTTCCATGGGACACCAAATATAGATATGTTTGTTTTTTATGCTTATTCACAGGTTGCAAAATATGTGGCATAGCAGTGGCGAGAGATACATTCTCGCTACAAGGGGAAGGAAGGTCTTTTATGTATTCCTCCTTTATCAATCAGGGCTTCAAATAAAGTCATTAAGAGCCCGTTTTAGGTCCTATTGTGTGATTGGTTTATGCAACGTTGATTCCCGATTTGTCGGGAATAATGATACAACCTTATATGGTTATTTTAAACGTAACTTTGCTGGTTCAGCCTGAGGCTTGGGAAATCAGCCGTTGCATGATAAATCAAATTATGTTCTGCAGATTCAATAAACAACCCTAAGGCTTGGGTTGTTACATCTATCCTTCTGTGTGTTCAGAGAGCTTGAATAGCGCCAAAAAGCAGGTTTTTTATTTTCCAGGCGATGAAAAGAGTTTGTTTAATGCTAATGTTACATTGAAAACGGTACAGATTACTGACCTTTGGAGTTCATGTTATATAATCTTTTTCAATAATTAAGTTGTATGGCCATTAACTGTGCCAATGTGCCTTCTCATTGAATTGGCTGTAGCAAACGAGACCCGCTCTGTCGGGTTCACCCCGGATATCAAGTTTATAACGATATCTTAACACAAGGTCTTCCAGGACCAGTACAATGCCGTATGGGATGTTGACATTTGTGAAAACTATTTCACCAGGTGGCTCCAGCTACATCCTTGACTTTGACCGGAGCTCATTAGGTAGTTATCCTTCTGCCGCTGGTTAGCGCAGCAGGTTCAGTCGCTACATAATTGCGATGGTACAGGATGATTACATCTGTAAATAATAATATATAATATTTTATGTTTATAAATACTTGAGCAGAGCAGAAGGGGAGTCGGGTCTCAAAATAGTAACAGGCACGCCAGGGGACCTTTGGTAACGTAAGCACACATATATACAACAATATGTCACGGTCACCAAGAGCCTTCGAGGTTCTGAACTAGCAATGTTTGTTAGTCACAAAAAACTTAGAAGAACGTATCTGTTCAGGCCACTCCAGATGATAAAACAGAGTTTGCGCTAGGTAGGAATGGATTCTGATTCCAGATCTCATTCCACCAGGGCTGCTACAACATCAGCAGCAAGGGTACTTACGTTCCACTAGACCATATCCTTACAGCTGCAGCATGGTCCAACGAACGAATCTCCAAACATTTATATAACCCATTGCTAGACCAAGGGTATTTATCAACTCTATTTTATGTTCTAGTTATACTTTCCATCTGGGTGAAAGATGTGAATATTATTATTTCATTTAAACAGCATCAGCATGTTTTAAATCTGTCATGACTGTATGCATTATGAATGTTTTACTTCATTTGTCAATGAAGCAGTTGTGGTTGTGGAAAGCCTCATTTCACATGGCATGAAATCACAGAGCTTTGAAGTCTTCACGTAACCAATCGCTTGACTCCGAAGTAAAATAGTAAGATTAAACGAGAACTTACTAGTTTGAAGTTTGATCTTTATTTTATGAGGAGTTACGATGAGGGACTATGTGCCCTCCGCTCCCAACCCTCATGAATGTTATCTGGTAGTTCTAGTCTTGTGTTATCTTACTATTATACTTCAGTCACTACTACTTGTGATTTCACACCGCTGCTTTGAAGATTGACGCACATGCGGCTGGACAGGGTTCTTCACATAGTCCCTCATCGTAACTCCTCATAAAATAAAGATCAAAATTCAAACTGATAAGTTCTCGTTTAATCTTACTATTCTCTTCAGCACTGGCATACTGGAGTTGCAATGTATACTTTCAACAAAATGCTCTGTTATTATTCACTGAGACTACTCGGGCTACTTTAGGTCTCCTTAACCTGTGTCCTCTATCACCAAGAAAGTCAACAGGAGCAGGTATATGGGATTACCACATTTCTTACACGTACACCACCACATTTTGTACATGTACACCACCCAGATTTGGAAATATACCACCTGTCCTTGTTGTTCACTGGGTCTAAATCCTGGAACTCTGCATAACAACAGGAACTCTGGAACAACAGCACATATAGGAGTATCTTCACCTAAAGCATAGCTGCAGATTGTAAAAGATAGCGATGGGCGTAATCTTTTTAAAAGCAATTAGGGGTGGAAAATAAATGTAGGCCATCCCAAAAAGTGAATACATTTAAAAAAAGAGAGGAATGTGACATAATATGTCTAGGCAAATAGCAAAACTTCCTAAATAGGTGAATAGTGCACAGACATTTATGATGGGGTTGGTGCTATTTATTCGGTATATTGAGGTAAATTTAGGAATAGAGGAAATTATCTGAAAAGTAGCCAGGGAAGGCTAATTTGGAGCCCAGGAAATTATGAAAAATTATAAGACATAAAAAAGTTTGTAAAGTGGGTGGAAAGTGAGAAATGCAGTTTAAAGTGGAAACATTAAACATTGTGGTACCGGTTTGGAAATGAGAATAGAAATGCATATTGAATTACAACATTTAATTAAAGTTACCTGATATTCAGATTCCCAGGTTATGGTCATAAATAGAGCTGGGTATGCAAAGTAAGAATTAATGTTGAATTTGTATGAGATTTCTGCAGTCTGATATTGATATATTCCTACAGCGTTAGACAACCTATCAAGGTAAAAAAAAATGAAAGCAACCAAGAGGCCGCATTGTAAGTTTAATAGGATATTAGCAATGATATGAATTTACAGTTAAAAATGCAATGATTTGTGTCTACATCGTTAAATGGTTATCTGACTGAGGTCATGAATTCTGATCTCTTTTGTTTTAGAAATTAGCCATGCTTGTTATGAATATCACAGCTTTGTGTGATATAGGATAGATTTCTGAGGTCTACAGACAGAGTTTTGACACAGAATCTTGGAATACATATATTGGAGGCCCCAAACACACCAACTAGTTTACACACAACCCTAGACAGTAGGCCCACATCACATTTGGGAGGTAAATGGACGAGAGGTAGCTATTCCTTTTGCTTCTACCAACAGTGGGCCAGGTGAGGGCATTTTGCTTAGCATGGATTAGTTTGGGAGGAAAGTTTGTTTCTGTGATGTTTGACTCTCTAACTAGTACAAACAAAGACAATACATGAACATTCTAGATAGCTATAAGTACATCGTATTTTCAGTAGTTTCACCTGCAGCATAAGTATTTTGCTGATATGATAAATGTGACACATCATATGTCTGTGTTTCTGGAGTACAGATTTTGTCTCCTCTGCTCATAAGTCTCTGAGTTGTCTTAGGATAATTATCTGTGTACACCGAGAGTGTGTGTCTATCTAAATAGGATCGTAACTCGATTCTCAAATCATGCACGTTTACTAGAATGGTGACCTTTTGTCTGACCATTACTCAGCTTCCCCTGCATAGAAATTTGACCCATCCTGTTCATCGTGTGAATGGAACAATTCAAGATGTCTAAACAAGTTATTATTCTGCTGGGATGACTGTGTGAACATTTGGACAAAATGAAAAACATTTCTGCTACTCTGCAAGCTGTCTCTTGTGTATCAGAATGAATTTGTAAAGCAGCAGTTCACATTAAGTATTATTATATTCAAATTATATTTCCCACAATATCGATTTAATTTCTAAATATGATATGGCTCTTTTCATCAGAGATCCCTTGCTTATTAAAAGAAAAGTCAAGCGATGATGGAAAGAAAAGAGTCAGCAGCAATTGCTAACTTGGGATGATGTAAAATGAACAGAATGCATCTTAACCCATCAATATTGTGAAACGGAGAGTCGGTTTGTCAAGGAGGACTCCTCTAACTTCTACAGGTGCACAGTAGAGAGCGTACTGACCGGTTGCATCGTGGCTTGGTTCGGCAACTTGAGCGCCCTGGAGAGGAAAAGACTACAAAAAGTAGAAAACACTGCCCAGTCCATCATCGGCTCTGACCTCCCTTCCATCGAGGGGATTTATCGCAGTCGCTGCCTCCAAAAGGCTGGCAGCATCATCAAGGGCCCACACCATCCTGGCCACACACTCATCTCCCTGCTACCTTCAGGTAGAAGGCACAGGAGCCTGAAGACTGCAACAACCAGGTTCAGGAATAGCTACTTCCCCACAGCCAGCAGGCTATTAAACTTGGCTCGGACACAAAAACTCTGAACATTAATAGCCCATTATCTTTTATTTGCACTTTATCAGTTTATTTATTCATGTGTGTATATATTTATATAATGGTATATGGACACACTGATCTGTTCTGTAGTCAATGCCTACTATGTTCTGTTGTGTTGTGCTGAAGCAAAGCAGGAATTTCATTGTCCTATCAGGGACGCATGACAATAAACTCTCTGAATCTTTGAATCTTGAATCTTGAAATCTGTTATTGTTATAATGGAAAATGACTTAAACATTCCAATTTATGCAATGCTTGCTTGAAATATTTACAATGTTCAGGACTCGAAAAGGAAGACTATTTCAGTTCAATACTAAGTAAGCAGCATAATATGAATGGAATAACTTTCCCAGAGGAATAGTTCTTATTGAATAAAACACTGAAAATGAATAATAGGTAAGTCCTTCGACATAATCCTCCAGTATTTTTGCAACCTCCAACGGGATCCCACCATAGGCCACATCTTCCCATCTCCTCCCCTTTCTGATTTTCACAGAGACCGTTCTCTCTGTAACTCCCTGGTCAATTTGTCCCTTCCCACCCCCTCCCCTGGTAATTGCAACAACCATAGGAAATGCTACACTTGTCACTTTACCTCCCCTCTCGACTCCATCCAAGGACCCTAGCAGTCTTTCCAGGTAAGGCAGAGGTTCACCTGCACCTCTGCCTACCTCATCTATTGTATCTGCTGTTCCAGGTGTCAACTGCTCTTCATTGGTGAGACCAAGCGCAGGCTTGCTGATCGCTTCGCCCAACACCTCCGCTCAGTTCGTAATAACCAACCTGATCTCCCGGTGGCTCAGCACTTCAACTCCCCCTCCCATTCCCAATCCCAACTTTCTGTCCTGGGCCTCCTCCATGACCAGAGTGAGTCCCACCGCAAATTGGAGGAGCAGCACTTCTTATTTCGCTTGGGTAGTTTACACCCCAACGGTATGAACATTGACTTCTCCAATTTCACGTAGTCCTTACTTTCTCCCCCCTTCCACACCCCTTCCCAGCTCTCCCACAGCTTACTGTTTCCGCCTCTTCCTTTCTTTCTCCCGCCCCCCACCCCTGACATCAGTCTAAAGAAGGGTCTCTTCCCAAAACATCGTCTATTCCTTCGCTCCATAGATGCTGCCTCACCCGCTGAGTTTCTCCAGCATTTTTGTCTACAATATGTAAGTAAAGGTAACTGGAAATTTACTGATAAACCTCAAACCAGCCATTTCTCAAAAAATAAAGATAGAATTATTTAAATAAAGAGAGATGATGTACATTATTCTTTGTTATTTATTTAAATATGGTAAAATATATTCCTATACAGATCCTTATTGAAACCAAGCAGGAATGTCACACTCTTATGTTCATTACATGAATTAATACGTTTATTGGTTGTATTTAGGTATATTACAAAACTTACCTTGAGCAGCACTGCAGTTCTGCCGCTCCCCGTGGGTGTGACTTTGGCGCCTTTCAGAGGGGGGGGGGGGGGGGGCGGGCTTAAAGTGCCGTTTTTCCACAGGCAGGGAAAATCGATCAATGTCGGGCGATTTCATTACGGAAATAGCTCCAACAAAATAGCTCCGACATTTCATGAATGAAGGTATTTTTAAATTACTCTAAATTATTTATTAACTAGAGTAATTTAGAAATCACCTTCAAAAGCCGTGAACGCCGACAACTGGAAGGAATTTGCGTAGGGGAGAAAAAAAGGTAAATAGTTTATTTTTATATTAAAAGTTGGTTTTGCGGGAGGCTGTAATACCATTTTCATGTTGCGAAATGGTGTCCAAAGAAATGTATGAACAAACAGTATTTTTCCTCCTGACTTCACCGCTAGCCGCAACGTTCCAATCCACCGTATTCCACTAAAACCCACTCACTAGTTGATTTAAATGGCCATTAATTTACAGGAATCAAACACTAAATTCCTTCCATTTGGCTCAGAAATTCATGAAAATTAGATTTAAAAATTATGTTATATTGTGGATTATTGTGTGAATGTTATTTGGACACTTAGGCAATTTAAAAAAAGTTTATCTTTTCTTAAGAAATGGATAGATGTTTAGATCTACTCATTGAATTTTGTAATTAGCTACAATTAGATAACTAACTCATATGCTTTAATTTCAGGTCATCCAAGTAAGATTGTTTCATATTTGTTTCAGAATGCTTCAATCTATAATAACTGAAAATTTCATTGAGTTCTCTTAATTTTTAAGAAAGTTATGGGCTTTTAACTGTTCTAGATCACAGCTTTTGAGTAAAGTCAATTGAAAGGCAATGGGGAACAAGATGCTAATTTCCCAGTATGAAAATGGCCATAACTTTCTTAATACTGAAGATATTAAAGTGAATTAGGTGTCAAATTAAACTTCTTTTTATGCTTTATCTGATGGGATAAATTGCAGACTTGATTTTTAAAATCTCAAAATTTTGTAACATTGCTACTGTATTCACATACAAGGAATTTGCCTTGGTGCACCGCCCACAAGTGACAACATGACATACAGTGACAGTTAGGAATGACTCATAAAACATTAAACATTAATGATAAAACATTATTGATTTAATTACATAACATACTAGTGCAAAAGGAGGCTACAGATGTTTGGTTATAGAGTAGAGCTACTAGTAGAAAAAAGCTGTTTCTATGTCTGGCTGTGGCAGCTTTGACAATCCGGAGTCGCCTTCCAGAGGGACGTGATTCAAACATTTTGTGGCCAGGGTGAGAGGGGTCAGAGATGATCTTGCCCGCTTGCTTCCTGGCCCGTACAGTTCATCAATGGAGGGAAGGTTGCAGCCAATAACCTTCTCAGCTGATCGGACGATTCGCTGCAGCCTCCGGATGTCATGCTTGGTGGCTGAGCAAAACCAGACCATGATGGAGAAGGTGAGGACAGACTCTACGATGGCTGTGTAGAATTGGACCATCATTGCCTGTGGCAGATTGTGCTTCCTCAGCTGCTGCAGGAAGTACATCCTCTGTTGTGCCTTTTTGACTGTGGAGTCGATGGTGGCCCCCCATTTAAGGTAATTGGAGATGATGGTTCCCAGGAACTTAAAAGACTCCACAGATGTGACTGTGGTGCTGTTGATGGTGAGTGGGGTGAGAGGAGGGGGAGCTCTCCTAAAGTCTAGAAGATACTGCATTAAACAATAAATCCTAATTTCACAGGTAATTAAATAATATTTACATTCATATTTATCAGTCATTTTATCTTTGGTAGGGTGAAGGGGCTGCTAATTTATATGCAAATAAATTCTCGAGAATTTAATCTCAGCAACTTCATACATGCTAACTATTTAGAGTTTGTAAGTTCTTGCATTGTCTGCATAGGTCTCTGCTCTTTCCTCCAATGGAAGATTAACTGACCACATGTAGGTTATTGGCAAATGACCCAAAGGCTGTTGAATGGTAAGTAAGTGTTCATCAACCCATGAACCAGTACTTCCCCTAATCCTCCCCTTCCCAATGAAAATGTTAATACCGGTATTCTCATATGACACCCAAACACCCCAAACACTCCAGCAAATGTCTGATACCTCTTCTCCACTAAAAGGGGCATCTGCCGCCTATGAACTTAGTCTCCTCCAACCCTGCGTGCCCAATCCATCTCCCTATCTCTAACGCCTCCCTCCAGACTCCCCAGCCACAGAACAGACATGCTGTCGTGCCTCAGCAGCACCTGACCTTTAGCACTCGGGCTCATCTTGTTAGGGTGCACCAGAATTTCCAGCCGCTTGTGTAGTTGTTCTATTTCAGTATGAAGCTTTACGGCCTGTGAAGTTGAAAATGTAGGCACTCCATCCTAACACTGTAAATACAACCCATTTACCTCAACACTGGAAAAAAAACTCATGATTTATTTAAACAATAGTAAAGAACCTTGTAGCAGGGTGATGCAAGACATTCATTTTGAAAAAAAAACTCAATAAAAGAGACAGTAAAGGCAGGTTTTGCCAATGCCATAACCTATTCTAGGTTTCATTGTTCTGAAAAGAATGCAACCCACATTATTGTTTCTTTGCAGACAAATGAGGAAACATACTGGAAGCTAAAAATACATTCTCAGCCTGAACTGGTAAAGTATCTGGAAAAAAAAGCTTCTGCCTCTTCACAGCCAACCAGATTACCATCTGGATGCACTTGGAGTCATCGGCAACATGTTTCCATAGCAATTTATAGCAACTACAGGTTACTATGCAGTTTCCTGCTTTTATGATTGCGCAGAGATTATGTTAGAGTTTGCTGTCCAGTTAAATACCGAGCACTTCATATTGCATATTCATGTTTTTTAATAGCAACTCTAATTTTAAATCGGGTCATCCACTGTGGTCAAATGAGTATCGTGAAAATAAGATCGCTCTTTCATGAGTAAATAAATTAAAATGAAACACTGTATCGCTACCACTGAGAAATACAAGGTCAATATCATATTTACAAAAATCCATGTATATTCACTCTCATTTGCAATTATTAACAGTCCGTTAATGTAGTTTGATTATTTAGATTATTTTGGTTGTTTCACTTACTTAACCATTGTTGAAATGGTATCAAATATGATAAATACAGCCATGGAAAATGAAGCACTGGGCTCATGCTCTCCCATGGAAGACAATTGTCTTCACCTTGTGAACAACTCCGTCAGTAGAGCACCGACATGCTGAGCAACCAGCACATCACCCATGGACTTCAGCACTATAGAAACAACAGAAATACTGCATAAGGAATGAAACCATCATTGCAGCTAGCATTATTGCACTGGTGGGCGATGGAAAGAAGCAAAGTCAACAGTGAAAGACAGCTTGAACATGCTGGCAGAGGCAAGAGCGGAACTCGCATGCGCACACTCACACACACATACGCGAGGCTTCAGGGGCTCAATCCAGCGCTAAATGCAGCTCAACTCTTGCCTGTCTCGCCGGGTTAACTACAGCCCTGACTGGACTGATGGGACACTATCGCTGCTTCCTCGAGCTGCCCATATTTCCCGCAAGCCCAGGCAGGTTAACCAGGTAGAGTTGAGCTGGGTTTAACGCTGCTTCTCTGCGCTGGCTGTGGGCCTGGGGGTACAGCTCGCGTCTGACTCCCAACCTCTCTGGCCACCCATGGGGGGGGCACTCGGGTGGGGACGGGACAGCACCGGAGACACGACCGGGATCGATCCTGGCTGTGGATGAGGCCCAAGGGGGGGGGGGGGGGGGGGGCATGTCCCCTCTGTTCTATTTGCAACTCCAGAACAAAGCTTAAAAGCTGAAATATTCCGTGAACTACCAATTCTTAGTAGAATTCAAGTTTTGGTTGATGTAAGTAAACATGTAAAATACCTTTATTTGTATAAATATATATAAGGCATAGATAAATGCAGAATATTGAAATATTTTTTAATATTAGTAAAATTTTGCAAAAACTGTTGTCCATGACTAGTGGACATTGTAAATGGACTGCTACATTAATTGTTCCACCACCGGCAGCCTAGCCCCCAGTGGTCGGGAAACTATGTTATGGAGTAAGAAATAAACTGCTGGAAGAACCCAGTGGACCATGCAACATCTATGGAGGCAAAGAGATGATCAACTTTTGGATCATGGTCCTGTATCAGGCCTGAGAGTGTAAAGGGAGATAGGCAGAATAAAAAGTGGAAAGGGAATTGGCAGGTGATAGGTGGAACCAGGTGAGGTAGGGAATGATCGGCAGAGGCAACGAGATGGGAGAGAATGAGAATGAGGCAGAGGCTGGTTGGTGGGTGATAGGTGCTATCAGATAAGGAAAGAAAAATGGCATCAGGTGAGAGGGTGATTATGGGAGATAGAGGATGGAAGGTACCAAGTGGAATCTGGTATGGGAGGGATGATGAGCAGATGGAAAGATCTGCAGAGGATGGGGGTTCAAAGAGTTGACCAAGGGATGAGACAACCAGGTGATGGGTGTGTGGGTGACAAGCAGAGGCAAATGGAAATGTTAATGAAAGGAGAAAGAACCCGGGTGGACTGGTAGGAATGGGAAAATAACACAATGGCAGGAATATCAGAAATTGGAAAATTCAATGTTCATTCCAATGGATTGTAGACTCCCAAGTAGGATATAAGGTTTCATTCTTATAGTTTGTGTTTGACCTTGCTGTGGTAGTGGAGAAGGCAGAGACATATAGATTGATGTGGGAATGGGAAGGGGAGTTAAAGTGGTGGGCAATCTACCGAATAACCACACACCTATATGCATGGATTCCTCTTCCATCGTCTACTCTTCCTATCCCTTCACCAAAATGGCTCCATTGTCTATTCCCCAGTTTACCAGGTTAGACCTATAACGTAAACCGTCCCCTGACTCAGTGCTCCCTTTTATCTCTTTAATCTGGCTATCTCTCAGTCCTGATGCAGGGTCTATAGATAAAATGCCAACCCTCTCTCTTACCCCACATATTCTGTCTGATGTCAAAGAGTCAAAAGAGTTTATTGTCATGTTTCACTGACAGGACAATGAAAATCTTTCTTTGCATAGCACAACAGAACATAGTAGGCATTGACTACAATTATATACGTAAATACACACATGAATTAATAAATTAATAAAGTGCAAATAACAGATGGAGGGATATTAATGTTCAGAGTTCTGAGCCAAGTTGAATAGCCTGATGGCTGTGGGGAAGTAGCTATTCCTAAACTGGGTTGTTGCAGTCTTCAGGCTCCTGAACCTTCTACCTGAAGGCAGCAGGGAGATGAGTGTGTGGTCCTTGATGATGCTGCCAGCCTTTTTGAGGCAGCGACTGCGATAAATCCCCTTGATGGAAGGAAGTTCAGAGGCGATGATGGACTGGGCAGTGTTTACTACCTTTTGTAGTCTTTTCCTCTCCAGGGCACTCAAATTGCCGAACCAAGCGACGATGCAATCGGTCAGCAAGCTCTCTACTGTGCACCTGTAGAAGTTAGAGAGAGTCCTCCTTGACAGACCAACTCTCCGTAATCTTCTAAGGAAGTAGCGGCACTGATGAGCTTTCTTAATAATTGCATCTGTGTTCTCGGACCAGGAAAGATCTTCACAGATGTGCACGCCCAGGAATTTGAAACTCTTGACTCTTTCAACCATCGACCCGTTGATATAAACAGGACTGTGGGTCCCCATCCTACTCCTTCCAAAGTCTACAATCAGTTCCTTGGTTTTGCTGGTGTTCAGGGCCAGGTTATTGTGCTGGCACCATATGGACAGTTGCTCGATCTCTCTTCTATACTCTGACTCATCCCCATCAGTGATACGTTCCACAACAGTGGTGTGGTCAGTGAACTTGATGATGGAGTTTGCACTGTGACTGGCTACGCAGTCATGAGTATAGAGTGAGTACAGCAGGGGGCTGAGCACGCAGCCTTGAGGTGTTTCCGTGCTGATTGTTATCGAGTCTGACACATTTCCACCAATACGAACGGACTGTGGTCTGTGAATGAGGAAGTCGAGGATCCAATTGCAGAGGGATGCGCAGAGACCCAGTTCTGAGAGTTTGGTAACCAGCTTGGAGGGGATGATTGTGTTAAATGCCGAGCTGTAGTCAATGAATAACAGCCTGACATATGAGTTTTTGTTGTCCAAGTGGTCCAGAGCGGAGTGGAGGGCCAGCGAGATCGCGTCCAGCATTAATCTGTTGTGGCGGTAAGCGAACTGCAGTGGGTCCAGGTTTTTGTCGAGGTAGGAGTTGATTTGCGCCATGATCAACCTCTCGAAGCACTTCATCACCACAGGCGTTAGTGCCACAGGTCGATAGTCATTGAGGCACGTCACCTTGCTCTTCTTGGACACCGGTATTATTGATGCCCTTTTGAAGCAGGTGGGAACCTCAGACCTCAGAAGTGACAGGTTGAAAATGTCTGTAAAAACTCCAGCCAGTTGGTCCGCACAGGTTTTTAGGACACGACCAGGTATGCCATCAAGTCCAGACGCTTTTCGAGGGTTCACCCCTCTGAAGGATTTCCTGACGTCGGCCTCTGTGACTGACTCTGATGTGCTGAATTCCTCCAGCTGTTTGTTTTTACGTTAGATTCCAGCATCTGTAGTCCCTTATGTTACCTACGTGCGGTGTGGAATTTCCACTGCCTATCTTGCTTTAAATTGCCCCTCAAAATTGATGTTTCACCCAACCCATTGACCATCTCTTATTATAGCCTTGTATCCTTACATGATTTGGGGCCATTTTTTCAATAATATCGACAAGGGCCTTGCGAAGTACCTTGGAATTTTATAAGAATTGAAATTGACCTTAGCAAAGTTGGTCACAATGCAAATTTATGGCCATGAACTATAAAACACCACTCTTTCTCAGATTTTGTCAGAGTAACAATGTTCGATCATTTGAACTGAAGCAAGCCCCTCACTTGTTACTGACAAACTTTGATGGAGTAAATTGGGGTGGCAGATCTAACCTGCCACTGCAGACCATCACTGCTCTCTACATGCTGCTGGAATACCCAAGGATTCTGTACCAGTCAGACTTAGTCTCTGATGATATTAAAAGGGATTCCATGAACCATTCCATTTCTTGATTAGTACGGGTGTCAGAGGTTATGGGGAGGGCAGGAGAATGGGGTTAGGAGAGATAGATCAGCCATGATTGAATGGCGGAATGGACTTGATGGGCCGAATGTCCTAATTCTACACCTATCACATGATAGTATGAAACAATGGCAGGAAATAATTAAAAATATAATGCTTTAATATTTCTAAGTTTTGAAATGTTTTTAATTTCAAAAGTTAAAAACAAAACTTTACTCATCAATCTTACTTGTTTTTAAATGCATTTGGTTATTGGAGACATTAAAATCGCCAATAGGCTGCAAAAGCTTGGACTGAAGGCTACCTTGTGTCTCCATTTCTGCCTGATGTTGTGTCAGCCCAGGTCATTTGAGAGAACAGAACTTGAAATAATCTTCACTCTCAAGCCAAGACTGAAGACAGTAGAGCTTCAAGTCCCATTTAAGATTTAATCTATAATTTGCTAGTGAGGTAGCCACTAATTTTGCCTTGTCCCAATTATATTACTCAACCCACAATCATATTTTATTCTAAGCCATTGAAGGATTGCAGTTTTCATGACAACACAAAGGAGATTCCGTTTTTCAGCTCCTCTCCCAAGAGCACATGAAACAAAATCAGCTGGATCATTCCATGTAAAGTAACACAGCTCAACAACACTTAAGGCAAAAGTTGTGAAATTACTGAGAGCGCATTGTGTAAGGTATCATTGGCACTCCCTTTTGCCACACACATGCACTTATTCAGTTAAGTTAAACGTAAATGGTTAACTTCATTATTAAAGAGACATCATGAAACCCTTCTACAGTGCAAAACAATTCTTTAACGTTCATGTCATTTTCTGGCACCATCAAGTCTAATAATGGATATCCTTGAATTATTTTCCTCTTGTCTGTGCGTTAAGGCCACATTAGTTCCTCTAGATTATCATTAGCTAGTGATGAAACAGACCATTCCTTCATGTATTATATCTACCCTATCCATCCAACTGGTAGTTAGCACTTCTGTGGGAAACCATTGGATCCAGCCACATATGCCCAACATCTCATTAACTGCCCCCGCTGCTATGATTTGAGACCGAGCCCAGAGGCCCACCACATAATTGCCAAAAAGAGGAGACAGATGTGCTTCCCAAGCAGTCTCTGAGTTTTATGCCAGAGCTGTCTGTACACAAACCAAGTAACATACAAGTTAGGAACAAAAGTGGGCCATTCTGGCCCTGAAACCTGTTCTACTTCTCAAGAAACTCAGCGCTATTCTAGCTAAACCTCCTGTTTTGTATATAATGTTTTCTTGCCTGTAGACAGTGAGTGTGCAGCCATTTTGAGTTGTCTTGCTGCCAGCATTGAGTAATATATTACCGACTTCTGTTGTACCTTGAAGACTCCCAAGTTTCATGTAGACTTAAAACAAGAACATGAAAGTGGTGTCAGAAGTGGGACACTTCGGATTGCGTCCAAAGACCCAGATAAGAGCCTATTTTACGGTTTATTTTGTTTTTGAGTTCTGTAGTGTACTCAAACTAACATGTCTCGTCAATTCGATCGTTTCGATCCCGAGTGAGAAAGGTGGTCGCCGTAATTAATGCGCAGCGTTTTATTTTGAAAGTATGGCAATTACGACTGACCAGAGGAAGATGGCTCTTGTTGTTCATCAATATCTCCAGAAACGTTAGCACTGCTTCAAAATTTACTTACAGAAGAAGTAGCTGAAGTTTCATTTCGCAGAAAGTCGAAATTTCCTCACAGCTCGCCTCAATTTCTACCGGACGATGCAACAGGAAGGGCAATCGGTCACCGAATTTCTTGCCGGACTTCGCACCAAGGCAAAGGCATGTGAATTTAAAGCTCAATGCTGTGTAAAGTGCCAAGACAATGCGTTGCGGGATAGACTGGTCATGGGCTGCAAGCACGTATTCACCCAGCAGGCGTTTCTCAAGGAATCAGACGCTTCATTGAAGAATGTGCCGCAGTGTGCTAAGATGGCCGACGAAACAGCGTTGAAACTCCCTCAGCAGGTGCATACAGTCGCCAGACTTGTCCGCAATGCCAGAAACCAGTTGATCGACCCAGAGCAAATCCGGAGAAGGTGGGACAGTTTCGGAAGAGCCGTCTCCCTGTGGGGGGGAAGATCGAAACCCTGCTACCGGTGCGGCTCGACTGCTCATCATCACCGTGAGTGCCCGTATATCAAGTCCGGAGCAAATCGCGGAGACCATTCCTATTGAAGTGCTCGGTGTGTCTATAACCATATAACAATTACAGCACGGAAACAGGCCTTCTCGGCCCTTCCAGTCCGTGCCGACCATTTATTTTCCCCTAGTCCCATCTACCTGCTCTCAGACCATACCCTTCCATTCCCTTCCCGTCCATATACCTATCCACTTTACTTTTAAATGTTAAAATCGATCCTGCCTCCACCACTTCTGCAGGAAGATCATTCCACACAGCCACCACTCTCTGAGTAAAGAAGTTCCCCCTCATGTTACCCCCAAACTTCTGTCCCTTAATTCTCATGTCATGCCCTCTTGTTTAAATCTTTCCTACCCTCAATGGGAAAAGCTTATCCACGTCAACTCTGTCTATCCCTTTCATCATTTTAAAGACCTCAATCAAGTCCCCCCTTAACCTTCTGCGCTCCAAAGAATAAAGACCTAACTTGTTCAACCTTTCTCTGTAACTTAGTTGCTGGAACCCAGGCACCATTCTAGTAAATCTCCTCTGTACTCTCTCTATTTTGTTGACATCCTTCCTATAATCAGGCGACCAAAATTGTACACCATACTCCAGAATTGGTCTCACCAATGCCTTGTACAATTTTAACATTACTTCCCTACTCCTATATTCAATGCTCTGATTTATAAAGACCAGCACACCAAAAGCTTTCTTTACCACCCTATCTACATGCGATTCCACCTTCAGGGAACTATGCACAGTTATTCCTAGATCCCTCTGTTCCACAGCATTCCTCAATTCCCTACCATTTACCATGTACGTCCTATTTTGATTTGTCCTGTCAAGATGTAGCACCTCACACTTATCAGCATTAAACTCCATCTGCCATTTTTCAGCCCACTCTTCCATATTGCCCAAATCTCTCTGTAGACTTTGAAAATCTACTTCATTATCCACAGCACCCCCTATCTTAGTATCATCTGCATACTTACTTATCCAATTTTCCACCCCATCATCTAGATCATTGATGTACATGACAAACAACAGTGGACCCAACACAGATCCCTGAGGCACACCACTGGTTACCGGCTTCCAACCTGACAAACAGCCATCCACCATTACTCTCTGGCAGTTGGAATCACGGAGACTTGGCTCCAGGATGACCAAGGCTGGGAGCTGAACATCCAGGGATATTCAATATTCAGGAGGGATAGACGAAAAGGAAAAGGAGGTGGGGTAGCGTTGCTGGTGAGAGAGGAGATTAATGCAATAGAAAGGAAGGACATTAGCGTGGAGGATGTGGAATCGATATGGGTAGAGCTGCGAAACTCTAAGGGGCAGAAAACGCTAGTGGGAACTGTGTACAGGCCACCTAACAGTAGTATTGGAGTTGGGGATGGCATCAAACAGGAAATTAGAAATGCGTGCAACAAGGGTAACACGGTTATAATGGGTGACTTCAATCTGCATGTAGATTGGGTGAATCAAATTGGCAGGGGTGCTGAGGAAGAGGATTTCCTGGAATGTATGCGGGATAGTTTTCTCAACCAACATGTGGAGGAACCAACGAGAGAGCAGGCTATTCTAGACTGGGTATTGAGTAATGAGGAAGGGTTAGTTAGCAGTCTTGTTGTGCGTGGCCCCTTGGGCAAGAGTGACCATAATATGGTTGAGTTCTTCATTAGGATGGAGAGTGACAAAATTAAGTCAGAAACAAGGGTTCTGAACTTGAACAAAGGTAACTTTGAAGGTATGAGATGTGAATTGGCCAAGATAGACTGGCAGGTGATTCTTAAAGGGTTGACAGTGGATGTGCAATGGAAGGTATTTAAAGACTGCATGGATGAAGTACAAAAGTTGTTCATACCAGTTTGGCAAAAGAATAAATCGGGGAAGGTGGTGCATCCATGGATAACAAGGGAAATCAGGGATAGTATAAAAACAAAAGATGAGGCATACAAATTTGCCAGAAAAAGCAGCCTACCGGAGGACTGGGAGAAATTCAGAATCCAGCAGAGGAGGACAAAGGGCTTAATTAGGAAAGGGAAAATAGATTATGAAAGGAAACTGGCAGGGAACATAAAAACTGACTGCAAAAGTTTTTATAGATATGTAAAGAGAAAGAGACTAGTTAAAACAAATGTTGGTCCCTTGCAGTCAGAAACAGGTGAATTGATCATGGGGAACAAGGACATGGCAGACCAATTGAATAACTACTTTGGTTCTGTCTTCACTAAGGAAGACATAAATAATCTGCCGGAAATAGCAGTGGAACGGGGGTCAAATAAGATGGAGGAACTGAGTGAAATCCAGGTTAGCCGGGAGGTGGTGTTGGGTAAATTGAACGGATTGAAGGCCGATAAATCCCCAGGGCCAGATAGTCTGCATCCCAGAGTACTCAAGGAGGTAGCCACAGAAATAGTGGATGCATTAGTGATAATTTTTCAAAATTCCTTAGATTCTGGAGTAGTTCCTGAGGATTGGAGGGTAGCTAATGTAACCCCACTTTTTAAAAAAGGAGGGAGAGAGAAAGCGGGGAATTACAGACCAGTTAGTCTAACATCGGTAGTGGGGAAACTGCTAGAGTCAGTTATTAAAGATGGGATAGCAGCGCATTTGGAAAGTGGTGAAATCATTGGACAAAGTCAGCATGGATTTACGAAAGGTAAATCATGTCTGACAAATCTGATAGAATTTTTTGAGGATGTAACTAGTAGAGTGGATAAGGGAGAACTAGTGGATGTGTTATATCTAGACTTTCAGAAGGCTTTCGACAAGGTCCCGCATAAGAGATTAGCATACAAACTTAAAGCACACGGTATTGGGGGTTCAGTATTGATGTGGATAGAGAACTGGCTAGCAGACAGGAGGCAAAGGGTAGGAGTAAACGGGTCCTTTTCAGAATGGCAGGCAGTGACTAGTGGGGTGCCGCAAGGCTCAGTGCTGGGACCCCAGCTATTTACAATATATATTAATGATTTGGACGAGGGAATTCAATGCAACATCTCCAAATTTGCAGATGATACCAAGCTGGGGGGTATAGTTAGGTGTGAGGAGGATGCTTGGAGGCTGCAGGGTGATTTGGATAGGCTGAGTGAATGGGCAGATGCATGGCAGATGCAGTACAATGTGGATAAATGTGAGGTTATCCACTTTGGTGGCAAAAACATGAGGGTAGACTATTATCTGAATGGTGGCAGATTAGGTAAGGGGGAGATTCAACGAGACCTGGGTGTCATGGTACACCAGTCATTGAAAGTAGGCATGCAGGTGCAGCAGGCAGTGAAGAAAGCAAATGGTATGTTAGCATTCATAGCGAAAGGATTTGAGTATAGGAGCAGGGAGGTTCTACTGCAGTTGTACAGGGTTTTGGTGAGGCCACACCTGGAGTACTGCGTACAGTTTTGGTCTCCAAATCTGAGGAAAGACATCCTTGCCATAGAGGGGGTACAGAGAAGATTCACCAGACTGATTCCTGGGATGTCAGGACTTTCATATGAGGAAAGATTGGATAGACTCGGTTTGTACTCGATGGAATTTAGAAGATTGAGGGGGGATCTTATAGAAACCTACAAAATTCTTAAGGGGTTGGACAAGCTAGATGCTGGAAGATTGTTCCCGATGTTGGGGGAGTCCAGAACAAGGGGTCACAGTCTAAGGATAAGGGGGAATTCCTTTAGGACCGAAATGAGGAAAACATTCTTTACACAGAGAGTGGTGAGTCTCTGGAATTCTCTGCCACAGAAGGTAGTTGAGGCCAGTTCATTGGCTATATTTAAGAGGGCGTTAGATGTGGCACTTGTGGCTAAAGGGATCAGGGGGTATGGAGAGAAGGCAGGTACGGGATACTGAGTTGGATGATCAGCCATGATCACATTGAATGGCGGTGCAGGCTCGAAGGGCCGAATGGCCTACTCCTGCACCTATTTTCTATGTTTCTATGTTTCTATGGCATCTCCCATTCAGCCACTGTTGAATCCATCTTGCTACTCCGCCATTAACACCCAAATATTGAACCTTCTTAACCAACCTTCCATGGGGAACCTTGTCAAAGGCCTCACTGAAATCCATATAGACAACATCCACTGCTTTACCCTCATCAATTTCCCTAGTAACCTCTTCAAAGAATTCAAGAAGGTTTGTCAAACATGTCCTTCCAGGCACAAATCCATGTTGACTGTTCTTGATCAGACCCTGTTTATCCAGATGCTTATATATATTATCTCTAAGTATCCTTTCCATTAATTTGCCCACCACTGACGTCAAACTAACAAGTCTATAATTGCTAGGTTTATTCTTTGAACCCTTTTTAAACAATGGAACAACATGCGCAGTACGCCAATGCGCAGTGTCTACGATCACTGACAATTTCGCCGCGGGTCTCGATCTACATTTCCAGGTGGACACTGGTGCAGCTGTGTCGCTAGAGGGTCAGGACATTTGGGAGAGAATCAGATCGCCGAAACTGAAACCGGCCAACATCCGCCTTTTCGGATACAGACGACAGCCCATTCCCATGAAAGACAAATGCACTGTTGCCGTTTCCTGTAATGGTCTGACACAGATGTTGCCGCTGATTGTCGTTGGCAAAAAAAGGTACATCCCTGTGCACCATCAACTGGATTCATGCTTTCAAGTTTGACATGAATGCCTTGATCTACGATGGATCAACTATGGGATTGTCATCTACCACAGATTGCAACATGGTCAGCAAATGGGACAACAACCTGCAGAAGGTTCTTGAACCGTTTCCGCACCTGGACTTGGACATTGCACAAAGATGACGGGACGGCTCCTACTCAAAGACTATGCCATCCCTAAGTTCTCCAAACCAAGACCAGTTCCGTTCAGTCGGATGGACACCGTCGATAAGGAACTCTGCCGTCTTGACGAAATGGGAATCGTCACCCATGTGGACCATTCAGAATGGGCCACATCCATAGTTATCGTTCAGAAGCCTTGCGGCAAGGTGTGCATCTGTGGTGACTACAAAGTGACTGTAAACCCTCAATTGAACATTGATCAACACCCCATAGCAAGAGTGGACGAGCTGTTCGTCAAGCTGCAAGGAGGACAGTGCTTCTTGAAATTGGACATGTCCGGCACATATCTCCTGGTGGAACTGGACGACGAGACAAAAAACCTCTCCGTGATCAACACGCACAAGGGACAACCGACTGTCGTTTGGACTGGCACTGGTGCCAGCCATCTTCCAGAAACTGGTCAACAATCTGGTTGCCGGGATTCCGTACATAGCCGCCCACCTGGATGACATACATTGCCACCGGCCGGAAGAGGAAGCACACCTGCAGAACCTAAAACAGGTCCTCACAGCACTGAACAACTATGGCATGAAGTTGCGCATGGACAAGTACGCATTCTTCCGACAGCAGGTCACACATCTCGGACATGTGATCCTGGCAAGTGGTCTGAAGCCATCGGAAGAAAGAGCGGATACCCGAAATTGACAACGCCCGAAAATTTGAAGCAGCTTGAAAACTTAATTGGCAAGGTGAACGACTATGGCAAGTTCATACCGGCACTTTCAACTTTGTACGCACCATTGAACAAGCTGTGAAAACAAGATATCGAATGGCACTGGTCCAATGAGTGTGACCGTGCATTCACCAGGTTGAAGGAAATGCTCGCCCAGAAGATGGGTTTGGTCCACTATGACCCATCGGTCGATCTCGCTGGCCGCCGATGCATCGCCGTATGGTCTTGGAGCAGTAATCTCACAAACAGCGTAAAACGGCAAGGGAGAACCAATTGCGTTCGCATCCAAAACGCTGACGACCGCCGAGAAAAACTCCAGTCAAGTGGAGAAAGAACAGCATACAGATAAAGCAAATACTGATATCTCTTCAAAAGAGAACACTGAGGAAAACTCTGTTGATTCTGAGCCTTTAGCAAGAGTTGTGAAACGTAAAAAAGGCTGGCCAAAAGGAGTGAAGCGAGGTCCAGCTAAATGGAGACATTCAAACTGGAAAGGGGGAGTATGATGTTTGGTGGACTGTGTGGGGTGGGAGGACCTGTTGCTCCTCCCGTGCAGCAGGTGGCACTGCACAAGACAAAGGGAAATGTTTTGTATATAGTTTTTGCCTGTCTGTAGATAGTGGGAGTGTGCAGCCATTTTGAGTTGGCTTGCTGCCATTCAGTGTTCAATGTTCCATTGAACACTGAAAAATCTTTCACCTCATGTTATCAAGTATCTATCTAGTTCTACATTTAAAATATTTACTATCTATGACACAAAATCCTATTACCTCTGACATAAATGGGTAATCCTCTCTTTTTAAACGGAAAGGGTTAGTTCTATATTCTCCGTAAGAGGAATCAGCCTCTCCATATCTGTTCTGACAAGATCTGTCAGAAGCTCATATGTTCTAGTCTCCTTTAAGTCTCCTTTCTTAAATCCAAATGTAGTCACTTCACCCTATCCTCTTCAGATTACCAGCCATCCCATGTATTAGTCTTCTAATCTTTCTTTGAATTGCTTCCAATGCATTAACATTCTTCCTTGACGGGCTAATACAGTTCACTGGATGTATATTTTTACCTTCAAAGTGGACAATTTCACAATTTCCCACCTTATATTCCATTTTCCAGATTTCTCCCAATTCAACCTTCTGCTCTGCATATTCTCTTAGTGTATTAATGTCCTACTTTGTGGCGTTAGCAAATTTAGTAAATAAGTCGTCACTGCCTTCATCCATGTAATTGTAAAATGTCAATGATCTGGCATAGATCTGCATGGAACACCACTGATTACATCTGATCAACCAGAAACAATACCCTTTTTTGTCTACTCTCATCTTTCTGTCAGCCAGCCAACTAATCATCTACCCATATCAATATATTAAATTCTAGACCCCTTCCCCGGGTAAAAGACTCTGTGACATCTCCTTACATATTCCTCTCATGATTTTATACACCTCTATAGGATCACTCCTTCGCCTCCTGTGCCCCAAGAAATAAACTCTTAGCCTGCCCAATCTCTCCCTGTAACTCAATCCCACAAATCCTGGCAACATCATCGTAAATTGTCTTTGTACTCTTTCCAGCTTAATGACATTGTTCCTTTAGCAGGATGACCAAAACTGAACACAGTACTCCAAATGCAGTCTCATCAACGGTTGGTACAACTGTAATATAATGTCCCAACTTCTATACTCATTACTCTAGGCCAATGCACCAAAAGCCTACTTCAACACCTTATCTACCTGTGATGCTACTTTCAAGGAAGACATACATGTACTCCTAGATCCCTCTGCTCTACACCACTCCCTTGGGCTCTTTCATCTGTCACCACAGGCATGCTCTTGACCTGCCCTACCAATCACACACACACACACACACACACACACACACACACACACACACTCATTCGATCTCAAAGCAGGTTCAGTTTATTCTTTGGCACATTTGGCGCTGCAACAAATTACCTTTTATTTTCGAATGTCAAAGTAGCAAACATCATTACCTCTTGAACTCCAATAATCCTCTGGATTTTTTCCTCCTTCAATATCCTCTGACCTATCTCTCCTTCTAGCTTCATTTCCTGCTGTGTTTTTACCATCCCTTTTGATCTTCCCCTCCCTGCTTCCAAATATTCACTCAGCAAAACACGTAAGCAAAAAGTGAATATGTTCCCCATGTCTCCATCTGGATGAATTCTGAGCCCAACATGATATTGGCATCTTCTTCCACTGCGTCTGCCTCCATGCCCATAGCTTTGGCCATGAGTCTTTACTCCAGATTGTAGATATTTTCTCCCATCACCAGAATTTATAATCCTCCTAGACACCTCCCTCTAGCCTTTGACCCTCTCTACACATATTCCTTGCTAACTACCAAAGAGACGTTCACTATCTTGATTTTTCCTGTTTCCACTCACACACTCTTATGTACTCCTTTCTTAATATGCAGCACTCCGTTCACTGATAACTAACTCTGGTCACTTACAAACTATCTTTGACTTGAGAAGTTAATGTAATTTATTTTCTTTCCACAAATGTTGCCTGACCTACTGAATGTTTCTACCAATTTCTCTTTTACATAGTAGGGGAGAGATCGGCTCTAGATTTGGGTGGGGACAGTTTTCCAGAAACCGGTAAATTCATATGTTTGTGAAGGCAAAACACCAGGAATAACTGGAGTTGGGAACTCACACCAGTAGATTGGTACAGGTAAATTCAGAGTAGCATGCAATAGAGTGTGAGAATGTAGACATTCTTAACTAGGATTTGGAGAACATTGGTTAGAGTAGGGTGGCACAGTGGCGCAGCTGTAGAGTTGCTGCCTTATAGTGCCAAGACATGGGTTTGATCCAGACTATGGGTGCTGTCTGTTTGGAGTTTGTATGTTCTCCCCATGACTGCATGGGTTTTCTCTAAGATCTTCTGTTTCCTCCAACACTCAAAAGACGTACTGGATTGTAGGCTAATTCACTTGGTGTAAAAGTAAAAAATTGTCCCTATTGTGTGTAGGATAGCGTTAGTGTGCAGGCATGGTTGGTTGGCATGGACTCTGGAAGCCGAAGGGCCTGTTTCCACACCATATCTCTAAACTAAACTAGGTATGAACTCGCCAATGGGTGGATTGGGAGAATCTAAATTACTTGAACTGGATTAGCTAAACGAGACTTTGAAAATTGAAGCAGTAAACCAGCAAAGCACGAGCCCAAGAAAGTAGAGCAACAGGAATTCTATGCAAGGTCAGGGAAAGTGATTAATAGGCCAGAAGTTAGACCTGTGAGTGCAAAAGCCATTGATTTAGTGAAGCTCTGAAGCATTAGGCTTGTGATTAATGTGTTTGAACTCGCAGAAAGTGCTCAGACACTTGGGAGCATTGTCTAGAGCCCTGGGAGTGTTGTGCTGTGTTGAATAGTTGGGGGCAATGAACCCAGAGGGAAAATGCAATGATGCCCGAGGGAAAGTCTAAATCTAGATTGAGAGAAAATGCAATGTTAAGGCTGGTTGAAGAGGGGAGGCCAATGAAAGGGAATCAATAAGATTGTTAAGGGCTTGGACACGCTAGAGGCAGGGAACATGTTCCCGATGTCGGGGGGGAGTCCAGAACCGAGGGCCACAGTTTAAGAGTAAGGAGTAAGCCATTTAGAATGGAGATGAGGGGACACTTTTTCTCACAGAGAGCAGTGAGTCTGTGGAATTCTCTGCCTCAGAGACCGGTGGAGGCAGGTTCTCTGGATGCTTTCAAGAGAGAGCAAGATAGGGCTCTTACAAATAGCGGAGTCAGGGGATATAGGGAGAAGGCAGGAATGGGGCACAGTTTGGGGAAGATCAGCCATGATCACATTGAATGGTGGTGCTGGCTCGAAGGGCCAAATGGCGTACTCCTGCACCTATAGTATAGTAGTACTAGTGAAAGTTGTGAAGCAGGCAAAGGAAGATAATGGAGGCATTGAATGAATTAACATTCCCAACTGGGAGTCCTGAAGATAAAGAGAAAAACGAGGCATTTGCAAAAGGGTGATTTAAAAATCCTCAGCATGTTTCCAAAGATGGATTTGGTGTTTCTGTGTGAATAGGATTTTGAAAGGACAATGGAACATGTGGTAGGCGCTTGCAAATATTTAAGTGTTTTTGATTAGTTGCCTGCAAATTAACAGGTTTCTCATCCTCCAAACACTTGGAAACTTTCAGGCACATCGAACATTGTGCCATTGTACCTTTAACTATATAGAGATTTCATTATGATTTTTCAGATTGTATGTAATTTCCGAACAGTTGTAATTACAAAAAAAAGTCGCCCATACGCAATGAGGTTTGCAAATGACGAGAGGAATCTTTAACCAGAAAGAATTGGCTGAAAGCACACATTACTTTGTATTATTACCAAGATGAAAGAAATACAGTATTGCACCATTGATTAGGGTATTCATACATTCTGTAACCCTGCTGCAGAATCACCCATATTGGTGCCATATTGACACCTCCATTGGCATCTTGCGATTCAAGCGCAATAAAGGCAAAACATCAGTATATAATATCAATTACATCATTTTCCCCATAGCCAAACTGCTAAACCAAGTGTATGAATCATACTTGAAACATCCAAAGTGTCGATAACCAGAGGGCATGAATTTGAGATTTAAAAAAAAAAGAGATTTTAGGAGATTTAATTGCCGGAGCATGCAATGCCCTACCCAAAACACTGAAGTAATTTAATATGAAAACGAATAAACATTTGAAAAGTATTTTAAAAAGTTGATGAGGAAACAGACAAAGGAACAGGTTATGTGGACGACTGTGAGTGCAATGTGTGACTGTGGTTGTGTGAGTTCAGCTGCGGAGAGGCAAATAAACTCTTGCTGCATTGTAATATTATGATTTTGGGAATGAGTGTACAGGCACTCATTAATTTAATATGTAATCTCCACTTTCCGTCAAGGCAACCATGTCAGACCCAGCAACTGTTATGTCAAACTAATTGCAGTTATTGTGGTCCAGTCCTGGCCTGACAAGCTGCTTCTTGCACTGGGCAGCAGAAGATATAACAATCCTGTCCCAGGGGAGAAAGGTGCAACTCATGCAGGTACCCTCAATCATCTGGCCTCTGCAGGAGTGGCTAGTGAATGCAAGCCACCTAGCATAAGCAGGAACAGGTGGGGGTCCCCTTTCTGCACAGCTTCAGCTTCAAGAGAACCAGCCCTCAAAGCAGTTAACTCTGTGTGGAACTAGCACAAGGAAATAGGCTTTGTTGAGTATAATAGTAAGATTAAACAAGAACTTACTAGTTTGTAGTTTGATCTTGATTTTATGAGGAGTTACTTTGGTGATTACGTGAAGATGCCCGTCCAGACCGCATGCATGCCAATCTTCAAAACAGCGGTATAAATTCACAAATAACAATTACCAAAGTGACATAGTAAGATGCGTGACTCGAGAACTACCAGATGATCTTTATGAGAGAGGGTTGGGCGTGGCGGGCACGTAATCACCAACGTAACTCCTCATAAAATCAAGATCAAACTTCAAACTGGTAAGTTCTCGTTTAATCTTACTATTTTACTTCGGAGTCATGTGAGTGATTCCATGAAGAGTTCGAAGCTTTGTGATTTCATGCCGCAGATCGAAATCTCGGCGTCTCACTGCATTGATTGACTCGGGATAAGTGAATAATCAAAAATGCATTAAGCATGACATTGATTCACATGTATTAATGGTTTACGTTAATAAAGAAATCAATAGCAACCCCTGTAACTCAGGGGAGGCTAAAGTGGACGCAAAATAGAATAGACAAAACCCCGGGTCAGTAACCAGCCTATGGTAAAACATTTTTTAATCAATTCAGTTGACTATCCTGCGGTTGCGAGGATATGGTTGATGGGCATGTCCATTGCCCTGGCCGCTGACGTTGATGCTAACCTGGTGGAATGATTTACACAATCGTCAGTGGTAATACCTTCATTACACAGAACCTGCTGCAGCCACCTTGAAATAGTCTGAACGGACCTTCCTTTGTATAGTTGTTTGTTGATTAATAAGCAATGCTGATTCCACACTTCTCAGGATTCTGGTGGCCTTTATATAATATAGCAAGCCTGCCCTCCCACATAGACGTGAAACCGTGGGGTATCCGAAAAATGATCTTAAATCCTGCCATCCCTGGCCTGCTCTGCTTGTGTAGATCAGAATCTAAAATGTAATGGCACCTGCAGCCAATTCCGTCCTATTTAGCCACAGCATTTGCAATGTTTGCCGTCATTGGTCTGATATTAGTGTCATAACTAAGGATGTAGCTGGAACGCCTTGGTGAAGTAATGTTAACACCTTTTCAATAACCAACTGCATATTCTTGTAGTGGGAAAACCTGTGTCAAGATCTCTTTAACAACTCGATATCCTGGTTGAACCCGACAGAGTGGTTCCCCTTTGTTGCAGCTGTAGTGTATCTATAACTGAATTATTGTCACATACCATTTAAGAATGAATTGGAAGATGTCAGTAATCTGTAACATTTAAACAAAATCACGTCTGATCCCTTCAAATAGGAATGTACTGCTTTTTTGGATGCTATCCCTGCACTCTGCAATGAGCACATCCATGGCTTGATGTGACAACCTGAGGCATAAGGCAATCCATTAAAAATGTGTAAGTCAATAATTGTTTTTATTATGTAAAGACCAGTCTGCTGAACCACAGTTTGAACCAGCAAGTTTTCGTTTTTTGGAATAACCGTATACCGTTGTATTATTATGGCTGATGAAGCAGGCAAGATGGCTAGTTAGCCAGTCCGACAGTACGAACCCAAGCAAGGTCTTGCTGACTGTTTTAAGACCCGGATAATGAGGCAAAATGGAGGAAGACATAAAAGAACATTCCTCCTTTTGTAGCGCGAATGTATTTCTCCACACTGTTGTGCCACATATTTTTGCAATCAGTGAATAAACATGAACCAACATGTCGATATTCGATGTAGCATTGAACCATACTTTCATAATACTTTGAGATCCAATACCTATTCTGTGTTGTCATCGATCTGAACTGGATGATACATCAGTGGCAAAGGAGATTAGGTAATTATTATAGGATACTTTTACTTGATTGCCATGTGACTAACATATGTCACCATCGTAGAGTGGCAACTTGAAATTGAGCGTGTAGAATATGTATATTCGCTCAATAGCCCCTTACCCATGGGGTGCATCTAGTGTATATATTTAGTTGATACCAACAATTGAAGAATTGGTAACTCATGCAAATCTCCAATACCTTCAAGTAGAGATGGTATTCGGAACTTCTCACATTAGAGTCCTTTGCATCAGTTTGTAATAACTGAATTCGACCGATCAAACTACTGGAGCAAGTTCAAGTTCAGGTACAAGTTCAAGGGAGTTTATTATCATGTTCAGCAATGCTGACTGCTGTTTTTCATCATTGTGACTGAGGTAGCTTCAGCTGATAATAGCATAAGGTTGTTAACAATGGTTTACATGTCCTTTCAGAGGTCGCTAATTTGCACGATATCAGTTCCTTGATTTGCTCAGCTGGGACACAGCTACTATATTGCCAATTGATGAAATAGAAGTCAGTTTTATAACAGGTTGCTATTAACTCCAATCTCTTGCCACAGGGCAGGGTCATAGGCTAATTCATAATTAAAGGTAAATCCCAATGACCAACTAACAGTTTATCCCATTCTGCAATGTTTTACTGTTATTAGTACAGTTATATTGTCTTTGATAACCTCTGTAATGGGAACTGCATAGAATGGATCTTTGAGACCCTTATGAATCTGCTGTTATTCAGGAAAATAAATTTTCATATTTGGAAAGGTCATATGCCCAACACTCCCAATTTTTCATAATAAACATGCCACTCATGCCTTATTCCATGGATGTTTTGCATGAGAACTTTGGCCCGATTTCAGACCTTATCTTCAAAGCCAACCCTGGCCATAATCCAAACTTGCTTGGCATGCTAATAGTGTGCCTCAACCAGATGTTTTTATCCTTTGTGTGTTATACAAAAAATGTACATTTTACAACTTGTGAACGGTGCACTTACCCTTGTTTTTGAAGTGCTAGACCCACTTTGTTGAGTAGGGTTGGTAAGGTACATGGAATTTCTGAGCTAACATGGTGCCCCCAGCTCCAGTGAACCGCCTACTGCTGATGAGCACCTGAGGTGCATTCTGAAACGATGACCTTTGCCCGCCGTTGGCCTTAATTGATTTGTCTACCAGGCTTTCTTCCCCTGTTAAATAGGCCTTACCTGAATAACAGATTCGGAGGCTGGCACTCACACCCCCCTGTTGGCGCTGTTCACTGCCGGCACATATGTGCTTCAGTATGTTCTATTGACTTCTTTAGAGCCTGGAGTCAGTTATATCTTGACCTTTTGCTCTTCCCTCCTCAGAGAGGGCGATTCGTAGGTAGCCCTAAACAAGCGCTGCTACAGGCTACCTGTACTGATATGAACCCATTGGACCTATACCTGAATAGAACAGTTTGCTGGGATGGCAACTTTGTTTGTCAGGAAAAGATACCTCTGACACGTGCCTATCATCCCTTGGGGTAAGCCCCAGGGCCATACCCTGAGACTCAGTGTCAGCAGGATACTGACCTGTCTTGGTCTCTGCCTCCAAGAGGGAGACCTGTAGCAGCTCAACTGGAGCTGCTGGTGCGGCCTGCAGAGGTGGAACTTCTGGCTCAACCTTACCATCAGAATCGGGGTCAGAACTAAAATGACCCATGGCTCGCGCCTCCTCATCTATGAAGGTGCTATCAAACAGTTCTCTACTAGATGCTGTTGGGCCTTTTTTGTTCAGGGTTTTGCTGACACTCCTCCTGCTGGCTTGTGCCCTGCTGTAGCACTGTATGCAACAGTTGCTGCATTTGGGATAGTCGTTTCCAACGCACTATCCAACCCCAGTGACTAATCATCCCCCGACTCTGTGGGCCTTGCTAACCAGCCCCGGAGGGGAATCATCCCCCGACTCCGTGGGAGTAGCAGACTTACGTGTGAATTTGAGCAACCCTGTCCCAGGCATTGCCGACGCTGACCCTTGTAGAGGCCGGTGCTTTTTGACATTTAACAGCCCTATACCAGGCGCTGCTAGCGCAGCTGTCCCGTAGGCCGGCAATGTCACAAATGAAACAGCCCTGTATCAGGCGCTGCTGGCGCGGCTCTCCCGCAGGCCAGCACTTTCATACATGAAGCAGCCTGTCAGGTGCTGCTGGCACGGCCTGACTCATCGGCCCACGCTATTATAGTGTAGGCTCACTAAATCAACATTTTTAGTGTATAGCTTTACCTGTGAAGGGTTAAAGCAATTTTTAACCCTTCACAGCAACTTGTGCTAAACAAGAAGAATTTCATTGTCAGGGACATATGACAATAACCTTTTATGACTTTTAACTTTGCCTTTAACTTTTAACTTTAAGAAAACACTATAACATCCATTAAACTTTATTATAAGTAAAAACCCTTGTAGCCCGACTCACCCCAGTCCAAATAGGGCTGAACAAGTCCTTTCTCCTCCAATTTTATTCCCTGCCTGGGGACCGACGTCTGTGAGCTGCTGACCACACTGTCAGCGACTCTGCCATTATTTCCTTGCCATTCCATGGCATCCCCAACGGTTGGAAGCCGCTGACTGCCTTGTCAGCGGCTCCTTATCTCACAACCATATCTTTTTGCCGGTTATCCGCTTCCCCTCAGTCCATAACCGGCTCACTCGTCGGGCTGTGAAACTGGCAGGAAAACCTCTGTAAAGAGAGGCTCTTGCTCGAAAAAACCCCATGTAATTAAAAACAAACTTACCTTCCAGGTTTAACTTACCGCCGGCAGGAGCTCTGCCCTGCCAGTCTGGTGCTTGCGCCAATGCGGCTGACGTAATGACGCGCATGCAGCCTGGACGGGCTTCTTCACGGAATCACTCACGTGACTCCGAAGTAAAATTCCTCAATCTTCACTGAACAACTCTGTTTAACCGTGACAAATGCGCGGCCTGGATAATTACTGGCATTGAGACGAGATTTACAGCACTTCATCATCATTTACATGTAAATTATTGCATCTGTGAGTACGTCTCAACTCTGCACCTGGCTTTGAATTCCTCTTCTTTCTCATAGTTAGATTGGAAGACTATTCAGCGCTAAAGATTGAAACCACTGGGAGAACTGCCAGCAAACAGCTTGAAAGGTTATAGAAAAGAATGATGCATTGGCTGATTTCTTCCCTCCAAGTTGACTGTGATAAAGATAACAGCTACGATCGTACAAGGTGTAAAGGTTTACAGCTAGTCATAATCAATGCAACTTTACCAAAAGATTACAGCATCTTCTGTTTTGATAAAATCTGTATATATGTAATTTGCATGGTCAAATAATTTATATGACAATTAACATAGATAAGTAAACACAAATAAAATAAATAAGTAAACACCACTTTGCATGGGGAAGTCCTCGGGCTTATTTAAATACTCACTGTTCATAAGGTATAACCATCAACAATGTACATATATATTTGGAGAATGATTGGAGACATTAATCTTTTGGTCTAAAAAAAGTGATGCTGCCAAATTAACACAGTTTCTGAACTTAAATTATGCTTGTTTTAATTACAGGAGTAATGTTAATTGAATGCATCTCTGCTGACCATATTGGCGAATTCTAACCTGGTTTGAAGAGAAAAGAATCACTTTCCAACAGTTAAGACACAGAAAGTTGGTGTTGATTTAAATACATTCCTACACTGCACTAATTAGTGATTGTCACAATTTAATCTACTGTATGAGTTTACTACCAATTCAATCTGTTTCTACTTTGCAGTTGATTTGCATACTTTGTTGACAGGAATTAATCATTGTTTAAAGATTGGTATAACAGATCTCCACTTTAATCCAACCATTTGACCTTCTTGATTAGTACATCTCAAAGCCTATTCTATATCACTAATTGTAATTGCTTTCATACATTACTGCAGAACCATTGTACATATATTGAATTTAATAAAGATAACATTTTAAATGACCGCACAACAAAATGTATTTAAAAACATCCTACAGAAAAGTACGCAAATGCTGAGATAAGTTTCTATTAAATACAGGGAAAACACCGGGAGGTGAATGGAAAATTTGTTTAATGCAATAATGGTAGTAATGTTAATCCTGGCCAGATTGGAGGGCACTCAAAAATTGAGTAAAGGCTTCAGGGCTGCTAGGCCATTTGGTTAATTTAAAAGTGCTCTCTGTAGAAATGGGACAAGCTGCAGAATGGTGCCAGTTTGTCTAGAGCCTAGATCTGAGCTGCAGAAAGAGAATGGGATCATCTGCAGACCCTGACAATTAGGTGCATATGCCAAATGCATATAATGGATTGGATGAATGCAAACCAGACATACACTTTGTAAATAATTGTAAATAATGTTGCAAAGCTTTTCTTTGCTGTATGTTGATTGGATGAGGTATTGAGCCTTGTCTGATTTTCTTGCACATCAGGATAAATGTTGCGATGTTTGCTTCATGGGCAAAACACTGTTTGAATACAATGTATTAGCCAATGTATTGTTGGGTTAGGGAAATGTCTGTTATGAATGGGTTAATCAATATCTGTAATTGGATTGTAAAGAGACCACCCCCATGTGGTTTGGCCCTTCGAGATCCAAGGACTTATAAAAGTCTGCTGCCACGAGGTCCTGCATCGATCTTCTGGGAGAGTGCTTAGGACTGCATGACCTTCTGGAGTGTCTCTGTTTGAGCGAGGCCTAGAGGGCTTGATCAGGCAGATACGAGGATCGAACCCATGGTGGTTAGGTACAGCAGTTGGAAATGTGTTTTGCCAAAATAAAGATTAGTTGAGCAAGTGCTTGATTCAGTGTTTTTTACTGAAACTCGACTGGGGGAAGCCTAGAACGAGCAATTTACATTGGGGGCTCGTCCAGGAACTCGACAGACCCCCAAACACAAGCTTGCGATGAAGGGTATTGAGCTGTTTCGATCGCGAATGCAGAAATCGGGCCCACTGTGCGGTTTTCATATTTGGTGTTCGGCACTCCGCTAGTCGGGGCGGATCGATCATTCGCGGGCTTTGGAAAAGGTCTAATCGCGATCATTAGAATAGAGTCTAGCAAGCACGGGAGGGGAGGGGGTGGTTAGCACTCCTTTGGGTTGGGGCACCATAAAACAGGGCGTGGATGTGCCGAAAACTTGGATATAGTTGGCAGACTGCAGCTGCTTTAATGAGAGCCTGGCGCGCTTTATTGGGTGAGTGGTGGCCCAAGGTTAGATTTGGTATCCAATTGGTGGAATATTGAAATACAGCTCAGACCTACGTATTGACCTATCTTTGCTGGGAGTGCGGATTGGAAAGGTGCGCTCTGAAACTCGGCATCAACAACTACCAGCGGGAAGAGGCCAGGTGCTAAACCCTCACTGCCCAGCAGCGAGGAGTGTTTGCGTGAAGATATCTGATTCCTTCCCTGGAGTGACGGACGAGGAATCTCGTGAAGGTACTGGGCTCGGTGGCCAGAGTATAGATTGGCTGTGAATACTCTAGTCCATTCGAGAATTTAATTGGGTAATTTTAGTTTGATTCGAGGGCCCGTGTTTGTGGAGGAATACGCACTAAAAGAAGAACGAGTTTGAGAACGATTCTAAATTTGCAGAATCTTATTTCCAAATACAGAATTTCACATTGATGTTCTGCCTGTAAGGTAGAATTCAAATTCTTATAGATAGAACTTCGGAGTTGGTGCATGTCAGTGATCGATACAGAATAGCGGCTGATCAACAGTGAATAGTAACCCTCTGATCGATTGTTGATTGGTACCAGATAGCGAAGAGTACCTGATAGGCGGAAACCTGTTTACTTGGTGAAAAGTAATCCAAATGCGAAGGGTACCCCTAATTCTGTAGAACTTAAAGAGGAGGGATACAGGGCCCCCTATAGAAGTCCAGTCTTAGCAGAGGGATAGTGACATTCGGGAGGAAAAGTCATTTAAGGAGCAGTACCCCTGAGCAAAGAGTAACCTAGGAATGGGAAAATCTTCAGTATCGGAGGGAGAGGTTCACTTATTGATAATGATGTGATCAAGTGTTTGTAAACTGTGCGCTAGTGCTTTAAATCATTTTTGTAAATTGTAGAAATCCAAGTCAAGTTCAAGTTCAAGTTAGTTTATTGTCATGTGTCCCTGATGGGACAATGCCATTCTTGCTTTGCTTCAGCACACAGAACATAGTAGGCATTTACTACAAAACTGATCAGTGTGTCCATATATCATTATATAAATACATACACACATGAATAAATAAACTGATAAAGTGCAAATAACAGATAATGGGTTATTAATATTCAGAGTTTTGGCCGAGCCAGGTTTAATAGCCTGAAGGCTGTGGGGAAGTAGCTATTCCTGAACCTGGCCGTTGCAGTCTTCAGGCTCCTGTACCTTCTACCCGAAGGTAGCAGGGAGATGAGTGTGTGGCCAGGATAGTGTGGGTCCTTGATGAAGCTGCCAGCCTTTTTGAGGCAGCGACTGTGATAGATCCCCTCTATGGAAGGAAGGTCAGAGCCGATGATGGACTGGGCAGTGTTTACTACTTTTTGAAGTCTTTTCCTCTCCAGGGCGCTCAAGTTGCCGAACCAAGCCATGATGCAACCAGTCAGCAAGCTCTCTACTGTGCACCTATAGAAGTTAGAGAGAGTCCTCCTTGACAAACCGACTCTCCATAATCTTCTCAGGAAGTAGAGGTGCTGATGTGCTTTCTTGATAATTGCATTAGTGTTCTCGGACCAGGAGAGATCTTCAGAGATGTGGACTCCCAGGAATTTGAAGCTCTTGATCCTTTCAACCATCGTCCCGTTCATATAAACAAGACTGTGAGTCCCCATCCTACTCCTTCCAAAGTCCACAATCAGTTCCTTGGTTTTGCTGGTGTTGAGGGCCAGGTTATTGTGCTGGCACCATATGGACAGTCGCTCAATCTCTCTTCTATACTCTGACCATTCCCCATTAGTGATACGTCCCACAACAGTGGTGTCGTCAGCGAACTGGATGATGGAGTTCGCACTGTGACCGGCTACGCAGTGAGTGAGTACAGCAAGGGGCTGAGCACGCAGCCTTGAGGTGCTCCCGTGCTGATTGTTATCGAGGCTGACACATTTCCACCAATACGAACAGACTGTGGTCTGTGAATGAGGAAGTCGAGGATCCAATTGCAGAGGGATGCGCAGAGACCCAGTTCTGAGAGTTTGGTAACCAGCTTGGAGGGGATGATTGTGTTAAATGTCGAGCTGTAATCAATGAATAACAGCCTGACATATGAGTTTTTGTTGTCCAAGTGGTCGAGAGCGGAGTGGAGGGCCAGCGAGATCGCATCCACCGTTGATCTGTTGTGGCCGTAAGCGAACTGCAGTGGGTCCAGGGTTTTGTCGAGGTAGGAGTTGATTTGCGCCATGATCAACCTCTCAAAGCACTTCATCACCACAGGCGTTAAGGGCCTGTCACACTAGCGCGCGATTAGACGCGATAAGCGCGACCTACCGTGGTCGCTTTAGTCGTCCGGCCTCGCGTGACCCTGTCCCACTGCGATCGCCGGAGTCTGGTGGAGTTCCGCGGACTCGTGTGGAGCTGGTGTCGACATCGCGCGTAGTGTCCAAAAACCGACACTGCTTAAAAATTACGCGCGGCAAAATCCTGTCGCGCGGAACGTGATGACGTTTTGACGTTGTGCGTCTTCAGCGTGGCGTTGCGTGATGACGTCACTGCCCGACGTCGTGCAACGCGCATGCTCATGCGCATCGTCACGTGATGAAAAATAACGTCCTTCCTTCGGACGTCGCGCGTGTAATCGCGCGCTAGTGTGACAGGCCCTTCACTCGCACCGGGATCGCCTGACCCCCACGCGACCCCCGCGTCCGAATTTGTCGCGCTTATCGCGTCTAATCGCGCGCTAGTGTGACAGGCCCTTTAGTGCCACAGGTCGATAGTCATTGAGGCACGTCACCTTGCTCTTCTTGGGCACCGGTATTATTGATGCCCTTTCAAAACAGGTGGGAACATCAGACCTCAGAAGTGAGAGGTTGAAAATGTCCGTAAAAACTCCAGCCAGTTGGTCCGCACAGGTATTTAGAACACGACCGGGTATTCCATCGGGTCCAAGCACTTTTCGAGGGTTCACCCCTCTGAAGGATTTCCCGACGTCGGCCTCTGTGACTGAGACTGAAATACCATCACAGCGAATGGGGGCTCGGGAAGGCACATCAGTGTTCTCACTGTCAAAGCGTGCGTAAAACACATTGAGCTCATCAGGGAGTGATGTTTCACCGACATTCGAGCTGCCTCCTGGTTTCACCTTGTAGGAGGTGATTGCATTCAGGCCCCGCCACATCTGTCTCATCCTCCAGTTTGGAGCAGAAGTCCTTTTTGGCCGTTTTGATGGCCTTACCAAGGTCGTATCTGGACTTCTTGTAGTCCACAGTGTCATCAGACGTGAATGCTCGGTGTCTGGACTTCACAAGAGTGCGGATCTCAAAGTTCATCCAAGGTTGAAGGTTTTTGTAGGGTTGCAGTCCTCCACACATTTCTCTATGAAGTCTGTGGCGTATTCGTTCAAGTCCGTTACCGAGTCCTTGAACATTGCCCAGTTGTTCCTCAGATACGAGGATTGAACCTGCGGTGGTTAGGTACAGTAGTTGGAACTGTAATTGTGTTTTGGCAAAATAAAGTTTCATTGTGCAAGTGCTTGCTTCAGTGGTTTTTGACTGAAACAAGGCTGGGGGGCAGCTTAGAACGAGCAATTTACAGTATAGCAATACAATAATGGTAGTAGTGAGAAATGGCAATTTTCAGTGTGATACCATAGTCGGTATTTAGAACATAGAAAAATACAGCACAAGATCAAGCTCTTCAGCCCGCAATGTCTGTGCAGAACATAATACAAAGATAAACTAATCTCATCTGCCTGCAAATTATCCATATCCCTCCTTTCCTGCACATGCCTATCTAAAAGCATATTACACACTACTATCACAGCTGCCTCCTCCACCACCCCCCACAGCGCATTTTAGGCAGGCACAACCCTCTGTGTAAAAATTGCTTTAAACTTTTCCCGGCTCACCTTAAACATATGCCCTCCAGTCTTTGGCATTTGCACCCGGAGAGAAAGGTTCCAATTGTCTATCCCATCTAAGATGTCTACAGAAAGGGCTCACAGCCTGAGTAAAGGCAGACAAAAACTTTACTGGGCAATCTTGCATCAAACGTGGTTCTTGATTCCAGCACTGCATATCTAAAGTGGAAATGTTTCTCAACTTACATTTACAACACACATTCTGCAGATGCATAGAAATCAAAACGCATCTGCCACAATATCTAACCTAGATCATTTTTAATGAACGTGAAGTGCAACTTGAAGTGCAGTACATGATCCACAAGCACTGGCCTGTTCTTAATAAAAATGCTTCCACTGCTGGACATCTGAAATAAATCAGAAAACAATGTATTTTCTCAGCAGGTCAGGCAGCATCTGTGAAGAAATAAATTATTACTGCTTCCGAGTTGAAATAATGAAACTTTGTTTCTCCCTCCACAAGTGCTTCCTAACCTGCTTACCGTATCCACTGCCTTGTGCATTTATTTCTGGCCTGTTCATCCAATGCTAATCTTCCGTGTAGTTCTTAACAAATACTTTCTTTATACACTTCAATTTAACGTTATAGGAAAACGTTATACCTTAACAAAAGAATTTCCATTTGATTTCGATAAACATTGATAATATAAATGTCAGCTACAAATTGGTCATCTACAATTTGTAGTAAAAGTAGATTTACTCAATAAAGTCACTCTAATTAATGATTTGTTTAAGAAGGAACTGCAGATGCTGGAAAAATTGGTAAGACGAAAGAAAAAGGTAGACAAAAATGCTGGAGAAAATCAGCGGAAGAGGCAGGATGAAGAAGGGTCTCGTCCCGAAACGTCACCTTTTCCTTCGCTCCATAGATGCTGCCTCACCCGCTGAGTTTCTCTACCTAATGGATGATTTGGTCACAAAGAAGCAGGTCCTCGTAAACACAACTTGTTTTGTTGTATGTTCATTGAATCAATCAATCAATCAGTTTTTATTTATCACATACACAATAAAGTGCAATGAAATGAACTTGTCAGCAGCGAGCACAATCAAAAAGAATACACAATACACAATAAAATTTAACACAAACATCCACCACATCTTTCTTCACTGTGGTGGAAGGCACAAAGTACAGTCAGTCATCCTCCACTGTTGCCCCGTGGTCAGCGGCAAAAACCTCCACAGTCGCAGCTGCGGGCAGCCAGATGTTCAGGCCCTCTCATCGGGACGGTAAGTCCCGAATCGGCGCTTCCCTACCGGAGACCACGGCTTTAGGATGTTGTTGGCCACAGGCCGGCGGTCAGAGCTCTTCTCTGGGGAACCCGGGCGAGCGATCCCGCTCCAGATGTTAAGTCCACGCCACGCCCGCGGCTAGAAGCTTCAGGATTTTATCGGCCGCGGGCCGGCGATTGTATCAAAGCAAAGGATGATGCGTACAAAGTAGCCAGAAAAAGCAGCATACCAGAGGACTGGGAGAAATTCAGAGACCAGCAGAGAAGGACAAAGGGCTTGATTAGGAAAGGAAACATAGATTATGAAAGAAAACTGGCTGTGAACATAAAAACTGATTGCAAAAGTTTTTATAGATATGTGAAGAGAAAGAGATTAGTTAAAACAAATGTAGGTCCCTTGCAGTCAGAAACAGGTGAGTTGATCATGGGGAACAAGGATATGGCGGACCAATTGAATAACTACTTTGGTTCCGTCTTCACTAAGAAAGACATAAATAATCTGCCGGAAATAGCAGGGGACCGCAGGTCAAAGGAGTACTTGAGTGAAATCCAGGTTAGTCGGGAAGTGGTGTTGGGTAAATTGAATGGATTAAAGGCCGATAAATCCCCAGGGCCAGATAGGCTGCATCCCAGAGTACTTAAGGAAGTAGCTCCGGAAATAGTGGATGCATTAGTGATAATCTTTCAAAACTCTTTAGATTCTGGAGTAGTTCCTGAGGATTGGCGGGTAGCAAACGTAACCCCTCTTTTTAAGAAGGGGGGGAGAGAGAAAACGGGGAATTACAGACCAGTTAGTCTAACATCGGTAGTGGGGAAACTGCTAGAGTCAGTTATTAAAGATGGGATAGCAGCACATTTGGAAAGTGGTGAAATCATTGGACAAAGTCAGCATGGATTTACGAAAGGTAAATCATGTCTGACGAATCTTGTGGAATTTTTCGAGGATGTAACTAGTAGCGTGGATGGGGGAGAACCAGTGGATGTGCTGTATCTGGACTTCCAGAAGGCTTTCGACAAGGTCCCACATAAGCGATTAGTATATAAACTTAAAGCATATGGCATTGGGGGTTCAGTATTGATGTGGATAGAGAACTGGCTGGCAAACAGGAAGCAAAGAGTAGGAGTTAACGGGTCGTTTTCACAATGGCAGGCAGTGACTAGTGGGGTACCGCAAGGCTCAGTGCTGGGACCCCAGCTATTTACAATATACATAAATGATCTGGATGAGGGAATTGAAGGCAATATCTCCAAGTTTGCGGATGACACTAAGCTGGGGGGGCAGTGTTAGCTGTGAGGAGGATGCTAGGAGAATGCAAGGTGACTTGGATAGGCTGGGTGAGTGGGCAAATGTTTGGCAGATGCAGTATAATGTGGATAAATGTGAGGTTATCCACTTTGGTGGCAAAAATAGGAAAAGCGACTACTATCTAAATGGTGGCTGATTAGGAAAAGGGGAGATGCAGCACGACCTGGGTGTCATGGTACACCAGTCATTGAAAGTAGGCATGCAGGTACAGCAGGCAGTGAAGAAAGCCAATGGTATGTTAGCTTTCATAGCAAAAGGATTTGAGTATAGGAGCAGGGAGGTTCTACTTCAGTTGTATAGGGTCTTGGTGAGGCCACACCTGGAGTATTGCGTACAGTTCTGGTCTCCAAATCTGAGGAAGGACATTATTGCCATAGAGGGAGTGCAGCGAAGGTTCACCAGACTGATTCCTGGGATGTCAGGACTGTCTTATGAACAAAGACTGCATAGACTCGGTTTATACTCTCTAGAATTTAGGAGATTGAGAGGGGATCTTATAGACACTTACAAGATTCTTAAGGGGTTGGACAGGCTAGATGCAGGAAGATTGTTCCCGATGTTGGGGACGTCCAGGACAAGGGGTCACAGCTTAAGGATAAGGGGGAAATCCTTTAGGACCGAGATGAGAAGGAATTTTTTCACACAGAGAGTGGTGGGTCTCTGGAATTCTCTGCCACAGAGGGTAGTTGAGGCCAGTTCATTGGATATATTTAAGAGGGAGTTAGATGTGGCCCTTGTGGCTAAGGGGATCAGAGGGTATGGAGAGAAGGCAGGTACGGGATACTGAGTTGGATGATCAGCCATGATCATATTGAATGGCGGTGCAGGCTCGAAGGGCCGAATGGCCTATTCCTGCACCTAATTTCTATGTTTCTATGTTTCTATGATTGGAGCTCTTCTCCGGCGATCCTTAACAAGGGGTCCCAGGCTCCGGACGCCACGCCCGCAGCTAGAAGCTCCGCAGACCACGGCTTCAGGATGTTATAAGCCACGGGCCAGCGATCAGAGCACTCCCTTCTGGGGACCCCGGCAAGGGCTCGCCCGCTCCGCAATGAGAAGTCCACGCTGCACCTGCTGCTGGAGCCCCGGGCCCGACTTCGGAAAAGGTCGCACCATTCCATGGTGTTAGGCCGCGAGGGAGGCGACATGGAAAAAGTTGCCTCTCCGTGGAGGAGGCGACCAAAAGCAGTTCCACCCTTACCCCCCCCTCACCAACCCCCACACAAGACACACCAAGACATATTAAAACACACATTTGGACACACTAAAAAAAAAAAAAAATTTAAATGACGAACACGCTGCTGGCAGGGCAGCTGACTCGCAGCACCCCCACCAATCACTGAGTCAAGCAACAATATAGTAATACTTCTTTTATGCAATAAGATGCCGGGAATCAATAAGCAAGTGTTCTACTCTGGGATTGATGATGTACTTGATTGTGTTCATTAATTGTTTGTCAGTAATAAAATGTTCTTTATCAATGCTGAACCCCATGAATATCAGCAGAAAGATAAAAACAATCTTCCTTCTTGGATATCTATGTTATCATCCTGTGATAACATAGAACAGCACAGAACAGGAACAGGCCCAACTGCCCACAATGTACTGAACATGATGCCAAGTTAATCTCCTCCCCTTCATGTGACCTATAAGCCTCCATTTCTTGCATATCCATGTGCCTATCTAAAAGCCTCTTAAATACCACTACCTCTGCCAGCACATTCCAGGTACCCACCACTCTCATATATCCCATGAGATCCTGAAAATTGTATTATATGGGTAATATAATGTACTACCATAAGATTCAGGTAAGTATGGAACCATTTTTTCCCAAGTTTGCAAATACTATTGGAGAAAAGTTCCAATTTGCAGTTAAGGCAGCAAATTGGACAGTCTATAACATTAAAATTAAGTTAATTAGGACGGCACGGTGGCACAATGGTAGAGTTACTGCCTTACAGAGCCAGAGACCCGGGTTCGATCCTGACTACGGGTGCTTGTCTGTACGGAATTTGTACGTCTCCCCGTAACCATATGAGTTTTCCCCAGAAGTTTTAGTTTCCTCCCTCACTCCAAAGACGTACAGGTTTGTAGATTAATTGGCTTGGTTAAATTGTAAATATTCCCTAGTGTGTGTATGATAGTGTTAATGTGGGGGGGGGGGATCACTGGTTGGCGCAGTCTCGGTGGGCCAAAAGTCTGTTTCCGCACTATATCTCTAAACTAAACTAAACTTAATCAATGGGGGCAAATCTGGAATTGAAATGTCACTGTAAAATCATCAGTACTCTTCCCGTTTCTGTATCAGTAGGTCAGTCGTTCAAGCTCCATTGACCTAAACAGCTAGACTGATCAATACAGCCAGGATTTTGCCATAAATGCCATGTGCCTTTTCATGTCTTTAGATGATTTCACCATGATAATGCCTTTTTCACAATTGAGTACCTAAATCAGCCTTTTTGTGCCATTTTGCTCAAAGGTCGTGCCATTTTCTCTCGTTGTACCATGATTACAATGATGTTTTCCATGTTAACACATTAATATTAATGTTATTATTAATGTGTTAACAAAGTATAACTTCCAAGAAAATTTCCACCACCGGGCGAAACCAGGGGCACCGCCGTCGGCCGTTCGTGCCGCTGCCCGCTGGTTCAATCTTCTCCAAGATCTATTTAAGAAAGAACTGCAGATGCTGGAAAAATCGAAGGTAGACAAAAAATGTTGGAGAAACTCAGAGGGTGAGGCAGCATCTATGGGGAGAAGGAATAGGCGACGTTTCGGATCGAGACCCTTCTTCAGACTGATGTGGTCCCAGGCACAGATGGACTTCCAAGTGAATTATACAAGAAATTTAATGTTACTCTGACACCGTATATATATAGAACGTATAGACAAGCACAATCGGACGGTGCCCTACCACCAACAGCAACTGAAGCAACAATTACAGTGATTCATAAGAAAGGAAAAGATGCCCAAGAAGTAAGTTCATACCGTCCAATCTCACTGCTAAATATAGATGGCAAGCTACGACATGAAAGAGACTACAAATGAAATATCTTTGTATGCGGATTATATCTTCCTGTACATAACAGGACCTCAAATCACTATTCCAGCGATATGGACAAAATTAACCCGTTTGGTACATTTTCAGGCTGCAGTATTAATTGGAATAAAAATATACTGTTGCCAGTTCATACCATCTCCTCAGATACATTGGAGAAGTTTCCTTTCAGAGTCACAACAGATAAATTGACCCATCTAGGGATTGAGGTTACAAAGCCTTACTCTTCCCTTGTGCAGGCCAATTTCCTTCCCTTATTAGAAAACCTAAAAAGCAAAATGCTATTCTGGAAAACTCTTCCAATTTCCTTATTCGGAAGAGTGAATACCATTAAAATGATCATCTTACCCCAGCTACTATATCTAATTCAAAACATTCCTATTTCTCTTACAAAAACAGTTTTTAAGAGATTAAATTCGATAATAATACCTTTCTTGTGGAATTGTAGGATAGGATAATCATAGGATAAACACAATCAGCCCTACCAATCAGAAACTAAGGGCGGGCTTGCTCTTCCAAATTTCAGATTATATTATTGTCCTTTGCTGTCTCGCTTGACACCTCAAACATCCTTCTAAATTGGCTAAAAATAGAACAAGAAGATTGTCACCCACACTCAATAGGTACCATCCTACTAGCTCCTACTTTAATTGATAAATCATATTATGGATTTAATCCTGTTATACACAATTTGTTACGTATATGGAAGCAAATCAGAACCCATTTTGAACTTAAACCTATATCTCTCACTTTGCCCGTAGCAAACAACCCCACATTCAAACCATCTATTTTAGGTAAGGCTTTCTCTACAAGGAGTGAATTAGGAATCCACAGTGTCAGAAACCTACATATCAATGGTACGTTTGCCACCTTTACACAGCTACGAAAAGAAATTAAACTCCCAAATGGTAACTTCTTCAGATACTTGCAAATCAGGGATTATATACAAAAGCATCTGTCGGGATTTGAAATTGAGAGGCAGTCTCAAATAGATGACTGCCTTAAAACATCACCATATAAAGGCAAATTCATCTACTATATGTATGATGTCCTTCTATCAATAACCTCTCCATCCTCTAGCAAGTATTAGATCAATTGGGAAAAAGAACATAAATATGCAAATACCAGATTAAATATGGGAGGAAAGCCTCAAACTTATACATAGGTGCTCAAACAATGCTAGGCACTGCCTCATACAGTTCAAAATTATACATAGACTTCACTACTACAAGGCAAAAATACACAGTATATATCCAAATGTGTTCTCCTACTTGTGATAAATGTCACTCCTCAGATGCTACTCTTTTTCATAACTTTGTTTCGTGCCCTAAAATCACCTCTTTCTGGTCTGATATATTTAAGAATATCTCAGACATTCTTAACATCCCATTAAATCCAGAGCCCTTATCAATCATCTTTGGGGTATCTGAAACATCAAGACAACTCACAACGCTCACCGACAATTCCTCTCCCACTGTCTCATTACGGCAAAGAAACTACTGCTCATGTCATGGAAAAAAACAGCTCCCAATTCCAGAATGTGGCTTCATGACTTGACCAGTACATTACATTTAGAAAGAATAAGATATGTTCCAAAGGATAGAGTTAACCAATTTAATAAAATCTGGCAACCATTTATGTCATTTCTTGCACAGAATACTGACACAAAACACAAACCTATCTACACTCTAAACCATCCATTTTAATGAAATTATGAGTAAGGGATAGAAGACAAGAGAGTTAGAAGCTTTAGAAACAAGAGTCTTCACAAAAAAAAATTAAATTGAACTGCTCCCTATGTACTGTCGTCGCCTTCTGAACTTTACTTATGTATTTATTTATTTTTACTTTTATTATTTACTTTTTTTTTCACCCATTATTTATTTGTTTTTTTTTTAATGGTGTTTTTATAAACATGCCCGTCCATATTGTTTGTATAATACTCAAATGTTCTGTTTTGATATGTACATTTGGAAAAAAATGAGCTTGGATACGGCAACATAATCTGTACCAATTTTTTGATGGCTCAATAAAATGTATTAATAAACAGACTGATGTCGGGGGGGGGGGGGGGAAGGCATGAAAAAAAGAAAGGAAGAGGCGGAGACAGTAGGACTAGAAGGAGAGCTGGGAAGGGGGAGGGGGAGGAGGGAGAAGACAAGGGCTATCTCAAATTAGAGAAGTCAATGTTGATACCGCTGGGGTGTAGACTATCCAAGCGAAATACTCAAGCTTGTATCCTCACTACATTTACTGCCGGCTCCAGTCGTAAATCTGTGTTTTCGAGTGATCTGTGCAAGGCATTCATTGATGCTGGAATTCTACTGTGGAAATTGAGAAACAAACTTCTCAGAGTTTTTTTAGAGAAATATACAGAGGAACATATACCAAGCGAGTCATCTTTATGGAAAAATTATGTTGACAGCAACTTCAACATTGTGTGCAGAAAATTAGAGATGAAGTTGCATGCAACAAAATATGGATCTGAATAGACGAGACAACAGATGCTGTGGGGAGAAATGTTGCCAATGTGGTCATCGGTGCACTGGTGGCAGGTCAACCAGCAAAGGAGTATTTGTTGACATTGGAGGTATTGGGGAAGTCAAACAGCTCAACTATTGGGAAGAAGGGTCTCGACCCAAAATGTCGCCTATCTCCTTTGCTCCTTAGATGCTGCTGTACCCGCTGAATTTCTCCAGCCTTTTGTGTACCAACTATTGCCCAGTTGTTTATATCTTCACTTGCTGTACTTTGGCCAGAAGGTATAAAACATGAGAATGTTCTTCTGTTTGTGACTGATACAGCTCCATACATGAAAAAAGCTGCTCGTGCTTTGGAAAATAAAACTGTAAATTCCCCAAAATGTTGCATTTGACATGCTTAGCTCAAGGACTTCATAGAATTGCCAAGCACTTATGTAGCTTGTTTCCAAATGTCGATCGCCTTGTTTCCAATGTCAAGAAAATCTTACTCAGAGTACCGTCACGTGTGTAGTTGTTCAAGGAAATGGCACCTGAGTTTCTGCTACCTCCTCGGCCCGTTTTGACTAGGTGGGGTACATGGCTCTCTGCTGTATTCTACTATGCTGCAAATTTTGAAAAGATAAAAGCAATCATCAACTGTTTTGAAGAAGTATCTGCTGCAGTCAGCATCCTCAGAGAAATCATACAAAAAAAGTCCCTCCACCGCGCTCTTGTGTTTATTGCTTCCAATTTTGCAAACTTCCCACAAGCTATCACTTCCCTTGGGAAACGTAGCAAAACATTAGTAAATAACTTGCAGGTTTTCAACAAAGTTACTGATGATATTCGTAAAATTCCTGGCGATGTAGGTAGAGACATACAAAGATCTTGAAGAAATACAAAACATAGCTAAAGTTCACAAAGGTAGTTGTAATGCACAAGATATCAACATGAATATAGTCTGTAGCTTTTTTCGTGTATGCACCAGTGACCAGAAATGTTTCTCACAACTGAAGCATATTCTGTCTGACAGACAGCATGGTTTAACACCAGATCATTTGAAAAAAATGCTAGTAATTATGTGCAACCAGGCAACTTTGGTCATTTAATGTAGTGTGCCTTTATATTATCATTTTAAACCATATTTTGGTGGTGGAAGTACATGCATTTTTATGCCTTTTTGTGCCTTTTTTGTAATTAATTATGCCCTTTTGCCCGCCTATTTCAATTTTTTAGTGCCTAAACATCCTGGCTCTACTGATCAATCAATGAGGCAATATACCTCTGCTCTTATGTTTGCAAATGATACTCACAACACTAGTGTAGAGCAACAGAGCTCTAATTGCTTTCAACCAGAATCAAACCAGAAGTATATTACATGCTTAACAAAGAGAAGCAGGAGAAAGCACTGATTGGCTCTAGCCCAAGTGGGAGGAGAGTTCTCAGTGAGTCAGAGGGGGAAAACAGTTGAAAAGGAGAGACAAAGCACAGGCAGACTTTACTCAGTGTTCCCGTGGATTTTGAAGCAACAGCAACAAAGAGAAGCAGGAGAAAGCACTGATTGGCTCTAGCCCAAGTGGGAGGAGAGTTCTCAGTGAGTCAGAGGGGGAAAACAGTTGAAAACTGAGGAATTTGGTTTGTAAATTAGGCAATTTAACAGTCAATATAAGCAAGGCAGCTCTTGGGGAGCGGCAGTGAGGGAAGTGCCCTGTGAGTAAAGTGTGAGTCTTTGGCTCGAGAATCTTCGGAGAGGAGGCTGCGCAAAACACTGGATAGGGAGAGACTGAGGCAAAAGAAGGAGATGTCAAGCAAGCTGATGCTTGCAGTATGTGGGAGGTCAAGGACACTGCTGGTGCCTCTGGCTGCTACAAATGTGAGAAGTGCATCCAGGTACAGCTCCTGAAGTGTTGGGGAACTGGAGGAACAAGTGGATGACCTCAGGTTCATCTGAGAAACTGAGTTGTTCCTCGACAAGTCCTACAGTAAGATTGTTACACCCAAGGAACTAGAAGAGAGAAGGTGGGTGACGGTGAAAAAGGGAGGAAAACATGGAATGCAAAGGTCCCCGGGTGTTGTACCTCTTGTGAACAGGTTCACCCACGTGGAAGCTGCCGGGACAGAAGACGGTATCTCACTGAGTGGCGGACTGGCTTGCAAAACAAAAAGGGCTGTTGAGCCAAAACCAAAGAGGCCAAAGTCGGGCAACGCCATTGTAGTTGGAGACTCCATTGTGAGAGGTACGGACAGGGGTTTTTGCGGCAACAGACGGGATTCGAGGATGGTGTGCTGCCTTCCTGGTGCCAGGATCCAGGATGTCACAGACAGAGTGCAGAAAATCCTCAAGGGCGAAGGTGAACAGCCAGAAGTGGTCGTGCATGTTGGCACAAATGATGTTGGAAAGAAGGGGATGAATATTTTGCAGCGGGACTTCAGAGAGCTCGGAAAAATGCTAAAAAGCAGGACTTCCAGGGTTGTTATCTCCGGTTTGCTTCCAGTTCCTCGTGCTGGCGAGAGCAGGAACAGGGAGATACGGGACCTGAATGTGTGGCTGAGGAACTGGTGCAGGGGGCAGGGATTTAGATTCTTAGATCACTGGGATCTGTTTTGGAGTAAGGGGGAACTGTACAAAAGGGACGGATTGCATCTTAACAGGTGGGGGACCAGCATTCTGGCTGGCAGGTTTGCCACTGCTACACGGATGGTTTTAAACTGAATAAGGGGGGTGGGGTGTCAAATGGGGTAGTCGAGGACGGAGTTAAAGGGAAAGAGAGTAAAGGGATGGTTAATGACCCCAGAATTAACGGGAAAGAAAGCTCACAAAGGGATAGGAGAGTATGGCCAAGTGTAATAGGGATCGATGTGAAAGGGGCCACTTGTCAACATAATTGTATAAGGAGTAAGAGTGTTGTAAAAACAAGCCTGAAGGCTTTGTGTCTCAATGCGAGGAGCATTCGTAATAAGGTGGATGAGTTGAAGGTGCAGATAGCGATTAATGACTATTCTATAGTTGGGATCACGGAGACATGGCTTCAGGGTGGCCAAGGCTGGGAGCTGAACATCCAGGGATATTCAATATTCAGGAGGGATAGACGAAAAGGAGGTGGGGTAGCGTTGCTGGTGAGAGAGGAGATTAATGCAATAGAAAGGAAGGACATTAGCGTGGAGGATGTGGAATCGATATGGGTAGAGCTGCGAAACTCTAAGGGGCAGAAAACGCTAGTGGGAGCTGTGTACAGGCCACCTAACAGTAGTATTAGAGTTGGGGATGGCATCAAACAGGAAATTAGAAATGCGTGCAACAAGGGTAACACGGTTATAATGGGTGACTTCAATCTGCATGTAGATTGGGTCAATCAAATTGGCAGGGGTGCTGAGGAAGTGGATTTCTTGGAATGTATGCGGGATAGTTTTCTCAACCAACATGTGGAGGAACCAACGAGAGAGCAGGCTATTCTAGACTGGGTATTGAGTAATGAGGAAGGGTTAGTTAGCAGTCTTGTTGTGCATGGCCCCTTGGGCAAGAGTGACCATAATATGGTTGAGTTCTTCATTAGGATGGAGAGTGACAAAATTAAGTCAGAAACAAGGGTTCTGAACTTGAACAAAGGTAACTTTGAAGGTATGAGATGTGAATTGGCCAAGATAGACTGGCAGGTGATTCTTAAAGGGTTGACAGTGGATGTGCAATGGAAGGTATTTAAAGACTGCATGGATGAAGTACAAAAATTGTTCATACCAGTTTGGCAAAATAATAAATCGGGGAAGGTGGTGCATCCATGGATAACAAGGGAAATCAGGGATAGTATCAAAGCAAAAGATGAGGCATACAAATTTGCCAGAAAAAGCAGCCTACCGGAGGACTGGGAGAAATTTAGAATCCAGCAGAGGAGGACAAAGGGCTTAATTAGGAAAGGGAAAATAGATTATGAAAGGAAACTGGCAGGGAACATAAAAACTGACTGCAAAAGTTTTTATAGATATGTGAAGAGAAAGAGACTAGTTAAAACAAATGTTAGTCCCTTGCAGTCAGAAATAGGTGAATTGATCATGGGGAACAAGGACATGGCAGACCAATTGAATAACTACTTTGGTTCTGTCTTCACTAAGGAAGACATAAATAATCTGCCGGAAATAGCAGTGGAATGGGGGTCAAATAAGATGGAGGAACTGAGTGAAATCCAGGTTAGCCGGGAGGTGGTGTTGGGTAAATTGAACGGATTGAAGGCCGATAAATCCCCAGGGCCAGATAGTCTGCATCCCAGAGTACTCAAGGAGGTAGCCACAGAAATAGTGGATGCATTAGTGATAATTTTTCAAAATTCTTTAGATTCTGGAGTAGTTCCTGAGGATTGGAGGGTAGCTAATGTAATCCCACTTTTTAAAAAAGGAGGGAGAGAGAAAGCGGGGAATTACAGACCAGTTAGTCTAACATCGGTATTGGGGAAACTGCTAGAGTCAGTTATTAAAGATGGGATAGCAGTGCATTTGGAAAGTGGTGAAATCATTGGACAAAGTCAGCATGGATTTACGAAAGGTAAATCATGTCTGACAAATCTGATAGAATTTTTCGAGGATGTAACTAGTAGAGTGGATAAGGGAGAACCAGTGGATGTGTTATATCTAGACTTTCAGAAGGCTTTCGACAAGGTCCCGCATAAGAGATTAGCATACAAACTTGAAGCACACGGTATTGGGGGTTCAGTATTGATGTGGATAGAGAACTGGCTAGCAGACAGTCTCCAAATCTGAGGAAAGACATCCTTGCCACAGAGGGGCTACAGAGAAGATTCACCAGACTGATTCCTGGGATGTCAGGACTTTCATATGAGGAAAGATTGGATAGACTCGGCTTGTACTCGCTGGAATTTAGAAGATTGAGGGGGGATCTTATAGAAACTGGAACTGAAACTGGAAACTGGATAGATGCTGGAAGATTGTTCCCGATGTTGGGGGAGTCCAGAACAAGGGGTCACAGTCTAAGGATAAGGGGGAATTCCTTTAGGACCGAGATGAGGAAAACATTCTTTACACAGAGAGTGGTGAGTCTCTGGAAAACATAGAAACATAGGAATTCTCTGCCACAGAAGGTAGTTGAGGCCAGTTGATTGGCTATATTTAAGAGGGCGTTAGATGTGGCACTTGTGGCTCAAGGGATCAGGGGGTATGGAGAGAAGGCAGGTACTGAGTTGGATGATCAGCCATGATCACATTGAATGGCGGTGCAGGGTCGATGGGCCGAATGGCCTACTCCTGCACCTATTTTTCTATGTTTCTATTTGATTCATAGTTATTTATAAGATGCTGTAAGATACAAGATTGGTACTGTGTGTGCCTACAATATAACAGCAACTACATCAAAAGGCACATCAATGCATGTGAAGTATTATTGATACATTTTGAGGACTTAAAACAGTGCCCCATAAATGCAAGCATTTATTTTTTCTGCTATTTCAATTAATTGTAGCACAGGAGTCTACGCATTAAGACATATTTCTCACTACTGAAGTGTTGTTCTGGATTGTGTTGTGTCACCACTACTAATTAGATTTTCACACCCATAATATGATATGTTACATGTCCTCAATGTGTAATTATTATGGTAGAAATAAATCCACTGCAATCAATAGACCATTTAAGTCTCCAGCAGTCATTAGTTCCAAAAACTTGAACTACAAAAGAGCTACAGGCATATCAGGGGAATAGCAAGTAAGGAAAAATGAAAATTGGAACATATGCAAAAATTAAAGTATAGCTTTAAAAGCAGGCAAAAAAACGGAGATAAAAATAACTCCATGAGCTGCAGAAACACTAAGAATGCTTTCTGTACTATACTTTACATATCATTTTTAAGATTTATTGCTGTTCTTATCTTTAGGTTGCCATCTTTACCTTCCTTCAGTGTTGAAATCATGAATGGTTCTGCTTGACATTTCCAAGCCGAAACTGACGCCAAGCTGAGGTAACTATTAGCGAGGATGGCCTTTCTAGACGGCTGCCCCTGAGGAGCAGCAGGTGGGCGGTTAAAGAAAAGATTCTTGCATGAAATTTCAAGGGCTTGCCCACACATGCACCCACTAGATTGCATGAACTGTCAGCTTGATGTGCTGTGGCCTGGATGGAATTAAATCTCTCCAAAAGCTTTTACTTGTCAAGTCTTGTTATGTTCCGTTGTTGAATTTGGTACTCTTGCCATTAGCACAGCAAGGCATACATCTCTGTGTATACTCCCACAGTGAACAGCAACCTGCATTCAGCTAGTACACAGCTAGTTAATGCACCACAAGCCTCATTACATCAGGCAAATGTTTGCTGGGCACCCACAGTGGGAGGGAATTGTGTGCTGCCAGGGAAGTCCAAGAAAGGATTCAATGGTGGAGAAAAGCAGCGGTAATTGAGCACTAGCTCATCAGTGGTTGTTGAAGGTCTTCAACACAGCTTGCTGCTGTAGATCCAAGAACAGGGAAGTTCTTCTTGGCTCTATTTCCAGATATTTAAAAAGTAGGTATGTTACAAAATGTACCTTTACCGGCGCTGCACTTCTGCCGCTCCCCGTGTGCGTGACTTTCGCGCCTTGCAGAGGGGGGTGGGCTTAAAGTGCCGTTTTTCAACAGGCAGGACAAATCGATCAATGTCGGGCGATTTGGTTGCTGAAGAAAAATCGCTCCGACATTTCATGAATGGTGGTATTTTTAAATTACTCTACATTATTTATTAACTAGAGTAATTTAAAAATCACCTTCAAAAGCCGTGAGCGCAGACAACCGGAAGCATTTTCCGTAGGGGAGAAAAAAAGGTAAATACTTTATTTTTATATTAAAAGTTGGTTTTTCGGGAGGCATTAATAATATTTTTATGTTGCGAAATGGGGTCCCCAAAAAATGTATGAACCCCCAGTATTTTTCCCCCCGACTTCACCGCTAACCGCAACGTTCTAATCCACCACATTCCACTAAAACCCACTCGCTAGTTGATTTAAATGGCCATTAATTTACAGCATAAAACACTAAATTCCTTCCATTTGGCCCAGAAATTCATGAAAATTAGATTTAAAAATTATGTTATATTGTGGATTATTGTGTGAATGTTATTTGGACACTTAGGCTATTTTAAAAAAGTTTATCTTTTCTTAAGAAATTGATAGATGTTTAGATCTACTCATTGAATTTTGTAATTAGCTACAATTAGATAACTAACTAATTATATGCTTTAATTTCAGGTAATCCAAGTAAGATTGTTTAATATTTGTTTCAGAATGCTTCAATCTATAATAACTGAAAATGTCATTGAGTTCTCTTAATTTTTAAGAATGTTATGGACTTTTAACTTTTCCAGATCACAGCTTTTGAGGAAAGGCAATGGGAAGCAAGATGCTCATTTCCGAGTATGAAAATGGCCATAACTTTCTTAATACTGAAGATATGAAAGTAAATTAGGTGTCAAATTAAACTTCTTTTTATGCTTTATCTGATGGGATAAATTGCAGACTTGATTTTTAAAATCTCAAAATTGTGTAACATTGCTATAAAAAGCACACCTTTATGTGTTGGCATTTAGTGGAAGCTTAAATATTCATTAAATTACATTCGGACCTTGTAGCTGTGCTGTCATGAGGGAGAAAATGTTGTAAAATTATTATTTAACAGGCATAACAACCTTTATTTGCAAATGCTTATTTTAGGTATAAGCTTTGGATATCTAATTTTGTTTGTCTCCAAAAGCATAGCTAAAAAAAGCACCTCTGATACAGAACATGCACCTGCACAGCAATTGTCTTCTAGGGGGTTTACGGGTCCAGTTTTTGTCTTAAATCCATCTTTGGTCACTATGTTCAAATACTGGAATTATTCATGACTGATTCTAAATGAAACATTGGGAACATAATAGTGACTGGTGCTACTCGCAGTTTAACGTTGCATAGCAACAAAATGATGACTCCTTTAACCTGCTGCAACTAACTGTGGTAGTAATCCAAATCTTCAGAAGCAAAAAAATTATTGAAACTGCATTTATTTAAAGATTTGTCAAAGAGCAAGTGTTAACGGGGTCATTTAACAGATCACAATAATTAGAATATCTATGAGCATAAAAAAAGTTTTGACTTGTGATGTAGCTAACTACCCATTTCACCCGGCATATGTAGAGTGGTCTAGCCAATTCATTTATTCTTGTTATACAAAGGAAAATATGCTATTGTTCTGTAAGCTACTTTGTTACACTCTTTTTGAAAATTCTGCAACAGCATTTCCTTAAACCAAAAGAAATAAAATAGAAAAAAAACTCACTCATCTTAAACCTGGCATTCAGTAATTCTTGAAATTTTCTGGAACCAAAGCAGCATCAATTGTCTGGAGATGAAATGGTGATTCAGCTGATGCCAAAAATAAATTCCATGTTTTCGCATTGACCTGGGACCCACAAAAAAAGATATGCTGATGCAGCAACATGAGGTAAGAATTCTCCCTCCGTTTCTTCAATAACTTTCTATAATTGAGCTTCCACCATGTAGATTCCTGCCATGTACCTGATACTGTGAAAAACATTTGGCACTTCATAAGAGAGTTGGTAAAGGATGAAATGCTGTGATTCCACTCTAATATTATGGATGGGATTGGAAAAGATTCAATCCGTATATCCGGGAAACTACTAATCTAAGAAATCTGGTTGAGACTTTAATGGACACGAAGGAAGCACTTTTGATCTTCCCTCGTTTCATTATTGATTCCAAAATTATAAACCGCATTATTTAGAAGCGGTATATTAACCTCATAAAACAGTACTTTTATCATATTACTATATAATCCCCTTTAGTCTAAATTAAAGTGCTGAGTGATACATTTTTATGCACAAATATGAATTTTGTTCTATCTGCGCATCATACGTCATACTTACACTTGATCTCAGAATACAATCAATTTTATGCACAATTTGTGATTTTAAGATTTAAAAAACCCTTCACTGAATATGAACATGTTTTTATGGACTGTTTCCAATTGTTGACAGTCTAAAAATTATAAATCATGGATTGTAAAATGAAGTAACTTGAGATTTTGTCAAAATATTTCACTTAAGTGTTTAGGTTTCCTCATTAAGGAATTACATGCGGCATGGTCACATTTTTCTAACTATAAGTATTCACATTCCTATTTAATATTATTTTACTTTAAATTCATATCTACCTCACTTCACATTAAGGATAAACTCTGAGTAACTGTAAAAACCCCTATCCCCGCCTATTAATCTGGAAAGGCATTTTTATCCTTTCTTGGCCATTATTCCAACAAATGTTCTAGAACGGCCAAGAAGAGAGCCTCTCGTCAGTTTCCACTCAAAGAAGCTCCACACTGTTTTAGTTTACTTCATTAAAGTGCTTCATGAAAGGAGTTCTGCAAATTTAAGCCAGTATAATTCTAGTGTATAAATGGAGAATTGGGATTACCTCACAAGTTTTAAATTATTCTAATTCAGTGCAAAATTTAAATTGCAATCAAATAGGCTGCAATTTAGCTGGTGTGGAAAGCAATTGCAGCTTGCGACTGGGAGTCTTCTGCAAATTAAGTTAATTTTCTATTGTTGGGTGTATTTAGAAGAATCAATTGGCATTGCAACTGATATAGACAGGATTGCAGATAGTTAAGATTGCCAGCAGGTAGTTAGGATGGTGGGAAGAGAGGAAGGTGGGAGGGGTTGCTGGGATTTATCTTTGTTTATGGAGAGTATTGGCCAATTCTTTGGAACGGAATGTGAAAAAGGCAAGTACAATCTACTGCCAACACTCCTGCAAAATTTGACATTAACATTCATAAGCAAATAGTCTTTGCAGAGGTAATTTGATGATATAAATGTTATGTCCGTAGAGTAGCAGCAAAATCTACAGATGTGCAGACAATGAGAGGGAAATGTCCTGAGATTTCTTGCTTTCTCAATGACATTTCAGGATTACTGGAGATCGTTCATACAGGGGAAATTGTGCAGTGTGTAATTAAGGAATAGAGCAGAGTGGCTCTTCAAACAGTTAAAGAGTATCAACAGAAACCTTCAAGACCAGGAATTATTTACTACAATATTTAATATTCCCTCGAAAGAGATCAAATTTATTCTCAACAGGGTAGAATTTACATAAGGTATAAAAATGAGCACAATTGTAATGGACAACACTATGTAGAAATGTATTTTGGAACAATCAGTAACGTAAAGAGAATAGTTTCATTTTTACATTCTATTTACCTACATTCTCTTTTAACTGATTTGTTGGAGACAGGAAATCTATGGATCATGCATACAAAAAAAGTTGAAATAGCAACAGCAGTCAGCTGTTCCACAAAGCAGCGCCTCCATCTCATTATTTTACATCAAAATAACTGTACACCCACACATAGAAGGAAGATCTCAGTCAATTTCTTTGTTAAAGAAGGTTTAAGGATTAGATACTTTGAAGTTTCAAAGGTCTTACAGCAGGATTTTTCCACAGTTATTAAACTAATCGAGCAATAACCTACATCAAGAACAAAAAGGACCTAGACATTAAAAAAAAATTAATGTTTTCAGAATGTAAGCAGTTTTATAAAAGCCACATTCATTCTCTGCACCTCTGCTTTTAGTGAACTTGTGAATAGGCAACAAATGATTACGCCAGATAAGAATGATTCTACCAGGTGACGAAGGAAGCAAAACCCAACATTTGCAGTTTCCCTCAGAATCATTGTCTTCAGACTGAAGAAGGGTCTTGACACGAAATGTCACCCATTCTTTCTCTCCAGAGATGCTGCCTGTCCCACTGATTTACTCCAGCATTTTGTGTCTATCTTAAACCAGCATCTGCAGTTCCTTCCCACACATCATGCCTGTCACTCAGACTGCACAAGGTTGTAGTGACTGCTTAACCCCTTAGATGTTACACTGAAACCATCTTCTACGTTCAGAAATTTGCTCTGTACTCAAATCTCTTCCTTCACTGTCATGAACTCTGTCACTTTATTGCAAGCTTGTCTCCATGGCAAAGACTGAATTTGTTAATCCAAAATGCTTGAACAGAAAGCATGTGTCCTGTATTTTGATTCCTGCATTCATTGCAAGCATCAGTGTCTCCTTATCTCCATGCCTCAGTTCTAACAGTTTAGTTTAGTTTAGTTCAGAGATACAACGCGGAACTAAACTAAACCCCTCGGCCCTTGAGTCCACACCAACCAGCGATCCCCACACATTAACGCTACCCTACACACACTAGGGACAATTCACACTTATATCAAGCCAATTAACCTCAAACCTGCACAACTTTGGAGTGTGGGAGGAAACTGGAGATCTCGGAGAAAACCCACGCGGTCACGGGGAAAACGTGCAAACTCCGTACACACAGCACCCGTAGTCGGGTTTGAAATGGGGTCTCCAGCACCGTAAGCGCTGTAAGGCAGCAACTCTGCCACCCTGCCACCCAGTCTCATTTGTGTTTTCATAACTCTCCATTGCCTTAACTGCTGCTAGCTGCTTGACATTGTTTCCACCTAACCCTCCTGTGTTGACCAATGCCTCATTCTTTCTCTTTCACGAGAGGAGGCTGGTCACTTACTCTTCAAAGCTCTGACCCTAACACTTTACCCTTCCTTGCATATTCCTTCAAAAGGCTGGTTAAAAAAAAAGTAATATGAAATGTGGCGTGTGAATGTGTGTGTGGTGAGGAGGGATTGCAAATCCAAGAGTTTGAAGAGAGGCCACTTCCAGTCTTCTATTACACTGTTGAAGAAATTGTGATGAAAACCAATAAGAATAGCACAAATGTACGAAAGATTGCACCAATAGCATTCAGGCCCTTTCCTGAACACATGTTGCTGGCTCCCTCACTCGCTCACTCACTCAATCTACTCACTCACTCAATCTACTCACTCTGAAGATGGGTCTCAACCCAAAACGTCGCCTATCTCCTTCGCTCCTTAGATGCTGCTGCACCCGCTGAGTTTCTCCAGCTTTTTGTGTAACCCCCAATCTACTCACTCGTCTGTTTTACTCTCATGGGATGAGTTCCAGGGTTTTATTTTCTCTCTATGAGGCATACTAAATCAATACAAAAATATACAAGAGGAGGATAATAAAGAAATTGGAACCGGTAACAAAAAAATAACAGTTGTACCTTCATAAAACCAAATTAATAAATCGATGTTTGAACTTTTATGAGAACTAGTGAATAAAGAAGATGAGCACAGAAGATCATAACTGAGTAAAGGAAAAGTGTTCTTTGATCCATATCTCACATCAAGTTGCATTACAATTGATCTAATATGCTCACCCAAGCATCAGATTTCTGAAAACTTTTAGTTCTGTCATTTGTTTCAAAGGCGGCAGCAATGTCAGTCCATAAAAATATAACATAGGCACCTGCAATAGTTCTTCATAGATTCTTCAGATGCATGACTTGGAATATTTCAAAACTTTAGAGACATCATTACACCTATCATTAATTAATCAAATCTGTGTTAGTCTTTGCAGAAAACAGGATAACACAAACTTATATATTACAATTCAACTTCTATTTTCATTGATATAGCACAGGGGTGGAGTCTCTACTCCTCAGCTTTAATGTTTTACAAACCAATAAACATGAAAGATGAAAAGGAAACAAATTCAAGAAGTCCTGAAACATTGTTGGATTGGAAAGCCATAGAGATAAATGTAAAAAAAGTGTATATGGTGGAATTCGGAAATGAAACAGAAAGTGCAGGAAATACTCAACTAGTCAGCAGCATCTGGAATCAATGAAAAAGAGTGAACATTTCAATGAATTACCTTAATGAAAAGTCACTCAATAAAACATTAACACCATTTCTCTATCCATGAGCCTGCCAAGGATTTCAAACATTTTTTGCTTTTGTTGAAGATTGTAAGTGAACAGGAAAAACCTGTTCTGAAATCAAGACTTGTTTATGGAGGCAGAGTGCATGGCACAGGCACAAAATTTGTATTGAATTGGGCTTTACAAATGAAGATACAGTTGGAGTCTTAACAAAGAAAAATGTAGTTGAGATGAGAAAGGATTATAAATTTCAACACGCCCAGCGACACTAGTCCCACTTGCCTGCGCTTGGTCCATATCCCTCCAAACCTGTCCTATCCATGTACCTGTGTAACTGTTTCTTAAACGTTGGGATAGTCCCAGCCTCAACTACCTCCTCTGGCAGCTTGTTCCATACACCCACCACCCTTTGTGTGATAACGTCACCCCACAGATTCCTATCAAATCTTTTCCCCTTCACCTTAAGCCTATGTCCTCTGGTTCTCGAGTCCTATTCAAAAGACTTGATTCTCAACTGTTCTCTGAATTGTTCTACTTCCTGAGAAGATTACGGAGAGTTGGTCTGTCAAGGAGAACTCTCTCTAACTTCTACAGATACACAGTAGAGAGCTTGCTGACCGGTTGCATCGTGGCTTGGTTCGGCAACTTGAGTGCCCTGGAGAGGAAAAGACTGCAAAAAGTAGTAAACACTGCCCAGTCCATCATCGGCTCTGACCTTCCTTCCATCGAGGGGATTTATCGCAGTCGCTGCCTCAAAAAGGCTGGCAGCATCATCAAGGACCCACACCACCCTGGCCACACACTCATCTCCCTGCTACCTTCGGGTAAAAGGTACAGGAGTCTGAAGACTGCAACAACCCGGTTTAGGAATAGCTACTTCCCCACAGCCATCAGGCTATTAAACTTAGCTCGGAACTCTGAACATTAATATCCCTCCATCTGTTATTTGCACTTTATTAATTTATCAATTCACGGGTGTATTTACGTATAGAATTGTAGTCAATGCCTTCTATGTTCTGTTGTGCTATGCTATGTTGTGTCAGGGACACATGACAATAAACTCTTTTGACTCTTTTGACTTTGAATTGTTCCCACTACTTCACTTATTTGTGAAGAACCACTGCAAAGAGCAACAACAATTCAGTGGTATTATCTGACATTCCTTTCAAAATCTGACTCCATAATGAAGAACAGAATAAACAAGAATAAACGTGTCACATGTCCCATACCTAGTAATGTGCCTTTGGGACATGTTTGGGACATCCAGTGGTCCATTGTTTCCTTTAATACATGCATGATGAAATGCTTTTACAAATCTCGGACTGCGGTGGATGCTTCCCCATTGCCAGAATGTTGCAGTGCCCACATGACCACCCCAAACGACTCCGCTGTAGGCACAGTGCCACGCTGAATGTTGTCCAAACCTCATTCAAGGTCAACCTCAACTGAGTGTACCACATGAATAACACCCTTGATAAATTGGTTAACATTTTCATGATTTATGTTATTTATGTTGGTTTAACATAACAGCTGTGGAATGCATGCTGTTTAAGAGAACACCGATTGAGGTGCTTAAAAAAGAAAGATGTTATGATGGCAACAATTTTACTGAATTTCATAACTTTAAAAGGTGGAGAAAGCATTTTCATTTGTTCCATTCATAAAATATGTAAACGAGCAAAAATTACAGGACTTTGGTGAAGGAATCTGAGAACTGAACCAACCGGATAGCTCTTACAATAAGTTAGGTTTCCAGTCCACAGGCAGAATTAAAGGGTTATTTTCCTGGAATGGAGCCGAGTAGTCCAGATTGTGGGAAGCAGACTTGGGTTTACAACGTGAGAGCCCCACTGGCGTTTAGCAAGGATCTACGTCACAATTACGCTTCACAATAGCAACAGACTGAGCCAGGACATGTTGGGAAAGGTGTTTTGTGCTACAACTGGCAGAAAGTTTGCAAATCCCTGTGCAACTGCCTAAGGGCCAAGTTCACTGCCTAAATCCACCAGTTGATTTCCTGGGTGAGCTCCTCTAATGAACTCCCCACAAATGTAAGAGTTTCCCAGCTGTTTCTGTGGGGAATCTGATCATCAACCTGCACCAGGTCTAAAGCTCAATTATTTGAAAAGGATAAGGTTAAATGAAAGGTAATTTCTTTGTTAAATTACTTGGATTCACCTAAATGATTTTACTTCGCAGTCACGTGAGTGACTACGTGAAGAAGTCCCGCCAGGCGTATGCGCGTCATTACGTCCGTGCATGTTGCACTGAACGGGCTGGAGGGCACAGCTCCACCAGCGGTAAGTAGTAAACTCACAGGTAAGTGGTTTTAAAAAACTTTGCCTGAGAGTATTTAACTCCGTAAAGCTGGCTCGAGAAGTCTGTGGGAGTTGGTGGTATGGAGCGGTCAGGTAGGAGAGTTCGCTCTAAGCGTGGATCCACAGATTCACTAAATTGATCGTGTCGGGAGATGAGTGAGGCAACGCCGGTTCCGATACCGGGTGCCGTTTTACCGACTGCAGTTGCATTAGAAAGTGAACTTTCCACGGCAGTTCCAGTTACTCAGAGGGCTGAGGCCACCGACAGCCATAGAAAAACTAAAAGAAAATCTAATAGACCTGTGTTATCAGATGAGTCTGAAGAAGAATGTGACTCCCCTCCAGATAATAAAAGAATGTGGGGTAGGATGCAGAATATGGAGAAGATGCTCCAAACTCTGATAAAACAAGGGTCTAAGGACCCAGTGATTCCCCAGGCAGCTATTCACCAAGGCCCATATCAAGAGGAATATGTGGACTATCAGCAAGGGGATTTCCTTCCAGCGCCTTGTTTAGGACTGGAGGATGCCTCCCTAATATATGACTTGGGAGAAGCGGGGCATGATGCAGCTGACCCCATGTTTGGTGTCCCTGCTTATGATGGTTCAGCCATTCATTCCCTATCGGGGCTCATCCGTTAGTATCCCGATTTATGAGAGGAATTTTTAACAAAAACCCTCCTAAACCTAGATATACAGAAATCTGGGATATCAGTATAGTTCTCACACTGCTTCGGCTATGGGCTCCGTCGTTGTCTATGCAGAGATTAACTCTGAAAGTGGTTATGCTTATGGCGCTGGTTTCAGCACAATGTGTACAAACATTACAATTGTTACGAATAGATTGTATGCATTTGTCTGTAGATGACATTACATTTTATGTCTATAATTTAATCAAACAAAGCAGGACAGGTATGGCAGGAACCAAGGTGGCATTTTAACCATATCCTGTTGACCAAATGTTATGTGTAGTTAAACACTTAAGGCAATATCTTGAGTTAACAGGGAGTCTCAGGGGTTCTGAGACAGGACTGCTCATTAGTCACAAAAAGCCATATAAAAGAGTGTCAGTACAAACTATTTCTAGATGGTTGAAACAGGTTCTCAATTGTGCTGGAGTCGACACTCATGTGTTTAAATCTCACTCCACCAGGGCGGCTTCCACATCCACGGCAAAGGCTCAGGATGTGCCGCTAAACCAAATCCTCGCGGCCGCAGGATGGTCTAGAGAATCAACTTTCTCACTGTTTTATGATAAACCTGTACAGACAGTGCCACGGTTTGGGCAGGCTGTTTTGGGTTCCATTTAATTCATTTGCTTTGTTTATATCATTGTTTGTAATTTCCTCCTGGGATAGAGAGGTTATTACTGATTTTTTGTTATTATTGTTATTAAAAATAGTTATTGAATAATTTGAAGCAATGTTCAATATATTATTTATTTACTACTGTGTCAACCGAAGCAGTTGTCATATGGAGTGCATCTACGGCATGTAAACACAGAGCTTTGAAATCTTCACGTAGTCACTCACGTGACTCCGAAGTAAAATGGTAAGATTAAACGAGAGTTTACCAGTTCGAAGTTTGATCCTTATTTTATGAGGAGTTACGTTGAGGGATTACGTGCCCTCCGCTCCCACCCTCATAATCTAAGAGATCATCTGGTAGTTCTAATCTTCTTAAAACCTTACTATATTACTTCGGCTATATATGTTTCTGTGTTTTCAGACCGTTGCTTTGAAGTATGACGTGCATGCGCCTGGTGGGACTTCTTCACGTAATCTCTCAACGTAACTCCTCATAAAATAAGGATCAAACTTCGAACTGGTAAGTTCTCATTTAATCTTACTATTTTATTTCTTTAAACATGTTCATTGGTTTTTCTGATTTTTAATCCACTTTTTAATAGTTTCATCCAAATTTTTTTTTTTTTTTTTTGAATATATTTTTATTAGAGGCCATACATATAACAAATAATATAGCATTTTTTTCCAAATATAGTTGATACATCTTTCCAAAATTATATAAATGTTAACAAAATATATATATTGGCCTCACTTTTTTTTATAGAGTGAAAAAACTATAAAGAAAGAATAGTGAATAATTATAAGAGTATGATTATGGTTGATTAATATAAAGAAGAGAGAGAAGAAAAAATAAAAATAAAAATAAAAATAAAATAAAATAAACAAAAACAAAAAACAAAAAAATAAAAAATAAAAATAAAAATATTTGTGGAAAAGAAAACGGTATACAACTTGTCAATGAGTGGAACAATTTCTAATTATAATATATGGAGACAAGTATGTAAATCTGATCTTAAACATTTTTGTTTGATCTTTCCACCGGGTACTCATTGAGTTTCAATGCTGAGCCCAGCTACCCCTTCATATAATCAGTTTCATCCAAAATTAATTAAATATAATTAAAAGTCTTTTTCAGCCATTTCAAAACCAGAACTTGTTCTGGTTCACCTGTGCGGCGCACATTATCACACCGTGCGCCAGTGCAAGTTCACGTTGGCTGATCCACGGAAGGTAAACTTGTAACTTGTAGAAACAAAGAACTGCAGATGCTAGTTTCCAAAAAAGTGACATTGTAGATCAGGTCTGAAGAAGGGTCCCGACCCGAAACGTCACCTATCTACAGTATGTTCTCCATGGATGCTGCCTGACCAACTGAGTTACACCAGCACTCTGTCTTAAGCTGTTGACCTCTCAGCATGTTCTGTTGCATTAGCTTTCATAGATAAGACTTTAATCCCATCTATGTCAATGCCATCATTTACAACTTTCTTTAACTTTAAGGACAATCAATTAAGGACAATTTTAAGGACAATCAGTCCCAAAAATGTAACTTCTACCCTACAGCATTGAATGAGTATAAAACAACAAAGAGGTACACATTCTATTGCCAGTTCAGATCATTGAGTTATATTTTCATCTCAAACTATACTCTCAAGCCTTCCACTTATCAGCATGGTCAACACTGATAGCAGTAAAGGGATACTCTGTTGTCCAAGGTGCTGCTTCTCGGATAAGATTTAACATCTTAATTCCCAGATAAGATCTTAATGGGATAAGTTAATTAATTGAATATTCTCTCATGCATATTGATGCATTGGTAAATATTAATCTTCATCAGGAAATAATGAAACAAGCTAACTAGTCCTTCATCTTAATAAAATCCATACTGTAGAAAATACTTGTGCCATGGTGAGCCTAGTAACAAAAGTGATCGAATTCTGTAATTTATCATATGTACCCTAATTTGATGCATTTTGTGGAGGTATTTCAAACTTTGCTTGTGATGAAAGGTCGCTGTTTTTAAATGTTAGTTCAGTTACTCTCTCTTCACCTATTGATAGTTGATTTCAGACTATTCCCTTTCATTTACTTCTTTTCACATATGTGAAAAGAAGTAAATGAAAAGGAATGAAAACTATGGATAAATCTCTGGAACTTAACAGTAAATAATTGTGTTTAGCTATGTAATTGGTTACATCTGGTAACGAGCTTGAACCAATTTGAAGGTGTAAAGGAACAAAGAGAAGATTGCCAAATTAATTTAATTTTATTGATGGAATTGCTTTGAAAATGTTATTCAAGAAAGGCAACTAATCAACAGGTACTCAGCGCACTCTACAATTTACAATTAATTTACAATAAATAGATTAATTACAGTCTTTAAAAAAAAAAGGTTATCTAAGAATACAAGCAAAGATCAAATTATGCAGATCTCTAAATATCATTGAGTAACTTTTAAACTAGCCCCAATTTGGTTTATGTATACAAACCAGAGAATACTGCATCACAACTGGGCAGTGGAAGGCAGTGGAAGCCCGCCTAGGTCACCAAGTCTGACGCCAGTAATGGAACATTTCTGAAGCCTACGCTTACTTTTAGTAAAGGTTTAAAAGCCATGTCGAAAAACAAAAACAGGACTGATAATCTTGGGACTTCCTTTTCAAAATGCAGGCACAACATCTTTAACAGATATATTCTGAATAAGAGAATAGAGCTGCAATATTGGGCTCCAGAGAGTCAAAATGCAACAGAATAATTGCAATTTTACTTTGGAGTCACGTGCGTGACTACGTGAAGAACCCCATCCAGCCATTGGTGCAGTCGGCGGGTTAGAGCAGCAGAGCTCCTCCAAGCGGTAAGTTTAAAACATAAGGTAAGTTTCAAACTTTGCTTACGTTCACTTTCTGTTTTACCGGTAGGGTGTAGACCGTTAAAATGTTACAGAAAGTGAAGAAGGTGTCGGCGAGGCGATCCGCAGGGAAAAGGTTCGAGGACCGTGATAGTATTGTTAGCGGATGCCCGCGTAGGTCACCAAGTCTGACGCCAGTAATGGAGCTAGCGACACTGGACCTGCTGTCTGTGAGCAGCGTAGCCATGCCGGTAGGGCGTAAGGCTACTGCGAAATCAAATAGGCCCGTGGACCCAGAGTCGGGCCTGAAGGTTTTACCCTCACAATGAGAGACCGCTTGCTCACGGCTCTCCCAGGTCGAGGTCTTATTACAAAAGATGCTCGATAGGGACGAACTCCGTGAGGAGGAGTGGAGCCCACGCCAGGCTAGTGGAGAACCTGTGCTAGCAGCACCTATAATAGGGCTGCAAGACTACTGGGTGGGGAGAGCCACCAGGGAGTGGAACTTGAAGTTATTCCGAATATAGCAGATACATTTGCAGTCCCGAGAGAGGCAGGAGAGCCGTTAGGGGAAGAATTGGCATCAGCCACCCAATATATGCTCTCTCATCAGCTGCAAGTATTGGCCATGGATGAGGCGGCTAAAAAGTATGAAGCCCCTATCAATTGTGGTTTACTAAAGGTACCAATGGTAAACCATCTCATATGGACACAGTTGGGGGCTGTCAGCAAGATCCCAAGAACTAAAATTTCAAAAAGTATTGAAATTACTTTCAGCGGGGCTTACGGCATTTGCTATTACAGTAGACAAGGGACATATGTCGGAAGCTTACCAAGATGCACTGGGACTTCTGTGTAGTGCCTATTTTGAAATTAACAATACAAGAAGAAGTGCTACTCGGCCAATTATTAATCCTAACCTGGCATCACTGTGTAAGCCGCCCAGCGTACAAGCGCCTAATCTCTTGTTTGGTGGGGATCTCGCCAAGTGAGTTAAAGAACTCCATGAGGATGCTAGAACTATGGGCCTCATCGAGCCGGGTGGCAAACTAGGGAAAAGGGTTTTTCCTTACCGGCGGGGTACCGCTACGGTCACCGGGAAAGGGACCAGCCACTCAGCTTCGCAATCTCGGAGCTGGCAGCCTGCCACAGGTGTGAGGGGAAGGATGACTTTCCCTACAAAGGGTCGGGGGCAACAAGGGCAGCCAGGACAGATGCAGGTGAGAAATGTTCCTCCTAAAGAAAATAAATCAAGTGAAATAGATGTTCAAATTGGGGGCAGATTACACTTCTTTCTCAAACAATGGCAGGAGAAAACATCAATTCATTTATACTGAGCAGTATGGAGGGGGTTAAAATTGAATTTTACTCTACTGTGTGTCCACCTAATCAGCATGTTCCAAGTTGGAAACTTATATTTTCAGAAGAAGAGAATGTGCACATACAAGCAGAACATAACACATTACACAAAAAAGGGGTTATTGAGAAGTCAGTTCGTCAAAACTGTCAGTTTGCGTCAAGTATTTTTCCTTTGTCTAAAAAGACTGGGGGATGTAGAATCATTCTGGACCTGACGAGCTTGAATTCCTTTGTTTGCCAAAGGCATTTCAAAATGGAAACTTTTTCTATGGCTAAACATCTGGTTTCCAAAGGGTGTTATATGGCCAGCATTGATTTAAAGGATGCATATTACTCAGTGTCTATTCATTGTGATGATAGGAGGTATTTAAACTTTATCTGGATGAGTCAGTTGTGGCAATTCAAAGCATTGCCTAATGGGTTAACTTCAGCTCCTGCATTATTTACCAAATTGTTAAAACCTGTTCTGGGATTACTCCAAGCTCAGGGGCATGTTGTAATGACCTATTTAGACGATATTTTAATTGTCGGGAAGACTCGGGCTGTAGCTGAATCATCTGTTTCAATTATTAAACTCACTTTTTAACAATTAGGGTTCGTCATTCATCCAGATAAATCCAAATTATCACCAGTTCAAATCATTGATTATTTGGGCTTTATCATTAATTCAAATCACATGTTAGTGACTTTGCCCAGGGACACATGGCAGCAGTTAATTGAGGATTGTGTTAATCTCCTTAGTGAACAACGACCTGCAAATGGACAAGTAGCCAGTTTAATTGGTAAATTGGTGGCTGCTTTTCCAGCTGTGCAGTTTGGACCGCTGCATTATCAACAATTACAATGAGCAAAAGAACAGGCACTGAGGACACATGTGGGTCATTTTGATAGGCCTATGCAATTGTCAGCTGGGGCAATTTCAGACATTCAATGGTGGATCATAAATGTCTCAAAAAGCTTGGTTGAACCACCTTCCATAATATTACAGACGGATGTCAGTGCGCTGGGTTCCTACATATATGTCTTCCAGTTGTGGAGGCAGATGGAATACTGATGAGATATCCCTTCTTCAATTAAGAGGGATCAATTATTTAGAGCTTTTGTGAACCTGGTATGAGCTTAAAGCTTATTGCTCTGCCAGGAGTGACTTGCATGTGCAGGTTCAGATTGGCAACACTGCAGCAGTGGTATATGTAAACCACATGGGTGGAGTCAAGTCACAGTCTTGTGATAGACTGGCTAATCAGATCTGGGGCTGGTGCTTTGACCAAAACATCTGGCTTTCAGCAATATATTTACCAGGTAGATTCAACACAGTAGCTGACACTAGGTCACGCCAATTCAATGATAACATAGAATGGATGTTAAATCAGGACATATTTAATAGTAAGATTAAATGAGAACTTACCTGTTCGAAGTTTGATCTTTATTTTATGAGGAGTTATGATGAGGGATTACGTGAAGAAGCCCCGCCAGGCGCATGCTCGGCATACTACAAAGCAGCGGCGTGAAAAACACAGAACCAATAGCCGGAGTAAGATAGTAAGGGTCACAAAGACTAGAACTACCAGATGATCATTTAGATTATGAGGGTCGGGAATGGAGGGCACGTAATCAGGTCTTTGCAGACTTTGATCATGCAGAGGTCCCAATTCGACAGCAGGAATGCTGCTATCACTTTACCAGTAACCGTAGCTACTTCTTGGATGGTGGGATAATGTTTTTTACCAAGACATGGGAGTTACGATGAGGGATTACGTGCCCTCCGCTCCCAACCCACATAAATATCATCTGGTAGTTCTAGTCTCTGTTATCTTACTATTATACTTCAGTCATTATTACCTGTGATTTCACTCCGCTGCTTTGAAGATTGACGCACCAACGGCTGGACGGGGTTCTTCACGTAATCCCTCATCGTAACTCCTCATAAAATAAAGATCAAACTTCAGACTGGTAAGTTCGTGTTTAATCTTACTATTTTCTTCCAATTCCATGCATGAATTGTAAGTGCTCAATGTCAGCATGGTTTACAGGGCCCTCCATAATGTTTGGGACAAAGACCCATCATTTTTGTTTATTTGCCTCTATACTCAACAATTTGAGATTTGTAATAGAAAAAATCACATGTGGTTAAAATGCACATTGTCAGATTTTATTAAAGGCCATTTTATACATTTCAGTTTCACCATGTAGAAATTACAGCTGTGATTATTTCAGGGCACCATACTGTTTGGGTCACATGGCTTCACAGGCATTTGTAATTGCTCAGGCGTGTTTAATTGCCTCCTTAATGTAGGTATAAGATAGCTCTCAGCACCCAGCCTTTCCTCTAGTCTTTCCATCACCTTCGGAAACTTTTATTGCTGTTTATAAACATGAGGATCAAAATTGTGCCAATGAAAGTCAAAGAAGCCATTATGAGGCTGAGAAACAAGAATAAAACAGTTAATCACCCAAACCTTAGGCTTACCAAAATCAACTGTTTGGAACATCATTAAGAAGAAAGAGAGCGCTGGTGAGTTTACTAATCGCAAAGGGTCTGGCAGGCCAAGGAAGACCTCCACAGCTGATGACAGAGAATTCTCTCTATAATAAAGAAAAATCTCCAAACACCTGTGAGACAGATCAAAAACACTCTTCAGGAGTCAGGTGTGGATTTGTCAATGACCACTGACCACAGAAGACTTCATGAACAGAAATACAGAGGCTACACTGCAAGATGCCAACCACTGATTAGCTGCAAAAAGAGGATGGCTAGGTTACGGTTTGCCAAGAAAAGAGCAATCACAGTTCTGGAAAAAAAGGTCTTGTGGGCAGATGAAACGAAGATTAACTTATATCACAGTGACAGTAAGAGTAAAATATGGAGGAGAGAAGTGCCCAAGATCCAAAGCATACCACCTCATCTGTGCAAAATCCACAGTGGGGGTGTTATGGCCTGGGCATGTATGGCTACTGAAGGTGTTAAAGAAGGAACTGCAGATGCTGGAGAATCGAGGGTTACACAAAAAGCTGGAGAAACTCAGCGGGTGCAGCAGCATCTAAGGAGTGAAGGAGATAGGCGACATTTCGGGTCGAGACCCTTCTTCAGACTGGTCAGGAATCAGGGAAACGAGAGACATAGACGGTGATGTGGAGAGATAAAGAACAATGAATGAAAGATATGCAAAAAAGTATCGATGATAAAGGAAACAGGCCATTGTAATCTGTTTGTAGTGTGAAAATGAGAAGCTAGTGCGACTTGGGTGGGGGAGAGATAGAGAGAGAAGGAATGCCAGGGCCCGAGGGCTGAGGGAGAGGTGGGAAGGGGAGGAGGCAGCCAGGGTTAACAGAATTTAGAAAATTCAATGTTTAAGCCCAGAGGATGCAGACTCCCCAAGCGGAATATGAGGTGCTGTTCCTCCAACTTGCGGTGTTGCTCACTCTGGCCGTGGAGGAGGCCCAGGACAGAGAGGTCGGATACGGAATGGGAGAGGGAGTTGAAGTGCTGAGCCACCGGGAGGTCGGGTTGGTTAATGCGGACCGAGCGGAGGTGTTCGGCGAAACGATTGCCCAGTCTCCGCTTGGTCTCACCGATGTAGATCAGCTGGCATCTGGAGCAACGGATGCAGTAGATGAGGTTGGAGGAGGTGCAGGTGAACCTCTGTCGGACTTGGAAGGACTGCTTGGGTCCCTGAAAGGAGTGGATGGGGGAGGTGAAGGGACAAGTGTAGCATCTCTTGCGGTTGCAAGGGAAAGTGCCCGGGGAAGGGGTGGAGCGGGAGAGAAGGGAAGAATTGACAAGGGAGTTGCGGAGGGAGCGGTCTTTGCGGAAGGCAGACAGGGGGGGAGATGGGAAGATGTGGCGAGTGGAGGGTCACGTTGGAGGTGGCGAAACTGGCGGAGGACTATCTGTTGTATGTGCCGGCTAGTGGGGTGAAAGGTGAGGACCAGGGGGAATCTGCCCTTGTTGTGAGTGGGGAAATGGGGAGAGAGGGCAGTGTTGCGGGGTATGGAGAAGACCCTGGTGCGAGCCTCATCTATAGTAGGGGAGGGGGATCCCCGTTCTCTGAAGAACGAGGACATTCTCTCCACATCACCGTCTATATCTCTCGTTTCCCTGATCCCTGACCAGTCTGAAGAAGGGTCTCGACCCGAAACGTCGCCTATCTCCTTCGCTCCTTAGATGCTGCTGCACCCGCTGAGTTTCTCCAGCTGTTTGTGTAACCCTGGCTACTGAAGGTATTGGCTCACTTATCTTCATTGATGATACAACTGCTGATGGTCGTGGCATAATGAATTCTGAAGTGTGTAGACATATCGTATCTGCTTAAGTTCAAACAAATGCCTCAAAACTCATTGGCCGGCGGTTCATTTTACAGCAAGATAATGATTCCAAACATACTGTTAAAGCAACAAAGGAATTTTTCAAAGCTAAAAAATGGTCAATTCTTGAATGGCCAAGTCAATCACCTGATCTGAACCCTATTGAGCATGCCTTTTATATAGTGAAGAGAAAACTGATGGGTACTAGCCCCCAAAACAAGCATAAGCTAAAGATGACTGCAATACAGGCCTGGCAGAGCATCACCAGAGAAAACACCCAGCAACTGGTGATGTCCATGAATCGCAAACTTCAAGCAGTCATTGCATGCAAAGGATATGGAACAAAATACTAAACATGACTACTTTCATTTACATGACATTGATGTGTCCCAAACATTATGGTGCCCTGAAATGGGGGGACTATGTATAAACACTGCTGTAAATTCTACATGGTGAAACCAAAATGTATAAAAATGGCCTTTATTAAAATCTGACAATGTGCACTTTAACCACAAGTGGTTTTTTTCTATTACACATCTCAAATTGGGGAGTACAGAGGCAAATAAATAAAAGATGGATCTTTGTCCCAAACATTATGGGGGCACTGTACGTAGTTTAACAAATTGGCTAGAATGCTTCCCTTGCACAAGCCAGAGCAGGCCATCAGTGAAATCAATATAAGCCTTCAATTACACCAGTAATCTCAAATTGATTGCAATCAGCCATCTCACCCCATGTACAGTAACAGGCAAACATGATATGCCACTGCAGAAAGACCACTCATCCATTCCACAGCCTATTTTAAGATATTCCTCAATGTTCTTAAGGTTCATAAGTTCCATTTATTGTCACATACACCAATTGGTGTAGTGAAATTTCACTGGCCAGGTCAGTCATACAATTTAAAAAAGCAACAGACTCAAAAAACACATTTTAACATAGACATCCTTCACAGTGACTCCTACACGTTCCTCACTGTGATGGTAGGCGAAAATAAAGTTCAAGTCCTTCCCTTGTTGTTCTTCCTCGGTCGGGGGCTTCGAGCCCCCCGTTGACGGGACTGTCTTGAGTCCCGTAGCCGGTGGCGTTCGGGCCCCTCCACGTCGAGGCGTTCACCTCCCGCATCGGGGCGATGTCAGCTCCCCCGCGCCGGGCGATCAAACCTCGCGTCGAGGCTGGACGAATCTCCTACGGCGTTGGACCTCCCGACCAGCCTCTCCCGAGACTGCGAGCCCTTGATGGTAAGTCCGCAGGCCGCGGTGGGAGCGATCCCAGGCAAGGGATCCGCTCCGATGCTAAGTCCGCGACTTGGGGCTCACGACAGTCCGTGGCAGCTTTTCAATTCATCGATTGTAGGCCGCAGAGCCCGGAGAATGAGACCCGAAACTTGGTGAGAACCTGAAAAAAACAAGTTTCCCAGAACACCCCCCCCTCCCCCCCCCCCCCACATAAAACAAACAGAAGAACTTTAAACAAATGCTAAAAATAACAAAAAGGATGAAAAAATGAACAGACTGCCGGCAGGGCCGTCTCCCTCCTCCGGCGCCCCCCAAGGCTTCCTCATGTTTGTTGATGATTCATTAGGAGTTTGGTGAAGATAACTGTGGTAATTGCTTTGGATAGTATAGCTGGGATTGAGATTGAAATTGGAGGAACAGCTTTGGCAGCTTACAGCCCAGTGGTATGAATATTAATTTCTCTCACTTCAGGTAGCCCTGGCATTCCCTCTCTCTTCATCCCTCACCCACCCAAGTCGCACTACCTTCTCATTTTCACCCTACAAACAGCTTACAATGGCCTGTTTCCTTTTGCATTGTTACTTTTTTGCATATCTTTCATTCATTGTTCTTTATCTCTCCACATCACCGTCTATATCTCTCATTTCCGTTATCCCTAACCAGTCTGAAGAAGGGTCGCGACCCGAAACATCACCCATTCCTTCTCTCCAGAGGTGCTGCCTGTCCCGGTGAGTTACTCCCAGTGAGTTTTGTGTCTATCTTTGAGATTATATCAGTCTGAAGAAGGGTCTCAACCAGAAGCACCACCCATTCCATCTCTCCGGAGATGCTGCCTGTTCCACTGAGTTACTCCAGCATTTTGTGTTTAACTTTGGTGTGGCCAGCATCTGCAGTTCCTTCCTACACATTGAGATTATATCGAATGTAGTGCCTTTACCCATATCCACTTCCTGTTGGTAACTTGGTAAATGTTCTTTGTAATGAAGCAGTAAAAAAGGGAAGGAAGCAGACTGGCAGCTGTGCCTGTAGAAGATCTACTTACGAGGTGCTGACTGATGTCTGAAACCACAAGGTTAGATGATTCCATTTCATAGATGTAAGTTGGACTGCATTTTAAAAACTAACCTCATCATACAGCAACTATTTTGCTGCAAAATAAGCACAAGTGGGCAAGGTATGTATCTATCTTGCCGTTTCACTTTAAATTCTTCCTTGTAGTATCGGCTGATAGTTATTGAGATGTATTGTGCTGTGAGAGTATGTTAGGAGGGCTGGTCATGGATTGCATAGGAATGTATGTGACTTAATTATTCAGTATTTTCAAACATTTAATGATAATATATTGCAATTTGTACAACTGAAAATTGTAATAAGTGAGCAATAATCTGATTGCTATACGTTTATGATGCTATGATGTTATGATTTATCGATGCTAACATTAATCATGATCAATTGCTCTTGAGGAAGTGGTGGAAAAATGCCACCGTGAATCCTGGCATTCCATGTGGCCAGGGCACACCCACACATTTGAAGTAATACATATAGTACATAAAATGTGCACTGTGTATACCATTACTCAGAGTGTTATTTGCAAGCATTCAACATGATTACAGTAAAGGACAGTATAGTACAGTAAAGGAGATCCTTTTCCCCTGTGGCTATCAAACTGTACGACTCCTCCTCCTTCTGTCATGTGGTAGACGGATTTCAATCCCCCCCTCTCCCCCCTCCCCACCTCCCCAATCCTTTCCACTCACTTTAATTTCATGTTTCATGTATCGTATGTTTTATGACTGTTGGCAGTTCAATTTCCCCCCTGGGATAAATAAAGTTCTATCCAGAGATTTGTCTCACGGAAAGATAATTCCGTAAACTAACTGATTGTTGATCTGAACCCAGGTGAAGGTGCCAATTAATAGAAGATCTCATTACGGAAGACAAAGTCAATATTGAGGTCCAGTCCTTCCTGACTGTATCAACATTGTGCCGCCAATTCTAGGCAACCTGTCCTGCCTATTTGATACCCAAGGTCATGATGGAGATGTCTGTGATGATGTCTGAATTATTTAATCTGGGAATATGATTAATCCTCATGTTGGTTGACAAGTTGATAGGCTCGCTCTCCAAATTTGGACATGCTCATTGATATTCTCAATAAGGGTGTTGCAGGATTAACTGGGCTGGAATTGACTTGGTTTTGTCTGAATCTGATGCTCTGATCATTGCTGAGTGCTCCAATGCATTTTATTCACATATAGCAGTCTGTAGCACGAGTGGTTGCCAGGCCGTTTCAGAGGGTAGTCAAGGCTGAATCATTCTGCAATGATCCAGAGACCATGCAATGCAGATTTGTCTCACGGAAATATAATTCACTAACTAACCAGATAGTTATGGCAATCCAGGAGTTGCACATGGACCATAATTAGCAGGAGTTTTTCCTTTAATTCCAGTTGCGATTCAAGTTATGAGGTGAAATTCCCTTTCATAGACTTCAGCATGAAAACATTGGGTTACACTTCATTGCAGTAATGAAGACATGTAGGACTTGCAGAGATACAGTCTGTTTGATGGGATGGAAAATCACAACCCCGTCTGCCATCTCACATGAAAGATTCATGGCACTAAAGAGGAGCATGGAAGTTCTCTGAACAATATAACTTAATCAAACAAAACATTAAATCGGCGATTGTGTGGACAAAGATGCTATAAAAATGCTATATTTTTCCATTATAAAACCTCAATAATCATTCGCAATTTACCTTTTCCTTATGTGTGGGCACCTAATCTTCAGTCATCAATGTAGGTCAGGCTGCATGTGTTACTGCATGTATAAACACATTTGCTCACTGTCCAAGATACTGGAAAGAATAAACCAAATTTGTTGAATACTTATCAAATGTATTTGTTGTTTCTGCACGACAGCTTGTTAAAGATGTGTCCCAGGTGGCCCGTGAGTTCAGGTATTACGGCAATAAACGTAAACATTGGTCAATGCAGCAATTATTTCAGCAAACAAGTGAACTAAATGCCCACTTATGTGCAGAAATGCCCACATCCAAATTTACCCAACCATTTTTCAACAATTTGTATCTCCGCAAAAATAACTGTAGAATATATGTCAAGGCATTAGATCGGATGCTTCATTTTATAGGCACAATGGATGAAAGAGATCTGTATTGCAGAACCTATGAGTTGTCCTTTTTATAAGAGAAAAGGTTAAGGGATTTCCACTGTAGAATAGAATCATAGAACAGCGAAAGGTACATAATTTGGTACATTATGTCTATATCACCCAAAAGGAAAAAGGTCAATAAGACCTGTTGCTTTCAAATCTCAGTCTGGAGCACAGCGAGTTTTGAGGAAGTATTTATCCAGGTATTTCTTATATGTGTTTGTGGTAGCCATTCAGCCTAACTCAATATGTTATAACTATAACCAGTTACCTTTAAATGCTATCTGCCTGTAATTATGTGGGTGGGCTTTATATGTAGTCTGAGGCGTGTTTGCGGCTGGGATTCCCGCGCAGACGCCCAATTAGTATAGTTTACTTTGAAGAACCATGGGGGAGAGGTCACAACTTTTGACCATGCACATGTTTGACCACGAGTAAGATCAAAATGTACTTATACAAGAAGAAGTTTGGATGAATATCTTACTGTTTTTACTACTACAATAAAGAAACTATTAATTAAGAGGCTGTGTTTGGAAGATTTACCTTTTGACAGCATTGAATGTCTCAACACGAAACATCATCTATTCCTTCTCTGCAGAGATGCTGCCTGTCCCACTGAGGTACTCCCGCTTTTTGTTCTACTTGTTAGGGGAATGTTTTTTCCTACGCTAACTCAATTCCATGTGCCTTATCTCTTGACTCCTTGTTAAGGAAAAAGTATTTCCTATTCACTCTGAACAGGATTTCCATAATTTAAATTTTGAGTATTTTTTAGAGTAAATAAAAAGGAAAGGTTTCCAGTGACAAAAGGGCACGTAGCTACGGCATCCTGATATACACTGATTGGCAAAATAACTCAACGTGGCATGCAGGGACATGCTATTAGGACATCTAGTTGTTCTTATAAGCAAAGGAACAAAATTTAAAATCTACCTTCAAGAGAATTTGATAATTGTAAAGAAAGAGTAAAAAATGCTGTATTATGGGAAAAGATCAGAGATGGAATTGAATATCTCTTTTTTTTTAAATATTTTTTTATTTGAAGTAACCAGTTTACAATGTATAACACACATTTAAAACATCATCTTAATTCAAAATTTCTACAAATAGCACATCGATAATTAATATTGTCTGTTTTTTTGGAAATAAAGATAGAAAAAGATATATAATAAAGAGGAAAAAAAAAGAGATAGAAATAGAAAACAATCTACAAATACAAATTTAAAAAAATATATATATTATATATATATAAATCAAAAACAACTAAGTACATTATACATGAAATTATTTCAAACAATAATATCAATGGGACATGCGCATTAATCCCATATGTGAATAAGTTATTCTCATCGGATTCCGTAGGGTGCCCGTCGAGCCGTGATGCCAAGAACAGCTACTTCTCTAGATACTGTATATATGGAGACCATATCAGTTCAAAAGAATTATACCTGTCCAATAGGAAAAATCTAATTCTTTCCAAATATAACGTCTCCTGCATCTCTGCTGTCCACATTTTAATTGTTGGGGATAATGTTCCCTTCCAAAATTTCAATATGATTTTTTTCCCTATTATCAAACAGTAATCAAAGAAATTTCTTTGATCTACTGTCAAAACCAAACTTGATTCCGGAATTCCAAATATTATTAATTTTGGGTCAGGGTCCAGTTTAACTTTAAGAACTTCAGAAATTACTTTAAAAATTTCTGTCCAGTAATAATTCAACTTAGGGCATGTTACAAAACTATGTATTAAGTTTGCTTCTAGATTCTTACATTTATCACAAATAGCGGAGAGATTGGGAAAAATACTATTTAATTTGGTTTTCGAATAATGTAATCTATATAGTACTTTAAATTGTATTAATATATGTCTAGCATTTAAAGAACACCGATTTATTCTCTGTAAGCTTTCTTCCCAAATTTCCTTTGTTATAGGTAATCCAATTTCATTTTCCCATGCTTGGCGATATGTTTCAGTTATTGGGGTCTCTTTATCTAGAATATTATATATATGAGCTATTAACTTTTCCGTATTTGGATGTAAATTAAACAAACCATCTAATAAGCCTGGTTCTTTATTTTTATAATCTTGTGTATTACATTTAATGTAATCTCTAATTTGTAAATATCTAAACAAATGTTGTGAAGGCAATCCAAAAATATCTTGCAACTCTTCAAATAATAAAAATTTTCCATTTCTATAAAGGTGTCCTATCCTTTTAATTCCTAAATCCTCCCAGAGTCTAAACCCCGCATCTAATATTGAGGGTTTAAACAATGGGTTATTCCTAATTGGTAACCTGAAGGATAGATTATCCAGATGTAAAGTCTTAACTATCTGTTTCCATATACGCCTATTATTATAAATTATAGGGTTATCCCTATAAATCTTTTTTTGTACTTCCTTTGGCGCAAAGAGAATCGAGCCTATATTAAAAGGTACACAGTCTTCCTTTTCCATCTTTAACCACATTGGTTCATTATCCAGATTTATCCACCAAAAATTCATATTCTTAATCTGAACTGCCCAAAAGTAATATAAAAAATTTGGAAGTGCTAACCCTCCATTTATCTTAGACTTACATAAGTGTTTTTTACTTATTCTATGACTTTTATAGTCCCAAATAAAACTATTAACAATATTATCAATTTTCTTAAAAAAAAATTTCGGGAGAAAAAAAGGAATAGCCTGAAACAAATATAACAATTGTGGTAAAAAAATCATTTTTATAGCATTAATTCTACCAACCATAGATATAGGAAGTGTTTTCCAATATGAAATATTTTTTATAAGTTTATCTAATAATTGAGGATAATTAGATTTAATTAATAATTTATAGGATTTAGGTACATTAATTCCTAAATATTTAAATTTATCTGTGACTATTTTTAATGGATATTGTTGCAATATATTTACATTTATGCCAGTTATAGGCATAATTTCACTTTTATTCCAGTTAATCCTATATCCTGAAAATATACTAAATTCATTTATAACATTAAATAACTTGGGAATACTGCATTCCGGTCTTGTAATATAAATCAAAACATCATCTGCATATAAAGATATTTTATTAATTGTTGTATCAGTATTATAACCATATATTTCAGGTTCAGATCTAATTCTTTCAGCCAGAGGCTCTATGACCAAGGCAAATAATAAAGGGGATAACGGACATCCCTGTCTGCATCCCCTAAATAGTTTAAATTTAGGTGATAGTATTTGATTAGTTAAAATTCTTGCAGTAGGATTATTCTTGCAGTAGGAGTATAATATTCTTACCCATTTACAGAATCCATCCCCCAATTGAAACTTTTCCATTATATTAAATAAATATGACCATTCCACCTGATCGAATGCTTTTTCTGCATCCAACGATATAACTGCTAATTCTGTGTCTCTTTTTCTTTTCGAATATATGATATTAAACAGGCGCCTGAGATTGTGTGATGAATAACGTTTTGGAATAAAACCTGTTTGATCGTGATGTATTATTTTAGAAATCACTAAACTTAGCCTCCGAGATAGTACTTTAGTTAATATTTTTTGGTCAGTATTTAAAAGAGCAATCGCTCTATATGATCCAGGATCTTCCAGATCCTTGTCTAACTTAGGAATGAGTGTAATTGTAGATTCGTTTAAGGATTCTGGTAATTTTCCTAGTTCATATGCATATCTATACACTGTCTGTAATCTTGGTGAGATTAGATCATTACATTTTTTATAAAATTCTGCACTCAGGCCATCAGGGCCCGCGGTTTTTCCATTTTTTAATGAACCAATTGATTCTTCAATATCTCTTACTGATATTTCAGCATTTAACAATTGTCTACTTTCTAGATCTAGCCTATTAATATGACATTTGTCTAGAAATGTTTCCATTTCATCTGTTTGCCCTGTTGATTTTGACGAATAAAGATTTTTATAATATTGTAAAAATGTGTCATTAATATCCTTTGGTATAGTCAGTATGTTTCCCTGCATAGATCTAATACTATGTATAGTTTTTTCATCGTCTAATTTTCTGAGTGGTCGTGCTAATAATTTTTGTGGCTTATCTCCAAATTCAAAATGTACTTGTTTGGTTTTTTGAAAAAGTTTAATAACTTGGTCAGAATATATTTTATTTAATCTATATTTTAATATTGCAATTTTATTAACTAACTCTTTAGAAGGATGTCTTATATTTTCACTATCTAATCGTTTTATCTCCTTTTCTAACTTTTGCTCCGTCTTTCGATTTTCTTTATTAAAATATGCTTGTGCTGATATTATTGCACCACGCATAAATGCTTTAAATGTATCCCATAATGGGGAAATCTCAGGTTTATCATTAGTTTCGAAAAATAATTTAATCTGTTCCTCCACATAATTACAACAGCCTTTGTCCTTCAATATTTGTGGGTTAAATCTCCAAGTGTTAGTTTTATTAACTATATCTTTTAATTTTATCTTGAATGTTAGCGGTGCATGATCTGAGATAATAATATTGTGGTATTTTGCATCATACGTGAAGGGAAGTAATTTTGAATCGACTAAAAAATAATCTATCCTCGAATAGGTTCCAAATACCGGTGAGAAAAATGAATATTCACGTCCAGTTGGATTATCCAATCTCCAAATATCCTTAACATTCGATGTATTAATAAAAGAATTTATAAATTTACTTGACTTAGAAAGAGTTTTCCTTTTCGTGGAAGATCTATCTAAATAATTATCTAAAGTACAATTTAAATCACCCCCAATTATTAAATTATATTGAGTGGAAATAGGGATATTATTAAATATTTTCTTGAAAAATAATGGGTTATCGAAATTGGGTGCATATATATTCATAAGAATTACTTTTTTTGACTGTAATTCCCCTGTAATTATTAAATATCTACCCTCCTTATCCTCTATTATAGAACTAGGTTTAAAAGGTATGCCTTTACGAATAATTATTGCAACTCCTCTAGATTTATGTATAAATGATGAGTGATACACCTTTGAAATCCACTTAGCTGTTAATCTATATTGAGCATCTTTTTTAAGATGTGTCTCTTGAAGAAACGTAACATCTGATTTCAATCTATTCAACTGAGCTAACACCTTTCCCCTTTTAACTGGTTCATTAATTCCCTTAACATTCCAACTACAGAAGGTGATTCCATCACCCCCAATCCTTACATTCATATCTTGCATTTTATTATTAGGGTGGCTTTTTTTGGGGTAGCCTTCTTGACTCCTCCGGCCCGACATAACAGCCCTGCTTTAGTCCGATGAAAATTACCAATTCTATTAATCCATGTCCATTTAACCTGGTTATATAATATAAGTCGTAACCATAATCATATAATATATAATATAAAATCGAAAAATAGTAAAAAATGTAAATATAAAAAAAGTATAGGGTGATAAAAGGGTGTAGAGAAAAAAAAGAAACTACACTTTTATAGCGTGTAGTGTGCACAAGTGGAAGCCACACTAGTATGGCTATTAATCTAAGGACTTCCGTTTTCTTAGAAAAAAGATGTTGGTTATTCCAGCTCTTATCTAGAATGCTGTATATGTTGGGGTGGGGTACTAACTTTATGTTCTTAGTAACTATTTCTATTATTCATATAACTGATTTCTAGTTATTAGTTTCTATTATAATTAGTATTATAATAAGTAATACTATATTAGGGGGATAAGGAAGGTCATAATAATTAGTAATTAGTAATTAGTAATTAATAATTAATACAATACTACAACTTTAAGTCCATTATTCCGCCTTTTTCTCAATGAATAATTCATAACCGCGGGTCAGTAAAGTTCATGCTTAATCCTCTCCTGTCGGGTCTTCTCCTGCTTGTTGTTCTCTCCCAGACACAAGCCAAAATAGTTTCCTGTGCTACATAATTATGTGAATCATTCTCATGAAAGTAAGCGTGCAGGTACAGCAGGCAGTGAAGAAAGCGAATGGTATGTTGGCCTTCATAACAAGAGGAGTTGTGTATAAGAGCAAAGAGGTCCTTCTGCAGTTGTTCAGGGCCCTAGTGAGACCACACCTGGAGTATTGTGTGCAGTTTTGGTCCACTAATTTGAGGAAGGATATTCTTGCTATTGAGGGAGCAAGGTTTACAAGGTTAATTCCCGGGATGGTGGGACTGTCATATGCTGAGAGATTGGAGCAGCTGGGCTTGTACACTCTGGAGTTGAGGATGAGAGGGGATCTCATAGAAACATGTAAGATTGTTAAGGGCTTGGACACACTAGAGGCAGGAAACATGTTCCCAATGTTGGGGGAGTCCAGAACCAAGGGCCACAGTTTAAGAATAAGGGGTAATCCATTTAGAACGGAGATGAGGAAACACTTTTTCACACAGAGAGCTGTGAGTCTGTGGGATTCTCTGCCTCATAGTGCGGTGGAGGCAGGTTCTCTGGATGCTTTCGAGAGAGAACTAGATAGGGCTCTTAAGGATAGCGGAGTCAGCGGATATGGGGAGAAGGCAGGAACGGGATGATCAGCCATGATCACATTGAATGGCGGTGCTGGCTCGAAGGGCCGAATGGCCTACTCCTGCACCTATTGTCTATTCTATAAATGACCAAATTCATTGTATTAGGCTGTTTCTTTGTCGAGAATGTTTTGCCAAATGTATAATCATGCCAAAGCAAAACAGTTACTAATAATATAAATTTCAGAGTTTCCCCTCACAAAACCATGAACACTCATTCTTAGATCTATCCGCAGTTCAGATAACATTGAAGAGATAATTAACTGTGAGCACATTCCAAAATAATTTATTCAAAACGTTTTAACTAGTTAGCTTTGTAGTTCAGCGCGGCCTTGTCGGCTCTGGAAGCCGCGGACTCGAGCGGGAAGCGGCCGTTCCGGGTGTACCAAGCCGCAGAGAGCACCACCACCCGGCGAGAACGGCCTGGAACACCGGGCCTCCGTGAAGGCAACTATGGAGGCCTCAATAGGCCTGACTATGGGTGGACATGGGTTGGGGACTGGACATTGTGCCTTCCCTCATAATGGGAACCATTGTGGGGGGATGTTTTTATGTTTAAATCTCTTTATTATTGTTGTGTCTGTATTCTTTATTTTATGTGCTGCATGGCAAGAAGCATTTCACTACACCAATTGGTGTATGTGACAAATAAACTAACCTTGAACCTTGAACCTTCATAAGGTCATTAGGAATACAAGTAAAATTTAGCCATTCGGCCCAGCAAGTCTTCTCTGTAATTCAATCATTGCCGATCTATCTCTCCCTCCTTACCCCATTCCCCTGCCTCCCCCCCCCCCCCCCCAATAACCTCTGACACCTCTACTAATCAAGAATTGGCTATAATGCATGTAGGTGTATTAGCCAACATAAAGGCCATCGATTGAACAGATTCATATATCATTGGCAAATTGGTGCATGAATGCTGGAATGTTTGAGAAGATATGCAGGCAATTTCCAGCATAGCTCCTTACAATTCCCCGCTTGCGTGCCAACTTGTTTGGTATGCTTATGCACGTGTGAATACAGAAATCCCAAAATTGTTGACAGCTGCGCATTTCTAGATTCCATTGCCGGAATCTTTCTACATGGAACCACAAGTAGCAAAAATATCTTCCCACTTACAATGGGGAAACAGCTTGAGCAACATGCAGTAGGTTAGACCTGACACAGGGAATTCTTTTCCACTAAACAGGAAAAAGTGAGTGTAATTGACTCTGTGTTTAATTGTTTGAGTTTATTTAAATGCTTTTAACTGTTGCTGTTTTCAATAGATTATTTTTTAAAGTTATAATTGTTTCACTGTTTCCAAAATGTCTTACGTGTTATGAGATATTCCAAATTCTTGACAGCTGTCTAAACCAGACCTGCCCCATAGCTGGCTGCCAAGGATATTTTCAACAGTTTTGTGGTGGAGCAAGTTATGCCATTTATGTCAAAACACATTTGATGAGGGTGAATGTATGAGGTAAAAGCTCATGGCATTAGAGAAAATATATTACATTGACATGGGATTGCCACTACTGGAAGACAGAGAGTCATGTTCAAGCTGGCAATATGTACTCAGTGGGAAGCCATATGAATGCGTGCTAGAGCTTCAACCCAAACTTAAACGAAGGGGTCAAAACCACAGTGGTCACATGTTTTTATTTTTGTTTAAAGATACAGTGCGGAAATAGGCCCTTCAGCCTACCGAGTATATAGTATATAAAGTATACGAGAAAGTATAAAGTTAATATGCAGGTGGAATAAGTAATTACAATGCAGAATGTTGTTTTTTTTATTGCAAAGAGAAGGGAATCAAGAAGTAGGGAAGGGAGACTGTACCTGGACTATTGCATTACCACATCAGCAAGCGAATGTGTTAAAATTAGTGCCAGACGATAGATTGTGTCAAAACGGCATTCCTGCACTGCAAAAATATGGATTAATTCACCAATCTGTCATTTCCATTTTGAATTAGTGCCTAGTTGAACCATAAATTGGTGATGGATTTCCTGCACTTTAGCACTCATGCCTTGATCTGCATTCTATCATTAAGACTGCTGTAATGCGAGCAAAAATGGTTTCCTGAGATTTGACTACATTTTATTTCACAGCACACATTGGAAAGTCGATAAGATTCTAAAATGAACTTTGCTGACTATTACTGTACTGTTCTTCACAGACATGTAGATGAATCTGGCCTTGGCACAGCCCCATAATCTGATTATTGGGCTGTTGTGCCAGGCATAAAAAAACATATTCAGACAGTTTGACCTTGGTAGGCTTAACTGGTGTTGACAGATTTGAAGAAAATAACTTTAACAAGTGCAAAGGTTATGGTATTGTGAATAATCCATTTTTTAATGTATACATTTTTTTCACATGACAGCATTTAAGATCAATCCATCATGCTGAAGGCAGCTTTGGTTAATTGCCAGTCAAAGAGCATGTATAGATTCACAGCCAAATTGATCAATCCATTATTGTACTGAATGTGAGGGTATCACTGCATATAACCATTTCAATATTGTTGCTTGTGAATTCATTTATAATAAGATGAATATCTTAAGGTTATTGCACAGGAACAGACACATGCATACTTCTGGAGTAACGAGGGTGAGCAATACTATCAAATGTCTATTTGCAATGTTGAACTGGAGGTAAGCGCATGAAATTCTGTCATATTTTTAGGCATGGTGTTTTTTTCTGTTTTCAAAGTCTTGAGTTTAAGACAATTTGACACCAAGGCCCATTTTGAAATGACATCTGAGATACATTTTGCTTCCCACTATTCTCAATAGATTTTGAGAGAAATCCAGGATCTCAAGGCATAATTTTAGCAATATTTTATTATTATCGGAGACAGTGAGAGGTGACTAACAGAATGAATGGGATCATACCACATCTGCATAGGAATGCGACCAAATCTTAACATCAGTCCGGAATGTGGAATCTGCAAAATCTGCAAAATATACTCCTGAATTCCTTTTCATATTGTGGAAGCAGTAGCCACAACATTTTAATTCAAATGAATACTGCAGATAGTGAATTAATCCATATTTTGCAATTCAAGAATGCAGTTTTGATACAATCCCTTCTTTCTGGTAATGATCTTAAAAGCCGGTCGGTCATTCCCATGCCAATGTGGTCTCGATTATTCCACTCCCATGCAACACGTGATCAGTATATAGATCAATTCAATAATCTGTTGCACCCATTCTGAAAAAGGGCCTCGGTGTCTGAATGCTCATTAGAAGAATGAATTGATAACAGGATATCTGCACTTCAGCACCTATTTTTTGATCTGCATTCCAATCGATCACTGGACGAGCTGCTGCAAACCCTGCAAAAATGGCTTAGAATAAAGTACAGTACAGGACAGCCTCTTTTGCCCACTACATCAGTACATAACATGATGCTAAGAATATCCATTGATTGCCTCCATACTCAGCTGCATATCCAAAAGACTCTTAAATGCCACTATCGCATCTACTTCCACTACCATCCCTGGAAGCGCACTCCAGGCACCTGCCATTCCCTGTATCAAAAACCTACCCTGCACATCTCCTTTAAAATTTTCCCCGTGTCGTTAAGCTGTGCCTTCTAAACTTTGTCATTTCCACCCTGGAAAAAAAGGTTCTGACTGTATTTCCTTTCTATACTTATAATTTTATATACTTCTATCAGGTATCCTCTCAGCTTCATAGAAAACAAACCAAGTTTGTCCAAACTCTCCTTATAGCTAATACTCTCTAACCCAGATGGCATTCTGGTAAACCTCTTCTGTACCCTTTGCAAAGCCTCTGCAGCAAGTAACAATTTGATTGTCCTATCTGGGACATATGACTTGACATCCTTCCTGGAATGGAGCAGCCAGAATTGTAGACGATACTCCAAATGCGGCCGAACTAAAGTCTGATAAAAGTGCAATACAAATTCAAGACTCTATACTCAATGCCCCAATCAATGAAGGAAAGCACATTATTCTGTCTACTTGTGTTGCCACTTTCATGGAGCTGTGAACGTGGACCACAAGATCTCTCTGTACAGCGATGGCATTAAAGGTCTTGTATTAAAGATCTTGTCTTGTATTAAAGGTACTTGCTGAAATTTGACGAATAAAGTTATGTCCCGGTATTAATCGAGAAATCAATGTATTTTTCAAAGTCTATTCCAAGTATATGAATCTTGAAGATTGTATCTGAAACTGTATCCTACATACACCCCAGCAACGATCACCGGAATTATGAATTTATGTTCAACAATCTCCATTTTCATATTTGCAGTCTGCTATTCCGGCATTGCCAGATGGGTCTGTACCTTCTGTCACTGCCATTTTCTTTGGTCGGTTGCAATCTGCTGGCTGATTATTTGATAGTTCCCCTCTGTCCAGGTTTAGCTTTCGTGCATTTTGTATTGCAAAGGTTAAATACAAATCAGCAAAGTCTTTAAGATGTTGCAGCTCCTGCTTCTGTACAGATATTTTTGTTTTATTCAGCATTGACACTCTGTTCCTGTTCTATTTATTGGTACTGCCTAATGTTTGTATAACGCAAGCTAATTGATACTTCTGAGCAAAAAAAAAGAATCATTACCTACCTCTGCCCATGAAGCGGGTGTACTTAAACTCTTGGATGTAGAGTTCTTGCATGTCAGCTAAACTAAAGCAAGATAAGAATAATTATAGAAGTAAGTATGTTACAACCAAATTATGTATTTTTCTGTTTAATGTGACTTTTGGTTCAAGATTCAATTTTCCTGAATCAAGCCTTAATCACAAACTTGTTTATACCTTAGGTCAGTATTGCAAAACTTTTTGACTGCACAGACTCATTAGGTTCTTCAAATTGTGTTTTTTCTTAAGTTTAGCAGAACCAGGAGGCATAATCTTAAATATTGTTCCAAATCAGTGAGCATTTAATTAGAAGCAGACTAGTGTACACTAATGAATGGTTCAGCAGAGGATTTAAAAGTCATTTTCAGTGACTTTAAATCATATGAAGGATAAAGCACGATGGAAATACATAGTTTTGGGAACAAATCTATATCGAGCAATATTAATAAAATACATCACAAATAGGTGTTGGTGCGATAGAAAGCTATGGTGGAAATAATTGTATTATTTCCTGTCAATCATTCTGCTACTAGCTAATTAATGTAAATTTGTGCACATAATTTAAATTACTATGTGATGATCACTCACCGAATTTTGCTGCAAATGGAAAAAAGTGGAGAAAATTACACCACTTTCCTCAATTGGCTACATCAAAAAATAATTTATAATGGAAGGAACAATAACTATGTATTCATGTCTACTCCTTGTAATCTTTAACGTTGTGTTATCAAGTCCATAACTACACTAACTTTAAAATATTTTAAGACAAAATGTGATGAAATGGCTTTCAAAGAGTCATGATCCACTGAGATTTTTTTTTCACTTCTATCTGAAATGGATGTGCCTTAGTCTCAAAAAGTGACCTCAAGTGAGGAATGTTCCCTCCATTTCTAATGAATTGTGACTACTAACGATCTTAAATGTTTCAATAAACTGGTCTCTCACTCTTTTAAACTCCAGAAAAAACAAGTGTAGTGAATTCATCTTTTGCTCATGAGACAAGTTGTCTCTGCTGGGTATTCACCTGCTGTATCTCATCTGAACAGTTTCCAATACATTTACATCCTTCCTTAAATAAGGAGATTATTCCTGTACACTGTACTATAGTTGTGGTCTCATCAATGCTCTCTAATAACTGAAGCATAAAGGGCCTGTCCCACCTGGGCTATTTTTAGGCGACTACAGGCGACTAGGCTGTCGCCGGGGTGTCGCCTGTACGGTCGTGAGTCGTCTCCTCAGTCGCCCAAAGAGTCGTAGCGTCTTTCTGGTCGCCGCTGGATTTTCAACATGTTGAAAAAATTTTGGAGAAGGTCAGAGACAGTGGGTTTGACTCCAATGAGCGTAGCTTGACTTCTCCTGATGTAGGTGCTGTCGTAGTTGTCGCCACGTTAATGTAGGTTGTCGCTGGGTGAAGTCGGTTGTCGCTGACTTTGTTTTCTTTTTGTTTTAAAGTAATGATTCTATTTCAAATTTTATGTCAAAGGGGGGGTCCCGGCGCCAGTTTTTCGGCAACCTGCTACGACTATGACAGTCGCCTAAACATTGCCTAAGCCAGACAGGCCCTTAACTCCCTAATTTCATATTCAATTAAAACATATCTTACTTAATTATTATAACACAGAAGGAGGCCATTCCGTCTATCGAGTTAACTAGTTCCCTGCAGAAAATCCCATCCAATCCATCACTCCTATTTCCTATGCACCTGCAAGTTATTTTCACTTACATAGCCAGAGTTATACAGCTCATCTCCTCCATGCCAACCACATTTCCTAACTGAACAACTCCCACCTGCTTGGATTTGGTCCACATCCCTCCAAACCTTTCCTATTTGTGTGCCTGTGCAAGTGTTTTTTAAATTTTGTCAGACTAACCTGATAAAGTCTATATGTATATTTCCATTTGATTATTTTCCCTTATACTGAATTTACAGTACTGTATTTTTTAAAGTCTATTCCAAGTATATGAATCTTGAAACCCAATTAACCTAGGTTTAACACATTAACCTACTTTTCCATTCATTTTTACTCAGTCGTTCTTTACTATGTATTCACTGTTTAACAATACATTTCTAATTTTAATTGTCCATCAAAGTCTTTGAAGATTTTCCATGTGTTGAACAAATGAACTCATTGCAGCAAATGAGCTTTGTCTTAGTTTTCAAAATGTTGGATATGGAGCAATCCAATTTGCAATAGCTGTAATCAATGGTGATCATTGAAACTAGTCTGTAACAAGTTTTGTAGCCTTCTAGAAATACGGTCTCCACAAGATCAGGTATACAGGGCCTCCCCAACCGCTAAGAGTAAATATCATGTCCAGCATTGCAAGGAGTAGTTCAGTCTGCATGATAAAGACATCATGCATTGTCAAGACTCACGTTGCAGCGGCCCCTACAGCCTGTTTCTAACTGTGTATATGTGGGGGGGGGGGGGGAACTTTTAAAATATCTTCTCTGCACGGGAGACCCGACTTTTTCCCTGTCGTGTCTCCGTTGTCGTTGGGGCCTAGCACCATGGAGCGGCCTCCGACCGGGACGGCCTGGGGACTCCAGTCACGGAGCCTGCGGAGCTGCGGACTCACTATCGTGGGGCTGTCCGGCCTTGGAGTGTGTGGAGCGGTGGTGGCTCGCTGCTGCGGCCCGACTCTGGAGCTCCAGCTCCGGCTCCAGCTGTGGCCCGACTCCGGAGCTCCAGCTCTTATGCAGATTACTGCCGGTGGGCTGTCGGGATATCGGGAGCTCGCGGGTCCAGGTGGGAGACCGCTTTCCGGAGCTCCCGCAACACAACTTCTCCCGCCCGTGTCGCGGGATTGGAACGACCCGGAGCGGGGCCGTACATCGCCCAGCGCGGCTTTAATGGCCGCGGGACATTCCAGCGCCCACCGGGGGCTCCACCTTTGTGACTTTTGGGCCTAGAGAAATCCCGGGGTGGTGGTGTGTGCATTTACACTAATAACAGCTGGTGTAATAATGCCACAGTGGTGTCAAATTATTGCTCCCCAGACATTGAGTTTTTGACAATAAATGCAGACCCTTCTATATGCCCAGGGAATTCACCATTATAACCATCACAGCCGTGTACATCCCTCCCAGTGCAAACACTAAGGAGGCCCTGAATGCTCTTTATTGTTCCATTAGTGACCTACAATCTACACATCCAGATGGTGTCTTCATTGTTGCTGGGGATTTTAACCAGGCCAACATGAAGACTGTTCTCCCACATTACTACCAGCATGTAGACTTTGCAACCAGGGGAATCAATACACTGGACCTAGCCTATACTAACATCAAGAAGGCATTCAAGGCAGTCCCTCGCCCCCACCTTGGCTCCTCAGACCATATCTCTGTGATGCTAATTCCTGCATATAGGCCCCTGCTTACCAGAGAAAAACCCACTGTGAAGCAGGTTAGGGTCTGGCCAGAGGGAGCTATGGCAACGCTACAGGACTGTTTTGAATGCACGGACTGGGACATGTTCATGAAGGCTGCAACTGTCAGCCAACACATCAACCTGGAGGAGTATGCTGCGTCCGTGTCTGCTTACATGGAGAAGTGCATAGAGGATGTCTGTGTCAACAAGACCATCACTGTACGGGCCAACCAGAAACCCTGGATGACCACAGAGGTACGTGGAATGCTGAGAGCACGTAATGCCGCGTTTAAATCCAGCGACGTGGTGGCACTCAGATCCGCAAGAGCCAACCTGAACTGAATCATCAGGCTGGCCAAGCGTGCCCATGGTCAGAAAATCCAGAGCTTCTTCCATGACCCCAAGAACACCAGGCGCATGTGACAGGGAATCAAATCAATCACGGACTATAAGACTGCTTCACCACCCTGTGATGACAACATTGAGTTCCTCAATGAACTCAACAACTATTTTGGTCGGTTCGAGGCATTAAATAACACACCTGCAAGCAAAGGTATTCCTCATTGTGAGGAAAAGGCGCTCAGTCTTGACATAGTGGATGTACGGAGGACCTTAAAAGGAGTGAACGCACGAAAGGCGGCAGGCCCTGATAACATACCAGGGCGGGTGCTCAGGGAATGTGCTGATCAGCTGGCACATGTCCTTACGGACATATTTAACACCTCGCAAAACCAGGCTGTTGTCCCATTATGTTTCAAGACTGCCACCATCATTCCAGTCCCAAAAAAATCCAACATACAATGTCTCAATGACTACCGCCCTGTAGCACTCACCCCCATAATGATGAAGTGCTTCGAGAGGCTGGTCAGGGACCACATCACCTCCAGAGTCCCCTCCACACTCGACCCATACCAGTTTGCTTACAGGCCAAACTGCTCCACAGAGGACGCTATATCCTCCGTACTCCATCTGAGCCTGGAATATTTAGAGGAGAAAAACACCTATGTGCGAATGCTGTTCGTGGATTTTAGTTCAGCATTCAACACCATTATCCCCCAGCACCTGATAAGCAAACTGGTTCCATTGGGCCTCGGCACCCCCATGTGTAACTGGCTACTGGACTCCCTCACTGACAGACCCCAGTCTGTGAGGGTTGGAAATAACACCTCCAATACCATCTCTCTGAGCACCGGCTCCCCTCAGGGCTGTGTCCTGAGTCCATTGCTGTTCACCCTGATGACTCACGACTGTTGTGCCAGGTTTAGTACAAACCACATCATGAAGTACGCAGATGACACAACAGTGGTGGGCCTCATCAGGGACGACAATGAGCTGGCTTATAGGGAGGAGGTGAAACAACTGGTGGACTGGTGCAATACAAACAACCTGATCCTGAATGTCGAAAAAACAAAGGAGGTTATCGTCGACTTCAGGAAAACCCGGCACAGTCCCACACCACTTTACATCAATGACAGCGATGTGGAGGTGGTCAGTAGCACAAAGTTCCTGGGGGTGCAGATCACTAACAGTCTGACCTGGTCGAATAACATCTCATCAACAGTTAAGAGAGCGAAGCAGCGGTTGCACTTTCTGCGCCGGATGAGAACAGCTCACCTCCCCCATCCCATCCTCACTACTTTCTACAGGGGCACCATAGAGAGTATTCTGACCAGCTGTATCTCTGTCTGGTTTGGGGACTGTAGAGCCTCCAACTGGAAGTCTTTGCAGAGAGTGGTGAGGACAGCGGAAAAAATCATCGGGACCTCTCTCCCCTCAATCGGGGATACTGCAACCAAACGTTGCATGTCTAAGGCCAGCAGTATTATAAAAGACCCCACACATCTCCATCACGGACTGTTCACTCTGCTGCCCTCGGGAAAAAGATATCGCAGCATAAGGAGCAGAACATCAAGGTTCTGCAACAGCTTCTTCCCACGAGTCATCAGACTCCTGAATGCCATGTAATGGGCTGCCACCATTGTCTATTTATCGTTTTATCCTTTTTATCCATGCCTATCCTTCTGTTAATTTATCGTGTTGCACAGGGAGCCAAATGCAACGTAATTTTGTTTGGAACTGCATATATCAATGTATTTCTAAATGACAATAAAGTTTGTTTGACTTTCGTTTGACTTTGACTTGACTAGAGCAGGGCCGTACATCGCCCGGCGCGGCTTCAATGGCCATGGGAATTAACACCGCCCGCCTGCGGCTTGGACATCGGGAGAGAAATGGTGCAGGGGAGAGAGGAGACTTTGCCTTCCATCACAGTGAGGAGGAGATTCACTGTGATGGATGTTTGTGTGAATTGAATTGTTGTGTGTTTATTTAATGAATTGTTCTGTTTGTATGGCTTGTAGAAACGGAGTTTTGTTTGAGCCTCTCTTAGGTTCGAATGACAAGTAATAAAATCTAATCTAATCCAAGGTCAGGATCAAACCCAATTCACTAGTGATGTGAGGTAGCAGCTCCATCAGCTCTGCCACATATATATACGCCTGGGGTACATGTTGCTGGGTCACACACAACAGATTATCAGCAAGACAAGTTATTGCTGTCTCAGTCCCATCACAGTACCAAAGGGAGAGATTTTGTCAACTGCGCCATGTACGAAAGACAAAATAGTTTCTGGCAACACTATTCATGGTAAGTCCTTCGACACTTCACTTCCTTCCAACCCTAAACAAACAAATTACAGACATAGAAATCTAAAATCAGACTTAACCAAAAGTAAAAGAAAATGCGTAATTATTTTGGTGTGTGTGCCACACTTTGTGAATACGACGGTAAAACAATGGAAATAAAATATAGTACCGTATTTCCCGGCAATGAAGATGCACCTGCGTTGAACACGCACCCGCATTTTGATTTGTTAAATTTTGAAAAAAGGCTGGCGGGATATAGAATTTCTCAAACTCAAAAAAATAACAATAAAAAATAAAAAGAAAGAAAGTAACAATTCAATTAGAGCTCCCCCTCCCATTCCGAATCCGACCTTTCTGTCCTGGGCCTCCTCCATGGCCAGAATGAGGACCACCGTGAATTGGAAGAGCAGCACCTCGTATTTCGCTTGGGCAGTTTGTACCCCAGTGGTATGAACATTGACTTCTCTAATTTCAGGTAGTCCCTGCTTTCTCCTTTCATTCTCAGCTCTCCCTCAGCCCACTGTCTCCGCCTATTCCTTTCTTCATCCCGCCCCCTCCACCCTCACATCAGTCTGAAGAAGGGTCTCAACCCGAAACATTGCCTATTTCCTTCGCTCCATAGATGCTGCCTCACCCGCTGAGTTTCTCCAGCATTTTTGTCTACCTTCGATTTTCCAGCATCTGCAGTTCCTTCTTAAACCTCAGTGCAGCAATATTATTCTTGATGTTGCTGTACTGAGGGATAGCCAAGTCTATCTTTCTTGGCTAACAACCTAACCTTCGGCCTCCAAGATGCAGGTAGATTTTTGTGCCTTATTTTTGGGTGAAAAATAACGTCTTCATTGCCGGGAAATGCGGTAAATATTATTTGAATATTTTGTCTTTACATAATAAATCAGATAAAATTTTATTGCAGATATTTATTTCAAGTATCTACATTAAAAAAATAATAAAGTTCACTAGTTTTGAAACTGTACCTTTGAAGGATTATGAAGCATTCGGTGTTTTGGTATAGTTTCCCATTTAAGTGAGTTACACGTTTAGATTGTGCACCAAATGGTTTGCATGGAAAATAGCCACAAAATACGGAGGTTTTTGACTAGTCTGACCTGGAATCTGAGTCTCTAGCAAACTCCGTTTTAGATAAGGATGGCTGCATTTAAAGAACAATGGCATCATGCTGAGGGTACTGGCTACTGGGACACAGACCACAATTTAGTGTAGAGGAACGTGATCTGCGAGATCAAGTTATTGCAGTCAAGGTCACAACAATAAAGGTGGGATTTAGTCAAGTCGAAGGTAAAACCCACAGCTCTTGGCAAAGACATCACAGTATCGATTCTTAACTGTTTTTAGAAATGTTACTGCTTTATGGCCATAACAAAATATTTGTATTGCTTTTATTCTCTTTCATCCATCAAGGTGAAGAATGTTGGTGCCCAGAATAGAGCATCTACTATTTCAAAATTAAATGATGCCAGGTTTAGGCCACCAGATATAGATACAAAATAAAGTTCCCTGCTCAGCCTCAATAAAGCACATCAGCACAAACCTTATGAGAAAAACAAGTTCTGGCCTTATTTTATGTACATTGTTAGCCATCCAGGTGTCATTTGTTAAGTGAAATTTGTTAAGTGAAATCCAAGTGTAATTTGTCAAGTGAAATTTGTTAAGCGCCCAGGAGTGGAAAAGACTACAAAAAGTAGTAAACACTGCCAAGTCCATCATCAGCTCTGACCTCCCTACCATCGAGGGGATCTATCGCAGTTGCTGCCGCAAAAAGGCTGGCAGCATCATCAAGGACCCACACCATCCTGGCCACACACTCATCTCCCCGCTACCTTCAGGTAGAAGGTACAGGAGCTTGAAGACTGCAACGTCCAGGTTCAGGAATAGCTACTTCCCCACAGCCAGCAGGCTATTAAACTCAACTCAAACAAAACTCTGAACATTAATAGCCCATTATCTGTTTATGTGCACTTTATCCGTTTATTTATTCATGTGTGTATATATTTAGATAATGGTATATGGACACACAGACCTGTTTTGTAGTCAATGCCTACTATATTCTGTTGCGCTGAAGCAAAGCAAGAATTTAATTGTCCTATCTGTGACACATGACAATAAACTCTCTTGAATCTTGAATCTCTCTTGAAATGAGGAAAAGGGTTGTTTTGCATGCCCTATACCATCAAAAGCTGGAATTTTTAATGTTAGCACTGCTACATCAGTTCTACGTATCAATTATAGTTCAACCTTCAATGCCATAATCCCACCCAAATTGATCTCCAAACTCCGGGATGTATGAAACAGCTCCTCCATCTACAACTGGATCCTCGACTTTCTGACCCACAGACCTCAATCAGTGAGGATTGTTGACAACATCTCTTCCACACTAACTCTCAGTATCGGTGCCCCCGCAAGGATGCGTTCCCAGTCCCCTCCAGGAAAGAGATGGAGAACTTAGTAACACGACAACCTGTTGAGCGTTCGGACACCAACCTCTCTCTCAATGTCAGCAAGATGGTGGAGTATTGTCCCAATCAGCATCAATTATTGCCAAAATAGAAATGATCGAGAGTTTCTTGGCATTAATATAACCAAAGAACCATTGCGACCCAATCACTTTAATGCCCAGAAGGCACACCAGCATCTCCACTTCCTTGGGAGACTGAGGAAATTCGACATGTCTCTATTGACTCAATCCCGACTGTCTGTACGGAGTTTTTACGTTCTCCCCGTGAACACATGGGTTTTCTCCGAGATCGGTTTCTTCCCACACTCCAAAGACATACAGGTATGTGGCTAAATTTGCTAGGTAAATGTAAAAATGTAACAATTGTCCCCAGTGTGCGTAGGATAGTGTTAACATGCGGGAATCGCTGGCCCTTGGGTGGGTCGAAGGGCCTGTTTCTGCACTGTATCTCTAGACAAAACTAAACATACAAAGCCCGTACAGAGAGCGCCCATAGTCGGGATCGAACCCGGGTCTCTGGTGCTGTGAGGCAATAACTCTACTGCTGCGCCACCGTACCGCCCATGCACTACAATGTTGACAACTATATTTCTGCACTTTGTATCTTCCCCTCTGCTCTACCTATTGTACTTGAATTTGACCTGATTGTATTTATGTATAGTGTTAACTGATCTTATTGGCCATCATGCAAAATAAACCTAATCCTGACTTTATGCAAAATTTCCAATACAATTTAAAAGCATTTTTCAAGCTGGTAGTAACAGTAATAAAATGTGTTGTGATATTCATTCATGGCTGCATGCAGTATCTGTACTATTATTTTAATTATTGTTAGTGTTAGGATGATTATTCAATTAAATAAAATTCTAGCAAGTGCAGATAGAGTGATACAAAAGGAGTTACTATAGAAAACAGACATTTCAATTTGATGGAGAAATCAGGTTATGGACAGTCATCAGCAAAGGAATCCTTCTGTAACCCTGGGACTGTCTATAATCTTCCATAACAATGTTTCAGTCATTTTTTTAATTTTTCTCTCTTCAACGATCCTCTTCTTCATTTTAGAGTTATTTTGATTTAATGCAGTTGTCTGAAAGCCATCGTATTGGATGCTACCTTAGATAAATTTGGAAAATTGACTGCCAATTCACCATCAACCTAACCCAAACTGCAGCAGTTCAAGAAGGCAGCTCACCACAACTTTCTCAAGGCCATTCAATGCCGGCTCAACCTGCGAAGCCCCCATCACTTGAATATATTTTTAAATATGATGGGTCAGCTCCTAATAATAGAACCCTTACCTTATAATGTACTTGATAGTGATTCAGACAGTGGCTCCGTCTTATCACAGTCAAATGCTACTGCTCTGTGAGATTTCTCAATAGGATCACAGCCGACAATTGCAAAGGGGAATCTTTACCTCTCTGAGTGTTTACTTTACAGAAATATCAAATAATAATTGAAACTAAAATCCGACTATTGCATTATAAATCTATCTCACAGTGCACTTTAAATGAAACACTTTAAGATACAGGTTCAAACACTTGATATTGAGAACAGTTTTGTAATAACATCTGGTCTTTCTCACATGTGCATGGGGTTGATGTATTGAACGGTAATGGATGCGCTGACATACACAACATGCTTGACCTCTGGGATGCTTGCTATCAGGTAAAAGCTTTAAATCCCCTCCAGTTGGTATGTCCTTCCAATTGGGGTAGAGATTAATGTGCTTCCTGCTCCCCAACAGAAATGCCATTAAGCATTAAACACACATATGACGTGCAGACTGGCTTATCTGTGGCAAAGAAGCCTAATGGCTTTGATGCTCCATACCATCAGGGACTGTCATTGCTGCAGAAGTACTTTACTTCATCGTTAGCCTGTACTAATGGCAGTCGGTGGCTGCACTGAAATGGTGATTACAGAGAATGTTTCCTCAGGAGTTCAAAGAAAGTGGAATGCTTCATCTAAAGTAATACACTTGAACTTTATAATTTAAATAATTTGTATACGAAAACGAAGTTTTAGTTTGCTCAATCCATATTTTACAAAGCTAACTAGATTACCAGTTAAAAACACATCTGTGGAAGGAAAAACACAGTCTTAAGGGCCTGTCCCACCAGCATGCAACTCTATGCGATGGACGCGATCGAACTAGAAGCAGGGGCCGCGCGGAGGTCGGGTGATCCCCTGTACAGGTCCGTTCCCACCAGCATGCGCCTGCATGCGGCAAGCGCAACCAAACCGGCAGTAGGGGCCGCGAGGAGGTCGTGTGAGTGGCGCATCGCGGCGCAAAGTGAGGCGAACTTGGAGCGAAGTCCAAGGTAAGTTCGCCAGGACAGAGAGGGGCACCGAGGCACACACACACACACACACACAGGGCCACGGAGCCACGCACATAAAGGGTCACGGAGGCACTTACAAATAGGTTCACGGAGGCACGATGTCCGGGCTGTGTGTAAATGTCGAGGCGACTGCGAGCCGACAAGCCGTTGCCGCGTGGCATTTTTGGACATAGTCGGTTTTTCGGAGCCCCGCGCGGTGTTGGGACGAACTCGAGACGAATTCCGCACAATTCCGTGTAATATTTTTTTATTTGAGGTAAACCGTTTACAATGTAAAGCTTACTTTATAAACTAACACCTTAATTCAATATTACTACAAATAACATATCAATACTTAATATCTTCTATTTTTTGGAAATAAAGAAAAAGATATATAAAAGAGAAAAGAAAAAAGAGTAAATAAAAAAAAATAAAAAATTTCTTCCCACATACTTCAATCGTAAATAAAAAGAAAATAAAAAGGGAAAATTTGAAAAACAAAAATATTACATATATATAAACAAAAACTAAAGTCATTATACGAAATACTATTTCATTCAGAAATATCTCTAATAAATGCACAATAATATCAATTATAAGTAAGTTATTCGCATCGGATCCATAGGGTGTCCGTCGAGCCGTGATTCCAAGAATAGCTACTTTTCTAAATACTGTATATATGGAGACCATATCGATTCAAAAGAATTATACCTGTCCAAAAGGACAAATCTAATTCTTTCCAAATTCAACGTCTCCAACATCTCTGCTTTCCACATTTTAATTGTTGGAGATAATGTTCCCTTCCAAAATTTAAGTATCATTTTTTTCCCTATTATTAAACAGTAATCAAAAAAATTTCTTTGATTAACCGTGAGTACCAAATTTGGCTCCGGGATTCCGAATATTATTAATTTTGGGTCTGGGTCGAGTTCAACCTTAAGAACTTCCGAAATAACTTTAAAAATTTCAATCCAATAATAATTCAACCGTGGACACGTTACCAAACTATGTATTAAATTTGCTTCAAGATTCTTACATTTATCACAAATAGAGGAGAGACTAGGAAAAATACTTTTTAATTTGGTTTTCGAGTAGTGTAATCTATATATAACTTTAAATTGTATCAGTGTATGTCTGGCATTCAAAGAACACCAATGTATTCTTTGTAAGCATTCTTCCCAAGTTTCTTTTGTTATAGGTAATCCGATTTCATTTTCCCATGCTTGACGATATGTTTCAGTTGTTGGGTTCTCTTTATCTAAAATAATATTGTATATATAAGCTATAAGCTTATCCGTATTTGGATGTAAATTAAACAGCTCATCTAATAAGCCTGGTTCTTTTTTTTTATAGTCTTGTGTGTTACATTTAATAAAATCTCTAATTTGTAAATACCTAAAATGGTGTTGTGAAGGTAATCCAAAAATATCTTGTAACTCTTCAAATAGTAAAAAATTTCCATTTCTATAAAGGTGTCCTATCCTTTTAATTCCTAAATCCTCCCACAGTCTAAACCCCGCATCTAAGATTGAGGGTTTAAACAGTGGGTTATTCCTAATTGGTAACCTAAAAGAAAGATTATCCAGATATAGGGTCTTAACTATCTGTTTCCAAATACGCCTATTATTATGAATTATAGGGTTGTCCCTATAAGTCTTTTTTTGTACTTCCTTAGGTGCGAAAATAATCGACTCTATATTGAAAGGTAAACAGTCTTCCTTTTCCATTTTTAACCACATTGGTTCAACATCCATATTTACCCACCAAAAATTCATATTCTTAATCTGGACTGCCCAAAAGTAATATAGAAAATTTGGAAGTGCCAGCCCTCCATTTATCTTAGACTTACATAAGTGTTTTTTACTTATTCTATGACTTTTGTAATCCCAGACAAAATTATTAACTATAGTATCAATTTTTTTTAAAAAACTTTTTGGGAGAAAAAAAGGAATTGCCTGAAATAAATATAACAATTGTGGTAAAAAAATCATCTTTATAGCATTAATCCTACCGATCATAGATATAGGGAGTGTTTTCCAATATAAAATGTTTTTTTTAAGTTTCTCTAATAATTGATAATAATTAGCTTTAATTAATAATTTATAGGATTTAGACACATTGATTCCTAAATATTTAAATTTATCTGTAACTATTTTTAGTGGGTATTTTTGTAATATATTTACATTTATACCAGTTATAGGCATAATGTCACTTTTATTCCAATTAATCCTATATCCTGAAAATACGCTAAATTCATTTATAACATTAAATAACTTGGGAATACTACATTCCGGCTTAGTAATATAAATCAGAATATCATCTGCATATAAAGATATCTTATTATTTGTTGTGTCAGTATTATACCCATATATTTCGGGTTCTGATCTGATTCTTTCGGCCAGAGGTTCTATCACCAAAGCAAATAATAAAGGGGATAACGGACATCCCTGTCTGCATCCCCTAAAAAGTCTAAATTTAGGTGATAGTATTTGATTGGTTAAAATTCTTGCTGTAGGGTTAGAATATAATATTCTTACCCATTTACAAAATCCATCCCCCAATTGATACTTTTCCATTATATTAAATAAATATGACCATTCCACCTGGTCGAATGCTTTTTCAGCATCCAACGATATAACTGCTAATTCACTATCTCTCCTTCTTCTCGAGTATATAATGTTAAACAAGCGTCTAAGATTATGTGATGAATAACGTTTTGGAATAAAACCTGTTTGATCATAATGTATTATTTTGGAAATCACTAAGCTTAGCCTCCGAGACAGTACTTTAGTTAATATTTTTTGATCAGTATTTAAAAGGGCAATCGCTCGATATGATCCAGGATCTTCCAGATCCTTATCTAATTTAGGAATTAATGTAATTGTAGATTCATTTAAAGACTCTGGTAACTTTCCTAACTCATAGGTGTGTCTATACACTGTTTGTAATCTTGATGAAAGTAGATCATGAAATTTTTTATAAAATTCTGCACTCAGGCCATCGGGGCCCGCTGTTTTACCATTTTTTAACGATCCAATTGATTCTTCGATATCTATTACCGATATTTCAGCATTTAATAATTGCCTACTCTCAAAATCTAGCTTATTAAAATGACATTTTTCTAAAAATGTTTCCATTTCATCTGTTTGCCCTGTTAATTTAGATGAATAAAGATTTTGATAATATTGTAAAAATGTGTCATTAATGTCTTTTGGTATAGTCAATGTATTTCCCTGTACCGATCTAATACTATGTATAGTTTTTTCATCGTCTAATCTTCTGAGTTGTCGTGCTAATAATTTTTGAGGTTTATCACCAAATTCAAAATGAACTTGTTTAGTTTGTTGATATAGTTTTATCACTTGATCAGAGTAAATTTTATTTAATCTATATTTTAATATAGCAATTTTATTACTCAACTCTTTAGAAGGATGTATTATATTTTCACTATCTAATTGTTTTATCTCTTTTTCTAACTTTTGCTCCATTTTTCGATTTACTTTGTTAAAATGAGCTTGTGCTGATATTATTGCACCGCGCATAAATGCTTTAAATGTATCCCATAATAATAATGGGGAAGTCTCAGATTTATCGTTAGTTTCAAAAAATAATTTAATCTGTTTCTCCACATAGTTACAGCAATCTTTATCCTTTAATATCTGTGTGTTGAATCTCCAAATATTAGTTTTATTAACTATATCTTTTAATTTTATCTTAAATGTTAATGGAGCATGATCTGAGATAATAATATTATGATACTTTGCATCATACGTAAAGGGGAGTAATTTTGAGTCGACTAAGAAATAATCTATCCTCGAGTAGGTTCCGAATACCGGCGAGAAAAATGAATATTCCCGTCCGGTTGGATTATCCAATCTCCAAATATCTTTAACATTTGATGTCTTAATAAAAGAATTTATAAGCTTACTTGATTTAGAAAGAGCCTTACTTTTTGTAGAAGATCTGTCCAAATAATTATCTAAAGTACAGTTTAAATCACCTCCAATTATTAAATTATATTGGGTGGATATAGGAATACTATTAAATATTTTCTTAAAAAATAGTGGATTATCAAAATTAGGTGCGTATATATTCATAAGAATTACTTTTTTTAAATATAGTTCCCCTGTAATTATTAAATATCTACCCTCCTTATCCTCTATTATCGAATTAAGTTTAAAAGGTATACCTTTACGAATAATTATTGCAACCCCTCTAGATTTGTGTATAAACGAAGAATGATATACTTTTGAAATCCATTTAGCTGTTAATCTATATTGAGCATCTTTTTTAAGATGTGTTTCCTGAAGAAACGTAACTCCAGATTTCAATCTATTCAGCTGAGCTAATACCTTTCCCCTTTTAATTGGTTCATTGATTCCTTTAACATTCCAACTACAGAAGGTGATTCCATCACCCCCATTCCTTACATTCATATCTTGCATTTTATTGTTAGGGTGGCTTTTTTTGGAGTAGCCTTCTTGGCTCCTCCAGCCCGACATTACACCCCAACTTCAATCCGATGCGAATTTCCAATTCCATTAAACCATATCCATTTAATCTGATTATATAAAATAGATAGAAGTCATGATTATATAATATATAATATAAAATCAAGTATGTGTTATACAAAAAATAATAACGAGTGTAAATATAAAAAAAGTAAAGGGTGATAAAAAGGTGATCAGAAAAAAAAGAGACTACACTTTTATAGTGTGTAGTGTGCACAGGTGAAAGCCACACTAACATGGCTACTAATCTAGCGACTTCCGTTTTCTAAAAAAAAAAGATGTTAAATATTCCAGCTCTTATTTGGAATACTGTATATATTGGGGTGGGGGTGCTAACTTTATATTCTTAATAACTTTTTCTATTATTCATATTAATAGTTTTTAGTTGTTAATTTCAACTATAATTAGTATCATAATTAGTAATACTATATAAATAGAATTCCGCACAATTCCGCACGGCTCCGGCGATCGAAGTGGGACTGGCCCCGCGACGCCGGACGGCTCAAGCGACCACGTTAGGTCGCGCTAATTGCATAGAGTTGCATGCTGGTGGGACAGGCCCTTTACTTTGCAAACCACCTACTATCTTCCCTAGGATATTTAACCAAAGCTATGCCCAGCGATAAATGGTGTCTTCCTCAGTTTATTGTTCCACATATGCCAGCAAAACTCCAGATTATCTTTGATAATGATTCACTGACATGTTTAAACATTAAAGTTGCTAATGTGGTTCCAGCTAGACAGATACTAAATGTATTACTGTACTGGTGTGATAATCACCTATTTTAACTCCTAATCTCTGATTGGTTATTTATATATTTATATATATATATATATATATATATATATATATATATATATATATATATATATATATATATATATATAACCAATCAGAGATTAGGAGTTAATATATATATATATATATATATATATATATATATATATATATATATATATGTGCGTGTGTGTGTGCTGAATAGGCATGCTGAATCTTTCCAGCAATTTCTGGTTTTGTTTAAGTTGGATAGAGGAGGTTGAAAGGGAAACAACATCAAGACTCACAATTATTTGTAATTTGCTTTGGAAGCTCTCAGAAAGATAAGTTCCCTTGGCAATTCACCACTGGCTGAGTACAAAAAAACATCTGACTCAATTCTTCAGTAATTTATGATTCTTAACAATTGCAACATGATCGGGGGGCATCAAGGGAGGGGAAAAAAAGGGAAAAGGCAGTCATCTTCTGTTGTCCTGCCAAAAATTGATGTGGACTATAGAGAGCAAAAAAGGACAGTGAACAAAAACTATTATTTTAATTCCAAACAGTCTGCCTAATAACACCCTCCATCCAAGTGCATCGACTCTCATTCACATATATTAGGAAAAGTACGTTGTGCTTTTAGTGAGCAGTGACACTTGAGATATAAAAGTAAACTAAAATATTTTCTAGTACCAAGAAACAATCACTTCCAAAAGAAATTTGAATCTTAATAAATGCTAATGACCATTCTTGTTGTGTGGAAGTTAAAGCTGGAGTAACTCAGTGGGTCAGACAACAACTGTGGAGGACATGGATAGGTGACATTTCAGGTTGGGACTCTTCCTCAAACTCATTGCCGTAGAGGGGCAAAAGCAGGAAAAGAGGCTGGTAGAATAGAATAGAATGCCTTTTATTGTCATCCAAACAGACATGGTTTGAACAAAATTCCATTCCTACAGTATAGGACAAAGCCTATTAAAAATATAAGTGGATATGTGTAGGAAGGAACTGTAGATGCCAATTTGCACTGAAGATGGACACAAAATACTGGAGTAACTGCAAGTCAGGAGGCATCTCTGGAGAAAAGGAATAGGTGACGTTTTGGGCTGAGACCCTTCTTCAGACTCCTTCGTCAGTGAGAAGTGGACACAGGTGTGGAAGGTTTTGATTGGCAGATGGTTGGGCAAAGCCTGAAGATAAAATGGAGACAAAAGAGTGACAATTGGAAACTAGACAAAAAAAGAGACAAAATAGTCTGGTATGGAAAGAGGGGTGTGAAATGTAGTGCCAGGAGGAGGGATACAGGTGGAGAGGTGAGGAAACAGGGGGGCATAGTAGTGGACCAAGTTAATGCACACTAGGTTGGGGGGCACAGGAGAGAGAAGGGTGAAAAGGTGGGTATTACCTAAAATTGGATGTCATTGTTCATACCATTGGGTTAAAAGCAGAATATGAGGTGCTGTTCCTGCAGTTTGCATGTGGCCTCACCCTGGCAATGGAGGAGTCCCAGGACTGAACGATCAGTATGGGAAGGGTATGGGATCTTCCCCCTCCGAATTTAACAAATGTTTTAAATGTAAAGTCCCCCCAGTATTCCATAAAACATCACAATATTATTATTGTAGACTTTATGAAATAAACCTGGAAAATGCATGTACATTAAAAAAATAACTACCATAGTTTAATGGTGATTATCACGATTCATTTAAAATCAAACGCATTAATTATTCCTGTTCTATACAAGGTAGAACAAAAACGAGAAAAATAACATCCTTTTACAATAACAGCATTTAATTAATTCAACACGTGCACAAAACTGGAGAAGGTGGAACATTCAACCTGTGGTCTGTTTACCGACACTTAATTAATAGCAATGCCCTGCATGCTACTCTGTGTACATCCTTCATTTCGTAAAGGATATTTTGACGCAGTTAACGTGTCATCTGTATTTGGTGTCAACTGTAGGAAAATAAAAAGGAAATAAACTTTCCACATCTCAACAACTAAAAGGGAAAAAACCTGACCACTTTTCAGGTGCACTGTATTCTGGTGAGTACCTCGTAACATATTTCTACCCATGATGCCCTTACAATGTTATGCAACAAAGCTTAAAACTTAATTGAGTCTGAAGAATTAATCAATTGGGATAAGATGTGCCCTTGCGGGTGGAGGAAAGTGTCAAATAGCTCATGCTGTCATTTACAGCTACACCAGTAACGTTGCATCCCTAAAGGACCAGTTGTTGGTAACCAAGAATATGATCTTGAAAATGAACATTAATGAGCAACTGAACCTTTAGGGATGCAACATTACTGATGTGGCTGCAGCAAATTATGGATTTTGTAATAATATTGTATTTACAATGGAGAAATTAGGGTGGCACAGCATTGGAGCTGCTGCCTTACAGGGCCAGAGACCCGGGTTTGATCCTGAGGACGAGTACTTGTCTGTACCGAGTTTGTACGTCATCCCCGTGACCTGCATGGGTTTTCTCCGAGATCTTATTTTTCCTCCCACACTACAAAGGCGTACAGGTTTGTAGGTTAATTGGCTTGGTAAAAATGTAAAATTTTCCCCAGTGTGTGTAGGATAGTGTTAGTATGCGGGGATCGCTGGTCAATGCGGACTTGGTAGGCTGAAGGGTCGGTTTCTGCGCTGTATCTCTAAACTAAACTAAATCTCTCACACTGTTCTTTACAGTGTTTCGAGTGGGAACAGTGCTCTCTGAATCATCCAACTGCTTATGGCTTTCCACATACAGCCATTCACCCCCAGCTTCTTTCAGCAACTTATCCTGTACAGTGTTCCCTCTGTTCATTCTCGCATTTATAAATATTGTTTATGACACTTTATAAATATTCTAGTTTAGTTCTTTTTTGTTTTTTGTATGCTGTTTCACACTTTTTTACTCTTTTAATCTGTCCAAAATAAAGAATTATAATTAATTAATTAATTTACGCTGCATTCCAAGGTAAATACCCATTTATTTCTGAAAACACCCAGCTTGAATACAAGTTCTGGAGTCAGCAGCGTTTCTTTCAACTACGGCCACACCACCCTTGGAGAATTTTGGAACCTGAATCAATTGTAGAAAACATTAAACAGTCATAGATTCATAGCCAGAAGAAATCATCCAACTACGAAACAATAATTAATGAATAATTAACTTAAACTTTGCTGGTGGGGACAATTTTAGTCACCGAGCTTCTGTCGAGCCGTGATGTTATGTAAGGCAATTAATTGGAACTCTAGGTTCCAAAGTTTCAGCACCAGCATTAAATCATAACCTGCTATCTCTACTACTTCTACATGCACTCTAGTACTTTTATCAATGTGGCAACAGTAAAGCACTCCAGAAATCATTACAGGTGCAATAAATGCTATTTTGAAGCTTTAAAGTCAGCTGTAATGCACAATAGTAATGAATGCAACTCTGCACAGTTTCACTACTTTATCATTTAGTTAGTCTTTGCACACATTTCAAGTATGATAAACAGTATCCACCTTGCAATACAGTGGTTCTGATTGAGATTTTGAGTTGATTATTATCTTTAACACTGGCTTCCAATGAAATTCATTGTTCGCACGACGCTGAGATACATGGCAATGAAAAATAGAATTATAAATACACCAACGCAGAATGGTGCAAAGATTGCAATGCAGTCTGAAGATGTGCAAACAAAATCTATATACATTTACATTTTAACTGAATACCTCCAGGAAAGAAATGCTTGGTTCAAGAGTTTGATAGCAGTGGGAAGAAGCACTTTTTAAAATCCCATCATGCAGGCTTTCAAGCTCCTGTATCTTCTGCCAGAAGGTAGAAGAGATAAAAAGGATATAGACAGGTGGCAGGCATCCTGGATGATACTTCCAGCCTTCCTGAAGCTATGAACAATGAAGATGGACTGGAAGGGAGAAAGGAAGCGCCAAGCCTATGAAGGACTGGGTCGCATTCACCACTCTCTTCAAGTTCAAGTGGTCAAGTGTAGAGCAGTTTCCACACCAGGCTAAGATGCATCTTGTCAGAGTACTTCCTAAAATGCATCTATAGAGGTTTGAGAATCCTCATCTTCTCAGATGTCCAAGAAAGTAAATATGCTGTTACACTTTCTTCATCACTGCATCATTGTGATTGGACCAGCTTAGGTTACTGGTGATATGGATAGCTATGAATCTGAATCTGCTGACCATCTTTACAAGAGTTCAGTTCATTTGAGCACACCAATCCCCTCCCCCTTCACCCAGTTTCATTAGGTCAACAACCAACTCTGTCATCTTGCTGATGTTAAGAGCCAAATTGTTATTATCACACCATGACTCAAAGATTCTGATCATTTTCCTGTAATCCGTTCCATTGTTGTTATTGTTCCAGCCAACAACAATGGTATAACTGGCAAACAAATATCAACAGTTAACTCTGTACTTGGTTACACTTTCATTGGTGTCCAGGGTCAGGCATGGAAAAGAGGGCAGAAGCTGTTGAGGACCAGTACTAAGGTTTGGGGTGGAGGGAATATAATGACCAACTGTGTCTGAAAGTCCAGATGTCAGTTGCAGTCCCCAAGGCTAATGTCTAGTATTTGGAGATGAACTTATTCAGTATTATACTGTTGAAGGTTGAGCTGCAGTCATTGAATAGCACCCTGACATAAGTATTCCTATAAACAAGCCTTCAGCAGAATATAATGTAAGAGCGATGGCATCTTTCATATTTTTCCTGTACTCAAATTGCATGGGGCTTTGATTGTCTGAGAAACTTGCATTGAAGTGGGCCATTACTGGTATCCTTTGAAGTTCATGCTTTAGGTATTGTTCATCGGTAACCCAAATTCCTTTCCTACAGTTCAGCTTACAGTCAGGTATCCCAGGACACTGGCTCGGTTTGCAACATGTGTATATATACCAAGGCACCCAAATAAGTCTATATTTATCCAAAATAATAAAATTGCAGTGCTATTAACGTTCTTGTATGCCAAAATTGGTAAATCCTGTATAGTCTGTGAAAAATATGTTCTAAAAGCATATTAGATATGAAACTGATTAGCTGTTAAATGCAATAGATGGCTCCTACATTGCCACAAAGTAATTGTTTTTATGAGTCAACTTGTTCAAATATTAATATTTGTTCTTGCTGAAGCCAAACATCATTTAATATCGTAAAGGTACAAGGTTTAACATTTGAACTGCCTGGGAATTTGAGTCTAAGTTAAGTTGCTACACTTAGCTTTGTATTTTATATTTGCCTTCATCATTACCATGTGAATCTACATAAATAAGATGTTTGAACGTCATACAACAGGGGATAAATGAGATAATGATGAAGATCCTATCATCATTTACAGAATGACAACTACGGATAATCTCTTAAAATAAATGAAAAACAAAACGTATGAGACTCAAAAAGGTTATCCTCAGATGAGAGATATAAATAACAATTCTTGGATACTCCTGTATCATACTATTTTTGCAAGAAATATATTGCAATTCATTGGGGATCAAATTGGCCTCCTCCAGAACTTGTAAATTGGATTATAGTGAATCCATGCCCACTTTATATTACAGCGAGGTTATTTCCCACTGAAATCAAAAGGTACAGTTGGGACCAGACCAGCATTGCGCTCTTGTGCATGACTCAGTGACAAATTTCATACCCATTCAACTAGCTTTCCTCTTTAAAAATACTAAATGTTATGAAGAAATATTTAAGAGGAAACATTTTCAACTGCAGTGTATACAGACCAAATAATTTATCATTATCGTTATTACAGAAATTCATATTGTGCCAAAGAGGAAAGCGTCTGCAGGTTTAGAAAACCCACTGTGTATTGAGTTTGTATTCCAACATACAGTTTGTTCAACATACGGGAACCTTTAATCAGTCAACTGGCGCCTGATTTATCAGAGCAGACATGCCCTGGGTATCATGGTTAAGTGGATTAAGGCACAAGATAAAGAGGAGATATAACAATTGCATGCTTTTATTAATGAGATTCACATAACTGAGCAGGATAAATCATTCTAATGATGAAGGATACTTTTATCATTGGGTAAAAGTTTACGATTAAAAATATACGTTTAATAGCCTGATGGCTGTGGGGAAGTAGCTATTCCTGAACCTGGTCGTTGCAGTACTTTGCTGCTCACATTCCAATTTATACCACACTCCATTCTCCAGTTATCCCTGTGTTCATTAATATGTCCAAGTTAAGCAATGCCATGATTTTAAAATTCTCCTCCTTAAGCTCCTCCGATTAACCGAGCTATCTGCACTCTTCCAGTTCAGACCTCTTCATCTTCTTGCGTTTGAGGCAGCAGCGGTTATGTAACGGCCTCCAGGCGCTGTAGGCAGTTCAATGTGCTGTTGTCGAGGACCGTGAGGTCTACCCCTCCACCGGGGGGGGGGGGGGGGGGCGGAAGACAGCGCAGTCGAAAATGAGGTGCTGCGCTGTTTGGTGGTCTGCTCTACACATGCAGGCTGCTGCGCAATCAGGCCTCTTAATTATGCCAGACATGAATCATCCCAAATTTCAGCTCTTTAACCATATTCTTCTTCATTTGCCTCAATGTCAAATTTTGCCTGGGAATATTACTGGTATGTTTTTTACGTGTTTCATGATATTAAAATACTAGCTGTTGAATAAGAAAGATCATGAAATTAAGATGGATGGTCTAAAAACAGTTCAGAATTAGTAATTTACGCAGTGCGAGATAATGGCCCAAACGTTCCCAGTAGATTTTAAGCCTCTTTTAAGATGATTTTTGTGCTTCCTTTGCTACTGTACATTCACCTGTTCATATTCAGGGAAGAGTTCAGACAATGTTTATATGGAAAATATTCAAATCGTGCCAGAATTAGCAGTCTTTGTACTCTCCATGTCTGCATTTATTGGCAACCATAAAAGTCATGCACAAGATATTCCATTTGAAAACACCCCTAATAAATTACAGCAGATGACAGTGCTTGTGAGGTAATGGAACGCTCTTTCTGCTTCTATGTGGTAACACTTCGACCTTCCTTTAGGCCCATGCTTTAAAAGTGTCTGCGCCCAACCACTTTTCAAAATAAATATTTTTTTAAAAGACAAAATAGTTTATTCAGCAAGTGGTACCTTTCCAGTAGGAGGCTGGAGTATTTTATCTGTAATTATTGAACAGTGGTAAAAATTTGAATGTTTATGTAAATCTTACCGAGTTGAGCAAATTTTGCAATGTTTGACACATCACATATGGTTAAGCGGACTCGTTGAGACATGTTATTGGCTGGAGGCCCATTAAACCCTAAAAGAAGCATTGATACTCTGAAGAAGATGGGACTACAACTACACCGCACAAAAGGAATATCAGCAGTGAAAAATATCTAAGTCGTAAGTTTAAAGACTATAAAATACAAAGCACAGTTATCTAATGTATACCTGGCTATCCTTTCAATTCTCTTCAAGGATGCCTAATTAATGATGAATTGTAGAAAGAATAGAAGAACTTTACAGACATGTATGTGTATATATGTATCATGTGCCTGTGTGCATATGTGTATATGGTATACACACACACATATGCCAAGTTAAGTTTTAGCAAGAAGAAACGGTTTACCCATGATTGTTTAAGAAAAAATCAAATAAATTATCTAACAGCTTGCAGAAGCCAAGAATTAGCCACCTACACACCCAAGTAACGAAGCACAGGGCAGGTAGAAACCTGTACTCAGCAGGTAACCTAGAAACGCACAGTTTCTGCCTTCAAAGCTTTATAGCCTTGGGGGTTAACAAGCAGTGGGTTTTCAATTAATTGAGGTTGCACTGGAGTAGATAATTTACAAAGTCCCATAATAGGCAAAAGTGTTTACTTGTTCACAGTGCAGATCTGAAACAAAATCATTTCACAATGAGTTCTAACCAGAATTAATAAAGTTGGACTAATTCTGCAATCATTCAAATAAACATCTTTACAAATGACCTTTTCATATTTAACTTTTTTGGAATTGGAAGAAATAACCCATTTTAGAAACAAAGGATCATATAAGAGCCACAGTGTTATGCAAACAAGGACTGGGGCATTTTGTGCACTGCAAAATCTCATTAATAATATTAAGATTAATATCCATTTACTCTAGTTTGTTAAATACATTGGCTAAGACATCCCATCTTTCAAAATTATTTGAACATGCAGACTGTACCTTGATGTTATCCTCTTAAATGCATAACAGTATTTTCCAACAACCCAAGCACCCTCAATAAACCACTACCACATTGAGCTAAATCATGTGCAGAGCTCATGAGCAAGAGTACTAATCTGCAAAGCACCAAATGCACTTACATTGATATAATTTTGTTTTGATTGATTGATTCTAAACCACTTAAAAGGACACGTATTCAATTTTCTAAAATAACACAAATAGATTTCTCACTGAGAGGAAGTCTTTTTTCTGATGTACATTTTTAAAGACTCAAGAAGGCATATCAAAATAGTTCAACTTTGGCTTACTTTTATCTACTGCTAGACATAGAATCACAGTTTATCTTTTTCCTTGTTACCTTTTCTCCCTGCCTTCATATTTTTCCAAAAGACTGCTTGAAGCAACAGCATCAAAATATGAATATTCTGTAGATATAGTGGACTAGAATGTTAACCCTTATTTCAATAATACTGATTATATAGTAACATTTCTGTTGGAAATTCAGCTTAATTATTGAAATATATAAAACCACAATGGTTATGGGAAATATGTCATCATTTATTTGCATAATGCAAAGGTAAGTTAAACAGATATTCCACAGCACATAAAAATATCTATGTATTTCAACTGATGAAATCTGAAAATGTTTGTCATCAAATCTACATACTAGTTCAAGGAATTAAACCAGTGCTACAGTTCTTTTGTAGTGTCCCTTCAGCTGATTTAACATTCTTATCTGACTAAAACTATAGAGCTACCATTGTGCTGGGGCACCGCATTGTTGGCAGCCTCTGCCTGATTTTCTATTTTTGTTGTTGTCTGTTTAAAAAGTATGTTTTGGAGGTTTCTTGAGTTTTTCTATGTGGGGGAGGGGGGTAGGTTACGGGGGAAACCGTTTCCCAGTCACTTCCTGGCGAGGATACGACTATTCTCCGAGTCGCGTCCTCGCCCCCCCTCCTCGCGGTCTACCAACTGGATTGGCGCGGCCTTTCCTGCCGGGGACCGGCCTAAGCTTCAGCGGCAGCGCAGAACTGGATTCACCGCGGAGCAGGCGATGCCTTACCTGGATCGCCGTTTGAAGCGGGCGGCGCTGACTTCAACTTGAGCGGAGTCCTGGGACCTTTTGCTAAGGGCCGCCAGCATGAATCTCCGCCCAGCGCGGCCCGTGGACTTCGGGAGCCGCGGACTCCGGTAGGAAGTGGCCGATTCAGATGTCCAAGCCACTGAAGTTGTTCTCCCGCTCCGACATCAGAGTTCCAGCATCCTGGCGAGAGGGCCTGAACATCAGGCCGCCCATAGCGGTGACAGCGAGGGCTTCGAGAGCCCCCCGACCACGGGTGAACAACAGAGGACAACAGAGGAGATGCCTTCCCTCACAGTGGGAAACTTTGATTCCGCTGTGTGGGGATGTCTGTATTAAAGACTATCATGTTCTGTGCTCTTTATTATTCGTATGGCTGTATGGTGACCACATGTTTCACTGTACCAACTGGTACATGTGACAAATAAATGTCTCCCTCTCTCTCTCTCTCTCTCTCTCTCTCTCTCGTGCTGTGGTATCTGTCCTATTCTGATCAATGAGAGAGCGTAGGCACTCAAGCTCTGGAGGCATTTCAGAGAGGAGCAATAAAGAAGATTATTCTTGTCAAACAACTTAAGTATGACAGCTCGGCACTGCAAGATCAAATGAAGCAATTGAGAGCCATACAGAAACACCGAAGGAGGAAAATGACTTCAAACTACATTGTCAAGGATTCCAACCAGTTCAAAGTTGGCCATAGAGTACCATAGAGCCTTTCCCCACCTTTAAAACCTCCCTCAAAACTCACCTATTCAGACTGGCCTATCTCATGTAACTCCACTTTCTATCAAATTGATGGAAATGGTGTTTTTGTTTCATTTAATTTATATATTTGTAATTTGCTTGTTTTAACTGTAAGGCGTCCTTGAGTGTTGTGAAAGGCGCCCATAAATAAAATGCATTATTATATTATTATTATTATTATGAATAAAAGTAATTTAATGCTGATGATATGAAGTACATTATCACCAACTAAAATGTGATCAGAGGTAGACAAAGCGAAATAAGAGAGAATCTGACCAGCACACTGTGGCATTAAGCAGCATTTCTATTAGCAAATATCTCATCATCAACATCCTGTTGTCATTCTTGGCCAAACATTTACCTGGACTGGCCACATAAGTAATGCAATTATACAATCAGTGCAGAGGCAGAGGAATTCTGTGCAAGAGATTCACGTTTCGTTTATTAGTTTAATTTAGTTCGAGATACAGCACGGAAATTGGCTCTTTGGCCCATCGAGTCCACGTCAACCAATGATCACCGTATATTTGTCCTATCCTAAATACTAGGGACACTTTACAGAAGCCAATTAACCTACAAACCTGCATATTTTTGGAATGTCCTGATACGGAAAAAAGCTTTGATCATATATTCTGCATTTGCCCAGATAGTACAGCTTGCAAGAATTTTCAAAGCATCTTGTTTGTTTGCCAACCCATCTGTCATCCTAAAAATTCACTCCCTTCATTGTCGGCCATATAGCCGCACTGTATACCATCCATAGGATGCTCCATAGCTGCCCTACAAGCTTTTTCGACCTTAACTACCTAAACTGTGTAGGATAGAAGGAATGGGTAACGTTTCCAGTCGAGACCTTTCTTTAGTAGAGTCAGAGGAAATGCATGAGAAGGAACTGCAGATGCTGGTTTAAACCGAAGATAGACACCAAAAGCTGGAGTAACTCAGCGGGACAGGCAGCATCTCTGGCGGGAAGGAATGGGTGAGGTTTCGGGTCGAGACCCTTCTTCAGGGATAAAGGAAACCAGAGATATAGATGGTGATGTGGAGAGACCAAACGCAGACTGGCCGATCATTTCGCAGAACACCTTCGCTCAGCTCGCTTGAACCAACCTGACCTCCCGGTTGCTGGACATTTAATTCTCCTTCCCATTCCCACACAGACCCTTCTGTCCTTGGTCTTCTCCATTGTCAGAGTGAGGCTATACGCAAATTGGAGAAACATATTTTGCTTGGGCAGCTTATAGCCCAGTGGTATGAATATTGATTTCCCTCCCTTCTGGTAGCCCCAGCATTCCTTCTCTCTCTATCCCTCTCCCACCCAAGTCAGACTAGCTTCTCGTTTTCACCCTACAAACAGTTTACAATGCCCTGTGTCCTTTATCATTACTTTTTTTGCATATATTTCTTTCATTGTTCTTTATCTCTCCACATCTTCATCTATATATCTTGTTTCCCTTATCCATAACCAGTCTGAAGAAGGGTCTGGACCCGAAACGTCACCCATTCCTTCTCTCCAGAGATGCTGCCTGTCCCACTGAGTTACTCCAGCATTTTGTGTCTATCTTAGAGTCAGAGGAAAGTAATGGGAAAAGGAAAGAAGGGACATTGACAATGATGTAGAGATATAGAACAAATGAATGAAAGATATGCAAAAAAAGTAACAATGTTAAAGGAAACAGGCTGTTGTTAGCTGTTTGCTAGGTGAGAACGAAAAGCTGGTGTGACCTGGATAGGGGACGGATGGAGAGAGAGGGAATGTAGAGGTTACTTGAAGGTAAGGAAAGCAATATTCATACCTCTGGATTGTAAGCTGCCCAAGCGAAATATGAGATGCTGGTCCTCCAATTTGTGTTTAGCCTCACTCTGACAATGGAGGAGACCGAGGACAGAAAGGTCCGAGTAGGAATGGAAAGGGGAATTAAACTGGGACCTCTCCCACTCGAATGAGCTGGAAAATTCAGACACACTACAGATAATCTCTGAAGCACTATCTTATGATCCTGTTTATTAATTAAAAAAAAAGATAGTTACCAAATCACTGATTGCAGTAAGGCAGCTGGCTTATGGAAGCATTTTGTTTGTAGGTTTTGGGGGGGTGGTTATTAGAATGGAACCATGGAAAGTAAATGTTTTGCAACACAATTTCTTTATGAGATACACATACGTTTTAATACGTTTTTAAGAAGCTATGGTAAACACCTCTTTAGGCAATGGGCTTTGAAATTTTGGGCTCAAACATCTGGATCAATAAATTGGCGCTGAAGGCTAGGTTTTTCTTCTCAGTGTCCCCCAACCAGTTCTAAATTTCTAAATATTAACCACAACCTTTGTGTGCAAATGTTCCTCACAAGGTAAAATGAGACATGTGCTTGACTGGTTTTTGTGGTGTCATGACCTTCAGGTCCAGGGTTATGAATGCTGTGTGCAATATATGGAAGCCAGTTCTAACATACCTCAGTTGTGTTGCATTATCCTCCATCAACGTGCTGTTAATATTTCACCCTTCAGAATTCAAAATGCTTTTTGTGATTAAGTACATAGCACTAAATTTCAATTTGGAGGAGAGATTTAACTTTGTTTGCTAGCAGTCAACACATGCAAGGCCAATGGCTACCAATCAATCAACTTAGTACATTCAAAGGCAGCAACTTCCATGAAACAGGGTATAAAGAGGCAAATACAAATGACAACTGACACATTTGGACATCGTTAGTGTTTGCAACCTCATGTCATGTCAACATCACCAGCATGACTGGTATTTATTGCTCAAAAGGGCCATGAATGGTGACAGCAAGTTGCTGCCTTAAACTGTTCTGTCCATGCCATAAAAATATTCACATAAGTTGTAGCTATTTTTATATAATTAAATATTTTCAGAGTCCATTTGAAGAAGCAAAGGCAAAAATATTGTTTTGAGTTTGGAATCACATTTAGGTTAGATGGGAAAAGGCAGATTTTTCCCCCTAATGGATAACAGCAAACCAGTGCAATAATTTAACGAACATAAACTAATCCATTACATTCATATGACCAGGCTAGTAATAGTTTTGCCTATTCTGTAGTCCAGCTCACAACAATAAAATTGAAATAAACAACATAACTGTCAGTGCCTATTTTTTAAATGTTGTTGTATAAAATTGTCAATCCCTCAACTAATGACAAGCCCAGCATGTAAGAACAGGAGCAAAAGGCAAACTGCTGGAGGAACTCAACAAGTCAATGAATCAGTGGAGGAAATAGATTCACGGTGATTCGAGTTGTCTGTCCTCTCCCTCTACAGATACTGCCTGACCTGCTAATTTCTTGCTCAATATTCCAGCATCCACTGCCTCTTGTGTTTCCATATAAGTTTCCAAATAATAGTCCATATAACTGGATTATTTCTAAATCAAGATTTTCAGTATTCAACTCATACATAGAAAGGGAGTAACATATTTTTTAATGGAATTAATTGCACCATAAATAGTTCATGACCACGTGTTTTCGGTCAGTGTATTTCCAGATTTCACTTCTAATAATTGACTTACCCATTAAGTCAGTGTATCGTTGCGTTAACCAACCTGGATCTTACCATATTAGCGCATTGTGCTCCAGATCAAGAAATGGTTCATTTTCTCCAACCGTAGTTGTCTATATTTCCAACTGTCCTTATTGTGTTTATACAACTATATGCAGTGCAATTTTTCAGGATATTATATGACAAAGCTAGATGACACAAAAAATATCTTCTCCAGCTACTTTCCTCCAACCAGAGGTATGTTCTCCTTATACAGCCACGTAAAGGGCGCAGTAAATTAATCCTCAAGTTGGTATTGGCAATTTAAAATGTATCACTGGAGCAAAACATTTTTGAACTTTCTAGGTAATGTATGAGTCCCTCTCATCTCTACTATTACAGTAAATAATGTCAGTAATGATTAACAGTTTCAAGGGATCCCAACAATTTATCTAACTGTTTTTGCCCTTGAGGCTCCGATGAGGCTCCATTTCTCATTCCGAGACCTTCTGCGGAAATAACCTACAATTTTATACTCTGTTCATGTTCTATTTCTTTAATTCTAAAAGCAAAGTTTATTTTATCAAGTAACATTTCAAGTCGCGCATTCGCACTTCTACCTGTGAATCATCTTTATGCACTAAAAAAAACAGCTGAATTCTGCTGGGAAAGATTTGTCAGTATCACACCAACCTATCAAACCTGTTGGAAGTCAGGAATGTGACTATCAGAACCAATCCGATCAGTGGAAATGTGTAGGAAGGAACTACAGATGCTGGTTTAAACCGTAAACACAAAATACTGGAGTAACTCAGCAGGACAGGCAGCATCTCTGAAGAGGAGGAATGGGAGACGTTTCGGGTCGAGACCCTCTTTCAGACTTGTGAAGAAGGTCTCGACCTGAAACGCCACATTTTCTTTCTCTCCAATGATGCTGCCTGTCCTGCTGAGTTGCTCCAGCATTTTGTATCTATCTGCTGATCAGTGGAAATTCAGATATCAAAAGACTGTGCTAGACTGGTTGGGTGTCAGGACAGAAACTAATCAAAAATAATCAGATCTTAATGTCTCAATTTTGCCTGCGGATAATTTGAAACAGGAAGTATTAAACATGACCTGACAATTTTGAGGAGTCACATTTATAATTAGTTTTACTGCATTCTCATGGCTAAATAGGTTGAGTAGAAAATCTTCCAAAGCTTTAGAAAAGTAATTCTTGGGCTATTTCACATTAGCAGATCATGTAAAACGTTCATTTGAAAACTAATAGAGGCCATTTTCAAAATTCCACATTCCTTTGTGGACTATTAACATCCTTTACTTAAATATTCCTGTATCTGGAGTTGTGAGGTTGTACTTTTGTATTTTTAACTTTGAATAACAGAAAAAAAAATGTATCAGTGACCCCTCTAAAGCACCTTGGCATGTTTTATTATGTTAGCAAGAGAAGTATACTCTTGAAGTATGAAGTTGCTCTTGTTGCTATACATTTCTCTGTATTTGTTAACTGGAATTCTACAGAGGGCTATTGAGGGTGGCACAGTGGCACCACAGTAGAGTTTTTGCCTTACAGCGCCAGAGACCCAGACCTGACTACGGGTACTGTCTGTGCGGAGATTGTCCATTCTTCCCATGACCGCGTGGGTTTTCTCCGCGTGCTCCGATTTCCTCCCACACTCCAAAGACATACAGGTTTGTGGGTTAATTGGCTTGGTATAAATGTAAATTGTTCCTAGTTTGTGTAGGATAGTGTTAATGTGCGGGGATTGCTGGTCGGCGCGGACTCGGTGGGCCGAAGGGCCTGTTTCCGCGCTGTATCCTTAAACTAAAAAAGGAAAACTATTGATCCATTATCCATTTCTTTACCATTGAATACAAACATGGGCAAAAGGTATAACTTATTTGTTTGGCAATTTAATTTGGTATTGTGTTATAATTTGCTGATTATTGATGTTTAACTTTGAAAGCAATTTTGAATTTTTTCGTGATAATTGAGCATTGCAATAGCAGTACATACTTGTGATAAAGATCTCAATATTATCATTTGGTAACCAGACAGCTTAGATCAATCATTTTGGTACAGTGAACATTCAAAGGAAATGTAAAACTGCTTGACCTACAGATAGAAATCAGGTTTTAATATATTTTTCTGGTCAGTACCAATATTACTGAACAAACAGCAAATTCTTTCTTAGTTCAATCATCTGGTTTTTTTTTTTTAGCAATAATTCATTTATTTCAAATGGATTTTGTGTCTTTCTAAGAGCAGGAAACAAGGGAACATCATATGTTGAGTGCCTGGCCATTGTTCCCGATGGTTTTCCATTTTAAATGGTTCAGGGTTTCTGTCCGAGGCCTCCTCTATTGTCAGAGCGAGGCTCAATGCAAATTGGAGGAACAGCATCTCATATTTCACATAATTTCAATATTCATCGCTTAGTTTCTTCAATAACTTCTCAATTTCCCAAGAAAGAAAATAGGATTTGTATGGGTGCCCGGGGTTACGGGGAGAAGGCAGGAGAATGGAGTTGAGAGGAAAAGATTGATCAGCCACGATGAGCCAAATTGCTTAATTCTGCTCCTGGAACGTAGGAACATTAGGTCTACTTTGTAGCAAAATAAATGTTAGATTTTACCTGCATCTTGTGTTACAAGTCCATAAAGCCCATATCTTCATCAATTTAGTGAAACATATTGAGGGACTCTTTCAACTTCAACAGGCATATAAAGCAAAGCTTGGTGGATGGTCCAACCTATTTCTCCCACATATGATGAAGGAAATGTCATCTATCCATTTGTTCAGTGATGCTACCTGACCTGCTGAGTTATTCCAGCATTGTGTATCATGGGGGCTTTTTTTAAACTAGAAGGAACTGGTTAAGTACTCATACACATTTGGGGCAGATTTGCCTTCCTATTGGAATCATTGATGGGGCAAACCATTATGTGTCTTGATGGATGGTCATGCAAACCCTCCCACCCACCACCACATTCATCAATTATGTTAGCATGATAGAATTTTGCAATAGTAATTTTAATCACCAAATGATGGTATTATGCACGCCCGCCAACCTCCAAGGCCTGATATATCAATGACACAATTCAAAACGTGAGCACTGATCAATCAGATTTAATGATCCTAGATCTCTAATATGAGCATTTAGAAACATAGCCACACTCATACAAATTTCTAATCCTGGTATTTTAATGTCACAAAAGAAATGCAAACCGTCAATGACTTTACAATGATATGTGTCATGGAGCTCTTGAGAGAGAATTAAATCAGGTTCAGTTCACAATTCGTATTAAGTTAGCTGATAAATGCTGACGCCAAGATTCAGCAGTCGCTAGTTCGTGGCATTGGAAAGATTGAATTCTGCCCAATGACTCACTAAATGATGAGATGCATTTGTGAATAAAATGCTGAGGTTACAGGTGAGTGTTATGTCCTGGATAATAGTTAGCTTGCATCAAACTTTGTTGTTTAAAAATGACCAGTTGGGCAGAATAATGGGAGGATAAGTAAGACCATGTTTTAGGGAACTAGAGCAGGGAAATTTCTTTTCACAGTGCATTACAGAAAGAAGATTTAAAACATGTTTAACTGGATTTCTGTCCTGAAGTATATTCACATTCTTCACTTAATTCATTGTATAATCTATGAAGAGAAAATCAATAATTTGTTGAACTGGTATTGCATTCAGCACTGTTTATTATTTTTAAATCATAGAGCATTTTGATGTCAATGTCATCCATATAAATACATTTTGATATTACAGTACTGAGAGATGGATATGCCAAAGCCCTGTGCGATGCTATCTACTCAAGCTTTATAATTGGCAACAGGAATTTAGAATTTATAAAAATGCACCATGCCTCATGAAGTGTCTACTCTCCAAAATTACTTGGGGGAAACTGTAAATCATCAAAGAAACAGGATCAAATATCATATTCTGTGATGTTGCTGATCATTAGAAATACTGCCCTTGACTATCATTAAGGCAGAGTAATTAAGTGCCTTAGCCTAACAGCTGAAGAACGTCAAGAGTCATCTGACACGAGGACCACATGAACTTCTTCAGCTGCAACATCATATATGCTACTTGAAGTGTATGAGCCACATAGCGAATCTACTTGTTGCTCCCATGCTCTAATTGCAACATCTCTGATTGCTTCTTCGTACTGCTCTCGACTCAAAATCACCTTTCCTCTCCTGAACTCAATTCCTTCTGTGTTCAGCTCTGGAAAAGTCACTGTTCCAAATGTTCTAATTTGTAAACTTTCAGTCCAAAATTTTGTCTTCCATTCATCTTAATTCTTCCATAATTACCAATCTGATACTTCCATTTTGGATACAAATTTGGTTTATCATATGATTTTGCTTTCATTTCTGCAGCAAGCTCTTCAATCCTCCGTGGGTATTATTAATCAACAACAGTGTAAAATTCTAATTTGGCAGTAGTGTGTAATAAACAATAGCAAAACAACAGCCTGGTTTTACATGTAGGCTAGTTCCCTTTTTTATTTCAGTTTGTTTTGCTTCTGGAACTGTTCATGTACAAAAGAAAGAAATTAATGAATGGACAAAGGAACTTTGTTTTGCATCCTCTACAATCTCAAATCATTAAAGCCGATTGTTTTATAAATCGTTTTCACAGATATAAAATAAAATACTTAATCCATATTGATATAATTAAAACTCAAATCTTGACCACTTCCTGTTTGCACTGTAATTGATTTTAGAAAAAAACGCTACCACTTACGGCTGTGTTTTCTCTCCTTCTGTTGAGCAGGACAAGAGGATTTTTCCCATCAATAAAAGACTTATTAATGTTTAAAAAATGTTGAGATTCTCTCTCTCCTGTCAATCACACCATAAAGACCACGCCCCTTTCAGTGGGAAGGGGGGAAGGACTATAAAACCCGGAACTGTGGGCATGGTGGAGTCTCTGCAAGATGGGTAAGGGAGAGATCACGACTCTCTGTCTTTGGTGGCCTTGCACCCTGCTTGAAATGGTATGAAACTGCATTTGACTTTGGTGACCTTGCACCTTGCTTAAAATTGTATGAAACAACACTTGAATTTAGTGGCCTTGCACCCTGCTTGAAATGGTATGAAACTGCACTTGAATTTGGTGTCCTTGCACCCTGCTTGAAGTGGTATGAAACGTCACTTGAATTTGGTGGCCTTGCACCCTGCTTGAAATGGTATGAAACTGCACTTGAATTTGGTGTCCTTGCACCCTGCTTGGTGGTACAAAACTTCATTTGAATTTGGTGGCCTTGCACCCTGCTTGAAATGGTATGAAACGTCACTTGAATTTGGTGGCCTTGCACCCTGCTTGAAATGGTATGAAACTGCACTTGAATTTGGTGTCCTTGCACCCTGCTTGAAGTGGTATGAAACGTCACTTGAATTTGGTGGCCTTGCACCCTGCTTGAAATGGTATGAAACTGCACTTGAATTTGGTGTCCTTGCACCCTGCTTGGTGGTACAAAACTTCATTTGAATTTGGTGGCCTTGCACCCTGCTTGAAATGGTATGAAACGTCACTTGAATTTGGTGGCCTTGCACCCTGCTTGAAATGGTATGAAACTGCACTTGAATTTGGTGTCCTTGCACCCTGCTTGAAGTGGTATGAAACGTCACTTGAATTTGGTGGCCTTGCACCCTGCTTGAAGTGGTATGAAACTGCACTTGAATTTGGTGTCCTTGCACCCTGCTTGGTGGTACAAAACTTCATTTGAATTTGGTGGCCTTGCACCCTGCTTGAAAAGGAACCTCAAGGCATAGCCGTGAGTCAACTGCCAGCCCACCAGCCATGAGTGAGTGAGCTGCCAGCACACCAGGCTTGAGTGACTGAGTTGCCAGCACAAGAATCCATTCGGCCCACACTGTCCATACTAGCCCTCTGGAAACCAGTCCCTTCAACCCACAACACCTAAACTAGCACTCCAGAAACCCCTTCCCCCCACTGACCACCAATATTGGAATTGGTGGAGAGGTGGAATATTGCATTGGGGGATCAGCCCTCCCGTGTGAACATGGGACCCAACGGGTCCCACTTAGTCTAGTACTTGATATATTCTATATTTTTCTTAGGTTAAGACCCGGTTAACATTAAATATTTTTGCCCTCTTTCAATACTGTACGACCTGACATGATTTTATGATACCAAAAATGTGGTTTATATATCTAATCCAAATTCCTATTTCTTTCATAGTTGTGTATTGCAAATTGTGTTGTGGGTCAATTTCCCATGATGAAATGTAATGGGTTAAAGCAACAGACTGGATAAATATGGTGCCAAAATTTCACTGTACTCCCACAGAAATACCACAGCTGCTTCAGAGGCCACTACTAAATTGGCCAAGACCACAGAAATTTAATTTCTAGTTTATCATGGAATCTGCCAAGCAATTAAGGTGTTTTGGAGCAAGAATTCCTGATCACTTTTATATTACACATTACGCACCGTAACTACATACGACAAATGAATAACCTTTATGAAAATCGTGGAAGAAACAGAAGTCATGGCCTGCAAAATGCACCATCAAACAGCGATCAATGTTGAAGCCCCAGTTCCTGCTTATCTCCCATGCTTGAAGGAATCAGAATTCAACCTTTAAAATATTAATGTACTGAGTGAAAGCATAGCTAACACACGAACAATGCAAAGCATAAATTGTCAAACGAAGATTAAAACACAAGGGCTAGAAATTCCACAGACCAAACCACATGCTAAAATGATGATGTTCAAGGAACCGGCGCCAGTGTTTTTTCCAGTGTTCTGAGTGGATGATTTTACTGCTTCGCGTACAAGTACTTGTAAACCGAGAGAGGAGATAATCATGGTGCTTTTTCCCAGTGAAGCCTGTTAACGGAACGCAATTTCAGGAGTCCTGGGCATCTTTGGATAAGGCAGGGGTGGGGAACCTGCGGCCTTAAGGCCACATGCGGCCTTCTAGGCCATTAAGTGCGGCCTTTTGAATGAATCCAAATTTTGTAGAACAAAATTTATTTTTTATTTTTATTAATATGTTTTTGTTCGTCTTTTATTATTTTTATTTTAATCTTAAAATGAACGTATTTAAAATACCAAAGAGTAAAAGACGATTCAACAAAAATAATTCTTCCCGACTGATGGCCACAATTAAAACATTAGTAGGTCATGAGGGCTATTTTAACAAAATAATGTACATTTTTAAGAATATCTCATTTAAGTTTCTTGGATACGACCTTATTAGATTACAGCTAACTTAATGCGGCATTCAAACATGAAAAGGTTCCCCACCTCTGGGATAAAGCATTAAGCCACAGCTCCATAAGCAGAAAGATTGTGGGACTGATTTATATTCCAAGGTGAATACCTGACTAATAACTACCCTCAGCGAACATCAACAAGATCTTATTAAAATGATTACCTGGTCAGACTTTTCATCACTCTTTCTGAGACCAGGCTGTGTGACAATTAGCAGTTCTGTTTTTACATGGTACAATAAATACACCTCGTACAACTTAATTAGCTATGTTGCTTTAAGACAATGACATGCATGCAAACATTTTCTTTATCCAGTCTCTGTATTATGAAATTACATGTTCTTTTGAAGGTTACCATGTCAGTTATTTCCTTGTTCTGCTTGCCATCTTTTTAAAATAAGAACCAGCCATTCTATCAGCCATTGCTCAGATGCTCATTCTTACTTCTGGCTCTCAATTCAATGGGCTCAAATCTCAGTCCAGAGATTTGAGTATTCGGAGCCAACCAGCAGCAGAATGGATGCTCTTCACTCAGAGGGGCTCAGAAGGTGTTGATACTTCAACAGATTCTATCAACCAAGTTCCCTGTTTGCTTTGGGACGTTTCAAGGCCATGAAAGATCTTACATAAACACAAGTTGAACTTTTTCCTCCATCAACACACTGTATTTGCAAATGCAATAATATGCCCTTGGTTATCATTGAAACAATCTGGACCAAATCTTAAAAAGAAAAATCATCACTACGGTGTTCTTGAAAATTGGTTTGAGCCAGAAGTGAACAATTTTATCTATTTCTCTGGGAGTCTTATCCCTTACACAAAGATTCATCATTTCATTTTTAGCAGTGTTTTCATTCTCCTTACCATTATTTTTCTAGCAGATATCTCTCCCAAACTACATTCAAAGTATTGCAATGAGCAAAATTTGTCCACAGAGATATGTCAACCTCTCTGGTCTGAAAAATGACTGCTTGGGCTTATTCACAAAACAACTAGGTTTTAATAACCCAGTTTCCCTTGAAACCATGTCATTTACTGGGCCAATATTCAAAGTGCATTCTCTGACGTCCTGGTGCCTGATGTCCTACAATCTCGAATACTGCCTCACATGTGCCTTGGCTGCTTCGGCCATGGAGGCCAGGATCATGTAACCTCCCAGCATCCCAGCCTCAAGTTCATTCCAAGATCTTGCTGCTGATTTCTGCCACATCTTACAGTTTGCTGCTCACTGCTGTGTTAGAGGGGTACCCAGCAAAAGTCTATTTTTCCTTCAGAGCACAGGAGCAGGCTCGCAGGCTTCACATGTACAGGCACACATCCACACAAAGGTCTTCCTTGCACGATCCTGATTGAGACCCCTATTCATCCCTATGGACAACTTGCTTTGGTGGAGGCATTGTTCTTCACCATCTTGTCTTGGTCCCTCAAAAACATCTGGTGGATGTTTGCCGTCCCCCTTGCATTGTTGTAACATTGACTCATTTGGACACAAAACCAGTAGTTGTGTGTTACTTGTATTGCAGTACTTTCTTTGAAAAGCTGGCTGCAGAAATCACAAATTGAAGATATCAACAGGCATTGGGTTTACAACAAATCCCAACATTTTTGTGAACCACAGAACATAAGCTTTTATTCTTTATATGACTTTCAAAAATTGATTTAGGGTGCCTTGCAATATTATCACGATTACCCCAAAACGTTACAGAGCAGAATTTATGGTTCAATCTCCCAAAACACATGTATTTCCTTCATCATTCCTCATAGTTGACATGGCATTTTTGGTGGGAGTAGAGGTTCATAAGATTTGATAGCAAGCAAATATACGGAAAACTGTATGTTTAAAATGGCTGGATATTCTGTTCATCTCCACTGTCCCACAGATTTGAAGATCCCTGAGAGCTGAATGACGTTCGGAATGGCCAGAGGGAATAACACATTGGCAAAAGTTCAACGTCTTTCCAAAACATCCACTTCTCACATGACCACAGCTTATCTAGGAAAACCACACACTTTCTGACCAATTTCCTCACAGAACATATTAAGACAGTTCATCTGCCTCTTGTGTGAAAATGGAAATGGAATAGCAATCTGTGACATCCTAACAATGATTCATCAAGAATCAGACTAAAGTTAATTGTGGTTTTAAAATTAAATTCCTCATATTGACCTACCAACTGCAGAGCCATTCCCCCTTCCTGTGTTATCAACATGACTAACATCAGACGAAAAACAGAAAGATAACCAAAAATAAATTACTGTCTGAAGGTTCAAGAAAGTAAACATTTACATTCCCTCATATTCACTGATTATTTTCTATTGCTTTAACAGTGCCTTGTAAAAAAACATGAGGAGTTAACCAACAAGCTCAGAATCAGTCACTGGTCAAATATCTGTCCTTAGTGACACAAGGGACTGCAGACACTGGTTTACAAAAACTGGTTAAAGAACTGGCCAAATTTTAACGTCTTCCCAAAACATCCACTCAACCCACATTTAAATTTGCTTCTCATATGACTGCAGATACCTGTTTATCGGGGGAAAGTGTTGGAGCAACCCAGCGGTTCAGGCAGCACTCCAGAGAACACGGATAGGTGTCTATATGTTCCTCTTTTGTTACTGTGACCCACAATGCATTATTTGCTGGGGTGCCGTCACGTCGCTTATATGTGACTGATTGCTGCACAGTTTAAGGCCTCATTTTCCAGTCCACTCAACAGTTTTACAAGATTCCGCAGGTCCTCATCTTTCAAAGCTCTCAGCACCAGATACGTTGAAATGTACAGTGACACTGGGAGTGGTCTGCACCAACACTCATTGTTCTCTGAAAGATAGCAGGTGCAGAAAAAATTCCAAAAGGTATTTGCTTATAAGTGAATATGTAGATACATGAAACTGCAGATGCTGGTTTACAAAAAAGGACACAAGGTGCTGCAGTTGCTCAGTGGACATCGCTGGAGAGGATGGATTGATCACTTTTCGTATCAACACCCTTCTGCAGACTGCTTGCGGGGGGGGGGGGGGGGGGGGGTAAATAGGAGGATGAGACTGGAAGAGAGAAGGAACAAGACAAGGACGTTTCACCCCGGACATTCCCTCGTCTCCCCTCAGGCAAGGGATACAAAAATGTGAAAACTCTTACCTCCAGATTGTAATCTGTGTGTGTGTGTTGGGGGGTGCCGTCCTGTACAGGTATGGCTGCCCAGCCTGCAGCTGTCCGTCTTTTCTCTCTTTTTTTAATTTTTAGTTAGTTGAGTTTTTTGATTTTCGGAGTCCTCGCCTTTTTTATGTTGGGGTGGAGGAGGGGAAGGGGGAAACTGCTTTCTGGGGACCCTACCTAGTCGGCGAGGCAGCTTTCTCCGAGCTGCACCGTCGACCCGTCCTCGCGGCCTACCAGCGGGCCTGGAGCGGCGTTTCCTGAGGGGGCCGCCCAGAGACACGGCTTCAGCAGCGGCTCAGCGCTGGAGCACCATCGGGGAGTGGAGCGGGCGATACCTTGCCTGCGTCGCCGCGCTGGAGCTCCGGTGAGCTGAAGAACGCAGGTGAACATCGCGGAGCAGGTGATACCTTGCCTGGGTCGCCGCGCTGGAGCTCCGGTGAGCTGAAGACCGCAGGTGAACATCGCGGAGCTGCGGGGCGGCCGGCCGCGGGCGGCGGCGCTGAAATTTAAATCGGGAGCCTGGGATCTCTCGGCAAGATCACCAGTTATGGAGCTCCATCCAGCGCGGCCTGTTGGCGTCGGAAGCCACGGTCTCCAGCAAGGAAGCGACCATTACAGGCACCCTGAGCCGCTGAAAGGGGTCTCCCACTGCCGGAGCACCATCACCCGGCGAAGAAGGGCCCGGAACATCGGCCCCCATAGCGGCGACTGTTGGGGCCTCAATAGGCCCGACTATGGGTAAACTGGGGAAGGGGTCTGGACTTTGTGCCTTCCCTCATGGGAACCATTGTGGGCGGATGTTTTTTTATGTTTATGTTAAATTCTTTAATGTTATGTCCTATCTTTATCTATGTGCTGCATGGCAAGACAAATTTCACTACACCAATTGGTGTATGTGACAATAAATTTCCTTTGTCCTTGTCCTTTGGCCTAATCATGTATCATTTTTTTGCTGACTGGATAACACGCGACTTTCACTGTACCTCGGTACACTTGACAATATACAAACCAATCTAAACAATCAGTCTGAAAATATGTCCCGACCTGAAACGTCACCCATCAATGTGCTCAATAGATGCTGCTTGTCCCACTGAGTTACTCCAGTACTTTGTGTCTTTTTTTGGTTATATGTGAACTAGTCTTTGTTTGTGGGGATGGTCAAAAACTTTCAGTCTGTACCTCTAATACGCTATGTTATTATGCACGACTCCTATCCAAATTAGTAAACTAGATTCTCAGGAAGGATTTTACCAGATCTCAATTTACGTACGTTGTACCTGGTTTCATTTCTGAAAGGCCTGTCTTTGTATTTAGTTTCTTGTGACTGTTCTCAGCTAAGTCACCAGTTTATCCTTGTATATTGTCATTTATAATTTTTTAATTGAAAAAATAAGTTACACCTTAATACATCCCATCACTAAACGTATCTTTGAGTTGGGGTGGTGGGGATCTTGTGGCATCATTAAGATTAACAATTTATATTTATAAAGAGCATTTTAAATAGCAAAATATCCAAGTTCACTGCTCAAATGAACCTGACACAGAAATTTGTAAAAGAGGACCTGATGAAAAGCTTGTACAAAGATATCTAAATTACTAAAAGTCTCATCTTGACCACTTCCTGTCTGCGCTGTATATTGATTTTAGAAAAAACGCTACAATTTTTGGCCATCTTACGCACAGTCCTCCTCCGCTGAGGCAGCCCCGAGGATTATTCCGATTGATGAAAAATAAAAAAGTTATGAATGTTTAAAAAGGCTTGAGATCAGCTGATTGGTCCTCACGCCTGTCAATCACCATGATGAAGGTGACACCCCTTCCGAGACCTAGGAGTATAAAGCCCAAATTGTATGAAATTGCATTTGAATTTGGTAGCCTGCACTCTGTTTGAAATTGTATGAAATTGCATTTGAATTTGGTGGCCTGCACTCTGCTTGAAATGGTATGAAATTTCATTTGAATTTGGTGGCCTGCACTCTGCTTGAAATTGTATGAAATTGCATTTGAACATGGTGGCCTGCACTCTGCTTGAAATGGTATGAAATTGCATTTGAATTTGGTGGCCTGCAATCTGCATGAAATGGTATTTCAATGAATAGCAGTGAGTGAACTGCCAGCCCACCAGGCCTGAGTGACTGAACTGCCAGCCCACCAGGCCTAAGTGACTGAGCTGCCAGCCCAAGAATCCATTTGGCCCACAATGTCCATACTAGCCCTCTGGAAACCAGTCCCTCCGGCCCACAACACCCATACTAGCGCTCCAGAAAGCCCCCCCCACTGGCCACCAATATTGGAATTGGTGGAGAGGTGGAATATTGCATTGGGGGACCAACCCTCCCATGTGAACATGAGGGAACTACTTAGTCTAGTAGTCTCTTTGGAGCCTCTTCAAAGAGTTAAGGGAGGTAGAGAGATAAATAGATTTAGAGAGAGAATTCAAATCTATAAAGTCTCAACAGATGAAAGCACAGAGTTGGGAGGAGAATAGAGCTTGGAGGAAACTAGGATAAGGACATTAAAGTTTTGGAAGATTTTTAGGTTTCAACAAGTAAAATGAGCAAGGTCAGACATAATTTGTGAGAGCAGAGACTAGCAATGCTATATAGGCAGAATAAGCAGTTTCAATGAAGGTCCCAATTTGTGAACTGAACGTTATTTTAGAGTTAAATAAATATCAGATTTATTATTAAGAATGGCAAAACAATATTTAAAATGCTTCTCCAATCTTTCTATTCCTGTGGAATATAGACACAAAACGCTGTAGGAACACAGCTGGACAAGTAGCATCTCTGGAGAGATGGAATGGGTGACGTTTCGGGTCGGGATCCTTCTTCAGGCTGATGTCTCCAGAGATGCTGCCTGACCTGCTGAGTTGTTCCAGCACTTTGTGTCTAACTTTGATATAAACCAGCATCTGCAGTTTTTTGTTACTAAAAAAAGTTGCCTGCTTTGTATTCCAGGATTGAAAACAATCACGTTCTGGAAATGTATTAATTTTATGTTTTGTTATATTCGCCATTATCATTCAATTTTTTTTTAAATGACCTTTTTGGTTTCGTTTTGTACCTTTAGTATTTCAACCCCCTCCTTCTGCAATGAATAGTGTTACCAGATCAAACAATGTTTTTAATGAGTGAACCTTATTTTACTGGTTCTCCCTTTCAATGGTCATAATTATTTTATTTGTTTGCCTTTTTATCCCTTTCACTCTTTGTTTTCCTTTCCATTGCTCGCAATAGTTTTTTTTTAATGCTTTTGTTACTTTTATAATTTTTGGAGGCAAATAGATTCCTTTGTCTTTGCATCTGCTGAAACGTTTTTTTTTCTATTCAGCTTTATGCTGCTGCTCTAAATCAAAGCTTTAAAACTATTTTTGCAATGTCATTTAGTAACTGAGTACCTGTCAACTTAATCCATATGGTTATCCATGTCGACTTACTGAATTCAGGACTAGTTTCAGGCCTGAGAACCAAGCAATGTGTGGTTTCAAACTCATCCCCAGAGGGCCAGATTATGGGAAGAAATAAAGACCAAAGGTTGCCAAAGTTCAAAATTACCCTCACTTTTCTGAGACTATTCATCCAGTAAATGATGGGAAAATGAAGTAACGTTATGAAAAATCCCAGACAGGATTTTTGGCAATGTCTTATGCATCTCTTGAGAAACATTTAAGTACCTTCCCATGTTTAAAAATATGCAGCTAGACAAATTATTACATTTTTCAAATCTGATATAACACTGTTTGTCCCAAGTGTATTGAAAATAAATCCAGAGAAATCAAAACAATTTATTTTACGCTTTCATGCCTAGTTAGCCAAACAATGCAGCCACTGTGCCTGCTGCAGATAAGATTTTGACTTCAATGGCTGGGCTCCTTGGCTCATGGCTGCTGTTACACAGATAAAGTACAGAATGCACTGTGGCTGTAACTGTGCAGCAAAGATACAGTCTGCAGTACATAAACTATAGTCTTCACCTTCACAAGATTTGCCATTCCACTGGATTAGTACTAACTGGACATCTGTTCATTCATGAAGAGTCTGTCCACAATTTCTGTGGAGTTCAATTACTTCCATTGTGGCAACTTTATAGAATTGTTACTTTTCTTGACTGATGGGTATGACATAGATAAATATGATGTTGCAGTGGTGAGCTGCCTCACAATTCCAACAAACCAACTTTGACCTCCTCAACGTCAGGTGCTGTCAGAATGGAGTGTGTACATTCTTCCTGTGACCATGGCAATTTCCCCCAGATATCCAGTTTGCTCCCACCGCCCCAAGACTTGCTGGTTGGGAAGTTAATTAACTAGCGTAAATTACCCCATATGTAGCTGGGCAGTTGGTGAATTGATGGGTTTGGTGGAATGGGTTTCATGTTCTTGCCCCAGACTCTATGACTTGCTGACTGTTTTCTGTCATATTTATTTCAGGTTGTTTTTAAATACCAATAATTTTGGCCTGCTTAAGTGCAGCTGGAAGTTTCAATGCAATGACGTGTCATCATTCTGATTTTACTCCTCTGGGATCAATGATAACACGTCTGTATAAGTACATCATTATCACTTCAAGTTAGACAAACAATAAGTTTTTCCTTTAATGGCTAGCTTTGATTAGGGTCAATACTGTAATTGAGAGTTTTCAGCTGTTATTTTAAAATAACAAAAATAACTTTAATTGCCATCAAATCAAAGGAATAGTGTTTTTTAAAGCCATGTCACGGTAGACTTAGTCAAGCACACCACCAAGACCTTTGTCCCACTCCCAGTTTCGAAGCCTTTGTCTGCTCCACAAGGACAAATTGCTGCCATCTCTTTCTTTACTGTCTTATCTTATATTTATTAGAATATAGAACAATACAGCACATGAACAGGCCCCACCGCCAATGATGTCTGTGCAGAACATGCTGCCAACATTAACTCTTATCTGACAGCCCATAAGCCATAACCCTCCATTTGTTGCATATCCATGTGCCAATCCAAAAGTCTCTTAAACGCCACTATCGTATCTGCTTCCACCACCATCCCTGGCTGTGTGTTCCAAGCACTTGCCACTTTATGCATGAAAAAACGTGCCCAGCACATCTCCTTTAAACTATGCCCCACTCACCTTAATGCTACGCCCTCTAGTATTTGATATTTCTATGGTGGGGGGAAAGGTTCTGACTGTCTATGACATAATTTTATACATCTATCAGATCTCCCCTCAAGCTCCTGCAGCCCAGAGAAAGTATTCCAAGTCTGTCCAACCTCTCCCTGTAGCTAATAGCCCTAATCCAGTTATCATTCTGGTAAACGTCCTCTGAACTCTTTCCGAATCTTTCCCATCCGTCCTGTAATGAGGCGACCAGAACTGCCTGCATCACTCCAAATACGGCCTAACCCAAGTTCTATAAAACTGCATCACTACTTCCTGACTCTTATATTCAATGCCCAGACCAAGGAAGGCATGCAAACCATATGCCTTCTTTACCACTCTATGTGTGTTGCCACTTCCAGGAAATTATGGACTTAGACCCCAAGATCCTCTGTACAACAATGCTGTTAAGCGTCTTGTCATTAATTGTATATTTTCCCCTTATGTTCCACGACCAAAGTGCAAAACCTCACACTTGTCCAAATTAAACTCCACCTATCACTTCTCTGCCCATGTATGTAACATATAAATAACCCACTGTACACTTTGACAGCCTTCTTCACAGTCTGTGACCACAACAAACTTGGTGTCATCTGTAAGTTTACTAACCAACCCGTCTACATTTAAACCCAAGTCATTGATATATAAACACAAACAATAGCAGTTCCAGCATATATCCCTGCAGAACACCACTGGCCACAGATCACCAGTCTGAATATTGTCCGTCAACCACAAATCTCTGTCTTCTATCAGTAAAACAGTTCTAAATCCATTCAACCAAGTCACTGTCAATCCCATTAATCTTCTGGATTAGAGTCTCTCATGTGAGACTTTATCAAATGCTTTACTAAAATCTAGATTACCTTCATCACCTCTTCAAATAACTTGATCAGGTTGCATAAATCACATCCTCCCATGAACAACTGCCATGTTGACTGTCCCTAATGAACCCATTCTCTTTCAAATGGGAGAAAATTCTGTAACACTGACGCCACATTTTCCGTGTTCTGTTTATTTTTAATATTTAAAGCAAGACAAGTGTTTAAATTTCAATTTAGAATATTTTACTATATTTCTCTTCAGCACAATTAAATATGATTTTAATTGAAGTTGGATTTATCAGCATTCGCGTAGTAATGATGAAGAAAGTATCGCCTCTGGGAATTCATGATGCCAAATCAAAGCTTAATCTAATTCAAAAAACTGTAAAACCAGTTTTCAAGTGATCAAGAATCTACAAGGACATTGCGTAGATGCATAATTGCATGGTGTACATTATTGCTGTTTTCAAAATTCCCAGAGCTAAGTAGATCTAATAAAAGGCATTTTATTGTTCTTTCAGAAAGTGAATGAAATAAAATGTGAAATAAACAGGTCTTTTACACCTTTGTGTGACCGTTTTCCAGGAAGCAGTGTCATTATATATCCATGCCTTCAAATGTATCCACCTTTAACAAAGAACATTTTGCCATTTTAACAAGATATGGTTCAAGGCTAAAGCTTACATTTAACTCAATGTGCACTTTTTAAATAACTACCAAAAAAGCTTATATTACACTTGCTGAAACTCATTCTATCATTTACTAAATCAAAGTAGTTCATACTGTATCTTGCAAGAGGTCAGGCTCTAGATGGAACAAGCCGTGTACATGTGTCCTTAAACAAAGCACATTTACTTTCACTTAGACTACCAATAATGAATAACCCATTATTTAAGCCCTCTATATTGGATGGAGGGTTTAGACATTGGGATGATTTAGGAATTAAAAGGATAGAGCACCTTTATAGAAAAGGAAAATTTCTTTTATTCCAAGAGTTACAAGATATCTACGGATTGTCTCCGCATCACTTGTTTAGGTACTTACAAATTAGAGATTATATAAAATCAAACACATTAGATTATAAAAATAAAGTACCAAGATTATTAGATGATTTGTTTAATTTACACCCAAATACAGAAAAATTAATAGCCTATATATATAACATAATCTTGGATAAGGAGAATCCAACAACTGAAACATATCGGCAAGCATGGGAAAAGGAAATTGGTTTATCCATAACAAAAGAAAATTGGGAAGAAAGTTTACAGCAAATACATCGGTGTTCGTTAAATGCCAGACATTCATTGATACAATTCAAAGTATTATACAGATTACACTATTCAAAAACTAAACTAAATAGTATCTTTCACAATCTCTCTTCAATTTGTGATAAATGTAAGAACTTAGAAGCAAATTTAACACACAGTTTTGCTACATGTTCCAAACTGAATTACTACTGGACAGAAATTTTTAAGGTTATTTCTGAGGTTCTAAAAATTAGATTGGATCCAGATCCAAAGATAATAATACTTGGGATTTTGGATTCAAATTCGGTACTTACAGGAAATCAAAGAAATTTCTTTGATTACTGTTTGATAATAGGGAAAAAAATCATATTGAAATTTTGGAAGGGAACATTATCCCCCACAATCAAAATGTGGGCAGCAGAGATGTTGGAGACGTTACAATTAGAAAGAATCAGATTTGTCCTATTGGACAAATATAATACTTTCGAACAAATATGGTCTCCATATATACAGTATCTAGAGAAGTAGCTGTTCTTGGCGTCACAGCCTGACGGGTACCCAGCGGGATTTGATGAGAATAATTGATTCTTATACTAGGATTAATAGGCATGTCTTCATTGATATTATTATTTGTAATAGTTTTAGATACAATATATTTTGTTGATTTTCATTGACATATATATATATATAACAGTTTTTCACTTTTTGTTAATCTATAATCTTTTTTCCTTGCTCTATTTTCTTTCTCTTTTCTATATAATCAAATTATTATTTAACCACTTTCTTATTGATTTAAAACTATTCTATTCTTTTCTTTATTTCCTAAAAAAATAGAAGATGATAACTGTCAATGGGTTATTTAAAAAATAATATGTAATTAAGCTGAGGTTTGTAAAGCTGTTTACATTATTGTAAATAGATTACTTCTAATAAAATAAAGTAATCAAAAAAAAAAAAAAACAAAGCACATTTAACCATGAGTACAGCAAGAGAAGAGCTTGAAGAAAAAGTGGCTTCAGAATGGAATAGACATTTGGGATCAATGAAGAGAATGGACAGAGGTAGATGATTGAGACAATATAAATTGATAATAGGAGAAGAAGTAATTGTTAGGGCAAACACAATTATGGGGAAAGGGCACAACTCCAAGAAAAGGTGGAGGAAGAAGAAGATGACTGTGATATAAGTATGAAGGGGTCAGGGAAAGATGGGCAAGGGATGAAGATTTTTGCAAGCCCTTTTCAGCACAGTACAATCTTGCATACCATTTGATATCACTTAGCAGGCCCAGCAACCTTCATTTACATTCATGTCTAACACCTCCAGGTGTATTTATATTAAATATATGAAGGTCTCAGTGGGAAATGTCAAAAAGACTTTCAATGCTATAAGTATGATCATATTCTTAGTGTAGCACAAAAATGAAATGCTGGGCAATAACATTTCTAGGCCTGCATATCTTTTAATAATAAGGAAAATGAATCTGCCATCAAAAAATATATACATATAAATATACCAACAAAAAAGCACAAAAATGCGGAATACATTCATTTTTCCATTATTTCAATGTCCAAAGATTACAGCAAGAATTTCTTTGATTTTAGAGGCTTTTCTTCATAAACTATAAACCTGTCCATAGGATTATAGGTATCCGCACGCAGGACTTGCTCACTTCTCAATTTTCAAACAGCAACGTTTATTGTAATAAACTTGATTCAATAGGATTTAATGTTGAGCAATGCACAAACCAAGTTGTGTCTTCATAAAAGATGATACTTGGCACAGACAACCGTTCTATCTTTTAAAATTAATTGCCAGCAAGGAATACAGTTTGAAATTATAAGAGATTTTAGTAAATATTATACCATTACATAAATATTATCCTAGTCGGTTAACATGTATGGATGGGTGATATTTAACAATTAATACTCAGATAACCTTGGAATACATTTAAAGATTTTACTTTGAAACTTATGTTTAACGCAAGATATTCCAACATCCTTGACTGGTTCAAGAATTTCAAAAAACGAGAGAAAATTGCACTCCCTCTAAAATGATTGTTTGTACAGCATAATTCAAAGTTTACAGTAAATGGAGAGCAAGCAAAATGTTTGGGAGATGAGAGAAATAAAAATTACATAATTAAAGAAATATTATGGCCATAGATTATATATCTTATTTATCATTTTCTGTTGTTGATGTTTAGTTTAGTTTATAGTCATGTGTTCTGAGGTACAGTTTGAAGTTTTTTGTTGCGTGCTATCCAGTTGGCGGAAAGACTAAACATGATTACATTCAAGCTGTCCACAGTGTACAGATACAGGATAATGGGAATAATGTTTAGTGCAAGACGGGCGGAAATCACTGTCAAAACATGCGGGGAGAGGGGGGGTGACAATTTCTTGGTGGACGCGCACGCACACGGCGAAGTTCTGAGACTTCGGTCATGGACCCTGTGGATGGTAACACCAGGAGCTGACCTGGTTGGTGACCGACTCTGAACTCCAGCAACAGCAACTTTGTCCGCCCGATTCGTAAGGTTGAATCGGCCCGTTCAAAGGGCCTTTCATCGTCCGCTGCGGCTTAAGATTGGCCGGCGAGGGCTTCAACATTGGGAGCCTCGATTTCCTTGATGCAGCAGATTGATTTTAAGCCGCACTGGGCGATGAAAGGCCTCACGAACGGGTCGATTCAGCCCTTAGAAAGCATCTGATACCCACTTGAATCTTTCAAAAGCTACAATGGATCACAATGTGATAAATAACACTTAAACAAATAAAACTGAAGCAAATAAAGGCAAACAGAAGAACCAACCTTGGCGGGGGGGGGGGGGGGAGAGAGAGATGGGAAAAACATACTAAATAACGTGTGACCGTGAATGAGGTACTTACCTGCAAGCCAGCCAAGAAACCCATTCAACCAGAGCCCTTAATGACTTGACCCATTTAAATGCAATACCTGTTTAAATCTTTCTCATCCACTAATACATCCAATTAGTTCAAATGTTAATTGTACCCGCATCAGACAGCTTCAAGAAATTCTCCCTGAATACCTTCAGTAATACTTGAAGGTCAAAACACAATTGGCGACACATTGTGTTAATAGGTCTTTATTCTCTGGAGCGCAGAAGGTTAAGGGGGGACTTGATAGAGGTCTTTAAAATGATGGTAGAGATAGACAGAGTTAATGTGGACAAGCTTTTCCCTTTGAGAATAGGGAAGATTCAAACAAGAGGACATGACTTTAGAATTAAGGGACAGAGGTTTAGGGGTAACATGAGGGGGAACTTCTTTACTCAGAGAGTGGTAGCGGTGTGGAATGAGCTTCCAGTGGAAGTGGTGGCGGCAGGTTCGTTGGTATCATTTAAAAATAAATTGGATAGGCATATGGATGAGAAGGGTATGGAGGGTTATGGTATGAGTGCAGGCAGGTGGGACTAAGGGAAAAAAGTTGTTCGGCACGGACTTGAAGGGCTGAGATGGCCTGTTTCCGTGCTGTAATTGTTATATGGTTATATGGTTATATGGTTATATGATGTTAATGGAGACATTTAACAAGCGTTAACAGTGACACCCCCACTGTCTCGCGGAAAGTGGAGATTTTAATAGTTTATTTTTCACCGAATTTCACAATCCGGATTACAAAACACGGGGGGGGATTGTCCCCCACCTCTCAAAATATGGGAGGAACGTGTCCACCCCCCGTCCCCCCCCAGGATTTCCGACCATGGTGCAAGATAAAGTCCAGTAAAGTTTGATTAAAGATTGGTTGTATGGTTAACACCAACAAGTTTATATTTATTGCTAATTCCTAGTCCACTTTGTTGTAATACTCTAGTTATCAAGTCAGCCACATAATTTTAGAATGCAATTACATATGAACCAGACTGGTTAGAGATAGTTGGCTCTATTTTACAGGATATTAATGAACCAGCTGAGTCTAACACAACAATCTAACCCTTCTTTGCAGCTCGTCATAATGCTCACGACCTATATGTCGCCAATCCAGTCACATTGCCCAACCCCCTTGCATCGTTACTCTGAAAATAGAAAGAGCAAGGAGACTGTTAAATTATTTATTTAAACATTTTTTTCACATGAAGGAAATGCATACTTTCTGATTCTCTAATGGATAAGGAGCCTATTAATATTTCATACAAAATACCATGGTCTGTTAATGAAATCCCCACAACTGTAATCATTGCCAGAGTGTTCTCTTTTTAAAATCAACTTCTAATGTTATTTTTGGGTACTTGTCACCCAGACTGTAATCATTTCACTGAAGCAACCCATTCCTCCAATTCCCAGTATATGTCAGCTGCAAGATGCCCAACAGTGTACCCAGCTCACTCTATTATTTTGGATTTTCCGAACCACTCCAGGCTTTTTAAAGTACGTCAGATTCAAATATATCATTAGTAGCTGTTGTAGACGCATAGTGTGCAAGTCTGGAAATCCCTTTTTAATTAGACTTCCAAGAATCTACTCGCTGCAAATTATGAAAGATAAGAAAGATATACTTTAGCCCAAGTCTGTGACTCTCACTCATTATTTCAGTGGAAACAATAGATGCACAAGCTGCTTCTTAGTGCAATCAAATACAAGCCAACAAAACAGCTTGATGTCACTTATATAAAAGAGGAGATTTCCAAGTGATTAAAGCTTTATGCTGATGCCAGCTTCCAAACGCATGCATGCACTGTAATTAACATTACTACATAAAACTGCCCCAAGCAATGTTTGGATGTGATGCAATTCAATTTTAAGCAAGGTGCACTGTTTTGGAAGAAATGGTCTACAAAATTAGGAAATTGTCAGTTCTATTAAATACGAACACAGAAATGATATTGCATTATTAAGGTTTTATTGATCAGGCACTCATAGTGCCTTCAATGAAAAATATAATTAATTATTTCCAGACTCCATGCATTTGTACAAGAGCAACCAGGCATACAACACAAATTTGAATGCCACTTTTACAGAATTAAAATCGCACAAGCATGGCCTCATTGGCACAAGGTATTTATATGGAATCAGGACTTCATAATAATATGCAGCCTGTTCCAGTGAGACTTGAAAGGAAAGCTAAAATAAAAACAGAAAATGCCGGATACAATCAGTGTGTCAGGCAACAGCTGTGGGAAGAGAAACATAGCTAACGTTTTGGAACCCATCCTCTGATGAAGGGTCTTCAACATGAAATGTCAGTTCTGTTTTTCTTCCCACAGATTAATTTTGTTTAGTTTAGTTTAGAGATATAGCGTGGAACAGGCCCTTCAGCCCACTGATTCTGCATCGACCCCTGCATATTAATACTACCCTACACACACTAGGGATATTTGCACATTTATACCAAGTAATTTAAAGTACAAACCTGTACATCTTTGGAGTGTGGGAGAAAACCGAAGATCTCGGAGAAAATCCACGCAGGTCATGGGGAGAACGTACAAACTCCATACAGACGGCACCCGTAGTCAGGATTGAACCCGGGACTCTAGCGCTGTAAGGTAGTAGCCACCCCAGATGTAGCTTGACCTGCTGAATGTATCCAGCACTTCCTGACTTTTATATTTGTTCTCGAGCAACTCAAGTTTATTTTATCTTCGCTAAAAGAAAACCTACCAGACCAGGCTCAAAGTGCATGGCCAGTTTTGGATAGGTTTACTTCAGTAATTAAACCTTTCTGCAGGCCCTTCAGGAGACACCCCCAAACACTACACTCTTCAACACCACACTCCACCCCAACAAAAGTACGTTTACTTACAGGTACAAAATGACTGTGAAAACGCAACTCTGAGACATCTATCTAAAATGGCGAATGTACATATAGATATCAAACAAAAACGTTGTTACTTTCTTCTAAGAAGCCCTCAAGCCCCTGCAGCACCTAGCGATCCTTGAAAGCAGGCAGGTGGTCCGTGGGCACCCCGCGCTCCTGCCTCAGGGACTCAGATTCCAAATTGACATAAAACTTAACAGTTCCTTTGAGGAGACTGACCAGTAAATTCACAACTGCTAAAACCTCTTCTCTTTGCGACCGAATGGATTTAATTAATAGGCTCTGGAGGCAATTCCCAGTGGATCTGAGAATAGATTTCTCATACCATCCTTCACTGATTGGAAAAGGTTGTGCATGGTTCATGACACAGAATCATATGCAAATAATTGCCTGATTATTTTGCAAGGAAACAATCAATCATTTCTGGTTTCCTTTTGAATTTGAAACCACTTCCTCAAATTTGTACTAAATTTGACGTTGTTTATATAGTAAATTGAATAAGTGAAGGACAAGACTTTAACAATAAACATATATTCCCTCCACTCAGCAATATGAAGAACAGGCAGGAGTTTCACACAGGTCATCTAAAAAGGTCATGGGTAAATTTGTACGCTGCAAATCCATATGCATTCTCAATAGCACTTATTGAAATGCATCTAAAATAATTCTGAAACTTGATCAGATCCCTTCACATTAAAAAAACTATTTTGGTCATTCCTAATGAACATGCCAAAACTACAACAAAGGATTTAACATCCTTACTATTCTTTTTTTTTACAAAATGTGTCGCAGTACAAGCCATATGCAAACAGGTAATTAGACTATTTGCATTGGCTTAATGCAAAACTTAATTTGTTACATGATTACGCGAAATTCTGGAATATTTGTACAGGTCCACCAGCAATTTCCCAGCAACCGGTGGTCTGGCGCCTCCTTTAATCCAGACAAAGTTATAGAGTACACTTGAAATCCAACCCCCCCCCCGGAAATCAAGAAGATTTGCGTGAAAATTGGCGTGAAATCTTCTGAATTTTGAACAATTATGATTAAGCTGGGAGAAAGGCACTCCAGAAGCCCATCTGTCCACCTGGGTTCGATTCAGACCTCCTAATCAATAACCACATAACAATTACAGCACGGAAACAGGCCCTCTCAGCCCTTCCAGTCCGTGCCGAACATTTATTTTCCCCTAGTCCCATCTACCTGCACTCAGACCATACCCCTCCATTCCCTTCAATCAATGTAGAGTTTTCACATTCACCCCGGGACTTCATGGGGTTTCTCTAGGGGGCTGATGTTTCCTTTCATATGTACTAGTTGTTGATTTAAATTGACAATTGGGAATTGCCTCCAGTGTAAGAGGGTGGTGGGAGATTTTGGAATAAAGTGTTAATGGGCATACAAGAGAGCATACAAGGATAGAAATGGGGGACTGGGATTGCCATGTAAATCAGCATGGACTTGATGGACCAAATCGTCTCCTTATGTGCCTTAAGAAAATATGAAATACAAGAAAAATCAGATCAAAAGCAACAGAAGCTTAAACGTAGAGCTGAGGAGTAACATCAAAAAAGCACACTTTCCACACAAAGAGAACTGTGAATTTTGTATTCTGGACCCAAGAGAATAATTGTGCGTTCAATGAAATTTTTAAGACTATAACCACTCGATTTTGATAGGTCAATGACGTTAAGGAATATAGATGAAGTAGAGTAGGTGGATTCATGCATGAATCAGCCTGATCTGTTTGAATAGCATAATTCTCTTTCTAATTTGTCAGATTTAAGTATTTGAATACATTTTAACAAGACTTATTTCCAATAAATTATTCTTCAGTTATCACTTATATAGCTATTTCCTTCTGGATGGATAAATAATATATTAACGTCACCAACATAGGCCATCAGATTAATAACTTATGAAGCTGCTGTCTAAACAATATACAGTAGATAAATGCCTGCCTGCCACCTGCAATGAAGACAAATTAGCATGAGATTGAAACCCAAATGTCATACAATCATGTTAAAGCAAAGCTGAATTTATTCTTTGGTCTGAATATGACGTGTAGAAGGTGCATGGTAACTTTTTTAAATGAACCTATGCATATTTGAAATGTTAAAAAGCTTATAGGGAGCTTGAAAACAAAGGATGATTGAGAAGTATCATCAATGACACTTTTGTAAATAGATTTCAGTTTTTCAGTTATTTATTTGTAATAAAATTTGGAAACCATGTATCATTTTCCTTCCACTTCACAATTATGCACCACTTTGTGTTGGTCTATCACATAAAATCCCAATAAAATACATTTATGTTTGTGGTTGTAACGTGACAAAATGTGGAAAAGTTCAAGGGGTATGAAAACTTTTGCAAGCCACTGTATGTAGTTTGGCAAGCAAAGTTTGGCCACCCAAGTGCAGAAAGGAACTCAGTCAGTTAAACCTATGAAGTGTATCAAGGAATATGCGAGAAGCTCCCAGTTTGTGTACCAATGATTATCATGCCCATTCAGCAATGACCTCCAAGGATATCAAATAGTGCAGGAAACATTGATTTATAGGCAATTGTTTGCCTGACATACAAGGAAAACAGATTGGCAGTCTTCATCTCAACCAACTAAAAAAAAACCCAAACGTAATGAAAAATAATTCATGGTTTGGCGGTGTACAAACTGCGTTTTTTCCTGTAGAAATATGCAGAGACAGCAAGTGCAGACCTGACCTGCAAAGGTCAGATACCTGAAATGTGTCCAGTCAAATGATTAATAGTTTCAGGTTGGCCTTGGAAAATCACAATTATGCTTTCTGCTGCTTATCCAATCAAGTCCATTAGAATCATCAGAAGTTGAGTAGAAAAAAAATCCAAACCCCATGGTTACTCTTTCAGATTCCATTAACGATAGTGGTAGAGCAGTTGGTGGAAAGTGAACCAGCAGACATATGAAATTATGTGAAACTTCCTGGTTTTGGACTCTGTGAGAAGTTGACTTAGTTCCAATCATCCATCGCAACTGTGCTGATATCAAATTTATTGAAACACTTGCACGTAAACAAACTGATGGAGGAACTCAGCAGGTCAAGCAGCATCTGTGGAACGAAATGGACAGACAATGTTTCAGGTCAGGACCTGTCTTCAGACTGATAAGAGTAGGGGGGAAATAGCTGATAGAGAGAAGTGGAGGGAAGGGGTAGGACAAGAGCTAGGAAATAGACACAGGATATGTAGAGACAGGAGTTGAGATGCTGGTTTACATAACAAAAAGCACAAAGTGTAGGAAGGAACTGAAGATTCTGGTTTACACTGAAGTTAGACACAGAATGCTGGGGTAACTCGGGGGTCAGACAGAATCGCCGGACCCACTGAGTTTTCCTCCAGTTTAATTTTTTCTGTGAAGTGATAGGTGAATTCAGGTAACGAGGGTGTAATTGGCAGATGAATTGTATGGGGAGAGATGGTTGGACATAGCAATCAAGGCTAGAGGTGATATGTGGATGAGAAAAGGGGACAAATAGTGGAATTTGATAAGGAAGAAAGGTAAGGCATGAAAGTACAATCAAGTTGAGCAATGGTGGGGGGGGGGGTAAGAAGAGAACAGGAGTGGGGGTAATTGAGGGGCATGGAGTACAGAGGGGTGGTTGATGAGTAGGTGGATGAGGAAAAATAAACTGGACGATGGGGGCAGGTGGAGAGGAAAGGTGTCTGGGGGGAGGCGTTTAGCAGTAAATGAGAAGGGCGGAGTTATTTGAAATTGGACAATTCCATGTGCTCATGTCTTTGGGTTTAGGCTACCCAAGCAAAATATACAGCCTTTCCAGTATCTGTGTGATCTCACTGACAGTGCAGGGGGCAAAGATCACACATGATGGTATGGGAATGGGAGGGAGAATTGAAATGGCTTGTAACCGGGTGCTCCAGCTGGCTCTGGCTGAATCACTTATCACCCGAGTTCATCATTGAACAATACAATGCGAAGGCATTGACTATACCCATGGTAAAGATGACTTAAGTTATAGGGGTGTATTGTCACCAATTCCTGATCACTGGATTACACAAAATTCCAGCCAATAAATCCAGCAAAATAACACATTAGAGCTCTATTAATGAATGTGTGGGCAGGAATTGCAGATGCTGATTTACACAGAGGATATTCACAAAATGGTGGAGTAACAGCTGGTCAGGCAACATCTTTTGAGAAAAGGAATAGGTGGCTTTTCGGGTCGAGACCGTTCTCTTGACCCGAAACATCACTAGATCTCCAGAGACGCTGGCTCATTGAGTTACTCCAGCATTTTGTGCTTATCTCTAATAAAATATATTTGCCTCTTGTTTCCACCGGGATCAGTGCTGGGACCTTCAGTATTTGTCAGTTACGTTAGGGATCTGTGGAGAGGAAGTATGTTTTTTATAAATGGTCCTCAAGTAACAGCCAACACGCTTCATCGCAAATCCAAGTTTCCCTCTAAGTTTAAGTTGGACATCTGCCTTTCGTGTGCTGCAAGATGATTTAAATATGCCAACTATTAGGCATCCAAATGTATATGTTGCCAGACAATAATTTTGACTTATTTGACAGTCACAAAAAGCTACTGCAAACATCAGCCACTCAAATAAGATTTCGGAATGGCTTCAATTTTTTCCTCCAGGAAACCATTTTATTGTGAAAATACACTTAATGACAGCCCAGTTGTATTTTTTGAATATATGCCAGATAATTATTTTCTTCCATCCCAAAGTTCTTCCTACCGGATGCATATGTGCTGCTTAAGACAGGAGTTTGGCCATCTATTCCCACTTCTCTGCCAGTACTGTTCTACAGCCAGTCAACAGGATGTGCAAAATAGCCTGATGTTCCCAGCAAGGAAACAAGCCCTTTAGTCCAACTCAGCCATGCCAACCAAGATGCCCCATCCAACTCAGTCCCATTTACCCAAATTTTCTCCACTTTCCTCTTAACCTTTCCTATCCATGTACCTGTCCAAATGTGTTTTTTTTAATATTGTTATTAAAACACAGCCTTCACTATTTCCTCTGGCAGTGTGTTCTATATACCCACCATTCTCTGTGTGAAAAAGTTGCCCCTGTCAACCATCCTGATTGCATGTTTTAAAACTCAATCAAATACATGACGCATGATCTCCCATGCACAAAACGATGCTGACTATCCCTAATTAACACCTGTCGATCCAAATGCATGAATTTCTTATCCCACAAAATCCTCTCCAGTAACTACCACAGATGCCTCTAGTTCACAGGTTTTTCTGTGGAGCCCTTCTTAAATGGAGGCACATTAGGAAAAAAAAACAGCGATTTGTACTCTGGTCTCCCAAATGACAAGTGGGGAAATCAACACTCCATACTAACAAGGATCCAAGATGATGTGACATGATTGGTGATACAGTAATATTACACAAGTTTTCATTTTGCTAAAATACAAGAGTAAGGCATTTTGCCAGGAGCATCATTTCACCTGGTCTGCAATGGACACTTTGTTGATTAGGATTGTTTGATTCCATCAAGAAGATTACCAATCACTGAATCTGCACTTCTATATGAGGCAATAAAAAATATATATATTGCAGATCCATCAATTGCCAACCACTAAAATAATAGACAATAGGTGCAGAAGTAGAGGCCATTCGGCCCTTCGAGCCTGCACCGCCATTCAATGTGATCATGGCTGATCATCCACAATCATACCCTGTTCATACCCTGAGGGGTTGGTCTCTGGAACTCTCTGCCACAGAGGGTAGTTGAGGCCAGTTCATTGGCTATATTTAAGAGGGAGTTAGATGTGGCCCTTGTGGCTAAGGGGATCAGAGGGTATGGAGAGAAGGCAGGTACGGGATACTGAGTTGGATGATCAGCCATGATCATATTGAATGGTGGTGCAGGCTCGAAGGGCCAAATGGCCTACTCCTACACCTAATTTCTACGTTTCTATGTTTCCTTCTCCCCATATCCCCTGACTCCGCTATCTTTAAGAGCCCAATCTAGCTCTCTCTTGAAAGCATCCAGAGAACCGGCCTCCACCGCCCTCTGAGGCAGCGAATTCCGCAGACTCACAACTCTCTGTGAGACAAAATTGTTTCCTCATCTCCATTCTAAATGGCTTACCCCTTATTTTTAAACTGTGGCCCCTGGTTCTGGACTCCCCGAACATCGGGAACATGGAGATGAGGACACCAATGGAGTCAACGGGTAATGGTTTCAGATATTCCCCCACATGGAAAATAGCTTATTCCCTCATAATCTTATCCAAGGTCCAAAATGCAAAGGAGGGAAACAAGAAAATAAACCATTCTTACTTTCCTGTGCACAGTTTAGTGCAGTAACATGGTCCTGTCACCATTTTTGAAATACGTAGCCTGCTTTAACTGCACCGACCATTGTTAAACTCAGTCAATGTAATATCCAGGGTTAGAGAAACCAATGTCAGAGAAATAAAATTACAGCCTGAAAATGTATACACTTTTTCAAAAGCATTCCAGTGTGATTATTCAAGTGGGAAACAGTGGGTGGTGGAGTGGTGGGTGGAAAGAGAAGAAACTAGAACACAAATATGCAGCACATATTTCATTTTGCTCTCCTCATACTTTAAGGAGAAAATCTGAATATATTTGGGAAAGATGTCAATGAGAAGATTATGAGTAATGATAAATTAGGAATTATACGTAAGTAAAATGCAGAAAAATTAAGTATTTATTTGTTTGGCTCTTGTGTGGCATTTTATTCACATACAACCAGAGAAGAAAAAAACTCAGCCTGTGGAAGTAAAATTATCATGGAACAGAAATAGAAAACAGCTACAAACAGAATACAAATTATAACCTTCTTTCTGCAACATAATGAAACGTTCCCATGCATGCCACTGAGAATTGTGAATTGCTGAATGAGTCATTCATCCAAACCAAATGCAATCCTTTCTCCTATTTTCTTCTTAATTTCTTTTGTACTTTTTGTCTGATAAAGTGCCCTTGTTCATGACGATATTGACCAGTTGTAAGGGTATCTGTAATCAAGACTGATGCCCAATATTAGTAAGTCTGAATGAAACATAACATGGGTACTTGATGGAGAAATCGAGACAATACATATTATAGGTTTAATTACAATAATTTCAGAAATAAATACTTTGCATGATTACTTTTATTAATTGCTGTGCTGCTGGCAAAGCCTAAGCAGTTAAATGACAGAAATGGACAATTGTGCAGAGTATCATAGTATCATTTTCAGCTTTACATTTATAGCTTTTATGTACATTACCTGGATTACTGATTTAATTTGTGCAGATATTCACACACATCTTAATTTCAAATAGACACAACAGGCTGGAGTAACTCAGCGGGACAGGCAGCATCTCTGGAGAGAAGGAATGGGTGATGTTTTGGGTCGAGACTTCTTCAGATTCGTTAGGAGTAAGGGAAACAAGAGATATAGACGATGATGTGGAGAGATAAAGAACAATGAATAAAAGATATGCAAAAAAGTAATGATGATAAATGAAAAAGGCGATTGTTAGCAGTTTGTACGAGAAGCTAGTGTGAATTGGGTGGGAGAGGGATAGAGAGAGAAGGAATGCTGGGGCTCCTGAAGTGAGAGAAATCAATATTCAACCACTGGGCTGTAAGTTGCCCCAAGCGAAATACGAGATGCTGTTCTTCCAATTAGCATTTAGCCTCACTGACAATGGAGGAGACCGAGTTGTTTGAGGTGGCCTGTGTTGGAATGGGAAGGAGAATCAAAGTGTTCAACAAACAGGAGATCAGCGGGGTTCAGGCAGGCTGAGCGATATCTGTTCTTATCTTCAGATACGTTACAAAATTTAGCCACTTCTTCAATTCCCATCTGTACAGCAGTGAACCCTTCAATCAAAAGTTACTCCACAAAGCAATTGAAATCATTCAGAATTCCCCCTTCCTGCTATTGAAACACCCTTATTTATATTGCAAGATTTTATCTGTCACTATCACAGTTAATATGCTTTGCTTAAATAAAGTGATTGCCTTACCAGCTGTGTTCATATCTACAAACTGCATCAGAGTACTATACATCACTTCTCAAAAGTAATACATATAATATCTTAACTTGTTTGATTATAGTGGCATTATTTCAAAAATAAAATATGCTGAGATGCCACATAGACAGATTGCCAAAACGATTCCACAGGGCACAATCCAAGGAGTGATACGCTGGGTGAATATTGGACAAAATACGTTTCTCCACAATATTAAAGAATTGTTCTAATTGTTCTTGTAGAAAAAAAAAATTCCAGTTCTATGAATACTACAACTTGATTCATGCTTATAATGTTATGGCTACCATAACAATTTGTATAGTCACTATACAAACTAAAGTATTGGTACATTATTGTCATGTGTACCAAGATACAGTGAAGAGCTTTTGTTGTGTTCTGTCCAGGCAAATCAAGCCATGCATGAGTACATCAGGTAGTGCAAGGGAGAAGAATTTAGAATATCATTACAGCTGCAGAGAAAGTGCAGGAAAAAATCTGCACGGGCCGTAATGAGTTAGAATGGGAGACCAAGAATTCATCCTTGGTTCTTGGTTACTTGGTTCAAAATATTCCAACTGGAATTTAAACTGGAGGTGGTGGAGGGGACCTCCCATAGGTTAGTTATAGAGTTTGGTCACAGTTGAAAAGCCGATCGTGAATCTGGTGGCATGTCCTGCCAGGTTTATGCATCTTTTGCCTGATAGGAAAGGGGAAAAGAGAGAATGACTGGATTGCAAATGGTCTTTAATTTTGTTGGTTGCTTCTGTTGCAACGTGAATGCAGACAAATGTGGAAAGGTATGGTGGGCCTCGTTTGCATGATGGACTGACCTACATGCCCAACTCTCTGCAATTTCTTGCAGTCTTAGGCAATGCAGTTTCCCTACCAAGCTGTGATGCAGCCAAATAGGAAGCAGGGTAGCACAGTGGCACAGCGGTAGAGTTGCAGTGTCAGTGCCAGTTTCAATCCTGACTATGAGTGCTGTCTGTATGGAATTTGCACCTTCTCCCAGGACCGCGTAGGTTTTATCCGAGATCTTCGGTTTCTTCCCACTCTGCAAAGACGTATGGGTTCGTAAGTTAATTGACTTTGTATAAATGTAAAAATTGTCCCTAGTGTGCGGAGGACAATGTTAATGTGTGGGGATCGTTGGTCGGTGCGGACTCGGTAGGCCGAAGAGCTTGTCTCCAAGCTGTATCTCTAAACTAAAGGAAACTATGTATGGTGCATCTGTTGTTTCAAGAAAACACTTATAAAACATCATAATACAGAAATAGGTAATGATCTTGGCAATCAAAACTGCAAAAGGACACTGGAAAGGAAAATGCTATAAAGAGTAGTATTTGCAACAAGATATTTACATCAAGATAGAACATACAAGTTGCAATTACTTATCTTCTGTTGCTCATCAATGAAGATTATATCTTGTTAGTTACTCAGCTGTGTTAATAGCCAGAAAGCTAACAAGTAATGTTTTGAACTATCAATAACTACCACAAGGCAAATTAGAATGGTTGCCAGGATATAACAAAAGTTATAATTACATCAATGGAGAAAATTATGCCAAGTTATCAATTACATATAGTAATATTGCAACTACATTTGGACGTGCTTAAATGTATGGCTTATGCAATGAGATATGGACTAGGTTTCTGGAATTTTCAACCATGGCTTTGGCAATACCTGAACCGAGGTAACACACACCTGTGGCAGCAGGACCAAGAGGAACAAAAAGTTGATAATGAACAGGATCTTGCAGCTGAAGAAGATAATAGGCTATATACTCATACAGCAAGGATTCCTTTTCACTCAATGAATAGTTTACTATATATAGCTTAGTTCAGCCAAGTAACAAGATGACAAAGTTGGTTGCATAGTGTTTTAGCATATAACCTAATATTTCATGTTACAGTTTAACATTCCAAATCCCAACATCTGATTAAGAATCCCTACACTGAACACAAAAATAAAGATTATTCAACACTTCACAATTTCTGCAATTTATTACAATGTTCCTTTCATCACTTGGCTCACAAAGGTTGTTTATTTGCAGCAGTAACCTATTCTGCACACCACCTCTTCAATCATGGCGAAGGCTGTCATGCTTACGATTCGTTAAATCATGATTCGTTAATAAAGCAATGCTGCTGACTGGTGGGTTTAATGTGAAGTTGCTCTGAATGCAAGCATACATTAAAAAATTACGAATCTTTTCTGATATTAATGTTTACAGTATTAATTTAACATAATCAATTGAAATACTAAAAATAAAGTTCTTGCCAAATCAATTGCGATTAATTTTCCACTGCTTTAAAATAATGGACAATTTTACTATTTCCATATTGAAGTTGTGGGTAAAACTCACTGGACTTCAAGATTAGATTCTTCCTTTGATTTTTAAAGTGGACACTCAGAAATTAATAATTCAGCAAGAAGTCCGCAGAACCAGAGTACCCTGAAGGGCACAAAAAAGGTTTAAAGTAATGCACGTAATGGGGAAATGAACTCAAGATACAATATTATCTATCAGTGTCGCTTCATTGCACCACTCTACAATGCCTAGGAGTCAAGAAATGAATGGTCACCAGGATAAAATGCCACATAAGAAGGAAGAACTTGAATATTTGAAAATCTTCTCACATGCTACAATATTTTTGGGACAATGTATTCAACTGGTGAAATTTGTCCCAAGGTGAATTTCATGCAAGACAGATATTAAGTAAAACCATGAGTCAATGACCCAGTAAATATATAAATTCTGAAAGTACAAATAAGGGTGCTTTATTCAAGATAAATGAGGGGCCCTTAATGACACAAACATATGTATGGAGAGGGAACTATAGAGAAACATTCATTCCAAAAAATGTGAATATCTGGCAATTTTCCAGCATTGTTTATAGAACGATGAATTTAGTATTGAGCTAACAATGGATACTTCTCATCTGTTACAATCCGTCATCAAACAAGGTGGTATTGCTGACAGTGTGAAGTCTTGCTGAATTTGTATTTCAATTATGTGGTGGCTAAGCACATTAACTCTACTTAGCATTCAAATGTCCTGTGGTCCAAATTGCACAGCTCATTAACACTGATGTGGAATGCTTAATCCCGTACTGTGTTATCATAAGGTGTAGGGGAGAGCATAAATAGAACAATGCACAACATGAAAACAATCATCATTCAAGTAAAATTTAAATGCCAAGGCATATTAGAAATTCAGCTATTATTAATTAGATTTTAATCAAAGTCAGTATGGCAATCTGATCATCTGTCTTTACAACTGAATTCTGAAATGGGATTTATATTGCAATTCTGTTTGAGACAAATGAATGTAATGGCTTGCTAGATTCATACAGATCAAATACAGCAGAGTTTAATGCAAATTGCATGAAACCTTGAAAGCATATAATTAGATTTTGTAAATATTGTATTGAATTAGTTCATGTATTTTGATTCTGACTTTGTACACAAGATTCTTCGTCTATCAAGGAGCAAATTAATATGACTATAAAAGCTCCCGCAAGGACCACAACTTTAAAAGGAATGCTTATTTTATGTATAATTCTGCCTCCAATTATAGAACAAAATAGAGTGAAAGATACAGGTTAATTTTTTACACTTTGAAACACTCTGCTTATCAAAGTAAATCTATATTACTATAAGTCTGATCTTGACCACTTCCTGTTGTTCTGTATATTGATTTTAGAAAAAATGCTGCCACTTATGGCTGTGATTTTTGGCCATCTTACTCAGAGTCCCCCTCTGCTGCTCAGAACAAGAGGATTTTTCCCATCAATGAAAAATTAAAGAGTTATTAATGTTTAAAAAATGTTGAGATTCTCTCTCCTGAAGGCCACACCCCTTCCAGAGGGACTATAAAATCCGGAAGTGTTGAGTGCCTCAGTCAGTCTCTGCAAAATGGGGGAGTTAGAGGGTTACGTCTCTCAGTCTTAACTGTGAATAACACTGAACACATGTCTACTAAATTGTGAGTGGTTTTACTGACCTGTCAGTGCCCTTAATGTGGTTTGAAAATATAGTTTGGAAATGCTAAAGCTGTGTCGCCGTTGGTTTGGAAATGCTAAAGCTGTGTTGCCGTTGGTTTGGAAATGCTAAAGCTGTGTTGTCGTTGGTTTGGAAATGCTAAAACTGTGTTGCCTTTGGTTTGGAAATGCTAAAGCTGTGTTACCGTTGGTTTGGAAATGTTGCCGTGCCTAATTAAAGTTGCCTTGCCCAATTAAAGTTGCCTTTCCTAATTAAAGTTGCCTTGCCTTCTATATAATTAAAAGTCTAATCTTGGCCACTTCCTGTTTGCGCTTTATATTGATTTTAGAGAAAACGCTACCACGTACGGCTGTGATTTTTGGCCATCTTACTCAGATTCCCCTCCGCTCATCAGGTGCCGAAGATTTTCCCCATCGATGAAAAATAAAATAATTATTAGTGTTTTAAAAAAGTTGAAATTCTCTCTCCTGTCAGTCATGCCATGAAGGCCACGCCCCTTCTGGTCAACTGCCAGCCGTGTGTGAGCTGCCAGCACAACAGGCTTGAGTGACTGAGCTGCCAGCCCAAGAATCCATTCGGCCCACAATGTCCATACTAGCCCTCTGGAAAACAGTCCCTTCAGCCTACAACACCCATACTAGCGCTCCAGAAAGCCCCCCCCCCAACTGGCCACCAATATCGAATTGGTGGAGAGGTGGAATATTGCGTTGGGGGACCAGCCCTCCCGTGTGATGCTGGGACCTGTATATGAAACTTCATGTACCTCGATTCCTTTAATATCTAAAAATCAATCAAACTCTGCAGTGCAAGATAGAGCGAAATTTTAACGATGGATGTGCCAGTAAAATCTCTTAAGATTTGCCAACATTCATCACTGTTCTTAATAAAAGAGATGATTGGATGATTTCCTGAACTTAAAAAGTGTTTTTTTGGAGTAAGTAGATTCTAAAGTTAAAGCATATGCTGCAAGCTCAAACTGGGCATTGCCATAACAGCAGAAACTCTATAAGGTGATCAATAATTAAAGCAATGTGGTTTTGCTTGATGAAGCTGCAGAGGAAGTTCCTCAGCTGCAGCTACCATTCAGCTGGGACCTGTATATCTGTTTGGCTGTCACTCAATGAGATTGCACAATACAGCAGCCAGGAAGTTCTTGGCTTCTGTTCAAATCTATGTTCACCCTTTCTGGGTTTTTGACTTTTAAAATGCAGTGCTCAGATAACGAAAGAAAAATACTAGGCACAGCCTTTTCTTCTTGGGAAATTAAGAAAATCCATCCATTTAATCTTGAATAAGCATTATTTTTGTGTTAGATGTATGGTACTATTTGGAAAGCCTATTGTTTTCCTTTTTTGACAACAAATATTTATCTCAAATACATGGGAAGAACCCCGAGTATCTGCGATCAACTCCAGCATTTTGCAATACAGTATCTTCGCCATATTGTGTAGGAACAAATGTAACAAAAAATAAAACTGAAAGGAAATAATATGCAAACTGATGCAGAAAATTTCATTTAAAAAAAATCAAAATGTGATTATTTTTAGGAAACAAAAAACAGCAGTTATAGTTGTTGTTCTATACCAATAGTCAATAAATCATTTTCACACACATCTCACAGAACATATTAAATATCCTAATGCAGAGTTCCTTTCTACATATTTTTAATTTACAAATCGCAAATGAACAATTCAACCCTGCAAAAGCATTTTACCTTGTGTAATTGGTAGATTGTAAAAAGAATTATAAAACCATACACAAAATCTAAGCTTGGATTTTTGCAAGATGTTTATATGTTCAAAAGTGGCCGATCCCCAGTTTTATTTCCCGTGAACGGCTAACTCAATAGCCATGAACCAGATGCTTAAAGATCACACAAATTTTGGGATCCAATGAATTCTTGAATTTCGCACCTCGGCCTGGGTCACATTGAAACAAAGCTATGAGCAGATACCAAAAAGTGATAAGTTTTACCTGCTTTTTATTCAGGTAAGTGGTAGCCTGCAAAATACAGGATTATTTGGGAGAAGGAGTAGGTAGATGGTGTGGCGGCTGGCAGGAATCAGCATCAGTAGTCCCAACATCAGTAGTCAACAAGCCAAGATATCAGTTGGCCAATAAAGAGGGATATTATAAATGGAAACAGCCAAGAGGTAGTCAGTTTAGACCGAGGAGCTCCCTCCTGTTTCATTGGCTTTTGTTTGAGGTCACTCTGCAACATTATTTTCCCTGAGAATAGCCAACAATTGCTTCAGGCAAAGCATGCTTTCAGCAAGGACTCTGAATCATAGTCAGACTGCATGTAGAAGGTGCACAGTGGCAGCTTTTGGCATGGATGAAGGATAGCTCATTTGTCCTAGTCTGGTGGGAAGTGGGCAGATGCGTACACAACTGCCATCTGCCATTTTGGAGGCAACTCAAGAGTCTCCATCGAGCTAGGGCTGTCCCATTTCTAACCTATTTGGGCTAGTATTGGACTTAATTACAGCATCAAACCAGGTTCAAAAAGCTAATTCAGCGGTTCAGATATTGCAGATACCAGAGTCTGGTATCAGTTCCATGTTTCAATGGAACATAGGAACCCAAATTACATTTAAACACAAGATGTCCCAAATCCGTTTGAACAAGAGTCTGACCCAAACATCACCTATCCATTTTCGCCAGAGATTCTGCCTGAATTGCTGAGTTACTCCAGCACATTGTCTCATTTATTTTGTAAACTGGCATTTGCACTTCTTTTAGAAACACTTTCAAAAAAAGTAATTGCTATTAAAATGCAGCAAAAGCAATGAGAAGTGACACTTTGATTAGAAGCTGCATGGAGATCAATGAAGGTGATATAGAATGTTTAGTGGCCTATCTCTTGTGTATGATTCTTAAAGGAATATTTAGTGCTCCTTCTCCAGCAGAAGTCCAGTGAAGTAAGACTTAAGGTAGCAGAAGAGTAGTGAAGTAAGACTTAACGTCGCCCAGTTCCCAATTTAAATTGTCCAGGAGGGATCGCTTGCCAGATCAGGCTATGCTACTGTTAACTGTAATCTTATAACCATATAACCATATAACAATTACAGCACGGAAACAGGCCATCTCGGCCCTTCAAGTCCGTGCCGAACAACTTTTTTCCCTTAGTCCCACCTGCCTGCACTCATACCATAACCCTCCACACCCTTCTCATCCATATGCCTATCCAATTTATTTTTAAATGATACCAACGAACCTGCCGCCACCACTTCCACTGGAAGCTCATTCCACACCGCTACCACTCTCTGAGTAAAGAAGTTCCCCCTCATGTTACCCCTAAACCTCTGTCCCTTAATTCTAAAGTCATGTCCTCTTGTTTGAATCTTCCCTATTCTCAAAGGGAAAAGCTTGTCCACATTAACTCTGTCTATCCCTCTCATCATTTTAAAGACCTCTATCAAGTCACCCCTTAACCTTCTGCGCTCCAGAGAATAAAGACCTAACTTATTCAACCTATCTCTGTAACTTAGCTGTTGAAACCCAGGCAACATTCTAGTAAATCTCCTCTGTACCCTCTCTATTTTGTTGACATCCTTCCTATAATTGGGCGACCAAAATTGTACACCATACTCCAGATTTGGTCTCACCAACGTCTTGTACAATTTTAACATTACATCCCAGCTTCTATACTCAATGCTCTGATTTATAAAGGCTAGCATACCAAAAGCTTTCTTTACCACCCTATCTATATGAGATTCTACCTTCAAGGAACTATGCACGGTTATTCCCAGATCCCTCTGTTCAACTGTATTCTTCAATTCCCTACCGTTTACCGGTTATCTTCGTATTTCTTCGGCAGTCCCTTGAGATTGGAGATGATGCAAACACCAATTGTGCCACTTCTGGAGCAAATGCTCACCCTCAATAAGTCCGAAGGTTGTTTCACCATAAGTTCCTCAGACTGAAGTAATTCTTCCACAATGTCCTTCATATATTAAAGATCCCATTTACCACGATAAAAAAGATGGAATAATATTTTTTCCAGCGTGTTGTAAAAAGCTTCAAAGGCTGCACAAGTTCTGCTTAGACAGTAAGGACAACATTTTGGGTAAAAATCCCAAGTTTTCACTTTCAATTACAGTATAGGAGATGCGGGTCAGAATCTTAGCAATTTGAATACATTTAACTGCAGATAATTCTAAGGTTTATTTTTTTGTACTGATCAGGTAAAGAGAAAAATAAAAGTTTAATAAATAACAATGAAGTGAATAAGCCATTTTGTAAGGAAAGATGGCATTGGAATATAATCTAACTCTTCCTCACATTGTAGTTTATCATTGATAAATAATGAAATCTGATTGCTTACCTCATTCCCTCATATTTAACAGAATTTCATGAATTTTAATTTCCCTTTCACTCTACTAAATATTTTTTTTAAATCTGGCATTTTATGTTTTCTGGTAACAGTGAAAACAGCACTAATATTTGAAAATACTGCAATAGGAGAATTAAATTATTTGCCATCAATTTTGACATTATTGTGAAATTGGCATATTGTGACATTTTTAGAATACTTTGTGGAAATTAAAGTGTATTATTTGCATAAATAGCAATACTGCAAAGTTAATATCTACATGTGATGCAAATCAGGTCCCAAATCAATGTGAAACATCATTTCAGTTTGTCAATATGAAGACCACTATTTAATCATTGCAGCAATGTCTGCAGTCCACACGTCAATCAGTTATGTCTGTCTAGATTAGAGACATTCATTTCAAGAACTGAAAAGTGATAATCTCCAAACCGCAATATTGCTCGTTTTAATGTTTAAGAAAGAACTGCAGATGCTGGAACAATTGAAGGTAGACAAAAAATGCTAGAGAAACTCAGCGGGTGAGGCATCATCTATGGAGAGAAGGTATAGGCGATGTTTTGGATCGATACCCTCCTTCAGACTGAGGAAGGGTCTCTTACCCAAAAAATCACCTCTTCCTTCTCTCCATAGATGCTGCCTTACCCCTTGAGTTTCTCCTGCATTTTTTGCCTATTGCTCAGAAGGAACCGTTAACATTAACCTGTTTAAATTGAATCAAAACCAGAATTCCTGTGTGCAATGACAAACACAGAAGTCCTAAATTTACCAGCAGCTTGCTGGAGATCAGCAGTAGGGTTCCATCTTACTAATACCCTACTGTTTATAAATGGCAAATTTGCCACTGGATTTGAGCCCTCATTGATTTCAATAGGGATTGTTGGGAAAATAATGGGGTTTTTTTGTTATATTATCTCTCTATCTATCTATATACTATTAAAAGTCGGACTTTTTTGCCTGTCTTTCTGTCTGTGATCTCAGGAGCAATGCAAAAACGGAACACAATTGTGTGAACATTTTTGCAGAATCTTAGCTTTTTCCTGTGGTCGTTCGTATCAAGTTTCTTCACATTTGATGTTATATTTCACAAGTTATTGATATTTAAAGGTTAAAAAAAGCCAACTTTGAAAATAATAACTGCCTGTGAGTGGGAGATAATTCAACAGTTTCCAGTGATGATGTCACAATGGCATCTCACAGTCGTCCAATCACAATATGATCTCATTTACACAAGCTGTCGTGAAGATTCTGAAAACCAAAATTGACATCACTATACGATCTCAGGCACACGCTGCCGTGAACTTTCCAAAACCGACAATGTGATCTCTGCGGCCAATACAGAAGCTACGATAGTAGAAGAAGTGGGGGATGGGAGGAGAAGAAATACTATTTAAACATTGTCTGTAATGAGGGAGTGCGAAAGCGAAGAGGTGAGGGAGGGAGTGACTGAGGGTAGGGAAAAGGAGAGGGAGAGGTGACAGAGAGACAATGGGATCATCAGCTTCAAGGGGAGTAAGGTGAGAGTGAAATTTTGCCCCCCCCCCCAACGTGGGCAGGATTAATTGCCTCCAGGGTGCGCCAACGCCGTCCCAAACGTCGAGTCAATTCACTGCCGCCCCCCGCCATCCAACGCTGCACAGATTAGTCTCTTCCCCGTCACTCACCGGGACGGTCCACACTTTCCTGCATCATCGCTTCTTCACTGGAGCTGAGGATGGCCGGCGGCCCAGCGTCCGAAACCCAGCCCAGCTCGGAGTCGGAGACCCAGCCCAGCTCAGAGTTGGAGACCCAGCCCAGCCCAGCTCGGAGTCGGAGACCCAGCCCAGCTCGGAGTTGGAGACCCAGCCCAGCTCGGAGTCGGTGACCCAGCCCAGCTCGGAGTTGGAGACCCAGCCCAGCTCGGAGTCGGTGACCCAGCCCAGCTCGGAGTCGGTGACCCAGCCCAGCTCGGAGTCGGAGATGTCGCCGATGTCGCCAAATGGAAAGCAGAGACTCTGATCCCACCAGAAGAGAACGACCAGTGACCAGCGCCCGCTGTGAGTCCCCATCGCACCGCCAATTCCAGCCACTAACCCTCTGGTCCCCCTCACTGGCTCCTCTCCCCCTCCCCCATGACACCCCCCTCGCCTATGGCTCTTCCCCGTCTTTTCTCCGAGCTTATTCCCCCCCCGTCCAACACATCCCTCTCTCCCCACAACTCCCCCCGCCAACAAACACCCCACTACACCCCCCAAAACACCCCCCGACCCCCCCCCGCCTACACCCCCTACCCCCTGCCCCCACACCACCCCCACCCCAGACCCCCCTCCTGCCTGCACAACCCCTCACACCCCCCTGCCCCAACAACTTTCCCAGCCCCCCACCACCCAACCCACCCCCACAACCTCCCCCCACCCCCACAACCCCCCCTTCCCCCACAATTCCTCCCTTTTCCCACAACCCCGCCGCCCCCATCTCCCCACCTACATACCCCTCCCCCCACACACCCCTCCCCCCACACCCCCAACACACACACACCCCTCCCACACATCCCCTCCTCCCACATACCTCCCGCCACACACCACCCCTCCCCCACACCATCATCTCCCCCCCTCCTACACCTCCCCATGCACACACATCTCTCCTCCCCTCCCACCCCACACCCCTCCTCCCATGAAGAGGAGGGGCAGGGAGTGCTCGAGGATGAGGGGAAATGACCCGCACCTGCGTAGTTAGCAACTATGGGTGAGTGGTGGAATATTACGTTGGGGGAATGGTTTGCGTTGGGGAATGGGTGAGTGGTGGAATATTGCATTGGGGAATGGGTTGCATTGGGGGACCAGGCCTCCCATGTGACTGGGACCCAACAGGTCCCACTTTTTCTAGTATATTACTAAAACTGTCATGTTATTTGGATGGCTGCGTGTAAGATCCTGAAATTATGCCAAAACGGTACACGATAGCGCAACATTTTTTGAACCACCTTACTCACAATTGTCTTGTGGCGTGTTTTCAACAAGCCTCGTTCTGATTGATGTTATATTTTACAAGTTATTAACATTTTAAGCTTAACAAAATCCCACTTTGATACCAATAACTTTGAGCTGGGTCAGTTGCTGGCAGTTACAGCTATGACATCACAATGGGATCTCATATGTAACAATGTTGCAATCATACAACACTTAGTTCTGGCAGAGTGAGGCTGAACAGGAGGGGGAGGGGGAAGAGCGAGGATGAACAGGAGGGGGAGGGGGAAGAGCGAGGATGAACAGGAGGGGGAGGGCGAAGAGCGAGGATGAATAGGAGGGGGAGGGAGTGCTGGGGGAGGCAGGGGAAGTGGAATTTGATTTTTTTTTAAGTCTTGGCAGCAAATACTTGCATTTTTTTTAAAAGTTTAAAAAGAGAGAGGATAAGGGGCTATGGGTGAGTGGTGGAATATTGCGTTGGGGGAACGGGTTGCGTTGGGGGAACGGGGGAGTCCCACCGGAACAGTACCTCATATTTCGCTTGGGTAGTTTACACCACAGTGGTATGAACATTGACTTCTCCAATTTCAGGTTGTCGTTGCCTTCTCCCTCCTTTCCAACCCCTTCCCACAGCCCACTTCTGCCTCTTCCTTTCTTCTTCCCACCCCCCCCCCCACCCCCACATCAGTCTGAAGAAGGGTCTTGACCCGAAACTCCATTGATGCTACCTCACCCGCTGAACATTTTTGTCTACCTTTGATTTTTCCAGCATCTGCAGTTCTTTCTTAAGATAACTGAAAGTCTCCCCGCGCGTGCTCAGTGGGCCCCGTATCTGCGCGTGCAGGGAGGCTGGGGCGAGATCTGAGGGTGGCGGCGCTGCTCCTCCGGGTCCGCGGGGAGGGAGAGGAGCAGGCCCCGGGGCAAGGACTACGCCGCAGCCTCTCCCTCCCCCTCCCGCGGCTCCTGACTGCATGGCCCGTCCCCCCCAACTGCCCCCGCCTCAACTACAACTTAATTGACGACGTGGTGGAGCAAACGGGGCCGGCGGTAGTTTACATCGAGATCCTGGGAGGGAGATGGGGGGGATTGAGGGATAAGATCAGCCATGATCATATTGAATGGTGGTGCAGGCTCGAAGGGCCGAATGGCCTACTCCTGCACCTAATATCTATGTTTCTATGTAAGAGGGGGAAGGGAGGGAGAGGGAGGGGAAAGTGGGGGAGGGGAGATGAGGAGGGAGAGCCCATGGGGGAGGAGGAGGGGATAGAGAGGAGGGGATAGGAAAGAGAGAGGGGTTATGGTGGAAGGGGGGGAGTGACTGAGGGTAGGGGAACAGAGAGGGATGGAGGAAGTGGGGGGGAGGAGGAGAGGGGAAAGAAGAGGAAGGGTGAAGAGTAGGGGGAGGGAATGCTGTGGGAATGGAGGAGGATAGGGGTAGGAAGCGGGATGGCAAGGTAATGGAGGAGGAAGAGAGAGGGGGGGAGGGAGGGGGTGAGGGGAGGAGAGGAAACAAAGGAAGGTTGGTTGAGAGTGGGGAGAGGGAGGATAATGGAAGAGGGAAATGGGGACTGAAGAGGGAGAGTGAGATACGTTCACATTGATCTTATATTTTACAAGTTTTTGCCATTTTAAACTTTAAAAACAGCAGCCGCACCTGCGCAGTTGGGGGCTATGGGTGAGTGGTGGAACATTTTGCGTTGGGGAATGGGACCCAATAGGTCCACACTTGGTTTAGTAAATATTTAAAACTGAACTGAAATAATTTAAAGTGCCTAGGTATATAAGCCAACTTTATTGTATTATATATATTTGTTTTTATTTGCTTCACTTTTAATCTCCAAAAGCTACTAAATGACCCGAATAGTAAAAGGCATGGATAGAGTGGATGTGGAGAGGATGTTTACTGTAGTGGGAGAGTCTAGGACTAGAGGACATAGCCTCAGAATTAAAGGACATTTTTTCAGGAAGAAGATTAGAAGCAACTTCTTTCGTCAGAGGGTGGTGAATCTGTGGAATCCTTTGCCATAGAAGGCTGTGGAGGCCAAGTCAATAACTAATTTTAAAGCAGAGATAAATAGATTTTTGATTAGTATGGGTGTCAGGAGTTATGGGGAGAAAGGAGGAAAATGGGATTAGGAGGGAGAGATAGATCAGCCATGATTGAATGGCAGAGTGGACCTGATGGGCTGAATGGCCTTATTCTGCTCCTATTACTTATGACCTAAATACACAGCGCTGGAGGAACTCAAGGGGTCGGGCAGCATCAGTGGTAGGAATGAATAAACAAAGGTTCTCACACAAAACGTTTCTGTCTATTTCTCCACAGATGCTGCCTGACCCACAGCTCCTCCAGCACTTGTGATTTGTTCATGATTCCAGCATCTGCAGTTTCCTGTGTCTCTACTAAATTACCCTCACAGTTTTGTTAGGCAGTGAAGCAGCAAACTTCAGAGGCATTTTGGGGTCCAAATACCATGATCTTGATATGCCTGGAGACTTTTGTGCAGCTCAGACCACACCACCAAATTCTAGGACATTTCAGACAAGCAATCTAGAGCCTACCCATTATTACAAAAAAAATACAAGTGTGAGGAGATTATAGGTGATGATATCTGCAGTAATCCGAGCTGGCAAAATTTAGATCATTTCAGTTTAAGAGAAAACAATTTTAATCACACATCTGGAATTAATGCTGAACTATGAAGATTTAAAATATTTATCAGCGAATTATTCAGAAGTAAATAGAAACCACCTGAAAAATAAACAGCAAGAAGTCGTTATGTTAAAACTACATGCTATTATATAGAATGTTTATATTTCTGCAGCAATCCCAGGAAACGTGTTTTAATCATCACATGCAAAGCTAAATTTGTATGAACACTCGAAGTGTGGTATAACTAACATGAAGAACTTTGCAATTACTTTTCAATTAGCCCAATCAGTCTGTACTGGTGTTTATTCACCACTCAAGTCTCCTCATATCTTTTCTTAGCAAACGCTTATCACCATCGGTCTCCAAAGGCTTCTCTTTCATGTGCTTATTTCCCCTTAGTTGCATCCACACTGTTCCCTACAGTCATTCCCAATACTTGCTAGTGGTACATCGTTACATAGCTCTGGACACAAGTTTCTCCTGGATTACACATTTCCTTTCTTGAAGGGTCTCGACCCGAATCGTCACCCTTTCCTTCTCTCCAGAGATGCTGCCTGTTACTCCAGCATTTACAGCATCTGTTGATTTCTTCTCCACACACATTGGTACTTTCTTTTCATCTAATCTCTGAAATTATCCACTATTTTAGAGTTTGTAGGAACTACTTCTCAACCTTCCCATTTCAATATAGCTGCCCAAGCCTGCCTGAATGTGTAATCTCATATTTCTGCGACATTCCTTTGTTCTACACTTAATGCTTAGAACAAAGGAAATAAGAACAGAATGGGCCCATCAGTCACGCGCGCACTGATCTCCCTCAACTTGATTTTGCGACTGTTTTCATCACATTCTGCTGTCAGCCATATGTCACAATGTCTTATATAAAAGGAACATGGTATACTAATCAGTATAACGTTCATATCAGTTTCCAGTTCATAGCTTGCATGTTACGTTATTTTTTTGTTAGATGTTTTAAAACGTGTTTTATTAGCTCAAACAAATTTCTCCGTTTTCTTGTAACCTCGACGTTCTCCATTAAAGAAGGGAGAAATAATTAGATTGCACACCCCAGGACCGAGCTCACAGACAGCATGAATGAATACAGGATTGTTACTGACTTATCCATATAACCATATAACAATTACAGCACGGAAACAGGCCATCTCGGCCCTTCAAGTCCGTGCCGAACAACTTTTTTCCCTTAGTCCCACCTGCCTGCACTCATACCATAACCCTCCATACCCTTCTCATCCATATGCCTATCTAATTTATTTTTAAATGATACCAACGAACCTGCCGCCACCACTTCCACTGGAAGCTCATTCCACACCGCTACCACTCTCTGAGTAAAGAAGTTCCCCCTCATGTTACCCCTAAACCTCTGTCCCTTAATTCTAAAGTCATGTCCTCTTGTTTGAATCTTCCCTATTCTCAAAGGGAAAAGCTTGTCCACATCAACTCTGTCTATCCCTCTCATCATTTTAAAGACCTCTATCAAGTCACCCCTTAACCTTCTGCGCTCCAGAGAATAAAGACCTAACTTATTCAACCTATCGCTGTAACTTAGCTGTTGAAACCCAGGCAACATTCTAGTAAATCTCCTCTGTACCCTCTCTATTTTGTTGACATCCTTCCTATAATTGGGTGACCAAAATTGTACAGCATACTCCAGATTTGGTCTCACCAATGCCTTGTACACTTTTAACATTACATCCCAGCTTCTATACTCAATGCTCTGATTTATAAAGGCTAGCATACCAAAAGCTTTCTTTACCACCCTATCTATATGAGATTTCACCTTCAAGGAACTATGCACGGTTATTTCCAGATCCCTCTGTTCAACTGTATTCTTCAATTCCCTACCGTTTACCATGATCCACCATTGATCTTTTTACATTAGTTAAACATAATTCTGTAGGGAGATCAAGTTATCAAAATAATAATAAATGTATTAAGAAAAATATAGTAAAGGGGTCAATTAATGAAGAAAATCCAAATTATATAACTATATACAATGAACTATATACAAAAAGGCATTTGGTAGGGTTCCAAACAAAAGATTCCCGACTTATAAAAGAGTTCTGTTCTTGAAATAATCTTATTAAGTGAAAATCTTTTGGCACAGTGTGTTCCAATGCATGAAGATTGCTGTCTTATTTGGGATATCAAAATATATTTGTAGTTTATATATATACATATATACATATATATATATATATATATATATGTATATGTACCCTAAAAAATAAGTGAGGACATAGCAAAAATTAATAAGCTAAATTTCCGTAAATTAAGGAATCGCTGCAAAGATTAAATAATGGAATTCTGGGGAAATCAGTAGAATGATTAAGGAATTGAGTTAAGGGTTGAAAACAAATGATATTGGGATAACAATCACATATAGGGTGGGGGGATTTAAGATACCTTCTGCTGAAACCACCACAATTTCTCATTTACTGCTGCTCATTCCATTCTAAAGCAATGAATAGAAGTAAATAGGTGGATTTGGAAAAGTCAAATTGCAAATCACAAATGAGCGAACAAAATATTTGATTTGCCAAATAATGCAATTTTATTTCTTCACTAATGGGAAACTCCTCAACAAAGTGATGAAATGACCAAGAAGGAACCCAGAATTGTCAATACGCTCAAATATAAAAAAATGTCCACACAATAAAGTGCAGAAAAATTCTGAAATGTATGGTGAAAAAAACAGAAAATACTGTACATGAAATACAGTACCTGATCAGATGCTGCCTGACCCGCTGAGTTACTCCAGCATTTTGTGTCTACCTTGTAATACTGTGTTCCAGTTCTAATCACCAAAAGAGGAAATTAACACAGAAATGATGGAGACAGAACCCAGGAGGCAGATTTTGATCCCCATAGACAGGAATGTCAGAGATGAATGGAGAGTTAAGTTTTCAGCAGATGTCTGAGAGGTAAGGGCCTGTCCCACCAGCATGCGACTGCATGCGGCGAGCGCGACCTAACGTGGTCGCTTGAGCCGTACGGCCTCGCGGGGCCGGTCCCACTTCGATTGGCGGAGGTGTATGGAGTTGTGCGGGGCTGGTCCCGACATCGCGCGGAGCTCCGAAAAACTGACACTGTTCAAAAATCCCGCGCGGCAACGGCCTGTCCGCCCTCAGCCGCATTGAGGCCGTACGCAGCGTGTCAACGTCGTATGCAGCATCATGACGTCACACGCGGCATCTGGACGCCATACGCAGAGTCTTGACGGCGTACGCATAGCGAGTGGCGTTGCGTGATGATATCATCGCCCTACGTGCTGTTGTGTTATGACATCACCGCCCGACACCGTGTGACGTCCAAATTCAGTCGGCCAGTCTCCTGCCCAGTTGATTGGTGAGTATGATGTCGGGACCAGCTCCATATGGCTCCGCGGTTGGAAGTGGGACGGGCCCCGCGAGGCCGTACGCCTCAAGCCACCACGTTTGTTTGCGCTCGCCGCATGCAGTTGCATGCTGGTGGGACAGGCTATGTAGCTTACAATGGACATTAGATAATAACCAGTCAGGAAATGGTTATACTGGTCTGATTTTAAAAAAATTATGCAGGAGCAAAAGTTCAAATTAATGAAAGTAAATTTAAGCTTAACATCAGATCTTCACATAGGAAGCAATCTATATTTTCAGTGCTCTTTTTAGCACTAATAAGAGGAATAACCCCTGGAATTAATTAGGAAGCAACAGGTGCAGCAGTGGCGAGCAACGTTTTCCAGGATGGATGGATGGGTTATTGGATTCACATTGGATTTCTATTACATAACATGTTCAATTGCACAAAAGGAGGCAAGAAACAATATGGGGCACACTTTGCTGAAAAAAGACATCTGAATTGCACGATGCTATTATTATGAATGAATATGAAAATTGGCCAACTATATATGAGAACAGGGCATCCTGTGCCTCAAAAAGCTGTCCGGTGTGTACTATTTTGCCTTAACTATGTGAGAAATGCAGCAGGGAAACAGGCCATTGGGCCCACCGAGCCTGCGCCAACCTCTGATCACATCGTACGCAAACACTATCCTACACACTGGGGACAATTTTACTTAAGCCAATTAACCTACAAACCTACATTTTGGAAGTGTGGGAGGAAACCAGAGGACCCGGTGAAAATTCATGCGGTCACAGGGAGAATATAAAGACAGCATATGTAATCTGGATCGAACCTGGGCCTCTTGTCTCGGGAGAAGTCAGATACTTTACTGCTGCGCCACAGTACTGCCCAATTCTCATTAACTCAAATTTTCTTTAATTCAGCTATTTTAGTTTTTCCTCCTGAATACTTCCACTATTTCTTTCTCAATCCTTGAATTTCAGTGATTAAATATATTTGCTGTTGATACTGTTGTCCACAGGTTCCTGGATATCCTGTTTCACTCATTGTAACCATGCCTTCTGACAACTGAGTGAGCCTGTTCCAGCAGAATCAAGCTCCTATGCCTCCACAGGGCTCGAAGTTAGCGGTTGCCCGGGTGCCATTGACCACCCAAAGTGCCGCCGGGCAACCTAAACGGCGAGTCATTTTGCCCGGCTTGGCACTGCAGATACTGGTTTATACCGAAGATGGACACAAAAAACTGGAGTAACTCCGCGAGTCAGGCAGCATCTCTGGAGAAAAGGAACGTGACGTTTCGTGTCGGCGGCGGCTGTAGTGCGGGGCAAAGATATTAGGTGCGTGGTGGTAACGAAGGGTCAGAGTGAATGATGGGCACCGCACAGCGGCCGCGACAGCGGCTCCATCTCCTCCACCTCCCACACCCCGCCCGCCCTGATAGCGGCTGCTGCTTGCCACTCTGCCAACGGCGCTTTCAAAACAAACCCTCCTGCACGCCGAGGCCGGGAGGAGGGAGGGAGGAGGGAGGGAGGGAGGGAGGGGGAGACCTCCTTCCACCGTCTGAAGCAGCTGCACCAGAGATCCTATAGCCATAGGATCTTTGAGCTGCACCGCTCGGCCCCGCACCTTTCTCTTGGCAGGCGGAGGAGGAGGGGAGGCGGTGGCGAGGATCCCAACTGTCTCCCCCTTTGCAGGCGGCACCTAGCGGTAGACAGGGACGCCCAACGCAGCGGGGCGATGTTGTCCGAGGAGTGCTGACCTCTCTCCCCCCGCCCCTCTCCCCCCCTTCCTGTACTGATCCCCCATTCATCCTGTACTGATCCCCCATTCATCCTGTACTGATCCCCCATCCATCCTGTACTGATCCCCCATTCATCCTGTACTGATCCCCCATTCATCCTGTACTGCTCCATTCATCCTGTACTGATCCCCCATTCATCCTGTACTGATCCCCATTCATCCTGTACTGATCTCCCATTCATCCTGTACTGATCCCCCATTCATCCTGTACTGATCCCCCATTCATTCTGTACTGATTCCCCATTCATCCTGTACTGATCCCCCATTCATCTTTTACTAACCTCCCCATTCATCCTGTACTTATATCCCATTCATCCTGTACTGATCTCCATTCATCCTGTACTGATCCCCCCTTTCAAGAAGAATGGAGGGAACAGTCCGAAGCAAGGTCTTGACCCAAAATGTTGCCTATTTCCTTCGCTCCATAGATGCTGCCTCACCCGCTGAGCTTCTCCAGCATTTTTGTCTACCCCATTCATTCTGTACTGATCCCCCCCCATCCATCCCGTACTGATGCCCCCATTCAACACCACTGATACCCCCCGTGTTCTCCCCTCACAATTTTACATACTCCAACCAACACGTACTAATTCACCTGCCTCAATCCATCCATCTTGCACCGATTGCCTTCTCAACCCCCCCCCCCCCCCACCCTGCCATCTATCTACCTGCACTGATTCACAACCCCCCCCCCCCCCCCCCCGAACCTATTGTGCTGGAAATGTCTTCAAAGCGAACATTCAAAGTCCATAAAGATGGATTAATTAAATTTTAACATTAATTCTGAAGTGGGAATGATAGAAACAGCATTTATCAATTTTTTTTTTAATCTGGTGCGTACAAACTGGGTATCTTCATTGCTGTACACAACACATACATCTAATCTGAACATCCGGTAATGTGGCGTTTTGACACCTTTAAACAAATTATCAAAAGAACATTTGCTGCAGTTATGTCCTTTGGCCATCTCTTGTCAGTTAGTGTAATGTTTAACCTGTCAGATGGGTATAGTCGGTTTTAACAACTATTATCATAAAATGCCTTTAGAAATTTCCTTGTAACCTGGATATTTTGTTATGGATAAATTATGTAGGAAGTGAGAGTGTTTGTGTGCCAATAGCAATAACGACCCATGCTATGGCCATGTTGTGGTAATTTCCGGTCCTTCACAGAAAACATGCTTGCATCAATCTGTAGTGTGCATGGTTAAGCATATATGTTACCATGGTCCAGGATTTATTGACACAGGTTGATCATACGCTGAATAATCCAACAACATTTTTGTTTGGAAGTGGAAAGAACTAATAGAAATTGCATTAATTGCAATGTGTAAAAAGAGTTGAGATACTGTATTATAATTTTGCTGCATGTCATTGTGGTATATACCATGTCTTGATTGGTGAATATGTTTAGTTTGTGACTTTATATGAAGCGGAAATAATATGTGAATGCTTCATTGAGCGTAATTCCAACTGGTAACTACGGACTTCAGCCGAGCACATTATCGCACACGTCATGCAAACCGTTTTCAATGACCACCTAAACTGTCATTTGGCAACCTAAAAAGCTGCCAAGGTTGACCAGCTGGCAACAGGGAAAAACAGTTAAGTGAGAGCCCTGCTCCACAGAAATAATCAGATCACATGACATTCTACACACAGCAACTGTCTTTAAGAATAAAAGACACTTGATATGAAAATAATAAAATGCTTGATACAGAGAACCTGAATGCAAGGATGATGGATATCATTACATAAAGGAACAGTCAAGCTTCAAAGATTTTCTTCAAAGTTATTGAGCAGTTGCAGGTGTACATCAACACACCTGTCAGTATAAACTTACAAGTCAGGATAACCATTAATATATTACATTGAAACCATACTAGTACAAGATCCACTCCAGAGGCTGTTTCAAACCATATGTGCTTCACACCTGGCACATTTTGGCACAAATTCAATGCAAAAAGTGATCTAGCAGGTATCTATTTAAAATAATTAAGAGAAAGCAGATGCTCCTGACCCTTCTGTCAAGGGAAATGTACAGCGGATAAACCCAATACGAGTTTCAGCCAGCAGACACTAAATAGTGCATAAACACAAATAGGAAATGCAATAAACAGAATCAACTGGTATTCTAAGCATTAAGGTTGCAGGCAGTTTATATTAATTCAAGTAATTAAATCTGCACATTGCTTATGCCACAATTAGAGGACGGTATGCAGTTCGAGGCACTCCATTAGAGAGAAACATTGGAGCCATAGAAAGTGTCCATCCAGATACAGTAGAACACTTACTGGATTAGCATCAAGAAGCCTGGAGAATTGATCTAGAAACTCAAATCCAATTATGAATTAAATCTGATGAACCAATGAAAATGTGAGATTATCATAATAATCTATATGGTCCACTAATGTCCTTCTCGATAGGAAATGAGATAAACTTACCCAGTCTGCCTTGTGTGTGAATGAAGATTCACAGCAAAATACCATATAACAATATAATACCATATAACAATTACAGCACGGAAACAGGCCTTCTCGGCCTTTCCAGTCCGTGCCGACCATTTATTTTCCCCTAGTCCCATCTACCTGCACTCAGACCTTACTCTCCATTCCCTTCCCGTCCATGGTTGACTTTTGACTGGCCACTGAAATTACCACATTTCTTGGTTTGAAGACAATTAGGGATGAATAATAAATGTTGGGCTGTTTTTATTTAGAAAGAGAAACAAAAACAATAACAATTAATGTTCTTGAGGTCTTACACTCCAGGTTTGTATCTCATTAATTCTTCCTTGCATTATTTGTGTTACAAGCCACAGCATGTCCCCATCTGTAACATGTCAAGTGTATAAAAAATGTGATTAATGAAGCATTAGTCTAATTGGATGGTTGCAGGCTGGCTTAGTCTTAGCAGGCCAAAGAGGCCTGTTTCCATGACACTAAAAATAATACTTAATGGAGATTTATTGCAAATTCAGTAACATTAGTGAAAGGGTATTGGTGACTCCTTTGGCAGATGATGGTACTGCATCACTTTGTAGACAAAACTATTTGATATGTAATATTTTTAAATATATCATTTTTAAATTTTGTTGCAATCAAACTGAAAATGGACGCTGCAAACAATCCCAGGAAAGTTATTCTACTTACATGTGGACATCTCTTCTATTCTGCTCTGATATCATGTTCCATATCCTTGAGCTCCAGAATGATAGCCTTGCATTGCCAGTACCATCTGTTCTGTGGACTGTGAATTACTTTGATAATTTGGTGGTAATTATGCTATGCCAAGTTTCCACAGCCTCTAGAAATTGTGTTTGAGATGCTGAAACTCATTTCACTTGCGCAGAACTTCATCCCGTGGGATTGGATTAGATTTGAGTCCAAGAGGAAACTTTTGGTCCTAGACATTATTTGGCCCCATTTGTAGTGTGATGGGCTAACCATTGTTTATTAAAAAAACTGGCTGCTGCATAATTCTACTAGGCAACAGATCCGAGGTGACCTGCACCATCAAATGGATCACGCACACTTCATGTTTTGGAAATTCTATCTTCCACACTCTACCATTATCAAAAACATGAAGGTTGTAGGTTTGGGTGAGTGGCAGTGCAGAGCAGGAGTCCTCAAGGCTTAGCCATTGCAAACAGTAAGTGGAAGAGCATAAGTTGAAAAGAACCAGCCAGGGACTAGTTAGAAGTACACTTTAACAAATATCAAGGCAGGTTCCACATGTGCTGCCTGGCCCTCCTGCTGCATGACTGACCCACAACTTTTACAAGCCTTGCATGCAGGAAAGAAAATCATGGAGGTGGCTTCTAAGAATTTATTGTGCACTTTTACAGTGAAACACTTGATTGTTTTTAATAATCCTTTATTAATTGAATCTGAATTAAGCATCACCAAAAAGTTGCAGCATGCAATGAAAGTCATCTGTCACAGCATCTAACCCCCCTACAATGCCTCTGGTATTAAAGTGATTAATGTTGAATAAAAATAGTTGGATCTGAAGTGAATATGTTAACCATTATTCACTGAGACTACCAGATTTAAAAAATTCAATTGGACTATATATTCCCTAAACATTGCCGTTCTCTTCCTTTTTATTTTCCTCCAACCTCTATCTATGTTTTTTTGTAACAATTTGATTATAGATCGGTAAAGATGCATTGATGTTTTATATTCTTCCAGTATTGTTACAAAAAGGGCATGCATTTCTTGTGTCATCCACAAGAAATGGCAATTTGGGAGTTTTGTTGACAGTAAATTCATAAGTAGGCTTAGAGTCACAGAGCATGCAAACAGGCCTTTCAGCCCAACTCATCTAAGCTAGTTACATTTCCCCCTTGTTTGGCTCATATCCCTCTAAACATTTTCTATTCACATAACTGTCCAAGTGTTTTTAAATGATGTTATAGTATCTACCTCAACTACCTCCCCTGACAGCACATTCCACATAGCCACCACCATCAGAGTGAAAAAGTTGCCCTCAGGTTCTATTAATTGTTTCCCTCTCATCTTATACCTATGACCTCTGCTTCTTGATTCTCCTACCCTGAGTAAAAGATCTAGCATTCGTCCTATGTAAAGACCTGGGAGAGAATGATGATAGACCTGTAACATCCAGTAATAAAAACAGAAAATATTGTTCGGCAGTGTGTCAGCATCTGTGGAGAGAGCAACAGAATCAATGTTTCAGGTCAATACCATCCTGAACATTAACTCTACTTTTGCCTCCAAAGAACGCTACCTGACCTGCTAAATATTTTCACCATATTCTGGTTTTACTCGAGTTCCTACAACTGCATTTGTTATTTTGATTTTCAATCAGTAATACTGGATATTTGCTTGAGTTTATCATCACTTCATAATTGTAATCAATCCAAAAATGCTGTGCCTTCTGCTTCCACGTCATCTATTCCTGAAATACAAACCGGCTTCTTTCTCTTCCATTATTTTTGCAAAACCTCTGCAAGAATATTACCTTTTTTTAAAAATTTACAAATAAATAATGCAGTACATTCACGTCACCCTTCTCCACATGTCACATTGTTCGCTTTACATTACTGTGACATCAATGTTCTTTTACCTACATTCCTCAAGTACACAGCCAGAGGGGTTTACCTCTTCAATGTACAATGACGGTGCTGCCTTAAACTGTGACCTTTCTTCACCGAGGCTTCTGAGTGTCGGAGACCTCCAACAGCACGGAGTGCTGGATATTAGAAAGTACCAATCTGCAACAATGGTCACCGCTTTACAGACCCTGAGGTCATCACATTAAACGCAGCATGACTTCCTGAACATCATTTGTGGATTATGATTCGGGACATTGCCTGCTGATCTTCCATCCACATTTAAAAGCACAACTTGAGATAGTAACACCTTTCATAATAGTTAACTGCTCAGGTGTGCAGCATTAATAGTTTGTTACACACTTACAAAAACATGCCTAATCTCAGAAAACATTGATCTAAGGTGAGGAATGAGTTTTGTTTAGAATCATAGAATCATAGAAAATAGGTGCAGGAGTAGGCCATTCGGCCCTTCGAGCCCGCACCACCATTCAATATGATCATGGCTGATCATCCATCTCAGTATCCTGTACCTGCCTTCTCTCCATACCCCCTGATCGCTTTAGCCACAAGGGCCACATCTAGCTCCCTCTTAAATATAACCAATGAACTGGCCTCAACTACCTTCTGTGGCAAAGAATTCCACAGACTCACCACTCTCTGTGTGAAAAAAATCTTCTCATCTCGGTCCTAAAAGACTTCCCCCTTATCCTTAAACTGTGACCCCTTGTTCTGGAGTTCCCCAACATCGGGAACAATCTTCCTGCATCTAGCCTGTCCAACCCCTTAAGAATTTTGTAAGCCTCTATAAGATCCCCCCTCAATCTCCTAAATTCCAGCGAGTACAAGCCGAGTCTATCCAGTCTTTCTTCATATGGATGTCCTGACATCCCAGGAATCAGTCTGGTGAATCTTCTCTGAACTCCCTCTATGGCAAGAATGTCTTTCCTCAGATTAGGAGACCAAAACTGTACGCAATACTCGAGGTGTGGCCTCACCAAGACCCTGTACAACTGCAGTAGAACCTCCCTGCTCTTGTACTCAAATCCTTTTGCTATGAATGCTAACATACCATTCGCTTTTTTCACAGCCTGCTGCACCTGCATGCCTACTTTCAATGACTGGTGTACCATGACACCCAGGTCTCGTTGCATCTCCCCTTTTCCTAATTGGCCACCATTCAGATAATAATCTACCCTCCTGTTTTTGCCGCCAAAGTGGATAACCTCACATTTATCCACATTATACTGCATCTGCCATGCATTTGCCCACTCACCCAAACTATCCAAGTCACCTTGCAGCTTCCTAGCATCCTCCTCACAGCTAACACTGCCCCCCAGCTTCGTGTCATCCGCAAACTTGGAGATGTTGCATTTAATTCCCTCATCCAGATCATTAATATATATTGTAAATAGCTGGGGTCCCAGCACTGAGCCTTGCGGTACCCCACTAGTCACTGCCTGCCATTCTGAAAATGACCCGTTTACTCCTACTCTTTGCTTCCTTTCTGCCAGCCAGTTCTCTATCCACATCAATACTGAACCCCCAATACCGTGTGCTTTAAGTTTGTATGCTAATCTCTTATGTGGGGCCTTGTCGAAAGACTTCTGAAAGTCTAGATATAACACATCCACAGGTTCTCCCTTATCCACTCTACTAGTTACATCCTCAAAAAATTCTATAAGATTCGTCGGACATGATTTACCTTTCATAAATCCATGTTGACTTTGTCCAATGATTTCATCACTTTCCAAATGTGCTGCTATCCCATCTTTAATAACTGACTCTAGCATTTTCCCCATTACCGATGTTAGACTAATTGGTCTGTAATTCCCCGTTTTCTCTTTCCCTCCCTTTTTTAAAAAGTGGGGTTACATTAGCTACCCCCAAATCCTCAGGAACTAGTCCAGAATCTAAAGAGTTTTGAAAAATTATCACTAATGCATCCACTATTTCTGGGGCTACTTCCTTAAGTACTCTGGGATGCAGCCTATCTGGCCCTGGGGATTTATCGACCTTTAATCCATTCAATTTACCTAATGCCACTTCCTGGCTAACCTGAATTTCACTCAGTTCCTCCATCTCATTTGGTCCCCTGCTATTTCTGGCAGATTATTTATGTCTTCCTTTGTGAAGACAGAACCAAAGTAGTTATTCAATTGGTCTGCCATGTCCTTGTTCCCCATGATCAATTCACCAGTTTCTGACTGCTAGAGACCTACATTTATTTTAACTAACCTTTTTCTCTTCACATATCTATAAAAACTTTTGCAGTCATTTTTATGTTCCATGCCAGTTTTCTTTCATAATCTATTTTCCCTTTCCTAATTAAGCACTTTGTCCTCCTCTGCTGGACTCTGGTATTTCTGCCTTTTTCTGGCTAATTTGTATGCTTCATCTTTAGTTTTGATACGATCCCTGATTTCCCTTGTTATCCACGGAGGCACTACTTTCCCTGATTTATTCTTTTGACAAACTAGGATGAACAATTGTTGTAGTTCATCCATGCAGTCTTTAAATGCCTTCCATTGCACATCCACCGTCAACCCTTTAAGAATCACTTGCCAGTCTATCTTGGCCAATTCACGGCTCATACCCTCAAAGTTACCTTTCTTTAAGTTCAGAACCCGTGTTTCTGAATTAACAATGTCACTCTCAATCCTAATGAAGAACTCAACCATATTATCGTCACTCTTGCCCAAAGGGCCATGCAAAACAAGACTGCTAACTAACCCTTCCTCATTACTCAATACCCAGTCTAGAATAGCCTGCTCTCTCGTTGGTTCCTCTACATGTTGGTTTAGATAACTATCCTGCATACATTCCGAGAAATCCTCTTCCTCAGCACCCCTGCCAATTTGATTCACCCAATCTATATGTAGATTGAAGTCACCCATTATAACTGTTTCACCCTTGTTGCACGCATTTCTAATTTCTTGTTTGATGCCATCCCCAACTCCACTACTACTGTTAGGTGGCCTGTACACAACTCCCACTAGCGTTTTCTGCCCCTTAGTGTTTCGCAGCTCTACCCATATCGATTCTGCATCCTCCAAGCTAATGTCCTTCCTTTCTATTGCGTTAATCTCCTCTCTAACCAGCAACGTTACTCCACCTCCTTTTCCTTTCTGTCTATCCCTCATGAATATTGAATATCCCTGGATGTTCAGCTCCCAGCTTTGGTCACCCTGGAGCCATTTCTCCGTGATCCCAACTATATCATATTCATTAATAACTATCTGCACATTCAACTCATCCACCTTATTACGAATGCTCCTTGCATTGAGACAGAGCCTTCAGGCTTGTTTTTACAACACTCTTACCCCTTATACAATTATGTTGAAAAGTTGCCCTTTTTGATTTTTGCCCTGGATTTTTCTGCCTGCCACTTTTACTTTTCACCTTGCTACCTATTGCTTCTACCCTCATCTTACACCCACCTGCCTCTCTGCTCTTACACCCTTCCCCCTGCCACATTAGTTTAAATCCTCCCTGACAGCACTAGCAAATACTCCCCCAAGGACATTGGTTCCATTCCAGCCCAGGTGCAGACCGTCCTGTTTGTACTGGTCCCACCTCCCCCAGAACTGGTTCCAATGCCCGAGAAATTTGAATCCCTCCCCCTTGCACCATTTTTCAAGCCGCGTATTCATCTGCAATATCCTCCTATTTCTACTCTGACTAGCACGTGGCACTGGTAGGAGTCCAGAGATTATTAACTTTGAGGTCCTACTTTTAAGTTTATCTCCTAGCTCCCTAAATTCGCCTTGTAGGACCTCATCCCGTTTTTTATCTTTCTCGTTGGTGCCAATGTGCACCACGACAGCTGGCTGTTCACCCTCCCCCTCCAGAATGTTCTGCAGCTGTTCAGTGACATCCCTGACCCTTGCACCAGGGAGGCAACATACCATCCTGGAGCCTCATTTGCGGCCGCAGATACACCTATCTATTCCCCTTACTATTGAATCCCCTATTACAATAGCCCTTCCACTCTTCTTTCTCCCCTCCTGTGCCGCAGAGCCACCAATGGTGCCATGAACTTGGCTGCTGCTGCCTTCCCCGATGAGCCTTCTCCCCCAACAGTATCTAAAATGGTATATCTGTTTAGGAGGCAGATGACCGCAGGGGACTCCTGCACTACATGTCTACTGCTACGCTGGCTAATGGCCACCCGTTCCCTTTCTGGCCGCTTAACCTGCGGTGTGACCAACTCACTGTACGTGCTATTCACGAGCTTCTCAGCATCGTGGATGCTCCAGTATGAATCCAACCGCAGCTCCAATCGTTCAATGCGGTCTGCCAGGAGCTGCAGCTGGACACACTTCCTGCAAATGTAGTCACCAGGCACACCGACAATATCCCTGATCTCCCACATGTTGCAGGCTGAGCAAACCATGGGGCCAATCTCAAATGACATGGCTTGCCCCCAAATTAAATCAACTCACACTATAAAAATCTTAATCCTTTAAACTAACCTTTACTAAAAAGCACTGTACTCTTTAGCTCACTGAACCCTTTAGCTCACTGAACCCTTTAGCTCACTGTACCTTTAGCTCACTGTACCTTTAACTCACTGAACCCTTTAACTCACTTTACCTTTAACTCACATGGCTCCAGGGTGACCAAGGCTGGGAGCTGAACATCCAGGGATATTCAATATTCAGGCTTAGTTTGTTTTTCTTCTCTCTAGTTTATTATACTGTTTACAGAGGACTATGTTTACATATTCTGCTGTGCTGCTGCAAATAAGAATTTCATTGTTACATCCAGGATATATGACAATAAAACATTCTTGACTCTTGAGTTTCAGAGCAACAATGAGGAACAATTGTGTCCGACTAGAAAGTGGCTGGAATTTACAATGCGCTGCATGACGTGATGGTGGTGGCAGGTAGCCTCGCAGCATTGAAGAAGCGTCCAGATAAGTATTTGAATCACCATGGCACAATAGGCTTCAGACCAAGAGAAGGTAAATAGGATTAATATAGATAGGTACCTGATAGTCACATAGACGGCGTACCAAGAAGGCACTCAAATGCCTCTTCTTCCTTAGAAGGTTTAGGAAGTTTGGCATGTCCACCAACATCTACAGGTGCACCACAGCAAACATTTTATCAGGATGTATCACAGCTTGGTTTGGGAACAGCTCCATCCAGGACCGGAAGAAATTGCAGCGAATTGTGAACGCAGCCCAGGCCATCACACAAACCAAACTCCCTTCTATTGATTCCATTTATGCCTCACGCTGCTTCGGCAAGACCAGCAGCATAATTAAGGATGAGTCACACCCTGGCCACTCCCTTTCTCCTCTCTCGCATCAGGCAAAAGGTACACCTCCAGATTCAGGGACAGTTTCGTCCCAGCTGTTATCAGGCAACTGAATCATCCTACCACAACCAGAGAGCAGTGCTGAACTGCTATCTACCTCTTTGATGTCCCTTGGACTATCCTTGACAGAACTTTGCTGGCTTTACCTTGCACTAAAAGTTATTCGCCTATCATGTATTTATACTCTGTAAATGGATTGATTGTAATCATGTATTGTCTTTCTGCTGACTGGTTAGCATGCAACAGAAAGCCTTTCACTGTACCTCGGTAAAGGTGACACTAAACTAAACTGAACTGGACATAGTGGGCTGTTAGGCCTGATTTCTGCTGTGTCAAGGGGCTGCCCCACTTGGGCAACCTAATTGTTTAGAAGAGTTTAGAAGAGTTTGAAAAAATGACATGTGGAAGACCTCCTTCGACTATGTAGAAGACCTACTTCGACCTCCTTCAACTGTGTTGAAGACCAGCTTTGACTAGCTATGACTAGCTATGACTAACTTCGGGAAAATTGGACACCGAATAGTGGAGAATGAAGACGACCTCCTTCGATCTACTTTCGACTGCGATGAAGATTATCTACGACTATCTTCGACTATCCTCGATTGCCTACGACTAACATGCCGACCTTCTACGACTAAACCTACAAGTAAAAAAAGTATCGATTTTTTCCATGGTGACCTTTTTTTACTCGCAGGCATTTTTTAACATATTGAAAAAACCACGGTGACGTAGCTGAGGGCTCAAGTACGCGGGGAACACTCTCGAGCATGGAGGAGAGTTACGAAGACCTCCTACGACCTGGTGTCGACCATGCTGCGAGTCAAGGGGAAACTCGCCAGAACTCGCGGATTAGGTCGCAAGTGGGACAAGCCCTTAACTCTATCATTAAACTAGATCTTGAAGTGGACCTAAATAATCAATTCACACAAAATAATGATGCTGTACATTAAACATCCAAATATGAATTTATTAAAAATAAGGCAATGGAAAGAAGCCCGATTTTTTGGTAAGAATCTCTTTTTGGACCCAAAGACACGCAGACAGATGTCTGAAATGTGATGTTGCACAATGTTTGAATGGATAGTAGTAGTCATTTAGTTTGCTACCTGCTCTAACAACTGTTTTCCTCTGAGATACGCATGCTGAGATGCATGCTAAAATTAGCTATTTTTATTGAACACTACAGCAGTGAAAGTTGCATATGTTTACCCATTCTTCTATTAATCACAATGCTCCATCAGTCTGTTAATTTCAAAAGGCAAGTTATGTGCCATTGGTGAATAATTTAAATTACTCAAAAATATCAGTTAAAATTTCTATTTAAGTTAGGAGATTTTAGTGATTTCACGAATCGAGTGTTTAATTGCCATATGTACATAATAACAGAAAAAGAAAACAGCAGAATGGCGTAAGAATGTATACAATCTTGTAGACACTAACTCACTGATGCCACTACATCGTGCTTCTAAATCTTATAACCAGGGAAGAATTTCTAGCCCACATAGGCTAACATGTCCCAGCTACACTAGTCCCACCTCCCTGCACTTGGTCCATATCCCTCCAAACCTGTCATATCCATGTACCTATCTAACTGCTTCTTAAAAGTTGGGATAGTCCCAGCCTCAGCTACCTCCTCTGGCAGCTTGTTCCATACACCCACCACCCTTTGTGTTTCGGATCGGAACCTTCTTCAGACTGATTGTCGTGTGTGTGTGTGTGTGGGGGGGGGGGGGGGGGCAGGAAGAAAGCTGGAAGAGAGAAGGGGCAGGACAAAGTCACGTAAGGGGTGGGTGGATACACGCAAGGGGGATTTCCGCTAGACAGATGTTTGGACAAAGGCCAGAGATGAAAAAATAAAAGGTGTGTGATATGAATAGAAGGGATATTGTGAGGTCAGAGGAATCAATATAGGGAGAAGGGGTGGGGGAAGGGGAGAAATTAGTGCAAATTGTGAAGTTAGGTTGGAGTATAGGCGGAAGGGAAGGGGAAAGGGAAGAAATTGGTTCTGGTGGGGGTTCAGGGAAGAGAGGGGGATGAAGAGAAAGGGGGAGAGGAGAACTACTCCCCTTCTCGTTGTCTCACTCTCTCCCAGGTGTCCCACTTAGAGTTGCGCCCATTTCTCACCTTCCACCTGCATTCTTTCCTCTGGCTTCACATCAAAATTCTACTATCCTTATCTCACCTACACACATTCTCCAGAGTTACTGCCTGATATGCTGAGTTGCGCCAACATGTTGTGTCTTTTATTTCCTCACAGTGAATGTTCGAGCAGTTCAAATGGCCAAATCCTGTGTCCATTTCTTATTTTCCAATGTTCCATTGGTCCAGCATTCTGTTACTCTTCTTTTTGCCTTCCATCTATTTCCCTCCATCCGTGACTAACGCACACTTCATTGCTATTTATTGCTCTCTATAACTCTTCATCACTGGATGGGGGAGGTGCCTGAAAGGAATGTATGGATGGGGGAAGTGGACTCCCCCATCCACTCCTTTCAGGGACCCAAGCAGTCATTCCAAGTCCGACAGAGGTTTACCTGCACCTCCTCCAACCTCATCTACTGCATCCGTTGCTCCAGATGCCAGCTGATCTACATCGGTGAGACCAAGCGGAGGCTGGGCGATCATTTCGCCGAACACCTCTGCTCGGTCCACAATAACCAACCCGACCTCCCGGTGGCTCAGCACTTCAACTCCCCCTCCCATTCCGTATCCGACCTCTCGGTCCTGGGCCTCCTCCACGGCCAGAGTGAGCAACACCGCAAGTTGGAGGAACAGCACCTCATATTCCGCTTGGGGAGTCTGCATCCTCTGGACTTAAACATTGAATTTTCTCAATTCTGTTAACCCAGACTGCCCCCTCCCCTCCCCACCTCTCCCTCAGCCCTCGGGCCCTGCCATTCCTTCTCCATCTCCCCCCCCCCCCCCACCCCAGTCGCACTAGCTTCTCATTTTCACACCACAAACAGCTTACAATGGCCTGTTTCCATTATCATCAATACTTTTTTGCATATCTTTCATTCATTGTTCTTTATCTCTCCACATCACTGTCTATATCTCTCGTTTCCCTGATCCCTGACCAGTCTGAAGAAGGGTCTCGACCCGAAACGTGGCCTATCTCCTTCGCTCCTTAGATGCTGCTGCACCCGCTGAGTTTCTCCAGCTTTTTGTGTAACCCTACTTCATTTCATTTATTTGCAGAAATAAAGTACAGTAAATCCTCGTTATTACGAGCCATAGCAGGGGGGGAATGGTGTCCGTTATTACTGATTGTCCGCTATAACCAAGTGGAATATATAGCATTTCAAATGTAGAGACCCAACACTAAAATGCCGGCTAAGCAAGAACTGCACTGACAGAGGTGCACTTTTTCAGCTGAAACATTAAAGCAACGCCTGACCTGCCCTAAGCTACAAAGCTCCAAGGTCTGAATACAGCAATACAGACTGTGGCCGAGGTAGCTGTGTGGGCAGGGGGTGTGTGGGGGCGGGGGGGGGGATAGTCAGCAGGCACGGTAGAGGATGGTGCGTGAGTCCAGCCTGCCAGTGACGTTCCGGACGTTTCTCCACTGTAACCAAAATCCATTATAAAGGAGCTCCATAAAGTTGAGGGTTTACAGTACACATACTGCCCAAAACTGTATTGCAGAATAGGACATTAGATGTCACCAATCGTCCAAGTATTTCTCTTCATTAGCTGCATAGTTCCTAAATTTAATTTTTCTGGTCACTCTTGATCTGATTAGCAAGGAGTAGAGCAGTGCAGATGTTTTTTAAACATATAGAGAGCAGGTGTCAGCAGTGTTATGATTTCAGCTGACTATCTGCACAGTTCAATAGCAATTTTGATCGCGTGCCTCATTTGAAATGGCTGACTGAGAATAAAAGAGGTATTCAATACAATCATAGAATATGGATAAAATCAACAAGAAAATAGGAGATTACATTAAGAGTGCTTTACCTAGTATGCCATCCACACCTACTTGAACCCTTGTGTTCCATCGTGGACGTAAACTGAAAAGCAATTGGGCAATCTTCAACAGTTGACACATCGGTCACTGTTGTGCAAAGCCCAGCTAATTACTGAAGTTGAAATGCTTCCAAGGTCATTCATAAAATCCAATAAAGCATGTTTACACAAAATAACTGTGGACTGGGGAGTTAGTTAGCATAATATCTATTCTTAGAATAGTTTTTGTCTGTTTTGCATCTGCCTCAAACAAATAATTTGAGATAATGGGTAGACACAACACAAGCCAAGCAACTATCTGACTGGCTCAGAGGAAAGTGGTTTTGAGATGTCATTGAATCCATGCAAAGATCCTTCTCCAGTTCAATTACCATTATGATTTACTCTTTATCTTTCATCTACTTACACGTTTCTATATTCGCCAACATGGTAGCACTGAGATTTTCAGAAGCATCTTCTTGCCACCATTAACCATATAACCATATAACAATTACAGCACGGAAACAGGCCATCTTGGCCCTTCAAGTCCGTGCTGAACATTCTAATGTGAATTCATTTACCTGGTCAGTATCAAAAACTATCATGCAGAGCGCAATGTTTACGGTGCTTGCAACAACCAAAACCACCAAAACAGACACATCTATTCCATACGACAGGAGCGCTGCAGATTACATGATTTACAAGAGGTCCAGGAAGAAATAAATTCTCCTGCTGAAAAAGCATCCTTCTGCTCTGAGTTCACTTGCTGGTTTGCACAAAATGAGCATCGAGACTGTCTCTTTGTAATGAACTTATTGTGTTTTAATGATGCCAGTGTAGCGGCACCAAGCGTGGTGAATAAACATGTAAGTTTGGTCCACTAACATCATTGTCAATGCTGCTGCAGCTGAGCGAGGGTGTCTCGAGCTCAGCTACCTGTTGACTGGGATGATCTCAAGGTGAGATAAGCTTATGTAGCAGGACTCTCCCCTTTGCCCCTGACGTCATGTGACAGCCTTTTTGGCTAATGACGAGGGTTCAACCATAAGTGGTCTGTGTATCAGCTAACGCCACACCAGCAATAAACAGTCTTCTGTGCCATTGATGACCTCAAAGAAAGTTCCCAACAAAGATGCTGCGATCAGAGTGTGCAAATTCCCCATTTCCAACATCACTGGCTGTCAAGATTCACTTCTTGCAGATCTCTATTGACCAGCAAGTGATATCATCAAGCAGACTTAATAACTAGTCAAATAACTACAAAAAAGTTAGCAGCACATATCTGGACAACTTTTTAAACATATTGATAAATTGAAAATAAAGTTTGAAGCAAATTCATGAGCTTAAGGAAATGCCCAAAACATTAAAGACGGAATTCAGCTGGTTGTTGCCAGGGATTCAGAGAGAATATGCTGCCATTTAGTTACTATAACCATATAACATATAACCATATAACAATTACAGCACGGAAACAGGCCTTCTCGGCCCTTCCAGTCCGTGCCGACCATTTATTTTCCCCTAGTCCCATCTACCTGCACTCAGACCATACCCCTCCATTCCCTTCCCGTCCATATACCTATCCACTTTACTTTTATGTGTAGGAAGGAACTGCAGATGTTGGTTTAAACCGAACATAGTCTGAAGAAGGGACTCAACCCGAAAAGTCAGGTATTCCTTTTCTCCAGAGATGCTGTCTGACCCGCTGAGTTACTCCAGCTTTTTGTGTCTACCAGCCATTTAATCACTAGCAGGTAAGTACTCCCAAACGCATACGGCCTGGTGGCAGATACAGGACAGGCCTAACGGTAGGAGCACAATTCACTCCCCTCAGTTGTTGGGCTGCAAATGGGGCCCAGCTGCAGAAACCAGTCATGCTAGGAATCCCCAGCAAGGGTTACACAAAAAGCTGGAGAAACTCAGCGGGTGCAGCAGCATCTAAGGAGCGAAGGAGATGGGCGACGTTTCGGGTCGAGACCCTTCTTCAGACTGGTTAGGGATCAGGGAAACGAGAGAAATAGACGTTGATGTGGAGAGATAAAGAACAATGAATGAAAGATATGCAAAAAAGTATCGATGATAAAGGAAACAGGCCATTGTAAGCTGTTTGTAGTGTGAAAATGAGAAGCTAGTGCGACTTGGGTGGGGGGGGGGGGAGATAGAGAGAGAAGGAATGCCAGGGCCCGAGGGCTGAGGGAGAGGTGGGAAGGGGAGGAGGCAGCCTGGGATTAACAGAATTGAGAAAATTCAATGTTTAAGCCCAGAGGATGCAGACTCCCCAAGCGGAATATGAGGTGCTGTTCCTCCAACTTGCGGTGTTGCTCACTCTGGCCGTGGAGGAGGCCCAGGACTGAGAGGTCGGATACGGAATGGGAGTGGGAGTTGAAGTGCTGAGCCACCAGGAGGTCGGGTTGGTTATTGCAGACCGAGCGGAGGTGTTCGGCGAAACGATCGCCAAGCCTCCGCTTGGTTTCACCGATATAGATCAGCTGGCATCTGGAGCAACGGATGCAGTAGATGAGGTTGGAGGAGGTGCAGGTGAACCTCTGTCGGACTTGGAAGGACTGCTTGGGTCCCTGAAAGGAATGAATGGGGGAGGTGAAGGGACAAGTGTAGCATCTCTTGCGGTTGCAAGGGAAAGTGCCCGGGGAAGGGGTGGAGCGGGAGGGAAGGGAAGAATTGACAAGGGAACACTAGGATTCCCCAGCGTTTTGCGCAGGAATCTTTCCCTGAGATTTTACACTGGTCTCACAGTAGGATCAGATTCCCCTTTGATTTGAATGGGGATTCCCAATCCGGCAAACACAGTTATTTATACTTTACATGTTTACTTTATTTTTTTGTTAATTAGTTAACACATTTTACTTACTTAATTTTTTTTTAAATGATTTTTCATATTTTAATTATCTGAGTATTTTATAGAATTATAAATCTCCTTACAGTGGCATGAACCTACCTCGGTTCAATATAACAATTTTTAAAATGAAATAAAAAGGCAGACACAAGGAAATACAAATGGTGGTTCATAAAAAAGACACCAAGTGGTGGAGTAACTCATCGGATCAGGCAGCATCTGTGGAGAACACGGATAAGTGCAAATTTTGAAACATTTATCAGAGTGAATTTTAATGGAAATATCATGCCTTGTTCATGCCAGAGTTGTTAAGCTGCTCTAATAACGGTACACAATTAGGATTTCACAAAACCTCGGCAATATTTTCAGAGATATTTGTTATGAAAAATGCGTGTAAATACTTTGTCCTACAAATTAATTTGCATTGTGCTCGGCTTTTTCTGCACTATGGAACTGAAAATAAATTTAATCCAGGGTAAGTCACATTTGGGACCATTTCTGGGTCATATCACAGAAAGTGTAACACTTAACCAGCCAAATCTAATCATAAGCGACCCTTCTGGACCACTGCAGGGGAATTTGGACTACATTTCCTGATATGTACTTCATAGAACATTCCCAAAATATTGTGTAACTCTCACAGCATTGTCCTGGTCAGATGCAGTCAGATGAGAAATTTGTTGAATAGTTATTCCCCCGGCATTGACTGTCATCCTACTACACTGATTACTACATGTCCCCAACTCCTGCACAACCCCCATCTATGCCTACAATGTTTCTCCAATTGTGCTTCCACTCCTGGTTCCCAACATTCATTGTAGTCTGCCTCATCCTCCTCATTGTTGGTCATCATTCTTCTCCCAACTCACCAATTCGAGTAGCCTCCCTCCTCAATGAGGCAGAAATCAGGAGGCAGCTCAATTGTCAGCGAAGCATCACTCCCTGACCTCAATGCGTTTTACGCACGCTTTGATAGGGAGAACATTAATGTGCCATCCCGAGCCCCCATTCGCCGTGATGGTATTTCAGTCAGAGTTACAGAGGCCGACGTCAGAAGATCCTTCAGGGGGGTGAACCCTCGGAAAGCGCCTGGACCTGATGGAATACCCGGTCGTGTTCTAAAAACCTGTGCGGACCAACTGGCTGGAGGTTTTAACGGACATTTTCAACCTCTCACTTCTGACGTCTGAGGTTCCCAACTGCTTTAAAAAGGCATCAATAATACCGGTGCCCAAGAAGAACAAGGTGATGTGCCTCAATGACTATCGACCAGTGACACTAACGCCTGTGGTGATGAAGTGCTTTGAGAGGTTGATTATGGCGCATATCAACTCCTACCTCGACTCACTGCAGTTCGCTTACCGCCACAACAGATCAACGGTGGATGCAATCTCACTGGCTCTCCACTCTGCTCTGGACCACTTGGACAACAGAAACTCATATGTCAGGCTGTTATTCATTGATTCATTTTTTATTCGTATGGCCGTATGGTAACCCAAATGTCACTGTACCAATTGGTGCATGTGACAATAAATGTAAACTTTAACTTGAATTACAGCTCGGCGTTTAACATAATCATCCCCTCCAAGCTGGTCACCAAGCTCTCAGATCTGGGGCTCTGCGCAGCCCTCTGCAATTGGATTCTCGACTTCCTCATCTACAGACCACAGTCTGTCCGTATTGGTGGAAATGTGTTAGACTCGATAACAATCAGCACGGGAGCACCTCAAGGCTGCGTGATCAGCCCCCTGCTGTACTCACTCTATACTCATGACTGTGTAGCCGGACATAGTGCGAACTCCATCATCAAGTTCGCCAACGACACCACTGTTGTGGGACGAATCACTGAAGGTGACGAGTCAGAGTATAGAGGTGAGATCGACCGATATTTAAGAGGGAGTTAGATGTGGCCCTTGTGGCTAAGGGGATCAGAGGGTATGGAGAGAAGGCAGGTACGGGATACTGAGTTGGATGATCAGCCATGATCATATTGAATGGCGGTGCAGGCTCGAAGGGCCGAATGGCCTATTCCTGCACCTAATTTCTATGTTTCTATGTTTCTATGTTTCTATTGACCAAATGGTGCCAGCACAATAACCTGGTTCTCAACACCAGCAAAACCAAGGAACTGATTGTGGACTTTGGAAGGGGTAGGATAGCGACCCACAATCCCGTTTATATCAATGTGACGATGGTGGAAAGGGTCAAGAACTTCAAATTCCTGGGCGTGCATATTTCTGAAGATCTTTCCTGGTCCCAGCACACTGATGCAATTATAAAGAAAGCACATCAGCGCCTCTACTTCCTGAAAAGATTACGGAGAGTCGGTATGTCAAAGAGGACTCTCTTGAACCTCTACAGGTGCACAGTAGAGAGCATGCTGACTGGTTGCATCGTGGCTTGGTTGGGCAACTTGAGCGTCCAGGTGCGGAAAAGCATGCAGTAGTTGTGACCACTGCCCAGTCCATCATCGGCTCTGACCTCCCCACCATCGAAGGGATCTATCGCAGTCGCTGCCTCAAAAAGGCTGCCAACATCATCAAGGACCCGCACCATCCTGGCCACACACTCATCTCCCTGCTGCCATCGGGTTGAAGGTACAGGAGCCTGAAATTTGGTACATCCAGGTTCAGGAACAGCTTCTTCCCCACAGCCATCAGGCTATTAAACTCGCCAACAAACAAACTCTGAACTATAACAGCCTATTGTACTTTGTCTGTCTATTCATGTGTGTATATATATGGTCGATGCCACATAGACACACTGAACTATTCTGTATTTATGCGTACAATACTCTGTTGTGCTGCAGAAAGCAAGAATGTCATTGTCCTATCTGGGACACATGACAATAAACTCTCTTGACTTGACTTGAGATTGGGCTTCTCCCACAGTCTCCATGGCCAGCCTGATCCCTTTGCAAACACGTGCTGTGTTCCCAACAAACATTCCATTGCCATTCAGACTGCAAGACTGACTGCGCCTGTGGCTAATCTTTTAAGCTCAACCTCTTGAGCTACATTTCCATGCATATAAACATATAGCATCCATTATCTGCAATCAGGGATTTGGCCATCAATCATAGTGACTAAATATCAATTTGATAAGCTAGGAGAACAATCAATGGAGATGGTTACAATGCTCATGGTATTTCTAACTTAGTCTTTAGTTTATGCTAGAATTTCCAGGGACTGAATTCACATCAGTTAAATGTTTGATGAATGCACAATGGAGGGTGTTGCGGAGGAGCAGGGAAAACTGACAGCATATTCTTGATGTCTGCTTTTAGTTGCAGGAGCACACTCTAGAGATTGCTGTCAGATGTAACCCACCACCATGGTGAGTGCTGATAAATATATGCATTATCTTACTGCACAGTTCTAGTTAATATGGTAATTCTGGAAATCTGCAGTCAACGGTGTAAGAAATTGACATTTAAAAAAAAACAATTCAGTTTGTACAACTTCTTTCATTAGTGATTCTTTCTAGTTGTGTTACGATACAATGAAATCGTCAGATTTTTCCTTTTTTTTAATAAATCGGTTCAATATTGTTTTTCTTTAATATATTAGCAAATGTTTGGAATTTCATTTCTTTAAAGAACTCAACTTTAGCAAGTTCCATGCATGAAATGCTGATATAATTAGCAACGTCACAATTCATGTGGCAAGGAGGAAGATCACGTGGAGTAATCCTTTTAGATCATGACACACAATGACAAAAATAGAGGATTGCAAAGCTTCCTTTAGTTTGTTTGTTTAAAAAGGTTCCCTTATTACCATGCAGGCTGAATGCTGTATATATTTATTGGTTTCCTCTAGAGAATCAAGTGGAATATTCCGATCTGAAATGAAAAGCCTTGAACCTTTTGGTGTTAATGATACTTTGATGTACTTCCTGATAATTTTCTGCATTGCTATCTACTTTCTGAATATGTTAATTTGTCAATTTGTTTATAGGTAATGGTTCGTGTCGAGACTCTTCTTCAGTCTGAAAAGAAGGGCCTTGACTCGAAACATCATCCATTCCTTCTCTCCAGAGATGCTGCCCATCCCGCTGAGTTACTCCTGCATTTTGTGTCTATCTTCAATTTTCTTGGCCCCGCTCTGGGAGTAGAAGTGGGGGCGGATCCGGACCGCAACGGCCGTGAGCCCCAGGCCGAGCTCGGCAATCGTTTGCCTGCTTCTGCTGCCGTTGGAGGTGAGACGTTGCGTCGCGCCAGGGTCTTGGGCCTGTCCCACTTTGGCCATCAGTTCCGCGACAGGCTGTTGGCACGCAAAGATTTTGTTCGCTACAAAGATTTTGGAGCCCCATGCAATGTCGCACACTACATACCCCTCCGCGATTCTCAGTGGGACCAGCCCCACGCGGCCCATGCGCCTCAACTTGACCACAAGGTTGCGTAATTTGCGTGCCAAGGACATGTAAGTGGGACAGGCCCTTAAGGTTTTCTTTCTGTTTTGAAGTCTATACAAAGCCTGGACACCGAAAGACTCTCTAAGGGCTTGATATCAGACATATGCTTTGTTTTTTTACCAAATTCTGGGTTTTACCTGAATTAATATAATATCTTATCCAGGTAATTTCTGAATCAATGGTTATTAAGTGAAGGACTGTAACTGATGACACGTGTTGTATTGATTTATTTGGCACTCCTTTCCAACACCAGTCGAATTCATGGATAACCACAAAGTCTGTCAAAATCTTTAATGGGGTTGATCTTCCACAGGGAATCATCCACTTATACTAATGAATAAAGTTGTAACAGAGGCTTGGTATGCTGTACAAGTCTTCTTCTTCTTGCGTATGGCGTGCACAGCCTAAAGTTGTAGGTCAAGGGTAGACATCCAGGCCAGGACAGCATCGGTTACTGGGTGACTGCACAAGTGACTGACATCCTGACATCTCAAAAGCTATTTTAGCAGCTACATGGCACAGGCCAGTGGTGTGATGGATTACTCTCATCTTGCATGGATGAGTGCAGCCACAACAATCAAGAAGCTTAATACCATCCAGGATAAAGAAAGCTGCTTGATTAGCATTTCATCCATCTCGCTGTACCTTATTTTCCTCCACACAGGCACAAAATACATGGCAGATCTCACTTAGGTTCTCAGATAGCAGTCCCAGTCAATAACCTCCACCTCCAATATGGTCAAAGGCAGGAGATGCAAGGGAACATTTCCACACAGCATCCCAACTTCAAAACAAACCATTTCATCATTGTTAAAGTGTCAAAAATCACAGAATTCTATCCAATATAATTGTGCCAGCTGCATAACCAGCAGGGCTGCACTGGTTCAAGGAGACAGATCGCCAATATCGTCAAGGGATATTGAAGATGATCAATAAATGTTCATCTTTCGCATTTCATAAATTTGTAATTATAGAAACAATTAAAGCCTAGAAACTACAGATGCATTAAATCCGAGTCAGCAGTAGAGAACTGAGACAGGAATGAAGACAGTCAATGTTGCTGGGGTGAATGCTATGAGATGATGTAAGAATTAACAATAACTGGCGAACAAACATTGCCACTTCCCCCATTTAGTTTCCAAAAGCTGTTGTAAGGCTATTTACTGTAAGTGCATCCAAAGGGCACACTTTTGAATAGGGAACTAAGTCATATATACTAATAAAATCAAAGCAAAGAAAAGAAAAAGCATTTATCGGGAGATTTTTTTTTTCAATTTGCACAAAAGTTAAAAGCTGAAGGAATGAGATTCTTTTCCTGCAAATTCACAGTGGCTAGAAGCCCTTCAGCAATAATGACTTCACACTGTTTCTACAAATATGGTATTTCAAATGGAATGGCACATCCTACGTTTCTGCTTCTTATCTCCAAAAGAAATTCAAGACGTCCATACAGTTCATTGCATGTGAATTGGGGTGTCAGGCAGAACTCCATATTCACATATTGAGAATTGTTCTGCTACAGTTTGGGGCAGAATGACATTACTTGAATAGCAACTCTTGAAATTTTGAGTGAACTGTAAATTCTGCGCGGTTAAGACCTACAGTAACCTTCCTTATCCTCTCTAAATGCGTGTGAAAAAAATCCACATTAATGGAAGTAAGAACTTTGACAACCAATACTTGGTTTTATGCCGTCAATGCATTTTGTTATAAATGCCATGTTAAGAAAATACACATATGTATCAATATTTTGAAATGTAGGTAACAGTTTATTGAGTCATAAAGACAGAAATACGGATTGCCAGGGAGATTTTATCAAATGTGAGATTCTTCAGTAGCTGATAGGTTTGATGTTTATGTAATATATTTAAAAAGCAATAAACTAGGCCGTGACTCTGGGGCATAACCAGTGGTATTGAGAAACATTTTGACAATAAGTACCAAATACATTTCCAGAATGAACAACAGCATACATTCACTTTTGAAAAAAAAACTACACAATCATATTTCATCTGGTAATTGAAATTAAAAAAGCAGTCAACATTATCAATTTTAAGCAACAGCAACAACACTAGGGTTGTGGCAAGCATCAAGCAATGAAGGCAGCAATGAGACAGTCCCATATCATGGGGCTCTACCAAACAACATCAAGGTAGCTCCTTCACCAGAGATCAAAGAGGCAGATCACCGCCACCATTAAGCGATATTGTGATAGACAATAGACAATAGGTGCAGGAGTAGGCCATTGGCCCCTTCGAGCCAGCACCGCTATTCAATGTGATCATGGCTGATCATCCCCAATCAGTACTCTGTTCCTGCCTTCTCCCCATATCCCCTGACTCCGCTATCTTTAAGAGCCCTATCTAGCTCTCTCTTGAAAGTATCCAGAGAACTGGCCTCCACCGCCCTCTGAGGCAGAGAATTCCACAGACTCATAACTCTGTGTAAAAAATGTTTCCTCATCTCCGTTCTAAATGGCTTACCCATTATTATTAAACTGTGGCCCCTGGTTCTGGACTCCCCCAACATTGGGAACATGTTTCCTGCCTCTAGCGTGTCCAAACCCTTAATAATTTTATATGTTTCAATAAATTTCCCTCTCATCCTTCTAAACTCCTGAGTGTACAAGCACAGCCGCTCCATTCTCTCAGCATATGACAGTCCCGCCATCTCAGGAATTAGCCTTGTAAACCTACGCTGCACTCCCTCAATAGCAAGGATATCCTTCCTCAAATTAGGGGACTAAAACTGCACACAATACTCCAGGTGTGGTCTCACTAGGGCCCTATACAACTGCAGAAGGACCTTTTTGCTCCTATACTCAACTCCTCTTGTTATGAAGGCCAACATGCCATTCACTTTCTTCACTGCCTGCTGTACCTGCATGCTTACTTTCACTGACTGATGAACAAGGACCACCAAATCCCATTGTACTTCCCCTTTTTCCAACGACACCATTTAGATAATAATCTGCCTTCCTGTTTTTGCTACCAAAGTGGATAACCTCACATTTATCCACATTAAACTGCATTTGCAATGCATCTGCCCACTCCCCCAACCTGTCCAAGTCACCCTGCATTCTCACAGCATCCCCCTCACAGTTCACACTACCACCCAGCTTTGTGTCATCTGCAAATTTCCTAATGTTACTTTGAATCCCGTCATCTAATTAATTGATGTAAATTGTAAATAGCTGCGGTCCCAGCAACGAGCCTTGCGGTACCCCACTACCCGCCATTCTGAAAAGGACCCATTAATCCCTACTTTTTGTTTCCTGTCTGCCAACCAATTTTCTATCCATGTCAGCACTCTACCCCCAATACCATGTGCCCTAATTTTGCCCACTAATCTCCTATGTGGGACCTTATCAAATGCTTTCTGAAAGTCCTGGTACACTACATCACCTGGCTCTTCCTTGTCTATTTTCCTAGTTACAACCTCAAAAAATTCTTGGTGCTGGCTGATTTTAACCCTCGTATTTTTATTAAAATATTAATTACTTTACTATCGGTTGCTTAACTGCCTTGATGTAATCTCTGGAATTCTGTCCCTAAAACTACCTCTCCTCTTTAATTCACGCCTTGAAACTTTCGATCAAACATTTACCAGTCCTGACTTCCCTTCCCGTGGCCCAATGTCAAGCGTGGTTTAGATTTTAGTTGATTGTTTGCTGTGCTAGGTATCTTGGGATGTTTTCATTATATTATAAAATTGCAAATCGTGTTAAAATATTTCTACATTGAAGTATGCTTATTGAATATAAAGTAGCTGATAATTATTTACATACAACATAATTTACATTTCAAATTTACATCATTGTCATTGGGAGGTCAGTTGTATAAAATGTTGCATTGCCAAACAAAGGGTTGCACACAACCTTCACTGTAAATACAAGTATATTTGGCCATGCTTGGCCTCCGTTTTAATGCTGTGACCACTCTTACCTGTTGTGCCATTTGTAGGATTCATTACACTGGAGGTCTCCATTGCACTGAGATTCGTTCGAAAGATGGAGTGTGCCATGCATGATGACCAGATCACAGGAAGTAGGTCCACCCCAGAACCTCCCAACACCCCATGGCTGCTCACCCCTCTTTTAACTGGGTTTAAATAATTATAAGTGTTACTTGAACTGCAGTGTGGGTACTGTGCATCCTGACCTTCAACTTTGTACACAAAATCACTGGGTGGACCCGCAGTAGCCCCGAGATCTGACATTGAGCAGGTTTCTGATGTTTGATTGCATTTTACAGATGCAGGAGATGAAGAGGTACTGAACAGTGTAGTTCAGACATTTGGTGCTTCACCACAGAATCAACCTATAAATCAGTGGTTGATGTGCTCCACCACATATCTAGCATAGATATGTCTTATCAAACAGCAAGAATTTACTTTCTTCCTGTGAACTCAGTCTCATTTTTAAATTACAGGATATCGAATCTCAAAAAGAGTTCACGTTTGTGAAAAACCTAGAATAAATAATTAATTGGATTAAAAACTTCATACAGATCATAAATGTCTAAGTAATTAAAGATGTCACAAACAGTTTAGATATGATTGATGACAGAAAATATCTATGTAATTAAAAGTCTCATCTTGAACACTTCCTGTCAGTGCTGTATACTGATTTTAGAAAAAACACTACCCTGTATTGCTGTGATTTTTGGCCATCTTACTCACAGTCCTCCTCCGCTGAGCCAGCCCCAAGGATTTTTCCCATCAATTAAAAAAAAGTTATGAGTGTTTAAACATCCGTGAGATCAGCTGATTGGTCCTCTCGCCTGTCAATCACCGCGATTAAGGTAACGCCCCTTCTAGGGGGGGGGTGGGGGGCAGGACTATAAAACCCGGGATGCATGGATGTGAGTCAATCACTCTGCAAGATCGCGAGGGGGAGGCCACGACTGTCATTCTCAGCTGTGAATCAACTAAACTGTGAGTCTGCATTGTACTTACAATAAATGAATTGTTAGCCCTTAATGACAATGCCATGGGTTGTTTGGCCTGCTGCCCTGCCTGAAACTGCAATGCTTTATTTGGTCGGACTGTGTTTGGAAGGAATAAATGCTTTCTTAGGTCCGACTGTGTTTAGTTCAAAAGTCCCGTTCATTTCGTGACTTCCGCTTAGTGGACAGGTTGCAGTGATTGCGTGATTTCCGGTGAGTGCAGAGGTTGCATTGATTGCATAATTTCCGGTAGTGCAGAGGTCACGCTGATTGCATTAGTGCCGATGACTGCGCAAGCCCGCAGTGGAGAGGGTGAGTAGATTCAAGAAAATTTACTGTCATATATATGGTGTGTGAATAGTCAGTGTGTGTATGTGTCTGTGTGTGTACATATATGGGTATGCGAGTGTATATGTGTGTGTGCGAGTGTGAGTGTGTGTGTGTGAGTGAGTGAGTATGTGTATGTGTGTGAGGTGGAGTGTGTGTGTGCGTATAGGAATTGGTGGAGAGGTGGAATATTGCGTTGGGAGACCAGCCCTCCCGTGTGAAGCTGGGACCCAACGGGTTCCCCTTAGTCTAGTGGTTATATATAAATGAAACAAATGTCAGTTAGAGGCATTGCCAAATATCTTCCAGCACTGAATCTCTTATAACTGCATGAATTTCTGGGATGTGGTTGTGCCTGTAAATTCTCCAGTGAAACACGAGTTATTTTGAAACACTGCAGAAACCTTCTTTAGCTACAATAACACGTTCTAAAAATGGACATAATATTAAAATATAAGTTTCATTTATTTCAGGACTTGAGCCAAACAACATGCTTAAAATTATACATCAGTGATAGTGATATGTTGACATTTATTTTTTATCAGATAGTTTTAAATAGGAAGAAAATCTTGGCCAAACATGCAAAAGTAGTGGGGTTTTTAAAACAAAACAATACATCCCGGGTGATCCAAATTTTACACTGAGCAATAATGTCATGAGCCTATGTTATGATTACTGCATGAAATCATAACATCTGCAAAATCTGAGACAAATTCAGTTCATTAAGGTCAAAGCAATTGATTTTTGATGGCAGAATCTTTCAAATTTTCAGAATTGCATACTTTTATGGTCTCAAATGATAACTTACTATTTTTCTTTATTTTTTTTCAAACATAGATTTGATTTACTTAAAAAAGTAATCGTAGAATCTGCATTTACAGCCAATTAATTCCAAATCATGATCCAAACTCAAGGCATTAAAACAACTCCTCTGGTTCTTTTGCTAATTAACGTTGCCATTCCCAGAATATTCCTGGTGTAAATTACGCTATCAATAAGTTTCATTACCAAATCTCTCCTTCACAATCACTTTACGTGGTTAACAAGCCAGACTATATATTGGAACACTCTGGTGCTTTGTTGGTAAATATTACGAACAGCCATTTCAAAGTTTTGATGTTCTCCTCAAAGTGCAATACATAGGGTAGACACAACACCCCAATTAAGGACTAACCAATAATTTATTAAAGCTTTAGCTTAATTTCCTTGTTTAGTTTTGTATTTTCAGCATGAAAAGTAAAAAGCATACAATGCATTATTAACAAGTTTTAAGTCAGCAAGATAATTCATTTTCTGTTCTACACAGCCTTTTTGCATTTGATTCAGCATTATTGACAGATCTGATTCTGATCTAGAAACTGGACATCATTGCAGCCAATGTACCAAAACCCTTCATTTTCAGTCAACAATGTAGCTGTACTCCTTAGATAAGGGATCTACCATTCACTGTGAAGGTCCGAATCTGGTTTGGCTTCCCAAAATGCAAAACCTCACACTTAAACTCCATTAACCATTCCTTTGCCACATGCCCAGCTGATCAAGATCCAATTTTTGACAACCATCTTCGGTGTCTATGATATCACCTACTTTAGTGTCATTTGTAAACTTACTAAACCCTTTACATTCTCATCCAAATCATTGATAAAAATCACAAACAGCATTTGATACCTGTGGCACAACACTAATAACAAGCTTCCAGTTAAAAAAAAAAACACCATTCCACTACCATCCTTTGCTTCTGTCCATGAAGTCAATTCGATATAAATATTTATTTACATTCCATGTTTAGTGTAAATTGAAAAACCCTAATGTAGATGATATTTACTTGGGAAACTAACATACAGTTGTAAGCTAAAGGAGGAAAAGCAGTCAGATAAGTAGCCAATACATTGCAATAATGCTTAATATATTTCTTCTTAATGCAGAATTGACATTTATATTCTTATTTATAGTCTGATGCAGGGTCTCAACCCAAAGCATCACCCGTTCCTTCTCTCCAGAGATGATGCATGTCCTGCTGAGTTACTCCAGCATTTTGTGTTTATCTTCGGTTTAAACCAGCATCTGCAGTTCCTTCCTACACATTTCAAACAGTACGCCAGGATTAAACGATCTGACCTCATAATGAAGAAGTATTCAAAGAGGAAAATCAAATCACGACTATCAGGATCCATTAAATCAACAGATGGTAACATTGCCCTGTAGCGAGACAATTTAAACTCCTGGGGATCCAGCCTGCAGAAGAAGCAGGCCAACTACCCCTCCCCTACATTACAAGATCTGGTTTATTAGGTGTCGAGTGAATTAACATGCTTCATGTTAAACTCAAAATAAACTCAAAATAAGCATGCCTATCCAAAATCCTGTTTGTAATCTGGTACAATATGTGCTACAGATGCAAAGCCAGGGCATCCTAGATTGGAAACACAAAGCAGTTTTCAACAAGACAGCAAAGATACAGCTCTCACCTCTTCACACCTGCATCTTGCAAGTATTAAAGGGGTGGAAAGGGAATCGTTGCCATTAACTTACATATAAAACTAGTTTGCTTAGGGAAATTATATAACAATGGCATGCACCTAAATTCTGGAAGGAAATTAATTTCCTCAAATTTATTTTTCTCCAGCTCGCTTTAGATTTCCACAGCAAATCTGGCCACATCAATTATGCATGGCTAGTTGGGCAATTACAGTGTAATTCTGGTGAGAGGTCATGACACTGCAGAGGTGCAAGGATCTCCATCAGACTATGTGTAACGCTAAAGGGCCTGCCCCACTTGGGCGACTTCTTTGGCGAGTTTAGGAGACTCTGTGCTCACCACAAGATTGCCACATGGTCACCATATGTTCGCAGGTGATCTCCTTCGTGGTCGGAAGGAGTTCCCGCATTCTGGGAACTGGTCGCGGCCTCAGTATGGTTGCTGAAAAAATATCAACATGTTGAAATATTTCCTGCTACCAAAAATTGGTCGCCATGGGGAAAATCGATACTTTTGTAGTCGTAGGTCTAATCGCAGTGGGGTCGCCATGTTATCGTAGTTAATCGTAGGTAGTCGTGATAGTCGTAGGTAGTCTTAGTTAATCGCCTTTGCTGACCGGCCATTTTCGTTGGCTCATTGCGGAAAGAAAGTAGGTAGACAGCAGCACGTGATGCGCTGTCATTCCAGCGCGCGGTCAATGCACAATTTTTCTTTCAGTGGATCAGACGGCGTAAGATGGCTCCGAGGAGAAGGTTTCAACGTAGGGGCAGGGCACAACCCCCAACACCACCCAACAGGCTGTTATCAACATTTGTTGTTTATAAGACTTTTGTATGTTTCATTACCAATAAAGGAAATCCCTGACCTCTTAACCATAAATTGATGTATGAATATCATTCTTTTTCATAGTAGTCCCTCAAGTCATCACTTAAATCTCATATTGCATTTCTCATATATTTAGGCCATTGAAACACACACAACATAAGGAATTTGCTGTATTTAAAGTTTGACTTTTCACATTTATTTTGATGAAGAAAACAGACACAAGCACTTCAAATGCGCTGCATTTAAAATGATTTTATTTTTATGCATCTCGAACAAGCAATACACTGAATTTAAAAGAACATGTTTGAAAAATCTAACACTTTTAGATGATCTTATGACAATAGAGTCGTAGTCAGTCGTAGCTTGGTTTTTGTGAACGTGGTTGTTGTCGTCCGTTAGTCGACGGTGGTCGCCTTCAGTCCCCACTATTTGGATGCCAATTGTCACGAGTGCATTGGCGATTAAGTCATAGATAGCGGTAGCTTGTCCTACATAGTCGTAGGATGTCTTCTACATCGTCATAGGATGCGTATGATGCATTCACTTTTACGGTGATTCAACAAGACTATGACAGTCGCCTGCATTCGCTAAAGAAGTCGCCTTAGTGGGCCAGGCACTTAACTCATTCAAATGTGTATTGTGATTTTTTCATTCGTATGGCTGTGCGGTAACTCAAATTTCACTGTACCAATTGGTGCATGTGACAATAAACATGAACTTGCCATTATATTGCAGAAGACATGAGACCCAATGGGTTTAATGGTGAGCTGTTCACTGGTAGTAAACTGCTTATTCATGGATAAAGTATACCCCAATAGTGAAAGTGAGAAATTGGTGGTGGAGGAGTAATTACAATAAAATTTTGGTCTGGGAATAAACATATAGTCATTAAAAATGACTGGAGAGACTGTAGGCACAGTGGTAGAGTTGTTTCCTTACTGCGCCAGAAAACTGGGGTTGATCCTGACTATAGGTGCTGTCTACACAAAGTTTGCACATTCTCCCTGTGACCATGTGGGTTTTCTCCAGGTGCTCCGGTTTCCTGCAACATCCTAAAGACATGCAGGTCTGTAGGTTAATTGGTATCTGTAAATTGTCCCTAGTGTGTAGGGTAGAGCTAGAGTATGGGTGATCGCTGGACAGCACCAACTCGGTGGGTCAAAGGGACTGTTTCCATGCTCTATCTCTGAACTAAACTGAAGACTAAACCTGATAAAGGTACACCAAATTTTGAGGAGCATAGATAGAGGAAGATGGTAGGAAATCGTTCACCAAATCCTAGCTATCTAAATATAGACAGATTAGATTTAGAGTTAGCGGTAAGAAGTTTAGAGCGAACAATTTCATCCACAGGAGATTTTGAACTGGAACACACTTTCTGAAGAGGCATGTATTTTCACAACAATTAAGAAAAATCTAGTTGTAGGACTCTAAATTACATGGTTGCCCGGGTGCCAATGGCCACCTAAAGTCCAGCCGGGCAACCTAAAAGCTGTGCCATTTTGCCCGGCTTGGCAAGCACCCAGGACACTTGCTGATCAACTCTGAGCTGGCCCCCCTCTCTATCTCTCTCTCTGTCACTCTCCATCTCCGGCCGCCATCCGTGTCCGGGCCGCCGTATCTCCGCTCTACGACCACTCCTCATCCGCCGGCACGGCCGGCCGCCTTGCACATACGCACTGCCATGGGCCTACACATCCTCCCCCTGCACATGCGCACAACCACGGCCAGCACATCATCGGCCGCCCTGCACATGCGCACTGCCACGGCAACTGGTTGGCGCCGGGCACCTTCTCCCTTCCTTTGCATTGTGGGAGATCTGGCCGCCTCGACGCCACCGCTGAAAACCAATGCAGAATCACTCGCTGGAGCTTGAGTAACTCCCTGGAGTAACTCTTGCTTCTTGGTTTCCTGGTCCTCTAAAAATATGCCAAACGGAATTTAAACCGGAGGTGGTGGGTCCACCACCAAACTCCAAACTCTGAACAATAACAGCCTATTGCACTTTATCTATTTATTTATTGTGTATATATATATGGTCTATGGTATATAAACACACTGAACTTTTATCTCCTGTTCTGTATTATGTTTACATGTTCTGTTGTGCTGCAGCAAGCAAGAATGTCATTGTCCTATCTGGGACACATGACAATAAAACTCTCTTGACTCTTGACTTGGACTTAAGCAAAAAAGGGTTATTGGGAAAAAAGAGGTACCTTAAATTTAGTTGCGTCTGGTTGGATAACTATGGTAGGGTGAAGACTATTCCATGCATTAATTGTGTGGGGGTACTCCATGGAGCAGCCAGCATCTTTGGATAGATGAAATTGGGTGACGTTTCGGGTAGAGACCCTTCTTTAGACTCCCTCTGGGTTTAGTGTTTTTAGTTTAATTTAAAGATACAACGCGGAAACAGGCCCTTCGGCCCACCGAGTCCACGCCGACCACCGATCACCCGTACACTAGATCTATCCCACACATTAGCGGAGTATGTCATGAGTCAAGAGTGTTTTATTCTCTCACCAGTTAGTTAGTTAGTCCCAGTTAGAACAATGAAATCCTTACTTGCAGCAGCACAACAGAATATGTAAACATAGTACTCTGTAAACAATGTTATAAATGAAAAAACAAAAGTGTATATTTATATGTGAATATATATAACTATATATATATATATATATATATATATATATATATATATATATATATATATATATATATATATATATATATATATATATATATATATATATAAAACTAGTTTGCTTAGACACAAAAAGCTGGAGTTACTCAACAGATCAGACAGAATCTCTGAAAAAAAGGAAAATATTACGTTTTGGGTTGGGTCTGAAATAGGTTCCTGCACAACTTTGGAATGTGGAAGGAAACAAGAGCACCTGGAGAAAACCCATGTGATCAAAGGGAAAAGGAGCAAATTCCATACAGACAGCACCCATATTCAGGATCAATTCCGGGTCTCTGGCACTTTTAGGCAGCAACTTTATGGCCAATGTACTGCCCCATAGTCTTGAACTGAATTAAAACCTACAGTAACTGTAAAGGGGAACATAGCATCACTTAGATATTTAAGACTGAAAATGGATAGTTTATTTTTTTTAGTAACCAAAGTTATCAACGTATAATTTTTTGCGTGTTGGAAAACAAAATATAGTGGCACAGCTGATAGACTTGCTGCCTCACACGCCAGAGATCTGTGTTCGATCCTGTCCACCGGCACTGTCTGTGTTGAATTTGCACATTCTCCCTTCAAACGTGTGGGTTTCCTCCCACATCCCAAAGACGCATTGGCTTTGTAGGTTAACTTGTCTCTGTAAAATTGCCCCTAATATGTATGGAGCAGGTGAGGAAAATGGGATAACAGAACTTGTGTGAATGGATGGTAGACATAAATGCTGGAGAAACTCAGCGGGTCAGGCACTATCTATGCAACGAAGTAATAGGTGACGTTTCAGGTCAAGACCCTTCTTCAGACTGATGTCAGGGGTGGGGGGGGATGGGAAAAAGAAAAGAGGCGGAGACACTAGGCTATGGGAGAGCTGGGAATGGGCGGGGAAGGAGGGAGAAAGCAAGGACTATCTGAAATTGGAGAAGCCAATGTTCATACCGCTGGGGTGTAAACTACCCAAGCGAAATATGAGGTGCTGTTCCTCCAATTTGCAGTGTGACTCACTCTGGCCATGGAGGAGGCCCAGGACAGAAAGGTCAAATTTGGAATGGGAGAGGGAGTTGAAGTGCTGAGCCACCAGGAGATCCGGTTGGTTATTGCGAACTGAGTGGAGGTGTGCTAAGCGATCGCCAAGCCTGCGCTTGGTCTCACCGAGGTTGATCATATGCTGAATAATCCAACAACATTTTTGTTTCAAAGTGGAAACAAATAATAGAAATTGCATTAATTACAACGAGTAAAAAGAGTTGCGATACTATATTATAATTTTGCTGCATGTCATTGTCTTGATTGGTGAATATGTTTAGTTTGTGACTTTATTTGGAGCAGAAATAATATGTGAATGCTTCATTGAGCATAATTCCGACTGGTAACTACGCACTTCGTCCGACCACATTATCGCACGCGTCATGCAAGCTGTGTTAAATGACCACCCAAACTGGCATTTGGCAACCTAAAAAGCTGCCTAGGTTGCCCGGCTGGAAACAAAGAAAAAAGGTTAAGTGAGAGCCCCGAGTTGGAATATGCAGAACGTTATAAACCAAATGGGGATTAGTGTAGACATGTATTTTCTGGTCAGCATGCACATGGTCAACCAAAAGACTTATTTCTATGCCACATGACTGTTTGAGAAATCAATATACAGTCCATGGAGAAACCTGTTATCAAAAATGTACAGCAGCAGAATAGACAGATGTAGTTAGCTGGAAATCTCAATATCATCTCACCCTTGTACCAAACCAGATGAGGAAGAAACTTGCAGTCTTCCAAAAGATTACCACAGTTCGTATCCTCTTATTTGGCTCAATGATACTTTCATAATAATTTCAAATCACAGCACAGCAATGCACAGTGCGTCCAGCAAGTATTCATGTCCTTTCAAATGCACACACGTTTCATCAGAACTCTTGGCATAATTGTCATGTCAACAAATTAGTCATGTTGCTCAATAAAAGTAGCGAGCAGTTACCATGCTGCCAGTCCAAAGTTCCCGAAAGCCACATGCTCACAGGCTTACAAAATGTGGCGGCAGGACTAAGACTAAAAGGGGTGGAGATGTGAGGCAGATAGAGTTGCTTCATACAAGACTTTGGCAGCTTCCTCAAACAAAGTAGTCAAATATTCTGTATCCAGACGGAATTGGATGAAGCCAAGGACAGAGGCCTGCACCAATCATGTGGTTCTAAACATAGTTACTCACTCACACTTACCTGACAATAATGTCAGACCAGATTGTTTGACCTTAAGACATAGGAGCAGAATTAGGCCATTCAGCCCAACGAGCCTACACCGCAATTCAATCATGACAGATACATTTTTCAATCTCAAAACCATTCTCCTGCCTTCTCGCCTAAACCTTTGACACCTTTCATTTTGACCGCTTTTTACTTTGAAGGTACATCCTTTTATTCTGAGACTACGTCCCCTGGTTCTAGACGCTTCCATTATTGGAAACATCCTTTCCACATCCGTTCTATCTAAGCCTTTCATTATCCATTAGGTTTCAATTAGATCCCCCCACCCCCCTCATGGATCTAAACTCCAGCAAGTACAGGCACAGAGCCTTCAATTGCTCCTCATACATTAACTCAATCATCCATCTTCTTGGAAACTAAACCTTCTTTGGAACGTCTGCAAAACAACCACATCCTCAAATGTGGGGCCCAAAAGTATTCACAATATTCCAAATATGGCCTCGCCAGCACCTGATAAAGCCTCAGAATTACATACAGTCTTACTTTTAAATTCAAGCGCCTTCAAAATGAATGCTAGCATTGTATTTGCCTTCCTGGCAGACAGGAAGCAGCGTGTGAGGCTGGGAAAGCACATCTCGGACCCGCAGACCCTCAGCATAGGAGCACCGCAAGGCTGCGCACTCTCCCCTCCCCTTTACTCTCTCTACACAAACGACTGCATTTACACAGACTCCTCTGTCAAGCTTTTCAAGTTTGCAGACGACACAACCCAGATTGGACTGATCCAGGATGGGGAGGAATCCACCTATAGACAGGAAGTGTCACAGCTGGCGTCCTGGTGCCTTCGTAACAACCTGGAGCTCAATGCTCTTAAGACAGTGGACTTGATTGTAGACTTTAGGAGAGCTCCCCCTCCCCTCACACCACTCACCATCAACAACACCACAGTCAAATCTGTGGAGTCCTTCAAGTTCCTTGAAACCATCATCTCCAAGGACCATAAATGGGGGGCCACCATTGATTCCAGTCAAAAAGGCACAACAGAGGATGTACTTCCTGCAGCAGCTGAGGAAACACAATCTGCCACAGGCAATGATGGTCCAACTCTATACGGCCATCGTAGAGTCTGTCCTCACCTTCTCCATCATGGTCTGGTTTGCCTCAGCCACCAAGCACGACATCTGGAGGCTGTGAGTTAGGACTGAGAAAAAGACATTCTTAGCCACTCAAATGGTCAGGAATCTTTGAAATTCTATGATGTGAGGACTTTGGATGCTCAGTTGATGAGTATATTCAAAATAGAGATTAATAGGTTCAATGACATAAAGGGGATTTATGGATACATATGGATACATTTCAGATTTATGATATATAAGTGGATTTTTTTTCCATAATTTGTCAAGCACATTGAGACATATTTTCTCCATGAATAGTGTAATATAAATTAAAGTTGTTATTGTGAGAGACTGCTTCTTAAATTATCAGCAGATTAATTCTATTTTAAATTATCCACTTTTCCAGATGGAATTAATATTTTCCTTAGTTTGAATTATTTACTATACAAAGCATAAACCTTGTTTCTGATTTACTATCTGCATTACAATTATTGACAAACACGTATTTCTGCAAACCAAGGAGGACTCAAGATGGTAACGTGCATTAAATATTTGGGATTCTGAATTCTCACCCACATATAATCTATTCAGCAGTTTAACGCATTGTGCAAAAGTATTCTGCTCTAACTTTCTCAATAGCATACAAATGAGCAAATGTCAGTAAATTTATATTTGAAGCAGTCTCTATCAGAATGAAATGAGGTCACAGACCCTACCAATATACTAACTTAATACAGCCAAGAATTTTTTTTTTCAAAGCTTGTAAATAATTGCAAAAAATTTATTGCTAAAGCTGCAACAACTCAACATAATTAAGTAATAGTTCAATAGCAATTCCCATTCGCAACACCAGGTATGTGTAAAATATTGTTTTGCCCTCACTAACTGGGAAGAATTTCGTACATTCGACCACAACTTGTGTTTATATTACTTCTAATTCAATAAAATGTTCCAGGACATTTGCCTGGAATGTAAACAAAATCTAAAACCAAACCACATAAGGCAATATCAAAAAGGTGACCAAGAGCTTGTTCAAAGAGGCAGATTTTAAGGAACATCTTAGAAATGAAGATTGCGAGAAGCAGAGAATCTGTGAAATATCGGGAGGATGTTCTGAGTTTTGGGGGCGGACAGCTGAAGCTATGACTGCCAATAGTGGGGCGATTGAAATCGGTTATTGTGCAAGAGACCAGAATTGCAGGATAAAGAGATATCAAAGTTGCAAAAAGTTACAGAAGAAGTCATTTGGGAAGAAGTAATTGGTGGATTTGATAACACATTCAAACATTTTAAAATCTGAACAGTCATATAGCCTTTGTTAATCAACAAGCATAGAAATGTTTGGCGAATGGGACTATGGACGTTAGGAAATAGACTGTAGAGGCCTTGGCAAGCTCAGGTTTAATTTAAGAGGCAGATCAGCAGAACATTGCCATATTGTTTTGTCATCGTTGTTTAATTACATTCATAACTTTTCATTCACTGAAGTAGTCCATACCTGCATGCAGCAAGATCTAGACAACATTCAGCATGGGCTGGTAAGTGCCAAGAACTATTCATGCAAAGATAGAATACTTTTTTAATAATTAACCACCAATCCTTGAAATTTAATGGCATTACTATCCCCAAGTCCCTCCAGCATAAACATCCTGGCTGACACCATTGACCAGAAACTCAAATGAACTAACCACAAGTATTTAAAGAAGGAACTGCAGATGCTGGAGAATCGAAGGTTACACAAAAAGCTGGAGAAACTCAGCAGGTGCAGCAGCATCTACGGAGCGAAGGAGATAGGCGACGTTTCGGGTCGAGACCCTTCTTCAAACTCCTATCTCCCGCTGAGTTTCTCCAGCTTTTTGTGTAACCACAAGTATACTGTGGCTACAAGAGCTAGGTATCTAACACTGATAGACCCACTTCAAAACATCTAAAATCCATAACACAGTACAAATCAGCAGTATAATGAAACACATTCTATCTGCCTGGATCAGTGCAGATAACAAATACTCAATAATGTAAGGCATTTCAAATGGCACTTCTTAAAACCAGTGATCTCTGGGAGTAGCAGTTATATGGGAAGTCACTGCCTCCAAGTTGCATTATATCCTGACTTGGCAAAATACATTGCCATTTTATCAGCTGCCTCATGTCCAAATCCCCAACTCTCTACCCAACAGCACTAATATGGATGTGGGTTAAGAAGATAGTTGACTAATAGGTTCACTTATAGAAGGTCCATAACTATTGATCTTACATTACTGGTCTAAACATTTCAAGGGCTGCACAGATAAAGGCTCAGATGTAGGAAAATCCATTCCATAAGTAACTAGAAATCGAACCAAGTGATCAAAGTTCCTGCCAGATTGATCAGAAAGTTGATGCTTTGGATGCGTGTCAAACCATGTCAAAAGCTGGTAGGTCAGAATAATGTTTGGAGAAAGACTGCCTCTGATCCATAATTTATAAGCAATGACTTTTAAGGTCAATTAATCAAGTTTGTAGCCAAATGGAAGGCTGAAATAAGCTTAATACAGAGCTAAAAATAGCAAGTGGAACAGGAATCAGAGGCATCAGCACAAACCAAAAGCCCAGACAATGTGCAAACAAATCTGAGGGAGAAAGGAGTTTGAGGTTAGAGTTCTGGTAAGGAAGGTTTTCCCATCTCACCTTTCATTTCATTTTATTCCAAATACTTATCTTGTCATGGTAGGACAGTATCACCTCAAAGATAAGTCCCACCTCTACTTTAATTGAATTGCTTTAAAAACATAGATTGGTCTTTTTGATTCTGCGTTTTTCAGTCGATCTTGAAGTAACTCTTGAAGAATAAAAGGCCAAGAAAGAAAACAACTACAAGTGCCATTTTAATTGAAAACATCAGATAATTATTTTATGCAATATTCTTCTAGCGAGGTATTAAAAGAAAACTGCACTGACGCGCTCCACCTACGCTTCCTATTCCTACCGCTTCGCAACACAGCTGCCTTTAGGACCCTGGAATGAAATAACCATTATCAGCTGTGATGAACTCTGACATTTCCTACACTAACAGCAATTAAAACCCGCGCTTCTTGACATCGCAACTGTTACATCTCAAGTGTGGAGCAGTTGTTTCTCCTCGTTCGCCCCTCGACGTGAGAATGCCAGTGATGTAAGTGACGGTGCATTTTTACCCACTTTTAACAGCGCAACCAACAACGGGTTCTGCTGCCATCACTTAGCAACTGAGGGTCACGGACTATAAATATCACAGACAATGGGTAAAACGGCTGTGCAGCAGCCCACTAAAAGGAGAGAGGAGGAGGAGGAGGAGGAAGAGGAGGAAGAGGAGGAAGAGGAAGAAGAGGAAGAAGAGGAAGAAGAGGAAGAGGAAGAGGAGGAAGAGGAGGAAGAGGAGGGAATGTGTGTGTGAGAGAGAGATGGAAGAGGAAGGAGGGAAGGAGAGAGAGGAGGGAAGGAGAGCGAGGAGGAGGGGGGAGGGAGAGAGGAAAGATGAGAGAGGAGGGACGGGTGTCAGTACAAGCAGCAACTCACAGTTGGGATTGTGTCCCTGATGCCAATGCAGCCCGGGGTTCGCTCTGCTGCTGCTGCTGCCTGCCAGGTTAGCGTTGTTCCAAGTCGAGCGAGTCAGAAAGCTGGAGGTGGTGTTGCCCATGTCTGTCTGCTGTCTTGTCTATCGCGGCGAAGATGCTGCCTCCACACACACACACACACAGGCTGCAGCGGTTTAGACTTTTGCCGCCACTTGCGACCAATCGCTGTCCATGACAAGGGCGCGGACTACCGCGAGAGAAGCCACCTCTTGGCACGGATCCTCTGCCCACTTGTCTGTCAGACTCTGCTCAAAGCCGGAGCTCCGGCACCGCACACGCATCAACCGAAACTGCAGCAGTTGTGTGTGTGTGCCCCCCCCCCCCCCCCCAGCTCTGAAGGGAAGCAGGGAATTTGGAAATGTTGAGAAAAATGGTCCTGAGCTGACACATCAGCTGTTGTGAGAGAATAGCTTTGTAGGTGGCAGGCGCTGATGGTCTACTCTAGCTTGTATTCCTTATGTTCTTCATCGTGTGTGTGAGCACGTGTATGTGTGTGTATACATACACCTATTGAATAGCATGAATCTAATTAAAGAGTCCATCCCAAAATAAACAAGTTTAAAATTTAAATTGTTCTGTGCATCAAAGTTATGCCAGGATTGAAACTTCACAGCGGGCTGGAAAGGCAAGGGTCAGAAAATCCTGATCACACCTTGGAGGCGGTCTTTCGTCCCCTCCTGGGTTGCTGTGAAATACACTGATTGAGAAAGTGGCACAATGCATTTACCTCATTCCAGACTATAACCAATGTCTAAATCAATTAGAATTTCAATAGATTTTTTTAAAATGCTGAAAACAAAAATGCAAATTATATATATTTGTACATATTCTATATATCTATTTATTTGTATGGGGTGTTATTAAAACATGTTCATGTTGATATTGAATTTCTATAAGAACCATGCCAGCGGATTCTATTTAAATGCAGTATAACTAAAACAAGCACAAACTTGTTCAAGGTCTTCAGGAGTTTGACTTTGAAACTAAACAACGCGAATGTGAATAACTGATTCAAATTCTTTGAACAAAACAGTAGCCATGCTTGCAGTGACAATGGGCCGTTTTCAATTGCAAGCAGGTGATTTGTGGGTCGACAAACGCGGGCTTGGAAATGAATGCAAAACATCACAAAAGCTTAAAACCGAAAGCTACAGACGTTGCAAAAGCATGTAAACAAATGACGAAATTGAAGTACCATTCAGCCATTCACTGTCATTCTTCAGAAAGAAAAGCCACCCAATCTCTCTCCAGCGTGCTTATTCTTCTAATAGTTCGCGGTTTCAGAGATTTATATTTCAAATCCACAGTGCCCACTTTTTCTGCCCATCCAATGATACAATTACAATACAATAAAATTCTACCAAGCTCAGTGTTCAAAGTTCCAACTAAACATTTTCTGCAGCTTTTGGGGGAAGCTCTTTTTAATCGTTTAAATGATATGAACATTGCCGACAAGGCCCACTTATTTATGCACAGGGTGAGTAGCTGGGGCATCTTCCCTCATGACCAATAATCATGACAAATGTGTGCTTTACCTAAAGCCATGATGGAAAGACCATGTCTGGAATGTAGTGCACAGGCCTGGACTCCCTATCCAAGGAAGAGGGAGGACACGAGGGTTCACCAGAGTGATTGCTAGCAGAGGAGTTTGCCGAATGATGGGAGAGTTAGTAGACTGGTCCTGATCTTTTGAGTTTAGAAAAATCTGGAATTATTTAATTGTAATATACAAAATTCTTACAGGCCTTGACGTGGCTGATACTTCCTTTGGCATTTCCAAATCTGAGATCGCCAATTCAAACAAAAAAGGTCAGGCATTCAAGACTGAGATGAGAAGACATTTCTTCAACCAGAAGAATCTGCAGAATTCTCTAACCAAGCAGCCTGTGGAGGTTTGGTTATTTTGTATATTTAAAACGGAAAGCACATTTGTTTTCAAATATGAAGGGAAGCAGGGCATTTAGTGATTATGAGGAAAATGGCCCTGAGGTAACAAATAAACTGTGTTGATATAGAATAGCATTGCAGGTGGCAGGGGCTTATGGTCCACATCTGTTTTTATTTGTTATGTTCTTTAGCATATATATATATATATATATATATATATATATCTATCTATATCACTGAAAGTCTGATCTAGACCACTTTCTGTTTCATGATTTTAGAAAAAACGCTGCCACTTAAGGCTGTGATTTTTGGCCATTTTACTCAGTCCCCCTCCGCTGCGCAGGTAAAGAGGATTTTTCTCATCTATGAAAAATAAAAGAATTATTAGTGATTCTCTCTGCTGCCCCTGCTGGTGGGAGGAACTATAAAACCCAGAAGTGTTGTGCCTCAGTCAGTCTCTGCAAGATGGAGGATACGAGAGGGTCACGTCTCTCTGAACTGTGAATAACACTGAACACATGTCTACTCAACTGTGAGTGCCCTTAATGTGGTTTGAAAATGAAAAGGTGGTTGATTTGAAATGCTGCACTGCAAATGGTCATTGGTGGTGGTTGCTTTGAAGCGCTGCACTGCAAATGGTTGTTGTTAGTGGTTGCTTTGAAACAGCAAATGATTAAAAGTCGAAACTTAACAACTTCCTGTTTGCACTGCATATTGATTTTAGATAAAATGCTACCACTTATGGAAGTGATTTTTGGCCATCTTACTCAGTCTCTCTCTGCTCATCAGGTGCAGAGGATTCTTCCCATCAATGAAAAATAAAAGTGCTATTAGTGTTTTTAAAAAGTTGAGAATCTCTCTCCTGTCAATCATGCTATGAAGGCCATGCCCCCTCTGGTGGGAGGGGGAGGGATTATAAAACCTGGAAGTGTGGGTGTGGCTCAGTCTCTGCAAGATGGGGGAGGGAGAGGTCATGACTGCCTGAGCTGTGAATCAACTGAACGGCCACTGAACTATGAGTGGTGTTTATGTGGTTTTGTGCGGTTTTATGGTGGTTTCACCCTGCATGAAATGGTATGAAATTGCATTTGAATGTGGTGGCCTTGCACCCTGCTTGAAATGGCATGAAACAGCACTAGCATTTGGTGGCCTTGCACCCTGCTTGAAGTGGCATGAAACTGCACTTGATTTTGGTGGCCTTGCACCCTGCTTGTAGTGGCAGGAAACTGCACTTGAGTGTGGCGGCTGTGCACCCTGCTTGAAATGGTAGGAAACTGCACTTGGGTTTGGTGGCCCTGCACCCTTCTTGGTGGCATGAAACTGCAATTGAATTTGGTGGCCTTGCACACTGCTTGACGTGGTAAGGCACTGCACTTGAATTTGGTGGCCTTGCACCCTGCTTGAAATGGTAGGAAAATACATTTCAAGTCGGTGGCCTTGCACCCTGCTTGAAATGGAATTTCAAGGAATGGCCATGAGTCAACTGCTAGCCCACCAGCCGTGAGTGAGCTGCCAGCACATCAGGCTTGAGTTACTGAGCTGCCACCCCAAGAATTCACTTGGCCCTCAATGTCTACACTAGCCCTCTGGAAACCAGTCCCTTCAGCCCACAATACCCATACTAGCGCTCCAGAAAGCCCCCCCCCCCATTGACCACCAATATTGGAATTGGTGGAGAGGTGAAATATTACGTTGGGGGACCAGCCATCCCATGTGATGCTGGGACCCAACGGGTACCACTTAGTCTAGTAAGTAATAAAACTCTGAAATTGGATGTGTGTGTGTGTATTTGTTTGTGATTCACATCTCCTCGAAAACATGACACGCTAACGTTGAAATTTGTACACATTCTGATAGAGGTTTACACCATGATGTCAAAAGTCGCCTTGTCTGAAAATTTGATTCATTATTTCTTGAGTTATTTATTAAAAATGTTCACAAATCTGAAATATTTTTGTTGTAATATTTTTTTATTTGAAGTAATCAGTTTACAATGTATAGCTTACTTTATAAACTAACACCTTAATTCAATATTACTACAAATAACATATCAATACTTAATATCTTCTATTTTTTGGAAATAAAGAAAAAGATATATAAAAGAGAAAAAAAAGAGAGAAAAAAAAAAGGGAATAAAAAAAATAAAAAAAAATTTCCCACATACTTCAACCATAAAAAAAAAGAAAATTTAAAAAACAAAAATATTACATATATATAAACAAAACTAAATACATTATACGAAATACTATTTCATACAGTAATATCTATAATAAATGCGCAATAATATCAAATGTAAGTAAGTTATTCGCATCGGATTCCGTAGGGTGCCCGTCGAGCCGTGATTCCAAGAATAGCTACTTCTCTAAATACTGTATATATGGAGACCATATCGATTCAAAAGAATTATACCTGTCCAAAAGGACAAATCTAATTCTTTCCAAATTCAACGTCTCCAACATCTCTGCTTTCCACATTTTAATTGTTGGGGATAATGTTCCCTTCCAAAATTTAAGTATCATTTTTTTCCCTATTATTAAACAGTAATCAAAAAAATTTCTTTGATTTACTGTGAGTACCAAATTTGGCTCCGGGATTCCAAATATTATTAATTTTGGGTCTGGGTCGAATTCAACCTTAAGAACTTCCGAAATAACTTTAAAAATTTCAATCCAATAATAATTCAACCGTGGGCACGTTACAAAACTATGTATTAAATTTGCTTCAAGATTCTTACATTTATCACAAATAGAGGAGAGACTAGGAAAGATACTTTTTAATTTGGTTTTCGAGTAGTGTAATCTATATATAACTTTAAATTGTATCAATGTGTGTCTGGCATTCAAAGAACACCAATGTATTCTTTGTAAGCTTTCTTCCCAAGTTTCTTTTATTATAGGTAATCCAATTTCATTTTCCCATGCTTGACGATATGTTTCAGTTGTTGGGTTCTCTTTATCTAAAATAATATTGTATATATAAGCTATAAGCTTATCCGTAGTTGGATGTAAATTAAACAGCTCATCTAATAAGCCTGATTCTTTATTTTTATAGTCTTGTGTGTTGCATTTAATAAAATCTCTAATTTGTAAATACCTAAAATGGTGTTGTGAAGGTAGTCCAAAAATATCTTGTAACTCTTCAAATAATAAAAAATTTCCATTTCTATAAAGGTGTCCTATCCTTTTAATTCCTGAATCCTCCCACAGTCTAAACCCCGCATCTAAGATTGAGGGTTTAAACAGTGGGTTATTCCTAATTGGTAACCTAAAAGAAAGATTATCCAGATATAAGGTCTTAACCAAATCTGAAATATTTTTTAAAGTTAACGCGCTGATGACGTCACAATGGCTCTGCTCCTCGCAGAGGAAAACAAATATCCATGGTTCAGTAGAGAAGTAAAATAAATATAAATATTTAGATGAGAACTAGGAAAGGAAATAAACACCGTAAAGAGAGAGAACGGGATTAGAAGCCAACAACAAGTAGTTTAGACTAAAAGTGGAGAATATGTGAGAGCAAAGGACTCCCACGTTAGCATATTATAGCTAAAACAGATCATGCTAGAAACACTCAGCATGTTAGGGTGCATCTAAGGGGAAATAAACCCATATTATCCTTCATCAGAGTATTTAAAATTAAATAAGGATGATTTTAATGCTACAGGAAATGAAAAATGATTCAAAATAGTGGACTGGATAAAAATAGACAAACAACAGGTGCCAATGATGTTGGCAGTATCAAAGCAGAAAAGTTAATCAGCGCAGATTAAATTAACTCTGGGCTGCTGAAAACTTTGATGGTAGTCTTACGATCCTCAGTAGCAAAGGGGAAATGTAATTGCTACATCTCTGTTGAAAAAGAAAAGCGGGGATTGACAAACACCTCAATAAAACGCCAGTTAGTTCAAAGTCAGTGATGAGCTGAGGCTTCAAAACAGTCATCTGTGATAAAAACTTGTTGTTCATGGAAAATATGAGCTAATACATGAAATCCAGCAAAAACATGTCAAAAGCAAGCTACTTTAGACTAATTTCATTGGGATTAAGAGTTATTGCGTACATGGATAACTAACTGGTACATTTATCCTCGGGATTAACATGCAAATATTTTTGGAAGTAGCAAACTAGAAAGGCATAAAATGGCATATGGAATCCTGGTGTTGTAAAGGGATTTAATAGACACATTGATGACATTTATATTTGAAACATTTGCACTGTTGGAATATTCTTGCCCTTGAGGTGTATTGTAGATAAATCCAGAACACATACATTAGGTAGATTGGAGACACAAGGAACTGCAGGTGCTGGTGTACAAATAAAGTACTGGAGTAAGGCAGTGGGTCAGGCAGCATCTCTGGAGAACATGAATGGGTGAAGATACAGCTTGGAACCCTTCTTCAGACGGTCTTAAGAAAAGTCCCAACCCAAAACCTTACCTATTCATGTTCTCCACAGATGCTGCCTGACCCATTGAGTTACTCCAGCGCTTTGTATCATAGTTTAGGTCGATGTCTAGTTTGTGGAGGATTTATTGAGGAATTACTAGAACAGGACCAGGGGTGTCAGATTTCAGTAATAGACAATAGATGCAGGAGGAGCACTTCGAGCTAGCACCGCCATTCAATGTGATCATGGCTGATCATCCCCAATCAATACCCCGTTCTTGCCTTCTCCCCATATCCCCTGACTCCGCTATCTTTAAGAGCTATATCTAGCTCTCTCTTGAAAGTATCCAGAGAACCGGCCTCCACCGCCCTCTGAGGCAGAGAATTCCACAGACTCACAACTCTCTGTGAGAAGAAGCGTTTCCTCATCTCCGTTCTAAATGGTTTCCCCTTATTCTTGAACTGTGGCCCCTGGTTCTGGACTCCCCCAACATCGGGAATGTGTTTCCTGCCTCTAGCTTGTCCAAACCTTTAACAATCTTATATGTTTCGATAAGATTCCCTCTCATCCTTCTAAACTCCAGAGTGTACAAGCCCAGCTGCTCCTTTCTCTCAGAATATGACAGTCCCGCCATCCCGGGAATTAACCTTGTAAACCTACGCTGGGCTCCCTCAAAAGCAAGAATGTCCTTCTTCAAATTGGGGGACCAAAACTGCACACAATACTCCAGGTGTGGTCTCACTAGGGCCGTGTACAACTGCAGAAAGACTTCTTTGCTTCTATACTCGACTCCTCTTATTATAAAGGTCAACATTCCATTCGCTTTCTTCACTGCCTGCTGTACCTGCATGCTTACTTTCATAGACTGATGAACAAGGACCCCCAGATCCCGTTGTACCTCCCCTTTTCCCAACTTGTTGCCATTTAGATAGTAATCTGCCTTCCTGTTTTTGATACCAAAGTGGATAACCTCACATTTATCCGCCTTAAACTTCATCTGCCATGCATCTGCCCACTAACCCAACCTGTCCAAGTCATGTTGCATTCACATAGCATCCTCCTCACAGTTCACACGGCCACCCAGCTTTGTGTCATCTGCAAGTTTGCTAATGTTACTTTGAATCCCTTTATCCAAATCATTGATGTATATTGTAAATAGCAGCGGTTCCAGCAACGAGCCTTGCAGTACCCCACTAGTCACTGCCTGCCATTCTGAAAGGGACCCGTTAATCCCTACTCTTTGTTTCCCGTCTGCCAACCAATTTTCTACCCCCAATACCATGTGCCCTAATTTTGCCCACTAATCTCCTATGTGGGACCTTAAGCTCTCCCTTGTCAATTTTCCTCGTTACATCCTCAAAAAATTCCAGAAGATTAGTCAAGCATGATTTCCCCTTCGTAAATCCATGTTGATTCGGACTGATCCAGTTACCGCTATCCAAATGTGTGGCTATTTCATCTTTTAGAATTGACTCCAGCATTTTCCCCCACTACCGATGTCAGGTTAACTGGTCCATAATTCCCTGTTTTCTCTCTCCTGTCTTTCTTAAAAAGTGGGATAACATTAGCTACCCTCCAATCCACAGGAACTGATCCTAAGTCTATAGAACATTGGAAAATTATCACCAACGCATCCACAATTTCTAGAGCCACTTCCTTAAGTACCCTGGATGCAGACCATCAGGACCTGGGGATTTATCAGCCTTCAGTCTCATCAGTCTATCCAACACCGTTTCTTGCCTAATGTGGATTTCCTTCAGTTCCTCCTTTACCCAAAATTGCTCTCCTTAGAACTGAGAAGATGAAAGTCAGATCAGATAAAAATGAATGGTTTTGGTAGAATAACATCAATGACAGTACTTTCATTCTGTTGAGCACTAAGGTCACTGATTTAATGTAATTAACACAAGGCAAAGTGTGGAAAAGAATCTTACAAAATTGCACAATGAGCATTATGATTTTGAAAGTACAGTTAAAAAGCTTGTGCCAGTAAATTCATTAATATCATTCAAAAGCTGTAACCTCATACCAAAGAGGTTGCAACTCAATAATAAATATCAAGAAGTAGTGGTTTATTTACACACACAAACAATGTGTGTGATAATATTGATAATCTGGCACCTTAGTCATTGGTGGTGCCAACCATTTGATTTTCTAGATTATTGGATGTCACTCCATTTTATCTTGGCAGGATTTAATTTCAATTGTTTAACGTGTAATACATTGAGTATAAAGCATTTCCAGTCAAAGTAGGAGTTTAAAGATAGCAGTAAACAGAGCCTGTGAGTTTCAACTTGTAAATTCAGTATACCAACAGGCCATGGCATGCACTCCAGAACATGGTTTAAGCTACAGATCTTCCCATGTCCCTGACTCCCATTGTTACCCATCTCAAGAATGGAATCAGCCACACACCCGGCACAGTACACATGGATAAAAAGATCCTATTGAGTGACCCAGATGTTGAATTATCATGGAAAAATATGAGCTAATACATTTTACTGCACATGTGGAGTCCTCCAGCTTCTGAGCAAGAAATGTCTGATTATCTACAGCCAAATCCCTCACATGTTTATTAGCCGATCAGATATTACACACCCATATATGGGAACACACTGGTTTTGGATACAATATAACCGTACATGGAAATGCCATTCAAAAAGAAAGTGCAGGTTTACTTGGAGAGGGGAATATTTGCAGATCAATGGGGTACATTTGAGAGCATTAACAAAACTCAGTTCAGACAAATGTGCATCAAATACTCACATTCTACACTGTTTTACCATGAATCACAGACTACAAAAAAATTAATTGTAAGAAATTATAAGAAGCAATATTTTCCCTTAGCTCTGTGATACAATAAACCACAGTTACAAGTCCTTGTAGCTCCGAGTTTTGTTTAGTGCTTTAGTGTGTTTTGTGCGTTGGCTGTTGCTGCTGTTCAGTCATTTTTACACAGCATATGTAGAGTCGCGTATAGGAGGGATGAACTCCTTATCTGGCAACGGACAGCTTACCGAATAAAACACCATATTCCATCCGAGCTGAAGAAGCTGTTCCGTGGTTGCCGGGCTGGTGCCAGGCTAAGGGCCTGGAGGTGGAGATACAAGCCGTTTCTGCCATCGATCCTTATGGGGAACGTCAACTCATTCCCTAACAAGTGTGAGGAGTTGGAGGCCCTCATGAAGAACCAGCGGGTCTACCGTGATTGCAGTCTCATGGGTTTTTCCGAGACGTGGCTGACGGACATCATCCCGACTTCCTGTGTGGTTCTCCCCGGCTTCACTACGGTACGAGCAGATAGAGACCCTAAGGCGAGTGGGAAGATCAAAGGTGGGGGACTTGTGAACAATAGATGGTGTAATCCAGGTCACATAACTGTGAAAGATAAGATCTGTTGTCAGGATATTGAGCTCCTGGCGGTTGGACTGAGACCTTATTATGTGCTGAGGGAGTTCTCCCACATCGTCGCCATTATTGTTTATATTCCTCCTCAAGCAGAGCCATCCAAGAGACTGTCGCAAGATTACAGACCCGACACCCGGACGTACTCTTTGCCTTATCAGGGGACTTCAATCATGTGAACATCAGCCCCCACTTGTCAGGCTTCTCACAGTATGTTGACTGTCCCACAGGGCACAATAAGACTCAGGACTTGTGCTATGTCAATGTCAAGGAGGCCTATAGTGTTTTAGCTTTCCACGTCTTGGCAAATCAGATCACAACCTGGTTTACGTAAGGCCTTCTTACAAACCCTGTGTACTGAGACAGCCTACAACCACCCGGTCTTTTAGAAAGTGGACACCAGAGGCCAGTGAATCACTGAGGGCCTGCTTTCAATGCATAGACTGGGACATACTGATGGAGCCACAGGAATTCAACAGCAGTATGGACATCGACAGGATGGCTGGATGCATAATGGACTACATCAGGGATGTGGTTGTGCCAGTAAGAACTGTTTGTTGCTTTCCCAATAACAAACCTTAGATCACAAGCAACATCAAGAGCCTCCTAAACGAGAAAAAGAAGGCGTTCAAGGTTGGTGATCGGGAAAAGATCAAGAGGATACAGCGCCACCTGAAAAGGAGCATGAAGTAGGCAAAAGGGAACTATAAAAGGAATCTGGAGAGGAAACTGCAGCACAACAGCATCATAGAGGTGTGGAGAGGAATGAAGACAATCACTGGCTTCAAGGAGAAGAGAAGCCAGCCGTCAGGAGACCTGGACAAGGCCAATGAGTTTAACCTGTTCTATAACAGGTTTGATCTGGTATCCCCTCCCACCTCCACAGGTGCAGCCTCTCCCCCATCATCACCTCCACGAGGCAGCCCCATAGGACAGCTGCAGCACCTCCTATGCCGGTATCTCCTCAACTGTTCTTCTCAGCGGACGAGGTGAGAGCTGAGCTGAGGAGGTTGCGCCCAGGTAAAGCAGCTGGCCCTGATGGTGAATGTCCCCGGCCACTGAAAGACTGTGCGGCTCAGCTGGCGGAGCCTCTCCAGACCATTTTCAACCCGAGTCTCCAGTCGGGGTGGGTACCAGGTCTGTGTAAAACATCATGTCTTGTGCCGGTTCCCAAAGCAGGGCGGCCGACCGAGATCAACGTCTACAGACCGGTGGCCCTCACATCTTATATCATGAAGACAATGAAGCGGCTACTCATTCGTCTCCTGAGACCACAAGTCCAGCACGCACTCGACCCACTACAATTTACGTACCAGTTCCTTTTGTGCCTGGAGTAAAGAGAACTGTCTCATCCAGAACACAACTAAGACTAAAGAGATGGTGGTTAACTCTGGCAGGTCCAAGCTCCCCTTCAGCCGGTCAACGCTGCTGGGGTGGACATTGAAGTGGTGCAGACATATAAATATCTGGGAGTGCACCTGGATTACAAACTGGGCTAGTTTGTCAACTCTGACGCCCTCTACAAAAAAGGCCAGAGCAGACTCTTTTTTTTCCTCAGAAGGCTCAAATCCTTCAATATGCGTAATGATATGCTGCACATGTTCTACAACACTGTGGTTGCAAGTGTGATTTTCGACGCTGTTGTCTGCTGGGGCAACAGCATTAGTGCAAAAAACAACAAGAAGCTGGACAAACTGGTTAAACGAGCTAGCTCAGTGCTGGCGGGGAGAGTGGACTCTGGGATGGATGTGCTTGAGAGGCATATGAGGCACAAGGTGCAGGTCATCCTGAAAAACCCCGGGCATCCCCTCCATGTAATTCTGGAGAGTCAAAAAAACACTCGGAACAACAACCAGCTCCTCTCCCTGCCCTGTAGAACGGAGCGGTTCAGGAGATCCTTCACCCCTGCAGCCATTAGATTTTATAATTTGGACCGCTAGGCTGTAGGGGATGCATTTTTAAAATTTTTAATGGTTAATTATTGTTTGTTTTTTAAAGTATTTATTGCTCTCAGGTAGTGTCCACATGGTATTTAATGTATTTTCTTTTATTTTTGTGTTAAATATTTTTATTAGAAGTAAGAACATATCAAAATAAAAATATACATATCATGTACATTCTTAATGTTATTAATATTAACAGTTATTTCTAATTTTTACTTCTATGAATTTTTCATTTTTTATATAGATAGAAAATATAAGAGAAAAATAAAATAAAAATAAAAATTCAGAAAAATGAATGAAGTATTAAGCAGTTTGTACATCATTGGAGATATATCCATGGGTTATTATATGTAAATCTTCGTCTAGGCATCAGTCAGGTTCTCGCACCGAACCACTTTGACCCTTTAAATATTCAATAAATAGAGACCATATCCCTCTGAATTGATCCAACTTGCCCAGAAGGACAACTCTTAATCTTTCAAAATTAAGTGTCTCCGACATTTCAGTGATCCACATTTTAATTGTGGGGGATGTAGGACCCTTCCAAAATTTCAATATAAGTTTTTTCCCAATTATTAAACTGTAATCAATAAAAAATCTTTGATTTATTGTTGTTAAGTATTTATTGCTCTCAGGTAGTGTCCTCATGGTATTTAATGTATTTTCTGTCTGTGTTCGTTTTGAATGTGTGGATTTGTCAGTTGGGGGCTTCTGGACATCTGAATTTCCCTGAGGGGATCAATAAAGTATTTATTATTATTAAACCATGGTCAAACTTAATGGTTGCATTATTTGTGAAACTGTGTATATTTGTAATCTTTATATCTTGAAAATAACATAAGCCTCTAGTGTTACACAAAAAGCTGGAGAAATTCAGCGGGTGCAGCAGCATCTAAGGAGCGAAGGAGATAGGCGACGTTTCGAGTCGAGACCCTTCTTCAGACTGAATTCAGATTGAGTCTGAAGAAGGGTCTCGACCCGAAACGTCGCCTATCTCCTTCGCTCCTTAGATGCTGCTGCATCCGCTGAGTTTCTCCAGCTTTTTGTGTAACCCTCGATTCCCCAGCATCTGCAGTTCCTTCTTTAACAATAAGCCTCTAGTGTATGTAGATGCACAATAAAATGTTGGCAGTGATTCCCTGTTTTTCCACAGTGCACACTGTTTTGTGATTTTCTTTAGGATAAGTTTGAGAAAGTGGTGATCTGTTAAGAATTTCTGGTATTTTTGAACTAATCTCATTGTAAAATGTTCTAGAAAGGTGCTGCGCTGTGACCAGCATTTTAACAGTGTGCTAAGCTATGATTACAGTTTGGCAACCTCTGTGCCTGAAAAAATGAATTTTACATGTCTGCAATGTTATTCCATCATGAAATAAACAGAAAACATTGGAAATATTCAAAAGATTATGCAGTAAGTTGTTTTTCAGCCCTGATTAGAAACAATGGGATGATTAAGGGAACATTTTCATCCAGTGTTTCCATCCCTTGAATTTTCTGGTGAATGTGCATACAAGTAGGTTGAGTAATAGTAACATGGTGTTATTTTTCTCATCAAGTTTCCTTACATTATTTCATACTATAGACCTATAGAATGCCTTGTGACATATGGATTCCTTATGCTTATCTTAAAGGGCAATTTCTGCTGAGGCAATCAATAAAGATGGATAGAATTATGTATTGTTGCCTTTGGAAGAAGCTCAGATGGAAACTCGTCTTCATGCTGTAAATTTCTTACAGAAATTGTCGGCATCATCCAAGTTGTCTGTAGATAATAGAAACATAGGTGCAGGAGTAGGCCATTCGGCCCTTCGAGCCTGCACCGCCATTCAATGTGATCATGGCTGATCATCCAAATCAGTATCCCGTACCTGCCTTCTCTCCATACCCCCTGATCCCTTTAGCCACAAGTGCCACATCTAACGCTCTCTTAAATATAGCCAATGAACTGGCCTCAACTACCTTCTGTGGCAGAGAATTCCAGAGACTCACCACTCTCTGTGTAAAGAATACTTTCCTCATCTCAGTCCAAAAGGAATTCCCCCTTATCCTTAGACTGTGACCCCTTGTTCTGGACTCTCACAACATTGGGAACAATCTTCCAGCATCTAGCTTGTCCAACCCCTTAAGAATTTTTAAGTCTCTATAAGATCCCCCCTCAATCTTCTAAATTCCAGCGAGTACAAGCCGAGTCTATCCAGTCTTTCCTCATATGAAATTCCTCATAATAGAAACAATGAACTGCACATGCTGGTTTATAGCAAAGATACCAAAGATAGATACAAAGTGCTGGAATAACCAAGTGAGTCCAGCAACATCTCTGTAGAGAAAAGGATGGGTAACATTACGGGTCAGGAGGGACCTCCCAATCCATAACATTGCTGATCCATAACATCTCCAGAAATGTTGTTTGACCAGCTCATTTACTCTATCTTTAGCTGTAGATTGATTCTCTTTACCCTGGAGAGCCTCAGTAGGAACTGGAGATACTATGCAAGCTAATTTATTTTGACTTTAATTTGACTAATGATCCAGTATGAGATCATATTTACTCTGAATGTGGTCATCGGATGCCTTTTTATTTCCTGGTTGGGCGAACAACCTTATTACCTGTTGTATTGTTTGGGAAATATTTGAAAGGTTTGACTAGAAAAAGCATGTATTGCTAATTTCTTCCATTGACCCTGATATTCAGCTAGTAAGTTACAAATAATCCTTCAAGTTCATGTTAGAATTCTAATGGTTTAAATTCAGGGAATTTCAGGTACATTTGGTGATGGTTTCTGAAACTCTTATGTCTCAGTCAGAATTGATGTTTCATGTAATGGCAATTTCAAACTTTTCCAATGTCCAACTTCCTATTGCCATTACTACACAGGCAGGGAGGAGTGGTACTTAACCAAATGATAAAGAAAATGGATCCTCCAGTCGTTATTTCCCATTTAATTGAATCTTTATTGAAGTAGTTGTACAAATAAAGAGATGATTCATACCAGGTATTCCTTATTCTCATACAAGCTGTATCTTTCCATTCGCTCTCTCTTCTGGTAAAAACTGTATCCTCTCTCCTATGTCTGCTCCAATCTAATCTTGCCACTCCCTGTGACTACGCTAAATATAACATCCTACAACGCAACAAGAGCCCGCCCCCCCAAACATTCAAAATAATTCTGCAAGAAATATCTAGACAAAACAATAAAATATGCAAACAGTAACTAGCCAAAGCATGAATGGTTCCTACACACCGGCCCCTTATTTTTCTACGTATATAACGAAACAATTACCAATAAACATTAAAAGGTGCAATGACACATTATCAAAAACAAAAGGTGTGCACTATGTGTTGGCATTCAAACTTCTTTAGTGATTCTTCAATCTTCTTCTTTGGCTTCTTGTTCAGGGTGAAGTATTTCAGGATGATCTTGTTTGCACACGTCACAAGTCATATGACTCTTGCAGTCTCTACTCAAACACTTAATTGTCCTTTCTTCAAACACCCAAAGCAGAACTCCCTTCTCCTTTAAGAAATCCATCTTTTCTTTATGCCCCTTCTGCTTGATCGGTAGACACCGCTCTTGATCTCTTGGCCTCAAGTATATTGATCCTTGCTTTGGCTACTGCCATCTCCATCACTAGTTCCAAATGTTCCATCTTTCTTTTAAAATATTTATCTTGTGCCTCAAGTTCAAGCTCAGATTCAGATTCAGATTCAATTTTAATTGTCATTGTCAGTGTACAGTACAGAGACAACGAAATGCATTTAGCATCTCCCTGGAAGAGCGACACAGCAAATGATTTGAATAAATAATAATAAGTGTCCGGGGGGGGGGGTGATTGGCAGTCACCGAGGTACGTTGTTGAGTAGCGTGACAGCCGCTGGAAAGAAGCTGTTCCTGGACCTGCTGGTTCGGCAACGGAGAGACCTGTAGCGCCTCCCAGATGGTAGGAGGGTAAACAGTCCATGGTTGGGGTGAGAGAGGTCCTTGGCAATGCTGAGCGCCCTCCGCAGACAACGCTTGCTGTGGACAGACTCAATGGAGGGGAGCGAGGAGCCGGTGATGCGTTGGGCAATTTTCACCACCCTCTGCAATGCCTTCCGGTCAGAGACAGAGCAGTTGCCATACCAAACTGTGATGCAGTTGGTAAGGATGCTCTCGATGGTGCAGCGGTAGAAGTTCACCAGGATCTGAGGAGACAGATGGACCTTCTTCAGTCTCCTCAGGAAGAAGAGACGCTGGTGAGCCTTCTTGATCAGAGTTGAGGTATTGTGGGTCCAAGAGAGGTCGTCGGAGAGGTTGACTCCCAGGAACCTGAAGCTAGAAACACGTTCCACCTCCGTACCGTTAATGTGGATGGGGGTGTGCGTGCCGCCCCTGGACTTCCTGAAGTCTACAATGAGCTCCTTGGTCTTCTTGGAGTTAAGGGCCAGGTTGTTGTCAGCGCACCATGCTGCTAAGTGCTGGACCTCCTCCCTGTAGGCCGACTCATCGTTGTTGCTGATGAGGCCAATCACCTTTGTATCATCTGCATACTTGATGATGGTGTTAGTACCATGTACAGGTGTGCAGTCATAGGTGAAGAGGGAGTAGAGGAGGGGGCTCAGCACACAGCCCTGTGGAACGCCGGTGTTCAGGGTGAGGGTTGAAGAGGTGTGCTTGTCTAACCTAACAGACTGGGGTCTGTTGGTTAGAAAGTCCAGTATCCAGTTGCAGAGGGAAGGAGCGATGCACAGGTTACCGAGTTTGGTGATCAATTTTGATGGTATAATGGTGTTGAATGCTGAGCTGTAATCGATGAACAGCATTCTTACGTAAGCTTGACATTGGTTGATGCCAGCGCAGTCTCGCTTTTCCATTGCTCATTTTGTGCCTCAAGCTTGTGCTTTTTCTTCATGGCGACAGCCTATTCCAAGAGAACAGCCCAATCAGCCTAAACTTCACTACGAGCAGAGACCCTTGAAGATACACAAGATGCAGAACCAGATTTGTGGCTTGATCGTCACCTTGAGACTTTTGAAATACTGTCTTCAGGTCCAATTTATGATTCTACAACACTCTATTGCAAGGCGCCATCAACTATAGTGTAATTTGCTGTCCAACCAGATAACCACCTCTCCATATCATATATCATATCATATAATATCTATATACTTTTAAAAGCCTGTGCCTGTGCCTGTGCCTGTGCCTGTGCCAGGTATCTCCTCGAAAACCAGATGCAAACACGTGGAGATTTTTACCATTTCAGTAAGGATTTACCTTATGAGTTCAGAAATCCACTCCTTGGTCAATTATTTCCCCAGATTTTGAATAAAATTGATCACAAAACTCAATTTTTTAAATCTAAACGGCTCTCACCAGCTGCTGACGTCACAATGCCCGCATGCCGACCAATGCAGACCCACCTGCGTCCTGGCCCCACCCCTGCCGCTGTGGATTAAAGGCGCAGAAATATCGAGAAAGTTCTGGAGAACAAACATTCTACAGCTCCGTTCTGTTGTAGCTTCTTTGTTGTACAGATCTCGGGGCAGCGACTCCTCACGCGCTGAACCTTATCATCCCTGCATGGTCATTCCAGCTGTGGGTTTACAGATTCAGAAGCCGCTTCTCACTCTCTCTTCATTTGGCAGCCCGGCTCTCCTCCACCCACTGCCCCCCCCCCCTCCCCCCCCCCCCTCCCCCCCCCCCCCCCGCTGCCCGCGCCCAGCCCAAGTACGCTCGTGTCATGGCACTCACAGCTGGACCCCCACGCCACCCCGCCAGCCTGCGTGCCCGTCCGCTCCAACCCCCTCCTCCCCCCCCCCGCCCCCCGTTGTTCAAATTGCGTAGAAAGAACCAAAGATCCTATAGCGGCTATAGGATCTTTGGAAAGAACGAGCGTTCTGCAGATCCAGAAGTCACTGCCGCTCGCTCACAGCCGCCCATGCACTCAGAGCCGCTGCTCGCTCAGAGCTGCAAACCGAACTGGCTGCCAGTCATGCTGCTCGCAAGTCCTATGAAAAAACCTTGCGAGCAGGCAAGCAAGCTTTGAAATAAACCTTGCGACACCCCCTCCCTTCTGTCTCTTTTTTTTTTTTTTTTTTTTTTTTCATTTCAAAAACTTTATTCAACACAAATCATAAAATACAACACATCAAAACACAATCAAAAATCACACTATAATGAACAGATCATTGTAGTACAGCAGTACATTCATTTATAATCGCCTCAACCCCACGCGGCGACCAGCGCTGACGGAAGGCCTCCAGAGTCCCCGTGAACACCGCGTGTTCCCTCTCCAGGGACACACGTGCACGGACGTAGGCCCGAAAGAGGGGCAGGCAGCCGACTCTCGCCAGACCGTCGACCGCCCGCTGCCTGGACCCACGAATGGCCATCTTGGCCAGGCCAAGGAGCAAACCGACAGGTAAGTCCCCCCCCCACACTCGGCTCTCCCCACTCCCCGCCTTGTGTCCAAACACCAGGATTGTGGGGCTAAAATGCAGCCAGAACTTGAGGAACAACCCCTTCAGATATTGGTACAGGGGCAGTAACCTCACACACTCCACATACACATGGAATACGGTCTCCTCCTCTCCGCAGAAAATACATGCGGCAGACGAGCCCGTGAACCGACTCAAAAGTTTATTACAAACCACCGCTCCATGCAGCACTCTCCACCCCAGGTCCCCAATATAAAGGGGTACAACTCCCTTATAGAAGGACCCCCACTGGGGCCCCCCGCCGCCTTCGGATGGTAACACCGTCCTCCATGGTGAGTCAGGACGGGAGACGAAGGCACGGTGGTTCAGAATGTGCAGGAGCATCCTGTACAGTGCGCGTCTCCTTGCATCACAAAATGGCATGCTGGTCATCTCAGAAAGGCAGCTCAGATTATGCGGAGCCGGAGGCCGAGAAATATCCCGAAGCCTAGGCCCGATGAGCAGATCTGACGGAGCAGGGGTAAGCTCTATCTGAACCACTCTAGGCCCGCGCCTCTCCTCGACAACCACCATGACAGGATGAGGACCAGCCACACCCGCAGCCACAACATCCCCCTCTCCTCGTGGAACAACACTCTGGCTGAACACCACCAAATTCCTCACTCTTAACACATCCCTATAGAAAACAGGCAAGCCCCTTAGAGCGGGTCGACTGACACCCGCCACCGGGAGCCGCGAGACCCCCCTTAGGCAACGACCCTGACGAAAAAAATACGTGGCCAGAGCGTGCCATCTGGGAGGGTTCTCTACATACATGTATCTCCGCAGAGTCCTGAGACGGAGAGCCGCCACCTGGGTGCGCACGCACACCAAGGACTGGCCGCCCTCCTCTAACGGAAGACTCAGGACCGCCGCGGAAATCCAATGCTTCCTATGTCCCCAAAAGAAATCCACCAGCTTCTTCTGTATAGCAGTTACAAATATAGAGGGCGGGACAAGAGTAGCCAGCCGGTACCATAACATAGAGGCCACCAGCTGGTTTATGACCAGCACCCTCCCCCGAAAGGAGAGAACTCCAAGCAGGCCTGACCAGCGCCCCAGCCGAGCAACCACCTTCGTCTCCAACTCTTGCCAGTTTGCCGGCCAAACATCCTCAGTGGGACTCAGGTACACCCCCAGATAGAGGAGGTGCGTGGTACTCCACGCATACAATGCCATCTCCTCCGGCAGGGAGTCTACCCGCCACTGACCCACCAAAAGTCCAGAGCACTTACTCCAGTTAATCCTAGCAGAAGATGCAGCCGAGAATATCTCCTGGCAGTCACGCATCCTCCGCAGGTCACCAGGATCAGTGAACATAAGAAGTACGTCATCGGCATACGCCGATAGAATCACCTCAACCCGCGGGCCAGGTAGGGCCAGGCCTGTCAACCTCCTCCGAAGAAGACACAGGAACGGCTCCACACAGACCGAATACAACTGGCCCGACATAGGGCACCCCTGGCGGACCCCCCTCCCAAAATGAAAAGGAGATAGCACCGCGCCATTAACCTTTACAAGACACTCCGCAGCAGCGTACAAAAGCCGGACCCGGGCCACGAAGTGTGGTCCAAACCCAAACGCTTGCAACGTCCCAAATAGGTATTCATGCTCTACCCTATCAAAAGCCTTCTCCTGATCAAGAGACAGAAAAGCAGCTGACTCACCAGTACCCTGGACTAAATGAATCAGGTCCCTAACCAGGTGGATGTTATCCTGGATGGACCGGCCAGGGACTGTATAAGATTGATCAGGATGAATCACTTGATGCAGCACGGAGCCCAGGCGATTTGCCATTGCCCGTGCAAAAATTTTATATTCTGTGCAAAGGAGAGAGACTGGACGCCAATTCTTCAACAAACGGAGTTCGCCCTTCTTAGGCAGCAAGACAACAACCGTCCTACGCCACGAGAGAGGCATCACTCCAGTCGCCAGACTCTCCCCCAAAACCAACATATAGTCACCCCCTAGGACGTCCCAGAATGCTCTAACAAACTCCACCGTCAACCCATCCAGCCCGGGGGACTTACCCCTCCTGAGCTGATGCAAGGCGCGAGTCAACTCCTCCAAAGATAAGGGGCCATCAAGAAGATCAGCCTCCCCCCTATCTACGGTCGGTAGACCCTCCCACAGATCTCGCTGAGCCTCCACACTGAATCCTTCCGCAGAGAACAGGGTCCCATAAAAGGACCTAACCAAGGCATTAATCCTCTCTGGATCAGTGACAGAGGAGCCGTCATCTGCAAGCAACTCCACGAGCTGTTTTCGAGCTCCGCGCCCCTTCTCCAAAGAGAAAAAGAAAGGCGACGCTCGGTCCAGCTCATGCAGCATCTGGACCCGAGACCTCACATAAGCGCCTCGAGATCGCTCAAGCAGCAGACTCCTCAAAACCTCCTTCTTCCTCTGAAACTCTCCCCATTCGCTGGAGTCTTCACCAAACTGACCCAGGCGAGACTCAGCGTCCTGTATCTCCCTCTCCAGCTTCTCGACCGCTGAGTCCCGCCTCCCAGTCGACCCCCATGTATATTCCTTACAAAAGAGACGGATGTGAGCTTTACCCACATCCCACCACTGCCTAAGGGAAGAGAAGCACCTCTGCCTCTCTCTCCACTTCACCCAAAACCGAGTGAATGACTCCCGGAAACACCGATCCTCCAGCAGCCTGTTGTTAAAGTGCCAGTACGCGGACCCAGCCCGAGCGCACGCTGGATTGAAATCCACACGCACCAGACAATGGTCCGAGCACGGCACCAGCCGCATTGAGGCCGCTGAGACACGGGAAACAAACGCTCGGGAAATATAAAACCGATCAATGCGGGAACCACCGCCCTCAGACCTCCGCGAAAAAGCAGTGGAATCAGGGTGAAGGTCCCTCCAAACATCAACCAACTCAAAGGAGTCAATCAAGCCTCTCAGCTTCTTCGCTACAGCAGGCGCACACTGAGTACCAGAACGGTCCCGCACCTCAAGTGTGCAATTAAAGTCCCCACCAAGGAAGACACACTCTCCCCTATCAATAGTGCCCAACAGAGCATTCACCTCCCGAAGCAGGCCGGCCTGCATCGTGCCGGAGCTAGGGGCATACACGTTAATGAAATGCAACGGCATGCCATCCAGGCTCACGGCCAGATGGAGCAAACGTCCTGGCACCACTTCCTGCACTTTTAAAATGCTTGGCAGAAAATTTGGGGCCAACAAAAAAGCCACCCCACTCGAATTTGAGCTGAGATGGCTCATATAAACCCTCCCTTCCCACTCCAGTTGCCAGGTAGGTTCATCACTAGCAACGGTATGTGTCTCTTGCAGATAACAAACTGCAAATCTCCCCTCCCTTAGGGCTGATAAGAGCTGAAATCTTCGAAAACTCGCTCTACTCCCATTTAAATTTAATGTAGCTACTGTGAATGTGTAGACACATTAGATTGTGACCCTCACACTCCCTGTAGTCACAGGAGGTCCTTTTCTGAGGACCTTCAACAAACCCCAAAACTGCCCCAAATCCGAGACAGAAAGACCACTATCCTTGTTACTAAGGATAGCCTCGAGACTCTCCCGCACATCTAGCCAATCCTCCCATCTCCTTGTAACGGCCCACCATAATGTTTTGGGAGCACGACTTATTTTTAAGAACTCTCGCACCTCAACAATAAGCTTCGCCTCAGACACGGCCTTGGAGTCTGGGCTCTCAGCCAACCCGCTCGCACCTGAATCAACAACCTCAGAAAGACCAGAACTGTCTGACACAACACTCTCTGAGCCCCCCCCACTGGCCGCATCGCTATCCTCCTCCACAGCCATGACACGACCACCCGGATCAATGCTGGGGGTGGGTCCCAACACCCCTACCTGAGACTCGCAGCCCTCTGAATGGCTGGGCTCCTGCCCGCTACCATCACCCTCCTCCTCCGGGCCTGGGGAAGCAACAACAAGAGGCATCCCCAGGGCCTGTGGAACACTGGCACCCTCGGAGTCTGAAAGAGGATCACGTCCCATAACAGCCCTGACCTCCACATCATCCAGAGTGCCCTCTCCACAGGCATCACCCAGAGAATCACCACCTGCCATTAACCTCACCCCAGACAACTCATCCGGTGAGGCATCCCGCCCCCCAGCACCTCCACTGGCACTGATATGGAGCACAGACTTGAACGACAACACCCCCGAAACTCCCCCCTCAGCCTGACTCTGCACATCCCCCGTCACAGAGGGCACACTACCAGAGGAGCCAACCACGTCACCTACCGTGCTAGCACCCTCAGTAGGCCTCTGAAACGAGGGGACCTCATCCGACCCAGAGGGTACACACCCAAGGGAGCTAACCACAGCATCCGCCGAGATAACTCCCTCAGAGGGCCCCTGAGATGAAGGGACAGACTCCCGCCCAGTGGACACAACTCCACCGGAATCAACTTCAGCACCCAGTCCGGTGACACCCGCTGTAGATCCATGAAGAGAAGGCCCAACCACCGACCCAGAAGACACCGGGTCAAGACCACTTTCAGCCACCTCAGTGGTGGAAAGCCCGGAGAAAGACATCCCCTTCGCTCTGGACCCACGCCCTTCCTCCTCTTCACCAGGCAAATGCCTCCTTTTAGTCCCACTCGCATGCGGAGGTGCGGTAACCTCCATAAGGGAAGGGTCATCCGCCTCCACATTACCCCCAACCACTTTGCCACCCACACGTTTAGACTTCTTTCCCCCCTTCCGAGCCACCACAACTCCCCCCTGGGCCCCAGCAGGTGCAGTCTGCACCACACTGGAGCCAAACTCACCCGATTGCACTTTCTTCGCTCGGGCAGCCCTATCCCTCTCCTTCTTCTTATTATGCTTCCCCTGCTTCTCCCAAAACCCCCCCTCAACACTCCCCTCCTCCTGCGCCCCACCTCCATCCACCGCCACAGGCGCAAGACGTAGGGGACGTGGGGGGCTTGGGCTCTCACTGCCCAGGGTCCCCAAAGCGGAACCTCTGGACCCAGAAGGCTTAGCACTGCCGCCCCGGGTCACCAAGGCAGAACTGGCAACCTCAGCCGGGTCAGCAGTACCACCCCGCGCCGCTGAGGTTTGACCAGCCACCCCAGATGGGCCAGCAGCGCTTTCCTGGGCCACTACACTAGAACCTCTAGCAGTGCCCCCGCGAAAAAGACACTCCCTACGGAGATGTCCAAATTCGCCGCACGCATGACACCGTGCCTTACCCCAACTCCAACGCACGGTTCTGGGTACACCCTTATGCACCACCTCAAAACTCCCCTCGGCACCATCCCCCTCACCCACCTTCATGAACACCCTCCTCTTGAAACTGAAGACCCCTTTTTCCTCCGGGTCCCCCCCGGGATGCAAGAGACGAAAACATTTAGACCGCACCTCCCCGAACTTGGACAGGTGTGGAATAAGCACTGCATCCGAAAAATAAGTGGGGCAGCTCCGCAGGAGAACCGGTCTCACCCTGGATACCCACGGATCCACCTGTACGTGGACCCCCCCCACTGAGATCCCCTCCTCCAACGCTCGGGCCACACACTCCCGGGTCTTAAGTATCATCTCCACCTTTCCCCTTTCGAGCTCAGAAGAGACAATAGCCCCCCTCCCAAGAAGTTCATTCATGGCCTTCGTAATTACCCCCCTAGACATCATAGGCCCAGTTTGAACAGAAATACCAAAACTGTCCCCATCCAAGTCAACATGAGGCTCAAGCTCAGATGGCCTCGCACCCGCCACTGATGCCGTCGCTGCGTAGGTCCGGACCTTCGGCCGCGCCCCTTCCATCGCCATCCTCACAGAGGCACAAACCAGCTCCAAGCACCTCAGCAGCACAGCTCCAAGTTAAGTCCCAGAGACAGTCACAGTCAAAGACAGGCAGCAGAAAACAGAAACCTCCAGCTGAAGCAGGAAAGTCCCCAGGTTCGTCCACAGCCAAGAGCAGCTTACGGGAAACTCGATCCCAGTCGCGCTGGACGCAAAAGTACCTTCTTCACATTAAGCCAGGCAGCCGCACTGAGCAAAATGACTTTAGGGCAGAGAAGCGGAGCCAAAAACGACAAAGACACCGCACAACTTCAGCCCACGGAGATCACAGGCACTCTTGGCAATCCGCCAACGCCAACCGCACCCTCGACAATGTGGAGAAACTCAGGAATCTTCACACAGATGGAGGCTCCCCAGACCAGAGAAAAGCTTCAACAGCCCAACAATAAGTTGAACTATGAAGCCCCCCTGGGTCTGTGCCCTCTCCAACGGCAAAATCCTGGAAAGGCTGCTCCAATCCTTCTCAACTGCAGAGCTGAGAAGAAAACACGACCTCTCTCTCTCTCTCTCTCTCTCTCTCTCCCCCCTGCTCTCTCTCTCCCCCTCTTTTTTCTCTTTCTCTCCCTCCTCTCTCACCCCCTCCCTCTCTCTCTCCCTCCTCCTTCTCTCTCCCCTTCCTCTCCCCTATCCCCTGTGCCCTCCCCTAAACCCCCTTCCCCCTCCCCACCACACCCTCCCCTCCACCCCTCCCATACCCCCTTCCTTGCGACACCCCCTGGCCTGGGAGTTGTGTACAGGCCACCTAACAGTAGTAGTGAAGTTGGGGATGGTATCAAACAGGAAATTAAAAATGCGTGCAACAAAGGCAAAACAGTTATAATGGGTGACTTCAATCTACATATAGATTGGGTGAATCAAATTGGCAGGGGCGCTGAGGAAGAGGATTTTTTGGAAAGTATGCGGGATAGTTATCTAAATCAACATGTAGAGGAACCAACGAGAGAGCAGGCTATTTTAGACTGGGTATTGAGTAATGAGGAAGGGTTAGTTAGCAGTCTTATTGTGCGTGCCCCCTAGGGCAAGAGTGACCATAATATGGTCGAGTTCTTCATTAGGATGGAGAGTGACATTGTTAATTCAGAAACAATGGTTCTGATCTTAAGGAAAGGTAACTTTGAGGGTATGAGACGTGAATTGGCCAAGATTGACTGGCAATCAATTCTAAAAGGGTTGACGATGGATACGCAATGGAAGACATTTAAAGACTGCATGGATGAACTACAAAAATTGTTCATCCCAATTTGGCAAAAGAATAGATCAGGGAAGGTAGTGCATCCGTGGATAACAAGGGAAATCAGGGATAGTATCAAAGCAAAGGATGATGCGTACAAAGTAGCCAGAAAAAACAGCATACCAGAGGACTGGGAGAAATTCAGAGACCAGCAGAGAAGGACAAAGGGCTTGATCAGGAAAGGAAAAATAGATTATGAAAGAAAACTGGCAGGGAACATAAAAACTGACTGCAAAAGTTTTTATAGATGTGTGAAGAGAAAGAGATTAGTTAAAACAAATGTAGGTCCCTTGCAGTCAGAAACAGGTGAGTTGATCATGGGGAACAAGGATATGGCGGACCAATTGAATAACTACTTTGGTTCCGTCTTCACTAAGGAAGACATAAATAATCTGCCGGAAATAGCAGGGGACCGCCAGTCAAAGGAGGACTTGAGTGAAATCCAGGTTAGTCGGGAAGTGGTGTTGGGTAAATTGAATGGATTAAAGGCCGATAAATCCCCAGGGCCAGATAGGCTGCATCCCAGAGTACCTAAGGAAGTAGCTCCGGAAATAGTGGATGCATTAGTGAAAATCTTTCAAAACTCTTTAGATTCTGGAGTAGTTCCTGAGGATTGGCGGGTAGCAAACGTAACCCCTCTATTTAAGAAGGGGGCGAGAGAGAAAACGGGGAATTACAGACCAGTTAGTCTAACATCGGTAGTGGGGAAACTGCTAGAGTCAGTTATTAAAGATGGGATAGCAGCACATTTGGAAAGTGGTGAAATCATTGGACAAAGTCAGCATGGATTTACGAAAGGTAAATCATGTCTGACGAATCTTGTGGAATTTTTCGAGGATGTAACTAGTAGCGTGGATAGGGGAGAACCAGTGGATGTGGTGTATCTGGACTTCCAGAAGGCTTTCGACAAGGTCCCACATAAGAGATTAGTATATAAACTTAAAGCATACGGCATTGGGGGTTCAATATTGATGTGGATAGAGAACTGGCTGGCAAACAGGAAGCAAAGAGTAGGAGTAAACGGGTCGTTTTCACAATGGCAGGCAGTGACTAGTGGGGTACCGCAAGGCTCAGTGCTGGCACCCCAGCTATTTACAATATATATAAATGATCTGGATGAGGGAATTGAAGGCAATATCTCCAAGTTTGCGGATGACACTAAGCTGGGGGGCAGCATTAGCTGTGAGGAGGATGCTAGGAGACTGCAAGGTGACTTGGATAGGCTGGGTGAGTGGGCAAATGTTTGCAAGATGCAGTATAATGTGGATAAATGTGAGGTTATCCACTTTGGTGGCAAAAGTAGGAAAACAGACTATTATCTAAATGGAGGCCGATTAGGAAAAGGGGAGATGCAGCGCGACCTGGGTGTCATGGTACACCAGTCATTGAAAGTAGGCATGCAGGTACAGCAGGCAGTGAATAAAGCGAATGGTATGTTAGCTTTCATAGCAAAAGGATTTGAGTATAGGAGCAGGGAGGTTCTACTTCAGTTGTATAGGGTCTTGGTGAGGCCACGCCTGGAGTATTGCGTACAGTTCTGGTCTCCAAATCTGAGGAAGGACATCATTGCCATAGAGGGAGTGCTGAGAAGGTTCACCAGACTGATTCCTGGGATGTCAGGACTGTCTTATGAACAAAGACTGCATAGACTCGGATTATACTCTCTAGAATTTAGGAGATTGAGAGGGGATCTTATAGAAACGTACAAAATTCTTAAGGGGTTTGACAGGCTAGATGCAGGAAGATTGTTCCCGATGTTGGGGAGGTCCAGGACAAAGGGTCACAGCTCAAGGATAAGGGGGAAATCCTTTAGGACCGAGATGCGAAGGACTTTTTTCACACAGAGAGTGGTGGGTCTCTGGAACTCTCTGCCACAGAGGGTAGTTGAGGCCAGTTCATTGGCTATATTTAAGAGGGAGTTAGATGTGGCCCTTGTGGCTAAGGGGATCAGAGGGTATGGAGAGAAGGCAGGTACGGGATACTGAGTTGGATGATCAGCCATGATCATATTGAATGGCGGTGCAGGCTCGAAGGGCCGAATGGCCTACTCCTGCACCTAATTTCTATGTTTCTGTTTCCCACCAACCCCTCCCCCTGCCCCTCCCTTCCCCCCACCTCTGCCCCTCCCTTCTCACCCCATCTCCCCCTTCTCTTCCCTTCCCCCCACCCTCTCAGCCCCCCTCTCCCCATCTCTCTCCTCCCATCTTTCTCTCCCCTCCTTCCCCACCCTCCCCCTCTCATCCACCCTCCCTCTCCTCCTCCCCTCCACCCCGTCCTCTCCCTCTGTCTCTTGCCCTTCTGTCTCTGCCTCTCTCACTGTCTCTCCCCATTCTCTCTCTGTCCTCACTCTCTACCCCCGCCCCTCACTAGACTTGGGGGCTATGTGTCCGTGGCTAGGGCGGTTATGGAATAAAAGGAGCTTATTAATAATATTAATATAATATCAAGGGGTAGTTGGTGTGGGGATGGTTAGTGTGTGTGACACCGCATGCCATCCCCCCCCCCTCCCAACCCCCCGCGTAAATGCGCGTTGGGGGAACAGACCCAACGGGTCTGCATGTGGTTTAGTATCTATTAAAACACTGTGTGTGTGTGTGTGTGTGATTTTGCATGTGAAACATATATCCTCGAAAACCAGACACCAAAACGAGAAAAAAAGGAAATATTTCAGTAGAGATTTTCCTTGCAAGTTTAGAAATCCACTCCTCTGTACTGTTGGTACATTATTTTCCTGACTTTTTTATTAAAATTGTTGACCAATCTGACCTCTCTGTCTCTCCCCCTCTTTCTCTCTCCCCATCTCTTTCTCTCCCCATATCCCCATCTCTCTCCCCCTCTCTCCCCTCTCCCTCTTTCCCCATCTCCCTCCCCCACCCTCTCTCTCTCACCCCTTCCTCTCCCCCACCCCCCCGCTCTTCCCCACCCTCCCTCCCCTAAACCCCCTTCCCCCCTCCGCTACCCTCTTCCCTCCATCCCATCCCATGCCACCCCTCCCCCACCCTCCCCCTCCATTCCCCCCAGCTCCCCCCTCCCTTCCCTCCCTCTCCCCTTCCCCCCCTCTCTCCCTCTTTCTCCCTCTCTCTCTCCTCCCATCTCTCTCACCCCTCCTCCCCTCCCTCACCCACCCCTCCCTCTCCCCTCCAGCCCCCCTCTCCCTGTCTCTGCCCCTTTCTCTCTGTCTCTCCCTATTCTCTCTCTGCCCTCACTCTCTTACCCCCCCCCCCCCCCCTCTCTAGACACGCCTGCATGTTGGGGGCTACGCATCAGTGGATAGGGCGATTATGGGGTAAAAGGAGCAAATTAATAATATTATATTCAAGAGGGGTAGTTAGCGTGGTGCGGGGGGTAGTTAATGTGTGTGATGACGCATGCCGCCCCCCTAGCCCCCCCCCCCCCCCCCCTCCCCGCAACCACACGTTGGGGAAAACAGACCCAGCACTTGGTCTAGTATCTATAAAGACTCTGTGTTTGTGTGTGTCATTTTTCTAGAAAACCTGATGTAAATATGCTGAGATTTTTACATATTTCGGTATGGATTTAACTTATGATTTCGGAAATCGACTCCTCTCTAAATTTGATCAATTATTCCCCACATTTTTAATAAAGTTCTTCACAAAACAAACTTTTTTTTAATTCAAACCGCTGCGGCAGTTGCGGCAGTTGCAGCAGCTGCGGACGTCACAATGCCCTTGCTCGCTGCATCGCCCCCCACCCCCCACTTCCTCCGCTCTTGATTAAAGCACATGCTCTCAACGCGCAGGCGCGCTTTCCACCACCGGATCTGTCATGCTGGCGGAAGCCACGATCGGCTGGTCCCCCCCGCTGCTTTCCACCATCCTCAGATCGCTCCGTGCCTCACTCGCGGCCCGCAGGCTCACTTAGGACCATGCCCGCCCACCCCAGCCTCCTCCCCCCCTCCTCCCGGGGTTTGAAGCGTTCGTGAATCAGTCCTCTGTGACGACCCGGTGATAACCGGCTGGCTCCGGGGGTAAAGAGAGGATGCGCCGAGGATACGAGGCCAAGGAGCTGAGGCTGACGGCTGCTGGGCAGCCCTACCCCTCTCCTCCTTCCCTTCTTCCCCCCTTCCTTCTCATCCCCTTCTCCCCCCTCCCCACTCTCCCCATCCCCTCTCTCTCCCCCTCCCCTCTCTCTCCCCCTCCCCTCTCTCTCCCCCTCCCCTCTCTCTCCCCCTCCCCCTCTCCCCCTCCCCTCTCTCTCCCCCTCCCCTCTCTCTCCCCCTCCCCTCTCTCTCCCCTCTCTATCGCTACCCCCCTCCCGTCTCCCCCTCTCCCTCTCACCCTCTCTCTCTGTCCGTCCTCTCTGTTTCCCCTCCCTCTCTCTCCCCCCTCCCTCTCCCCCACCCCCTTTTCCCCTCCCCCTACCCCCTCCCCTCCTCAAGCCCCCCTCTCCCTCTCCCTCCTGCCTCCCTCCCTCTCTCCTCCCATCTCTCTCTTCCCCCCCTCCACCCCCCTTCCCTCTGTCTTTACCCTTCTCTCTCTGCCCATTTTCTCTCTGCCCTCACTCCATACCCCCCCCCCCCCCCCCCTCTTAATAATATTTATAGAATATCAAAGTGGGGTAGTTAAGATGTGTGTGGGGGTGGTTAGTGCGTGTGACTGCATGCCCCCCCGCCCCCCCACCGCAACCAGGCATTGGAGGAACAGACCCAACGGGTCTATACTTGGTCTAGTCTTGTATAAGATCATTAAAATATTCCATTCTTTCTTGAAACCACTGATGCTGCTTTTCTAGCACCCTTTAAGGCAGTGGTACTTTGGCCAATGATTTGTGGTTTTCTCTGACTTCATTGCAGAGCTTGATCAATTGAATCAGGTTAGATTGTACTTCCTTCGCATTCTCATCTGATTTCATGAGTTCCTTCAGCTTTTCAATTAAGTTGTTATCGTTTACATAACATGTTTTTTGACCTCATATCTTTCCATGAAAAATACCTGACCTTTGTTGGTGAGTTTAATGGTTCTTCTTTCTTTTCCAGAATCCTGTTCCACATCGCCCTCTTGTGACTGAGCTATAGACATACTGGCTCACTATCCCTTTAAGACGTGTTGACGTAATGCCGTATGCTTCCAGAGCGGGAATTCAAAACATCAGACAGCGTTGAGATTAAGGTCACTTCTCATGTCTCCGCAGTAACAGCCGTTACAATACAGCTTCTTAGCTTTTCCAATGCAGCTTAATGCAGCCATCCAGTAAAGCTTCTTGCAGCCATTCCAATACAGCTTAATGCAACAGCTGTTCCAATAAAGCTTAAAGCTGTTCATTTACTCACTTTGTCCCTGCGCGTTGGGTTCCAAAGTTTCCAATCATCATCCTTCAGATAGCGCAGGGGTCGACCTTGTTGAGTTGACGGCGTCAGGCAGATCCTTTGTTCCCAGGCTTTCACAAGCTCCAAATTCACTCAGAGAGATCAGTTTTTTACTTTAAAGTAATGGCAATTTCAAACTGTTCCAATGTCCATCTTTCCATTGCCATTACTACGCAGGCAGGGAGGAGTGGAACTTCGGCAAATGATAAAGAAAACGGATCCACCAATCGTTATTTCCAGTTTAATTGATTCTTCATTGAAGTGGTTGTACAAACAAAGAGATGATTCATGCCAGGTATTCCTTATTCTCATACAAGCTGTAACTTTCCGTTCTCTCTCTTCTGGTAAAAACTGTATCCTCCCTCCCATGTCCACTCCAGTGACTACGCTATATGGATCCTCTCTCCCATGTCCACTCAGGAACAGCTTCATTCCCAGAGCTATAGCGGCTCTGAACCGGCCCTGCTGAGTGCCCCCCCCACCCCCATGGACTGTCTCCCCTGGCCTCGCACTTTAGTCTGTGTTGATGTTACTGGTCAAATGTTTGTTTTTACAAACCTTGTTCTGGGGGTTGCAAACCGAAATCTCGAAGTTGCAAACCAAATCTCGTTGCACTTATGTGTAATGACAATAAAAGATGTTATTATTAGTATTATTACTCCCTGTGACTACGTTATATGTAACGTTGTACAAAGCATCAAGAGCCTGCCCTCCAAGCATTCAAAATAATTCTGTAAGAAATATCTAGATAAAACAATAAAATATGCTAACAGTAACTAGCCTAAACATGATCATCTGCTACATGATCATCTGGAATTAAGTAAATAGCCTTTTTGTGGCTTTTTTTGAGTGTTTCTGGACTGGATGTCACTCAACTAGTAAGAAGTGATTGTTTTTTCACATTTGACAAACACTGTTGCCTGTGTTGCCATTTGTATTTGAAAGTTTTTAAAACTTATTCATTTCCATTATTTCAGATTAATTTAGAGCTTGATGTACATGTAGAAAGTAAGGGTTAGTAAAATCAAAGATGTATCTTACTGCATTTAATATGCATGCAAAGTAGGCTATTAAATGATGAAAGAAATGGAATTTTGAATCAGTACAGTCTTTTGCAGATGTATAACCCAGGTGAGTGTGAGGGATAAGATGATTAAACCACCATCATGATGAGGGGCCGAGTGGTTGTAGCCACCGACCTTGTGATGGGCCAAGTAGTTGGAATCACCAACCTTGTGATTCGAACAAACTGTTATTGTCCTTCAGAGCTGTTGATAACAATGTAGAATAACAAGATGAGGTAAGGAATGTAGTTGACAACACAGAAGCTAGTTTTAAGTCAAAGGCAATTAAGTAGGTTAGGGCAACAGCGACTGAGCATGCTTAATGAAATAAATGAATATTAACTTTACGCCCCTCATGACAAAGAACCTAATTTAAATGTACATGCGATGTATGATGTGGGAGAAGAGGGAATGATTGATGACGCACAGAGGGGAGGGTTGGAAGATTGTGAACCTTAGTACCCTGATTGGAAGGGGTCAGAAGGGGAGGTGTCCGATCAATAAAGACTGTATACTGAATTGTATAAAAATCGACATCTTTTCTTTGCTCAGTGTGTCTCAATTTGGAGAGGCACCCAATTCTGCAGACTTGCAATAAAGCAATTCTTGTTCTCATGATTTAGTCTCTGAGTAGTGATTGTGAGCACAAAACTACATCTCACAAGTTGGGGGCTCGTCCGCGATCGCCACTCCGGCCGCTTGACGGAGGCACGAAAGGAAGAGAAGGTGCACCCTGTTGATTTCAACAGTCTCTGAATTCCTTGCTTGCCGTCAGCGGTTTGAGCGAGTGATATTCGGACAAGAGACTCTGGGAACAAGAGGGAATCCGGTGAAAGGGATCAATCAATCGAGCAATTCCTGTGCACAGGACCCGGGTAAGAAAATTGACTATTAAGTATTACTCGGGCGATTGGGTTCTGTTGGACGGGAAAAAGTCTGACAGGGATGCGTAACCGGAACGGGCAAAGTAAGGGCCCGGGGAAAAAGGCTCAATGGTGAAGAGCCGCACATTCTGCCTGATAGTCCGTTGGGGCGAATGTGGCAATCTTGGGGAGAAGGAAGCCCCAGGGGTAAAGATATGGAGACTATGATTAAGTTATGTTATTTTTGATTAACCAAAAGAACCAATAAGGAGGAGTTCAGTCTGATGGCCACAGCTGGGCTTCGATGAGGATTGGGCACTTTGGATGCTGTACAGAAAATACAGAGTATCACTCAAACATTGCAAAAAAATTTTTAAAAGCTACAGGAACCTATAAATTATATGTGGAAAAACAGATTTTGAACAAAAATTGACAGAAACTTCAAAGAAATTTCAGGAAATTGAAGAAGCTCATCTTAAGCACATGAAAGAAATATTGAGTTGTTTCACAAAATCTATAGAAGGAACTCATATACAGATTGGTCAGGTACATGAGGAGTTAGTGCAAAATATTGTAGAATAGCAGAAAGTAGAATTGCAATAAGAATAATGTAATATAGTGACTACGAGGACAGAGGAGGTGTAAGGACTGCGTTTCTTGACTGTGGAGATAAAATTGCTGCATTTCGACAAAATGTGCTTCTTTGTTTGGAGATTAATGGGAGTGGGGTGTGGTCAGATGTTGAGTGACTAGGATTTTGATTGGTTGTGATCTTAGTGGGGTGTGGTTAGAATTTGAGTGACGGTGAGTCTGACTAATCACGATATGAATCACTATCCAATCACAGCGCTCAGGAACCTGATTGATAGGGGATTAGACCATCCTACTTTAACTTAAAAGGGGAGATAAGAATTATATAAATGTTAATTTTGAAACTTTAGTCTGTGTAGGAAATTATGCAATTTCATTGAAGTAAGAATGGAACGAATATGATTTGTGTGTAAAAACCGGTTTTGACTGAATGAGGAAGTTCATATATGTGATAAGTTTGTTTGTTGTAGGCCACATGCTGTAACGGTAGGTATGTGTTCCTTTAAGAAATTGTAAGCAATGGGGGAGGTTACGAGCAGCTGTAAGGTAACGAACAACGCTTTGTATCATCGCAACTTAAAAGGGTAAGGTTGGAAAATGTAGGTTGCTTGGTTTTGCTGATGTTTCTATAGATTTCTTTTCAGTAAAGTTAATTTGGAAAATTGTTACTAGTACTAAATAGTGGTAAGAATGGATTGAAATATGATTGTTTGGTGAGATTGTTTGCTGAGATTTTCAGAAACAGTTGTGAGGAAGTGGCCCAAGGAAGGCACTTTCAAGATAAATGTGTGACAAGATGGAAGCGTTAATTACGAATTATATGTCACAGATAAGGTGGAAAGATGGGAAAAGGAGAGAGGAAAGGAATTAGATGTACTTAAGCAGTTTAGAGAGGAAAGGAGAGAGAGGCAGTGAGGAGGTAACAGAAGGAGGAAACGACAGGTGTGAACGTAATAAATCAGGAGTCAGTGGAAGATTTTAAAAGAAAGGTGAATACATTTGCAAAGTTGGATAAACTATCTGAGAAGTAAGAAATTGAGTTTAGAATGAGAAAGAAGGCATATCAGAAAGGATTAAAGTGGGAAGCAGAGGGATAAATTGATGAGTGCTTTAAAACGATAAGAGCAGGCCAGACACAGATTATCCTTTGGGGCACTCATAAACTGAGAAAAAAATACTTTACCCAATATTCCTGATGGGGCAGGAAATGGATTATGGCTTTGGAGGAGGAGAACGTGGGACGAATATTGGCAATGGGAGATTTGAAGGCACTGTTGGTGAAAATGATAGGAACCACTAAACTGACAGAACTCCTGAAGATGGCTGATACAAAAATGCTGTGAACAATGCAATAAACAATGGCATGCTGTTTGATACAGTCAGGCAGAGGGTATGGCAGGCCCTCAGCCAATAATCCAGCAGCCTGAATAGATATATACTAAGTAGTGTTTGTTTTCTTTTTCTTTTTTTTTCTCTTTGACTTTTTATCTTTGTTTATTATTCAAACACAATCATTTTCTTTCTTTTTTTTTGATTTAAAGTCTATTCCTTTTTTCTTATTCTTTCTTTATTTCTAAAAAACAGAAGATAATAATAGCGAATATGATAGTTGTACATTTACTGAATTACGTTGGTATTTGTAAATTTGTTTTACTACTTGGAAATTACTATAACTAATAAAAATATTATTAACAAATAATCCAGCAGCCTATCTGGAGAACAAGCTGAAAAGGTGGAGACTGGAAACTGAACAAGAAATAGAAGGCAACCAGTTAATGAACACTATATTCTGAACCACTGTAGTGGATGTCATTTCTCCTAAAGTCAAGTCCAGATTGGAGGAGGGATTGTCATCTATTTCCCACCCCTGATTCAGTGATGATTTGGTCAATGAGGTTGAGAAATATTGCAAAGATAGGAAAAAGACTTGCAGACGAGCAGGAAGAGGTGCAGAGAAAAATTATGCAAATGTAACTTGAAGAGCTCAAAAAGAAATAGCGTGAAAAAGGAAAGACAATGTTGTCAGTAACAACAGACTTGGTTGAAAAGTCTGAAATAAGTGATGCATCGACACACAGCGAGTCCTATGACAGCCAAACAGGGGCCAGAGAATTCCATGCCAATAATAAATGTATTTGGGAGAGCGTTTCCTCAAATGCCCTATCAGGAGTGAAATAAATCTGGATATAAGCCCAGACTAGACTGGGGTCCCCAAGGGAGGGAAGGATCTCAAAGAGGAGGTCAAGAAAGGCTAGTAAGGAGACAGGTAATGGATAAGATGTGTTGGGGATGTGGACTGGTAATCAAGGAATAATAACAATAATTAAGATAATGGTGAACATAGCTATGGTACGAACATAAAGAAGAGGTACTAAATACACCTAGACTAGGATGCGGCAGGGTTTTAAATACTAGCCCCATGTTTTTAATCAGATGTTAAAGGCAGATTTGGAAGGTGTTGATATAGTATGTGGATGATTTGTTGATTTGTTCCACAAGTGAGAAGCAATGTGAGAGAGACATTGTAATTATCTTGGAAAAGATGGCACAGGAGGTCATAAAGTATCAAGGAAGAAGTTGTTGTTTTGTCAGCAGCAGGTAGAATATTTTGGACGAGTAATATCTAAAGAAGTAAAAGCTATAGAGCAGGATCAAATTGAAGTGATAATTGAAGTTCCCAAACCTCAGACAGTAGGACAGATGATGATGATCTGGGAATGGCAGGATATAGTTCAGACTAGATTGGAAAATATGTTTAAATTGTGATGCCATTAAGGAAAATAATGAAGGAAGAAGGACACACAAGTCTGAGAAATGTTTTACAGTCAGAGCCTTTGGATGAAGGGGACAAAAAGGTTTTGCTTGTGGATGTTTCTTGTTAAAGGGATCATAATAGCAAGTATGCAGGGTTTGAAGTGATGCATCAGGATGAATTAGACTTTAAGGTAATCAAATTGGAAGCTTGCCTGCAATCTTGCTTAGCCCAGTTGGCAGAAATTAAGGCTTTAAGAGCAGCATATGTACATGGAGTCTGGCACGTGTTTGGAGCGGTAGGGAAACAGAAAGGCTTTGAAAAAAACAACAGAGACCCCATGCAAAGTTAGCAGTATCCCCCTATGAAATGTTGTTTGGGTTACCTTAGTTGGGAAAGATAGAAGGAATACCCACCATAGAGGGCAGTGATGTATTCTTAAGGAACTATTTACTGGCAGTATCTCGTTCTCTTACAGAATTAAAAGCTAAAGGATTATTGGCTCAAAGCCCACCACTCAACTTTCCAATATATGCTGTAAAGGCCGGCGACTGGGTACTGGTCAAGAATTGGAAGGAGGAGAAATTCCAGCGCCGGTGGACCGGCCCATACCTAGTATTACTGACAACCGAGACAGCAGTACGAACAAAAGAAAAAAGGGTGGACCCACGCGACCCGAGTTAGAGGGCCAGTTGACCCACCCACCCCTGATAAAGAGGAACAGTGGATGGTGAAGACGGGGAGTAAGCCCCTAGCGTTAACTTTTAGTAAGAAATAAGTGTATGACTAACAGTATGAACGAAGCAGTCGTGGTATTGCTTACTCTGCATGTAATCGTTGTAAAAAAATCTTAATAACTGTGATAAATGCTACCATCCTATCAGATATGGAGGGCGAACAACCAGATCATTTACCTATTATTCCCATGTAAGTGATGATTGTTACGACCTAAGGACTAGAGCTGTTTGTCAGGATGGGGGGAGGGAGTATTATGTAGTAGAAAATAAGGGACATGTAGGAAGTTTTGGGCACATTACCTGCCCAAAAGGGGAGAAATGGGTCTGCATGACCAGGAGAGGACAGTTAGGCATCCCTTCCCGAGCCAGGGAGGAAACATTACACAAAATTAAGGAGGTAGTGATAGGGAAGTTAGCAGAAGCAGTCATCAACAAACCTCCCCCACCTTCCCAGCCCCAACTGCACCAGACTATGTATGATGAAATAAAGCAGCAGAATGAGATCCCAGAAGTGGGGAGAAACCTGTTTGTGGACTTGGCCCTCCGGATAGCCAGAACCCTGAATGTGACTAACTGTTGGGTTTGTGGAGGACCGCTGATGAGCTCACGCTGGCCATGGAGAGGATCTATCATTGAGGTATGCGACCTGATAAAGTGGAATTTGACGGTGGGAAGAGATCGAAGTCCCCAGGCATGGGTCCTGACACACACCCCGGTTGGGACTGAGTGTATCGCTAGGCCCTGGGTAAAGGATGCCATCCTAGTAGGCAGCAGCCCATGCCAGCGCATCATCACCCAGTGGCCAAATCAATCCCGAGTGTGGTGGCCAGAGAAACCTCAATGGTATCCCACTGTAAAGGATGAAGGAAACTGTACTATCTGGATGAAGACTGATGGAAGCGAATCGACTGGATTATGGAATTGCACCGGGAACAACCCTTACCAGGGAATCCCAGTGTTGCAGGATATATGGAACAATGTTACCTCTAGTGGACCGGCCCCTGAAGGACTGCTATGGATATGCGGACACAAGGTATACTCGGTATTGCCAGAAAAATGGAGTGGGACTTGTTTAATTGGACTGGTACAACCAGGGTTTTTTCTGTTGACCACTGAGGAGGGGCGGTCACTAGGAACAACCATCTTTGACGATCTACACCGAGCGAAGAGAAGAATGGACATCAGAAAATGGGAAAATGATGAGTGGCCACCTGCAAGAATCATCTCATATTATGGACCAGCCACTTGGGCACAGGACGGATCCTGGGGCTACCGGACCCCAGTGTATATGTTGAATCGGATCATAAGACTACAGGCAGTGCTGGAAGTAATTACTAACCAGACTGCATCTGCACTAGAGATGTTGGCGAAGCAGCAGACACAGATGAGAACAGCGATATACCAAAACCGTTTGGCCTTAGACTATTTACTAGCCGAAGAGGGAGGAGTATGCGGAAAATTCAACCTCTCTAATTGCTGCCTAAACATAGATGACAACGGGCAAGCAGTAATGGATATATCAGAAGGAATCAGAAAATTAGCACATGTTCCGGTACAGAGATGGAACACAATTATGGGAGCAGGATGGTTGGATTACATCTTGGGAGGAGCCTGGTGGAAAGCGGTGGGACTGGTGATTTTATGGGCATTAGCTGCATTGATCTTTAGCCCCTGTGGTATACCATGTCTCAGGGTTCTTATAACTAGAAGTATAAGCCAAATGCAGGCAGTTGTAGTCCCCATGGGGGAGAAAGGGGAAGTCCAGAAGATAATGATAATGAGGCCGAGAGAGGACCCAGAGGAAAGAGAGATAAAAAGAATGTTATTAGCTTTGGAAGAGCAGGAGGTCTAGGAATGGGGTTTAATACAGGATGTGTAGCAAAAGAAAAAGGGAGGATTGTGAGGGATAAGATGATTAAACCACCATCATGATGAGGGGCCGGGTGGTTGTAGCCACCGACCTTGTGATGGGCCGAGTAGTTGGAATCACCAACCTTGTTATTCGAACAAACTGTTACTGTCCTTCAGAGCTGTTGATAACAATGTAGAATAACAAGATGAGGTAAGGAATGTAGCTGACAACACAGAAGCTAGTTTTTAGGTCAAAGGCAATTAAGTAGGTTAGGGCAACAGCGATTGAGCATGCTTAATGAAATAAATGAATATTAACTTTACGCCCCTCATGACAAAGAACCTAATTTAAATGTACATGCGATGTATGATGTGGAAGAAGAGGGAATGATTGATGACGCACAGAGGGGAGGGTTGGAAGATTGTGAACCTTAGTACCCTGATTGGAAGGGGTCAGAAGGGGAGGTGTCCGATCAATAAAGACTGTATACTGAATTGTATAAAAATAGACATCTTTGCTTTGCTCAGTGTGTCTCAATTTGGAGAGGCACCCAATTCTGCAGACTTGCAATAAAGCAATCCTTGTTCTCATGATTTAGTCTCTGAGTAGTGATTGTGAGCACAAAACTACATCTCACATGAGGAATATTCAAAACTAAAGCATAAAATACTGAGAATAGCAAGTCAGAGAACGATTGAAATTACATTTTAATATTCAAGGTGGCAGTTTGTTACATTTTCAAATTGTGAGTCGACTCATTTGAATACTGGAATTGGCATCAATACTGGAGTATTTTGGAGTCTTCAAAAATTAAAAAATTAATCCCCTGAATACCTCATGAGGAACTCGTTTTCCATTTGCTAAAATGGGTTTAGTTTATTTGAGCACTTCTTAGAAACTTCAGGCCAATCCAAGGTGTTGTCAAATAGCAATAAAAGGTTATACTTTGCATTCAATTGTAATTGATTTTCCAAGCCGTTCAATGCAACAGAATTTTGGAGAACTGCAATGTGCTACTACTACTCTATAGTTGTGTGGTGCTACTGACTGGGAATGCATTAACTTTCCATTCTCTTTGAGCATGTTTGCTAATTATGAAACTTTGGAGATGAGAATAAAGTTGGTAATGAAAAAAATGGTGAACGTGTCATGGTAGTGGCTGGGATTGGAGGGCATGCAGAGGCGAACAGAACTCAAATTCCTCACCAGTGTGAATGCATTGCTAACATAAGTCATTTCACCCTTTACAAAGTGTCATACAGCACAGACAAAGTGTCCTTCGGCCCAACTTGCACTCACCAACCAAGACGCCCATCTACACTTGCCCGTATTTGGCCATATCCCTGTAAACCTTTCTTATCCATGTACCTGTTCAAATGTCTTTTAAATACTATTATAGTTTCTGCCTCAACTACCTCCTCCAGCAGCTCATTCCATATACCCATGATCCTCAGTGTGAAAACGTTGCCCCTCAGATCCCTAGTAAATCTTTCTCCCAACACCTTAATCCTATGTCCTCTGGTTCCTGATTCCCCTAGATAGATACAAAATGCTGGAGTAACTCAGCGGGGCAGGCAGCATCTCTGTAGAGAAGGATTGGGTGACATTTCAGGTCAAGACCCTTCTTCAGAATCTCCTATTCTGGGTACATGACTGCATTTAACCTATCTATTCCTTTCATGATTTTAAACATCTCTATAAAATTACCTCTCATTTTCCTGTGCTCCAAGGCCAACAGTCCTAGCCTCTCTGTCCTCTCCCTATTGCTCAAGCCCTCATGTTCTGGTACCATCCTTGTAAATCTTTTCTGCGCTCTTTGCAGAATAGCAACATCTTTCCGATAACAGGGTGAACGAAACTGAACACAACACATCCCAACTTCAATATTCAAATCCCCTGACAAATGTGCCATTTGTATTGATTGTAATGGCTACTTTCTTACTGGTATGCCATCCCAGGATGTACCAACTTACTTTTATCTCTGAACTCATGTGTTGAAATCCCCAGTAATATATCCCGATTTGGTAACCATCAAACGCTAGTAAAAATTGTCCTCTGCAGTTTATTACAACTTATAAACAAGATATGTTATGCCAGTATCTCTTCTTGTTTAATAATCCTACATAAGACTCTAATGGTGACTGATGCTAAAATTCACAGATTTTTGAGAGTTCAGTTCACTGTAAATTGCCAGCAGAGTCAGCTTACACTCACAGTCTTCCCTGCCAGATGCGGGGCACCGTCTTTCTGGTTCTCTGTACCCTATAGATACAAAATATGTTAGCATTACAATAAATACTTTTTTTTATGATTACAATCTTCAATTTTTTTTAAGTGAAACTAAAAATCCCTTAGAAATAATGAACTAACTTTAAACTAAATGAAAATTATCAGGAGGGAATAACTCCTAATCTGCTGGCCTACAATCCCCATTAAAGGTACTGCGGTCTAGAATCAATGTGGAGTCCGGTTACATTGTGTAAGAACCTACTAGGCTCTCTGAAACTGTCTATAAATCCCATATTTCTGTGCCATCAAATATCCTGGATGTACTTTCATAGATTAATGCAGCCCATTGCAACCAGCTAAAGTCAACACTATCTGGACTAGTATTATATTTTATGCAATTTGCATGATGTGCAACCAATAACAATATAATTTTGATCCACAATATTCAGAAACTTTGTGCAAAAGTACAAGATAAAGTACAACAGGTCACTAAGAATACAGATGTGAAACTGTATTTTCTCTGACTTTGGGTTACATTGGTAGCAAAATATTCCTCCCAGGGCTATATATTTTAAGAAGTACCAACAGATTCATGAAATAAGGACTTCCGGTGGCGCCATCATGAGGTGAAGACGCCCTGCCAGCCAGCTCCATAAGAAGGTTGAAGAAAACGGGGTAAAAAACGCTGAAAAAAGACTTACTTGCCGTCTGAAATCTCAGTACTGATTAGTACAGAATTGGTGACTGACGTTATCAGTCCTGTGACATGCAACGGACCCCAGAAGAAAAACTGAAAACCCGGCTACCGACCACTCGGGATCCGGTAGGCCGTTCTGAAGCCTCGATCTCGGGTAGAACCCGATCCCAGGAAGACAGTGCAGGAAAAAAACCTTCTGGAGCTGAAGAAATTAAAACGAAACTGGAGATGGAAGGATTGAAAACTCTTATTGAAAAAGAGATGGCAAGTATCAAAACCGAACTATTGAATTTAAAGAAAGGTATGAAAAAGTTGAATATTAAGGAGGAAGTTGAAAAAATTAATGAAGAAGTGAAAGATTTGAAAACTGAAATAAAAGACTTGAAGACTGAAATCACTGAATCTGCTCAAGCACTGAAAAAAGAGATTACGGACAAATTAAAAGAGCAGAACAAACAGATGAAAATTAAAATCGAAACCCTGGTGAAGGACAAGCTGTCTGAAGTTGAAGAAGCATTCAATTTACATTCGACAGATATAAGCATTATTAAAGACTTAGCCGAAGCATCGGCTCGGAACTCAGACAGAGATATACAACGCTTATCTGAACTTCTGGACAAGATAACAGAAAAATGCACGGAGTTGGAAGGCTACCAAAGAAGGTCGAATCATAGAATTGTGGGTATTCCGGAAGGCATGGAACGGAATAACCCATGAGGATTTACAGCAGATTTACTGCAACAAGTTTTAGCCTTGGATCAGAAACCCTTACTGGCTCGTGCACATAGAGAAAAGAGGCGTTTTACAGGACCTGGTGCTCCGCCAAGACAAATGATATTAAAAGTACAGAATGATTACGAACTGGAAGAAATGATGGGTAAGATTGTAAGAAGTAAAAATCTTACTTTTGATGGAGCACGAATCAGTATTTACCGAGATTATCCTGCTGAAGTTGCCAAGAAACGAAACGCATTCAGGGAGACTAAAAGAATTCTGAGAGAATTGAAGGATGTAAGGTATACTCTGAGATACCCCGCTACCTTGAGGGTGACCCATGACAATCAAGATCATTTCTTCAAGAACCCACAAAATGCACTGGACTTTGCGCAGAGGATTAAGAATCAAGAAGAAGACTGAATAATATTTCACCTTTGAACTATATTAATGAATAAACTGTATGTTTGCATTTGGTTTAAAGGATTACCGGAATATGGACTGGTTATAGTCTGGCTACAATCAAGAAAGATGAAGAAATTAGTGGACTGGGTCCCTACACCAAAGAGTGGACTGGACTTTCTCTTATGGATATTATTAATTAGAATAATAACAATACTAATACAAATAATTAATACATAATAAAATACTAATATACTAAAACCTAACCGGTAGTACTGTTACTAACTAAAACAATAATAAATACTAATCACTAAGGCTTAGGTATAAGTAATTTTCTTATTACTTCCCACATATATATACTTTACTCATCAATAATTAATACTAATCTACATAAAATTAAAATAAATAGTAATTAGTAAATATATTTCCGAAGACCATACATTTGATTATACCAATAATAGTTAAGATTTCCTTGATCTTTGCATTTAAATATGTTGTAGGATTGATGAAACATTTTAGAATTATATATTCCCGTTAAAATACCTTTTGTAGGACAATAACTTTAAGGACTTATGGAGCTGGCGAGTTAACATCATCTACACTGGAAGTCTGTAGATGGCTAGTATGGCTTTCACTAACTGCACCTACTATAGCTGTAGTTTTTCCTTACTTTTCACTATTTACTAACCCTTTTTTCTATCTTCTGTTTTTTTATATTACTTCATGTTTTTATTTTTTTACATCACAGTGGACTCGTAATCAGAAAAGATATATCCGTGCGAGATATTTGAAAATCTTGAAACTCGTCCATCCGGAGTTCGGGGGTAAGGTCGGGTATGTCGAGCTGAGACATGTGAACCATTATAGACCACCTTAAATAAAATGCAGGACTTAAAAAAGAATTGGGGAATGAGGGAATAATCTTTGGCAGTTGGAATGTTAAAGGTCTTAATGAACCTATTAAAAGGGGCAAAGTATTGGCACATTTGCAAGCACTTAAAACTGATGTTACGTTTCTTCAAGAGACACATCTAAAAAAAGATGCCGAGCATAGATTAAAGGCTAAATGGATTGACAAAATATATCATTCCTCTTTTACTCATAAATCTAGAGGCGTAGCAATACTGATACGTAAAGGTACTTTATTTAAGCATACATCAACTATAATTGATAAAGATGGAAGATTTATTATTGTAACGGGAGAATTATATGCTCAAAAAGTAATATTAGCCAATATATATGGCCCAAATTTTGACAGTACAATTTTTTTAAAGAAAATATTTAATACAATTCCTGATCATGCACAACATAATTTAATAATTGGAGGAGATTTAAATTGTACTTTAGATCCTTATTTAGATAGATCGTCAGGACAGAGGAAATTTAAATCACACTCCAGTGATTTAATAAATGCATACATTGATACTAGTAAAGTTAGAGATGTTTGGAGAATGGAACACCCAACAGGACGAGATTATTCATTTTACTCCTCGGTACATAAAACATATTCTAGAATTGACTATTTCCTTGTAGATATAAAGCTTATACCATACATCTATAACTCTAAATACCACAGTATCATTATTTCAGATCACGCTCCATTAACATTTAATATTAAATTTAATGATAACATGAAAATACGAGGACAATGGAGACTTAATCCACAAATTTTGAAGGATAAATTAACTAATGAATATATTATAAAGCAGATTAAGACTTTTTTTGAAATAAACGATAAACCAGAAATATCTCCATCCCTACTATGGGAAACTTTTAAGGCTTTTACTCGTGGAATTATGATATCATCACAAGCATTTTATAACAAAGAAAAACGGAAGGAACAAAATATTCTGGAAACAGAGATAAAACAATTAGATATAGAAAATGCTCTCAACCCTACAATGATAACACATAATAAAATTACTGCATTAAAATATAAATTAAATAAGATATATGCTGACCAAGTGGTTAAATTATATCAATACTCAAAACAAATACAATTTGAATTTGGGGACAAACCACAAAAATTACTAGCTCGCCAATTACGAAAAATAGAGGGAGAAAAAATAATACATCGGATTAAATCAGAACATGGTGAATTCTTAACACAAAATAACGATATTAATGAGAGATTTTTACAATATTATAAAGATTTATATTCATCCAAAATGACTGAAAATCAGATAGGAATTAATACATTCTTAAACGACTGTAATCTAATAGGATTGGATGTAGATGATACAAAACTATTAAATGCTGAAATAACAGTTAAAGAAATTGAGGATTCTATTATATCATTAAAAAACGGGAAAACTCCAGGGCCAGATGGTATTGGTTCGGAATTTTATAAATCATAGAAGGATCTGATAACACCTTATTTAAAGATACTTTACGAATATATATATATGCGCAACAGAGTTTACCAGAAACACTAAACAAATCCATTATCACACTCATACCAAAAATGGATAAAGACCTAGATGATCCGGGATCATATAGAGCTATTGCTCTCTTAAATACGGATCAAAAGATATTAACTAAAATATTAGCTAAAAGATTAAGTGTAGTGATTAATAAAATAATACACCCGGATCAAACAGGATTTATACCTAAACGATACTCATCATATAACTTGAGACGATTGTTTAATATTATATACTCGAAAAGGAGTTATAATAAAGACTTAGTAATAATATCGTTAGATGCAGAGAAAGCTTTTGACCAAGTTGAATGGCCATATTTGTTTGCGGTTATGGAAAAGTTAAATTTGGGAGACAAGTTTATAAAATGGATCAAATTACTATATACTAATCCAACTGCTAGAATCTTAACTAACCAAATGATATCCACCAAATTTAATTTATTTCAAGGATGCAGACAAGGTTGTCCCCTATCACCATTATTATTTGCGTTGGCTATAGAACCATTAGCCACTCGGGTAAGATTACACCCCAAAATTTTTGGATATGAAACTAACGAAACAAGAAATAAAATTTCTCTATATGCAGATGACGTATTATATATTAAAAAACCTGAAATTAGCATACCTAATTTATTGAATTTAATAACTCAATTCGGCTCGTTTTCTGGATATAGAATCAATTGGAATAAAAGTGAACTTATGCCATTAACACAAGATAATTTAACTATATTAAAACAATTTCCTTTTAAGATTGTTAATGAACAGATTAAGTACTTAGGAATTCACGTTACAAAAAAATATGATTCTTTATTTAAATATAATTTTTTACCTATACTAAATAAATTATATAAGAATATTCTATATTGGAGAACTCTACCTATCTCAATGATAGGTAAAATTAATGCGATAAAAATGATTTTTCTCCCACAATTATTATATTTATTTCAAATGATCCCGATATATCTTTCTAAGAATTTTTTAAAAAAGGTTGACTCTATAGTCACTAATTTTGTTTGGGACTATAGGAGCCATAGAATAAATAAAAAATATTTATGCAAATCGAAATTTAATGGAGGTTTAACATTACCTAATTTTATATTTTATTACTGGTCAGTTAATATTAAGAATATGAACTTTTGGTGGGTGGAACTTGATGAAAATCCAAACTGGTTACTTATGGAAAAGGAAGACTGCTTACCGTATGAAATCAGTTCCATATTATTTTCTAAAATTAAAATATTTAAGAAAACGTATCGAGAAAACCCAATAATTAATAGTGGAATTAATATTTGGAGACAGTTAAAAAGAACGTTAAAACTAGAAGATATCCCATTAGTTCTTCCCATTGTTAATAATGTAAATTTTAAACCATCCCTGGAAAATTTAGGATTCTTACAATGGAAAAACCAAGGAATGAATAAGATCAGTGACCTTTACAGGGACAATCTGTATCTTTCATTTAAAGAAATACAGGAAATATATGGACTACACTCTAAACATTACTTCAGATATCTACAAATAACTGACTACATTAAAACTACTGCACAGGAATATAAAAAGAGAAAGACGGGAATTCTAGATGAATGCTTAAATAAACACCCAAAAACGGAAAAATTAATATCATACATTTATAATATTTTATTAGAAAATGATATACCCAATACGGAAAAGTACAGACAACTATGGGAAAATGAAATAGGTGAAACAATTGAATCTGATATCTGGGATGAAAGTTTACGATATATACATAATTGTTCATTAAATTCTGGACACTCTCTGATACAATTCAAAGTTTTACATAGATTGCATTTTTCAAAATCTAAATTACATAGAATATTTTCTAATGTATCTCCTATATGTGACAAATGCCAATACCCAGAAGCTAATTTAACACATTCTTTTACAACTTGTATAAAAATTACGAATTTTTGGTTGGAAATATTTAAGGTAATCTCGAATGTTGTAAATAAGAATCTAGTTCCAGACCCAAAATTAATAATATTGGGAATATTAGAAAGGGATCAATTACTCACGACAGCACAAAGAACTTTCATAGATTATAGTTTAATAATTGGTAAAAAATTAATTTTACAATTTTGGAAAGGCCCCATACCCCCTACAATCAAATTGTGGATTTCAGGAATGGCGGAGACTTTACACTTGGAAAGAATAAGACTTGCACTTTTAGGCAAGTTAGACCAATTTAATGTGATTTGGTCTCCATTCCTTGAATATCTTAAGGGATCAATATGACTCGGTTTGTGGACCTGATCGAGACCGTGAACGAAGGATTGGACGAAGAATAATACATTATTGATCACGGATATATTATTATATAAATACTGTTTGTATAATATACCACTGTCATTTTATTTACTTTTTTCTTTTGGTTATTTTATAACTATCTTTATGTTAATCATTTTTCACACTTTCCTACTTTTCACTATATAAAAAAACTACAATAAAATGTTTAGAAGTATATATAAGAAAACATGGTAATTATTACCTATCTCTTTATCAAGAACGTTGTTTTTATATGTACTTGTACTTATACCTGTACTTATACTTCTAATAAAAAATATTCAACAACAAAAAAGATTCATGAAATAAACCATAGTTTGCATATGGAGAGCTTTTTGTCACTTAATTATAACATATGTGAAAATGTGTTCCAGATAAAGTGAAACAATTGAATTCAGCCTGGAACAATATTTCTGGAGTACTATTATTAAAAAAAACAATTAAGTATTTAAGAGATTATGTTCAGTTCATAAGGAATTCAGTAACACATATTGCTGGCACCTTCGTGTTCAGTAGAATTAAGTGGGAATAAGAGGAATATCGTACTCGTATAAAAGGGCATCTTGGGGAAAAAAATGTTTCTAAATAGCAGCTTTACCAGACTTGATTGAGAGCCGAGGAGCTTGCCTTTGAAAGGTTTAGCAAAAAATAAATGTTCATTAGCAGGCAAATTCCGGTATCTTGTCCTAGGGCACATTTATCTCAGTGAGAAACAGAAAAGCATCAATGTTAAGATTTCCCAACCAATCCAGGCAATTGACATTTTTAAACCATTCAGTGTACAAAACAAGAACAAGCCACTCAGCACATCTGGCAGAGGTGGTAGAGAAAAGAATTACAGTGCAGAAAAATGTTGCTGATGGTTCCTCTAATAGGTATTAGCCATTTGCCTACACTAACACTATGCCTGTGAGCCATCCGCAGGTCTATGTAGCCTTAGGGCACAGAGCATAACTATACAAATCTGGTCCCCTTAGCCTCCATTTTCTGCCTGGAATAAAAACCAAAAATATATACGTTTCAATGCTCTTGCCTGAGCTGAAGTACTCACCCAGACTGTGAGCTGATTTAACTGCTTATACTGTAGAATGAAACTGAATAAAAAATCGGGTGCTCATAATCTGGCATCATAACACTATTTATCAGTGTTGTGATGTGAAATTGGTTCTGAAATGGCAAAAAAAATGTGTGCCATACCATGCATTTGTAATAAAAACTACATCATTCCTCAAACTGGTGAGGTATTCCTGCATGTACGATGGAAGGGCTGATTCTCCGTCTCACCTTCCAGGTAAGACAGAGGTTTACATGCATCTCTTCCAACCACATCTACTACATTTGGTATTCCCAATATAGCTTCATTTACGTCTGCAAGACAATACATAGACTAGGCGACCATTTCTCCAAGTACTTGCAATCGGTCTGCCAAGACCTGCTGGATCTCCCGGCGGCTAACCTTGTTAACTCCTTTTCCCATTCTGAGATTCTGTACTGGGTCTCTTCCATTAGCAGAGTGAGACCACATGCAAACTGGAAGGACAGTATCTTGTCTTTTGCTTGGGGGGGGGGGGGGCGATTAAAATGCAAGTTTGTATTGGTTGTCGGAGAGGGATTTCCTTGGGCTGCTAACTGATGAAGAAAAATCGTATGCGCTTCCTTTCCAATTTTAATTTTTTAATTGCTGGTCCATTGCATCGCTGGATTGAACTTAAACGCGACTAAAAACACCTTCAACATTACGGATCATAATAAAAGACAAAACAAAGGTATGTTGTTTATTTAACATATTATTTTGCTTTTTGGTGTGGCTTCATTTTAATCTTATAATGCGAAAAATGTTATTTAGGCCCACACATGAAGCGGCTGTGTCTTGCCTGGCGATATGGGCTTAAATTTATGGCAACGGCAACATTCCAATGTTGGGAGACTCTAGTGCATGGAGGGACTGGGCTCTGTGGGGTGACTCCTGGCCGGGCGGCTCCTGTTTCTCACCAGGTTCAAGGCCTGTGCTCTGCACCTCTTTCTCCTTCTCCAAGCATTTTATTCTCGCCTGATGGATGTTTAGGCCACGATGGTTCATTAGGCCTTTCATTAGGCTTTGTTGGGTGTCTTTCGCACGAAAGACACAGACTAGGGTGCTAACCCAGCCTTTCCCGGGTGCCGTCTTTCTGTGCCGTCAACTGTCTCTCCAGTAGTCACCAAACTATTCTTGGTTGTCACCCAGTCTATTCCGAGGTGCCACTGGCTGAGCCAGACTTCAAAGTGAAAAATATACATCTTCTAGATGAGCTGGGACGCATCCTCAGTGATGTGACCTGGGGTCATCGGGTGTTTCGGGTCTCACAACATCAGACACCCTCGCCCAGGCGACCCAGCCGGGGTTGATCAGCCCCGACTTGCGTCCCAGCAGCAACTGCCCATGGATCAGCCATCTTAATAACGATCGATCACATTCCAGAAACATTCACTCTCAAGATAATCAAATATATATTGTTTTGCACATTCATGTCATAAGAAGATCTAAACCATGTATATTTTGTGTTATTGTCCATGCATGATCAATATGTTCATACTAAATATCCACAGTACAGTTTTAGTCAAATGTATTGTGCAAAAAATAATAATTTTGATTATCTTGAGATTGTATATTTCGGGATTAATTTACGGGAATTAAATATTAAATTCCTTCCATTTGGCATATAAATTCATGAGATTTAAAATCATGTTATATTGTGAATTCTTGTGTGAAATGGATCCGTTTGTTATTTGTTTTTTGGTTACTTAGGCTAATGGATAGATGTTTATATCTAGTAATTGAATTTAGATTAAGTTAATTGATAAGATGAATTGATTTAATGACACTGATGAATATGATTTTTTTTGTTGGGTATTTACTATTTTAAGTGTTTAACTTTATCATTTCTACCTTTTTCCTAACACTGCAAATAATAACTTGTTTCTGTTAATGCTGTTCAGTATTTGTTTTCTTTACATTTTAAACAGATGTCTCCGAAAAAGAAATGCACAATTGTCAATCCAAATGCCCAACAAAAGAGACTGATTTAGGCAGCATTCGCAGAGGTTATCCAAATTTCGACTACTCCAAATGTGATGATCTACAGGACATTCTTAATAGGAAAGTAGTCGACAGAAAGGCATGTCATGCGTGGTTTGAAGACCAAAAACATGTAGTTTACAATGCCAAATTTGAAAAGTTGAGGAAAAACAAGGTGTTCAGAGTTGCTTATTGGTTACAATCTGAGGAGTATGATGATGCTACTGATTATGAAATGCCAATGTACCAGCTAGCATCTGATCTTCTCCATAAAGACTTGGTCTTTTGCTAGAAATTGTAATTTCTTTACCTATCTGTTACGGATTTACAACATATAAACAATAATATTAAAGTTCTGATCTTGAAAATATCACATTTTTTAATTTTCAAGGTAGTCTGGGTGTTTATTACTATTTCCGACACAACGTAATTGTAATTAGCTACAATTAGGTAACTAACTAATTATATGCTTTAATTTCAGGTCATTCAATTAAGATGTTTCATATTTGCTTCAATCTATAATAACTGGAAATTTCATTCAGTTCTCTTAATTTTTAAGAAAGTTATGGGCTTTTGACTGTCCTTTATCACAGCTTTTGTGTTAAGTCAATGGAAAAGTAAGTAAGTTCATTGGCCAAGTATTCACATACAAGGAATTTGCCTTGGTGCTCCGCTCACAAGTGACAACATGACATACAGTGACAGTTATGAATGACTCAGAAAACACTAAACATTAATAATAAGACATTTATGATAAAACACCATTGATCAAGCATGTGAACCAACAAAATACCAGATCAAAGGGAAGCTACAGATTTTTGGCTGTTGAGTAGAGCAACTACTCATGGATAAAAACTTGTTATGCTTTGACAGTCCGGAGTCGCCTTCCAGAGAGAAGTGATTCAAAGAGTTTGTGGCCAGGGTGAGAGGGGTCAGAGATGAACTTTCCCGCTCACTTCCTGGCCCTTGCAGTGGACAGTTCATCAACCAAAAGCAATAGGGAACAAGATGCTAATTTCCAAGTATGAAAATGACCATAACTGTTTTAATACTTAAGATATGAAAGTGAATTAGGTATCAAATTAAAGTTCTGTTTATGCATTATCTGATGGGATAAATTACAGGCTTGATTTTGAAAATCTCAAAATGTTGTAACATTTCTACACAATGCATACAAATAGCAGTCACATACTGTACGGCGCTGACAAAGTTACAAAGCACGCCGGCTCCCCCTCTTGTTCCCCACCCCCACAGCGGTTCCCCCATGCTGGGTCTCCATTGACCCCCCCCACATTGTCCATTGTTCTACCCCCTCCCCCCTCCCGATGATCCCCCCACGTCCGGTCCTCCATTGTTCTTACGCTGCCCCCTCACGGTGGTCCTCCATGCTCTCATCAACCGTCGACCATGGGTTGACCTGTGAGGCACCGCCATCGCCACGAGGCTTCACCACTGTCGATGCCCCACTTCACACCCCCCCGTGGTGCCGAACTGTGCCCCAGCCGCGGGCTCTGTCAGCTGCTTCGCCCAACCTGGGCTTCTACTCTCGAGGCCCTGGCCAGGCCCCAACCCAGGCATCCGGCTGCATTCCCAGGCCACAGCCACAGCCCATCGGGAAGCCTTCTATCCGCGTGGCCCGTCGGGAAGGTATAACACAACAGTATAAACATTTAATTCTCCAATTTTAGATAACTAACTAACCGCACACTATCTCCCCCCACCCCCCCACCCTTCTGTCTGCCCCATCTGTAAGCAATCAATTTATCCTACTCACTCACCCCCCTTTCCCTCCATCCCATTCTCCTATCCCCTTCAAGCTTTAAGACTTCCTCTGGCTTCATATTTTGCACTCTGTCCCTCGTTATCCCACAGCCTTTTGTTCTGCTTTCATCTCCGGCCTTTGTCCATCCATCTACGATCAAAACTACCCTCACAACTTGCCTGGCATTGTCCCACCCAACCCCCGTCTCTTCCAGTTTGCTCCCTCCCTACTACTATCAGTCTGAAGAAGGGTGCAAACTTGTAACATCATTATCCATGCCTTCTAGAGATGCTGCCTGAGCTGCTGAGTTACTCCAGAACTTTGTGTCTTGGTATATAAGACACATACATGGAAGCCTGAATGAACGTGGAGAAGAACAATGGACAGAAGCTCCTGAAGGTGAGGCCCTTTGCAGTAATGAGAATAAGGAAACTATTTTCTTATCCATATTCAATTAGGAGTAATGCATTTGAGACCCTGCTGCAGTGAAAGCAAGAATCCAAGAAAATATGAGCAGCAATGGGCCACTTGGCCTCTCATGGCTGCCCCGCCATTCAATATAGTCATGGCTGATCTGGCCCAAGCCTCAACTCTGCTTATGTGAAAGTTCCGCAGAGCCCTGAATTCTCCATTCTTGCATACATTTATTGAACTACTCTTTAGATAGCTCGAGTGTACCTGCTTCCTGATTGAGAGTCAAATGTTGTAAAAGGTCAAAGTCTGAGGTATGTTGCTGCAGGCTGCTGAGGTCGTGGTGACCATCCACTTTTGTGCTTCTGGTTCTTCTCAAGCTGAAACAGAGAATAACCGCAGCTGCTCACAATTGCTGCATGTTACAAATTCTCTGCATTCCAAGAGAGAGAAAATCATCTCCTGCTCCCCTCACAGAAAGCCAAAGGAAACACCAGCATGTGGATTCAGGAGGTTTACACGTTTTCCTGCACTGCATGCTGTCCTTTATAGCACTTGCTCTACACTGAGACTAGCAGTATGTCCCAACATTATTGCCATCCTTCCCTGAACATGCAACTGATCTACAACTGCACCAAATGCATCATGATGGCCACTGCCTGGCATGTAGGTAGCAGTCAGAATGCATTTACCTTTGCCAGTCTCCAGTACGTTCAATGTTTTGGGCCATTACACCAAACCAAAAGATTCTTAATGGGAGGCATGGGCAATCCTCTCACCTTCTTCGGAGGTAGTCACTCAAGATCAGGGATGACTAACCTCAGGCAGGATGTGTTTAAAGAGAACAGACTTAGTATTTCAGGACAACAGCCCTTGAAATTTATGACTGTTTTTACTTGTATTTTAATGTTGCTGGGTTTTTCTACCTGCTCTTTTAACTATTCGTATTGTTTTTATCAGGAACTGGATTGTTTTTTATTGTTTTTATTTATGTGTGAAATGTTTAAGCTTTATGTGCGATGCTCTGGTATTTCCTGGGAAACGTCTTCTCATTTTGCACTGTACAACTGTTGCTTTGCAAGATGACAATAAAGGTTGATTGATTGATTGAAAACAATGTTGCAGTCAGGATGGAGTTATTTTTTTCTGCCAAATTATCAGAGACCTTTTGTAAATCCAAATAGTCAACATACAGCAACTGGTTTGCCTTATTTATACTATTCAAAAAATAAACTGATTTGTTAAACATGATTCCTCTTTCAGAAATCCATGTTGCCCCCATCTAGTCTAACAATTTCCCAAATGTCCTATAACCACTTCCTAGATAATAGATTAACATCTACAAATTCCTGTTTTCTCTTTCCTTTTCTTCTGACATTTGGAACCTTTCAACCAATGTGAATCATTTCTAGAATTTATGGAACTTTGGAAGATAACAATCTGAACACCCATTATTTCCATAGCCATCTCTATCAAAACCTGGGATACTGATCAACAGATCCTGTGGATTTATTATTCTTGAATCCCAATAGCTTCTCCCATAATATTATTTCAAAATTATTTTGATGAGTCTCTATTCACTCTTGACCTAAAGTTCTCAATTGTTTCCAAGTTTTCCCTCTTCATTAATGGAGAGAGGCAACACATAATTATTTAAGTTCTCTGCCATTTCCTTCTTCCCCATTATAATTTCACATTTCTCAGACTGTAAATTAGTGTTTGGTAACCCATATGAAACAGTTAATTTATTGCTTTATACATATCCATAGAAGGTTTTATAGTCTTACTGGACTAAGTGGGACCCGTTGGGTTCCAGCTTCACAGGGAATGGCTGGTCCCCCAGGGGAGGGGGGTGGGGGGAGGGGGCTTTCTGGAGTGCTAGCATGGGTGTTGTAGATCAAGTCAAGTCAAGCACAGTGACTGCAGGGCCAACACTCCATTTCAATCCATTTCAAGTCAAGTCAAGTCAAGTCAAGTCAATCCATTTCAAGTCAAGTCAAGTCAATCCACTTCAAGTCAAATCAAGTCCATTTTGCATTGCAGTTTCAAGCACAGGGCAGGCCAAACAACTCATTGCATTGTCATTTCATTTCCATTTTGCATTGCAGTTTCAAGCACAGGGCCGGCCAAACAACTCATTGCATTGTCATTTCATTTCCATTTTGCATTGCAGTTTCAAGCACAGGGCAGGCCAAACAACTCAATGCATTTTCATTAAGGGTGAACAAATCATTTATTGCAAGCACATTACAAACTCACAGTTCAGTTGATTCACAGCTTAGAATCACAGTTGTGGCCTCTCCCTTGCAATCTTCCAGAGTGACTGACTCACGACCAGGCATCTGGGGTTTTTGGAAGGGGCGTTACCTTCATCATGGTGATTGACAGGCAAAAGGACCAATCAGCTGATCTCAAAAATTTTTACACATTCATAACTTTTTTATTTTTCATAGATCGTAAAAATCCTTGGAGCTGCCGCAGCGGAGGAGGACTGTGAGTAAGGTGGCCCCAAATTATAGCGATATATGGTAGCTTTTTTTCTAAAATCAATATACAGCACAGACAGGAAGTGGTCAAGATGAGACTTTTAGTCATCCCCTCAAACAATCATCCCCTCCAAGCTGGTCACCAAACTCGCAGAACTGGGCCTCTGCGCATCCCTCTGCAATTGGATTCTCGACTTCCTCATTCACAGACCACAGTCTGTTCGTATTGGTGGAAATGCTTCAGCCTCGATAACAATCAGCACGGGAGCACCTCAAGGCTGCGTGCTTAGCCCCCCTGCTGTACTCATTCTATACTCATGACTGCATAGCCGGTCATAGTGCGAACTCCATCATCAAGTTCGTTGATGATACCACTGGTGTGGGACGGATCACTGATGGGGACGAGTCAGAGTACAGAAGTGATATCGACCGACTGACCAAATGGTGCCAGCACAATAACCTGGCTCTCAACACCAGCAAAACCAAGGAACTGATTGTGGACTTTGGAAGGGGTAGGATGGGGACCCACAGTCCCGTTTCTATCAACGGGTCGATGGTGGAAAGGGTCAAGAGCTTCAAATTCCTGGGCGTGCACATCTCTGAAGATCTCTCCTGGTCCGAGAACACTGATGCAATTATTAAGAAAGCTCATCAGCGCCTCTACTTCCTGAGAAGTTTAGGGAGAGTCGGTTTGTCAAGGAGGACTCTCTCTAACTTCTACAGGTGCACAGTGGAGAGCTTGCTGACCGGTTGCATCGTGGCTGTTTTCGGAAACATGAGTGTCCTGGAGTGGAAAAGACTACACAAAGTGGTAAATACTGCCCAGTCCATCATCGGCTCTGACCTTCCTTCCATCGAGGGGATCTATCGCAGTCGCTGCCTCAAAAAGGCTGGCAGCATCATCAAGGACCCACACCATCCTGGCCACACCCTCATCTCCCTGCTACCGTCAGGTAGAAGGTACAGGAGCCTGAAGGCTGCAAAGAACAGGTTCAGGAATAGCTACTACACCACAGCCATCAGGCTATTAAACTCGGCTCGGCCAAAACTCTGAACATTAATAGCCAATAATCTGTTTATTTGCACTTTATCAGTTTAATATGAGGTTATCCACTTTGTTGGCAAAAACAGGAAAGCAGACTATTATCTAAATGGTGGCCGATTAGGAAAAGGGGAGATGCAGCGCGACCTGGGTGTCATGGTACACCAGTCATTGAAAGTAGGCATGCAGGTGCAGCAGGCAGTGAAGAAAGTGAATGGTATGTTAGTTTTCATAGCAAATGGATTTGAGTATAGGAGCAGGGAGGTTCTACTTCAGTTGTATAGGGTCTTGGTGAGACCACACCTGGAGTATTGCGTACAGTTCTGGCCTCCAAATCTGAGGAAGGACATTATTGCCATAGAGGGAGTGCAGAGAAGGTTCACTAGATTGATTCCTGGGATGTCAGGACTGTCTTATGAAGAAAGACTGGATAGACTTGGTTTATACTCTCTAGAATTTAGGAGATTGAGAGGGGATCTTATAGAAACTTACAAAATTCTTAAGAGGTTGGACAGGCTAGATGCAGGAAGATTGTTCCCGATGATGGGGAGGTCCAGGACAAGGGGTCACAGCTTAAGGATAAGGGGGAAATCCTTTAGGACCGAGATGCGAAGGACTTTTTTCACACAGAGAGTGGTGGGTCTCTGGAACTCTCTGCCACAGAGGGTAGTTGAGGCCAGTTCATTGGCTATATTTAAGAGGGAGTTAGATGTGGCCCTTGTGGCTAAGGGGATCAGAGGGTATGGAGAGAAGGCAGGTACGGGATACTGAGTTGATGATCAGCCATGATCATATTGAATGGCGGTGCAGGCTCGAAGGGCCGAATGGCCTACTCCTGCGCCTAATTTCTATGTTTCTATGTTGCTATGTTTCTAATTATTCATGTGTGTATATATTTATGCAATGGTATATGGACACACTGATCTATTCAGTATTCGTGCCTACTATGTTCTGGTGTGCTAAAGCAAAGCAAGAATTTCATTGTCCTATCAGGGAAACACAACAATAAAACTCTCTTGAACTTGAGTTATATAGATGTGTTTCACACTAGCCTGATTTTCCTATCATTATCATTTATCTTATGTTGCTAAATTGGTTGTTTTTTTTCCAATCCACAATTTACTGGGGTTTTTGGCAATACTGTGCAAATTTTCGTTTGATCTAATGTTATCTTTAACTTTGCTTGATAGCTATAGTTGGACCACTTTTCCAGTTGCCAAATAGGTTTTGCAATATTAAAGTGCCAAGCAGTGTCCATCACAAACAAGATAGAATCTAATCATCTACCCTTGACTTCTAATGGCTTTACCATCACCAAATCCCTCACTATCAGCATCCTGTGGGTTATCATTAATCAGAAACATAAATGGACCAGGCGCATAAATAATGTGGCTATAAAACCAGGGGAGAGGGTGGATATCTTGCAGTGAGTGAGTTTCCCTTTGAACACCCAAAAGATTTTCCATCATCTACAAGGCAAAAGTTTGTAGTCTTATTAATCACTCTTCACTTTCCTAAATTAATTCAGATCTAACAACACTCAGAAGCTCAACCCCATCTTTAACAAAGCAAGTCATTACATTAGCATCCCATCCACCAATGAAGAATTTAGTCTCCCACTACCAGCACCATCTACAAAATGCATGACAGCAATTTGTCTTGGCCACACCACTAGCACCTCCCCAACCCATGACCTCTCCAACCAAAGAGGAAAAGGAGAGCAGCTGCAGCGGGGCTCCAGCACATCCCCTCCAGTTACACATCATCCCGATTTGGTTTCATTTATTATTGTCACATATGTCGATTGATGTTGCATGTTAACCAATCACACACCAGCCAGCATCTCTAACTCCACCCCGCTGTATTACTTATACTAACGCTTGTTTTCCAGCATGGACAGTTGGAGCAACCAGGATCTACTGACAACTAATCATCCTTCATGCAGTTAAGTTTCAGTGCTGATTTAAGATGTATTTGAATCACGTACTGAGTCTGGAGGTCATATACGACACATAACAAGGAACATTGAAAAGCTTTATTTGCATGCTATCCAGTCAAAGAAAATCTTTGATCTGCAATCAAGCCACCATAGTGCAAGGCCAATACATTTGATTAAAGACAGTTCAACGGTCTCATTCATCATAATTGAGTCCAATAATTATTTTTCCCAACAGAATTTTGGCAGTACCCTCACCAGAACAACTGCAGCAACTAACGAATGTGGTTCAATGCCAACTTTCCTAGGGCAATAAATACTGACCTCTTCAGTCATTTCCATGATCTGAAACATGAACAGACTGGTAAAAATGGGCTCTAAGCGTTTGGTCAATATAGTTAGAAACCTATCGCTCTCACCAAGTATTGTGCAAATCCATCAGCCTGTTACTGTTGGGACATGAGTAATGAGGTGAAATGCATTGAGGGGTACATGAGATGAATGGTGCTGTTTAGTTTAGTTTAGCGATACAATGCAGAAACAGGTCCTTCGACCCACCGAGTCCGCACTGAGCAGCGATCCCCGCACATTAACACTATCCTACACACTAGGGGCAATTTGGACTTATAACAAGCTCATTAAACTACAAACCTGGACATCTTTAAAGTGTGGGAGGTAACCGAAGATCTCGGAGAAAACCTACGTGGTCATGGGGAGAATGTGCAAACTCCATACAGATAGCTCTCATAGTCAGGTTCGAACCTGGTTCTCTCACACTGCAAGCGCTGTGAGGCAGCAACTCTCCTGCTGTGCCATTGTGTCGCCTTGTTCTTAAGGAATAAACTTTGAAGATGCATTTACTGGCCCTGACCATGAAAAGGCCCATTATTTTCTGCCACCACTAACTGCAAGTAATAGAAATTGATTGAATAACTACCATGGCACATTTCAACTGCTCAATTTACTGTCTATCACCCCTTCTAAAAGCATTGGCTAGATTTAATTCTGACATATGCTAATAACAACTAATACTGCTGATAGCATTATGCTGTTACATGGCAATGTGCAAGCTGCAAGAACTTGGTTTATGACCGGCAACAAGTCAAATAAGCATGATTCAATCACACATTGCAGTCCTGGACCATGTTTTGCAGTATGATCCAATATATTCCCTATAAAGTTTTAAATAGAAGAAAAAAATACAAATAGATGAAATTAATGGAAATACTTTGAATATTTACAGGTGTGAGGGGAAAAAGCAAAGGAACTTCAAACTCATAGCTGTTGTTCACTTTGGCTGCGGCTAGAATCAATTGAAATTCTTTCAAGATAGAAACATAGAAAATAGGTGCAGGAATAGGCCATTCGGCCCTTCAAGCCAGCACCGCCTTTCAATATGATTATGGCTGATCATCCAAAATCAGTACCCCGTTCCTGTGTTTTCCCATGTCCCTTGATTCCATTCTTTCTTGAAAACCTCCCATGAATTGGCCTCCCCTGCCTTCTGTTATTTTTTGTTTTTTTTTAAGGTTAAATTTTATTAGAGGCATGTACATATCATAGTCTGAACCACTATAAACTTTGTTAAACGGTTAATATTAAATATCCAGGATTCCTGGAACTCCGCTACCAATGTAGCTGGGGTCTTCATTTATTGGTTACATATTAACATTGACTCTAATTATTATTATTTTTTTTTAATAGATAGAAAAAATAAAGAAAAAGAAAAGAAAATTAGAAAAATAGAATAAACTGTCCATAATACAACTTGGAGATTGGTCCGTAGGTAAGAAAACATAACTATTCATCTAGTCCTGGGTTCAAGCTTCCGTCAGGTATCAGCCCATTCTACCCCTTCAAATAATCTATGAACAGAGACCATATTCTAGTAAATAATTCTGGTTTCTCTTCTGTGACAGAGAATTCCATAGATTCACAACTCTCTGGGTGAAAAGGTTTTTCCTCATCTCAGTCCTATTAGAGGCAAGCTGTATCACTTGAAAGGAAGTAGATTTTGGTATTTTAGTTCACCTTATAGGAGCAAAAAGATAAAGAGAACCAGACACTTTTGCTGGTCTTTTATACCCTGCTCTGGAGAAACTGGAAAAACTCAGTAGTAGTGGAGTTGGGGATGGCATCAAACAGGAAATTAGAAATGCGTGCAACAAAGGTAAAACAGTTATAATAGGTGACATCAATCTACGTATAGATTGGGTGAATCAAATTGGCAGGGGTGCTGAGGAAGAGGATTTCTTGGAATGTATGTGGGATAGTTTTCTAAACCAACATGTAGAGGAACCAACGTGAGAGCAGGCTATTCTAGACTGGGTATTGAGTAATGAGGAAGGGTTAGTTAGCAGTCTTGTTGTGCGTGGGGCCCCTTGGGCAAGAGTGGCCATAATATGGTTGAGTTCTTCATTAGGATGAAGAGTGACATAATTAATTCAGAAACAAGGGTTCTGAACTTAAAGAAAGGTAACTTTGAAGGTATGAGACGTAAATTGGCCAAGATAGACTGGCAATTGATTCTTAAAGGGTTGACAGTGGATGTGCAATGGAAGGCATTTAAAGACTGCATGGATGAACTACAACAATTGTTCATCCCAGTTTGGCAAAAAAAAAAATCAGGGAAGGTATCCGTGGATTACAAGGGAAATCAGGGATAGTATCAAAACAAAAGATGAAGCATACAAATTAGCCAGAAAAAACAACCTACCAGAGGACTAGGAGAAATTCAGAGTCCAGCAGTGGAGGACAAAGGGCTTAATTAGGAAAGGGAAAATAGATTATGAAAGAAAACTGGCAGGGAACATAAAAACTGACTGCAAAAGTTTTTATAGATAGGTGAAGAGAAAAAGATTAGTTAAAACAAATATAGGCCCCTTGCAGTCAGAAACATGGGAATTGATCATGGGGAACAAGCACATGGTAGACCAATTGAATAACTACTTTGGTTCTGTCTTCACTAAGGAGGACATAAATAATCTGCCGGAAATAGCAGGGGACTCCAGAGTACTCATGGAGTGGCCACTTTAAAAATTATCACTAATGCATCCACTATTTCAGTGGCTACTCCTTGAGTTCTCTGGGATGCAGTCAATCTGGCCCTGGGGATTTATCGGCCTTTAATCCATTCAATTTACCCAACACGACTTCCCGGCTAACCTGGATTTGACTCATTTTCTCCATCTTATTTGATACCTTCAAACTCTTTCGATTCTGGAGTAGTTCCTGAGGATTGGAGGGTAGCTAATGTAACATTATTGAAGGACATTATTGCCATAGAGGGAGTGCAGCGAAGGTTCACCAGACTGATTCCTGGGATGTCAGGACTGTCTTATGAACAAAGACTGCATAGACTCGGTTTATACTCTCTAGAATTTAGGAGATTGAGAGGGGATCTTATAGAAACTTACAAGATTCTTAAGGGGTTGGACAGGCTAGATGCAGGAAGATTGTTCCCGATGTTGGGGACGTCCAGGACAAGGGGTCACAGCTTAAGGATAAGGGGGAAATCCTTTAGGACCGAGATGAGAAGGAATTTTTTCACACAGAGAGTGGTGGGTCTCTGGAATTCTCTGCCACAGAGGGTAGTTGAGGCCAGTTCATTGGATATATTTAAGAGGGAGTTAGATGTGGCCCTTGTGGCTAAGGGGATCAGAGGGTATGGAGAGAAGGCAGGTACGGGATACTGAGTTGGATGATCAGCCATGATCATATTGAATGGCGGTGCAGGCTCGAAGGGCCGAATGGCCTATTCCTGCACCTAATTTCTATGTTTCTATGTTTCTATGTAACCTCACTTTTTTAAAAAAGGAGGGAGAGAGAAAACGGGGAATTACAGACCAGTTAGTCTAACATCGGTAGTGGAGGAAATGCTAGAGTCAGTTATTAAAGATGGGATAGCAGCGCATTTGGAAAATGGTGAAATCATTGGACAAAGTCAGCATGGATTTACGAAAGGTTAATCATGTCTGACGAATCTTATAGAATTTTTCGAGGATGTAACTAATAGAGTGGATAAGGGAGAACCAGTGGATGTGTTACATCTGGAATTTCAGAAGGCTTTCGACAAGGTCCAACGTAAGATATTAGTATACAAACATAAAGCTCACAGTATTGGGGGTTCAGTATTGATGTGGATAGAGAACTGGCGGGCAGACAGGAAGCAAAGGGTAGGAGTAAACGGGTCCTTTTCAGAATGGCAGGCAGTGACTAGTGGGGTACCGCAAGGCTCAGTGCTGGGACCCCAGCTATTTACAATATATATTAATGATTTGGACGAGGGAATTGAATGCAACATCTCCAAATTTGCGGATGACACGAAGCTGGGGGGCAGTGTTAGGTGTAAGGAGGATGCTAGGAGGCTTCAAGGTGACTTGGATAGGTTGGGTGAGTGGGCAAATGCATGGCAGATGCAGTATAATGTGGATTAATGTGAGGTTATCCACTTTGGTGGCAAAAACAGAAGGGTAGACTATTATCTGAATGGTGGCCGATTTGGAAAAGGGGAGATGCAACAAGACCTGGGTGTCATGGTACACCAGTCATTGAAAGTAAGCATGCAGGTGCAGCAGGCAGTGAAGAAAGCAAATGGTATGTTAGCATTCATAGCAAAAGGATTTGAGTATAGGAGCAGGGAGGTTCTACTGCAGTTGTACAGGGTTTTGGTGAGACCACACCTGGAGTATTACGTACAGTTTTGGTCTCCAAATCTGAGGAAAGACATGCTTGCCATAGAAGGGGTACAGAGAAGGTTCACCAGACTGATTCCTTGGATGTCAGGATGAGGAAAGACTGGATAGACTCGGCTTGTACTCGCTAGAATTTAGAAGATTGAGCGGGGATCTTATAGAAACTTACAAAATGCTTAAGGGGTTGGATAGGCTGGATGCAGGAAGATTGTTCCAGATGTTGGGGAAGTCCAGAACAAGGGGTCACAGTTCAAGGATAAGGGGGAAGTCTTTTAGCACCGAGATGAGAAAAACATTTTTCACACAGAGAGTGGTGAGTCTCTGGAATTTCTGCCACAGAAGGTAGTTGAAGCCAGTTCATTGGCTATATTTAAGAGGGAGTTAGATGTGGCCCTTGTGGCTAAAGGGATCAGGGGGTATGGAGAGAAGGCAGGTACGGGATACTGAGTTGAATGATCAGCCATGATCATATTGAATGGTGGTGCAGGCTCGAAGGGCCGAATGGCCTACTCCTGCACCTATTTTCTATGTTTCTATGTTTCTATGTAATGCTGGACCAAGAGGCTGAAGAAGAATTACCTACTTGTGTTAGTTTTAAACAAACCACCTCCTTATCTTGGTAACATGTCTTCCTGTTCAAAACTTTCCCACTGGTGAAAACATCTGAACATTTACTCTGTTATGCCCTCGTAGGATTTCAAATAGATCGCCCCTCGTTCTTCTAAGTTCCAAAGAATACCAATCTAACTTATTTTGTTAATCATGACAGGACAGTCTCCTCATCCCAAGAATTAGCCAAGTGAACATCTTCATTCGTTAAAATATCCTTTCTTAAACGTGGGGACAAAACTGTACAGCGCCTCACCAATACTTCATATAATAGTAACAGCGCTTCTTTATTTCCAACTCTAACCAACCTCTCGCAATAAAAACAAATTTGCCATTTGCCTTCCAAATAACGATGCATCTGCCTGATAGTTTTCTGTGTTTTAAGCAGAAGAACACCCTTTTCCTTCTGTACTATCATTTGCAATCCCTTTCTATGTAGACAGTTGTCTGCCATTAATTTCCTTTTGACTTCAGACTTTACTACATTAAACTGCGTTTGCCAAGTTTTCATCCATTCACTCACTATATCCTTTTGCAGAGTTCAAATATTCTAATTTCTTTCTCTTCTATCTATGTTTATCGCACCAAAACAACATGGATACCTTACACCAGTGTTTATTTTGTGAAAACATGCACAATTTCAAATGTTTAAAAAACATCAAATGTACTGATCAATTTAGGCGGTCTTAAATATTAGGATTGTCATCTGATAGGCAGCTTATAGGATGACAATCTGTCATAGACACCAATAGTAAGGAACAATAGGCATATCGGCACCTTTTTGTCCACAAAAACAGCACTGCCTTACATTCTGCTCCTTCCTTCAAGAAATTAATATAAATACCAAATATCAATACCAAGAACTGAACCTCATAGCATCCTACATGTTACATCCTCCCAGCCTGAAGAGAGCCTGCTTTTTCTGTCTCTGTATTCTTTGTGATAGCCAGTCTTTAATCTATATTATCACACTTCCCCAAATAAGCATTGTAGCACTCTTCACTCCATCTCCTAATGCTACACCTAGCAACCAATTTCATGCCATACCTTGGTCAATCTTCACATGTGGCACCTGTGCAACCTTTATGAGTACATTTTGGAACCATCTCACTAAACAACCATTGACCAGCTTCCTACATTCTTGCCACAATGCTGGTGAGCAATTATGAAGAAAGACAAGAAGGTGGTTGACTGTCCATTCAGGTTCTCCCCATCTCCCATTAGGCAAGAGGTGTAGAAGTGTGAAAACTCACACCTCCAGATTCAGAGACAGTTTCTTCCCAGCTGTTATCAGGCAACTGAACTATTCTAGTAACAACTAGAGAGCAGTTATGAGCAACTATCTACCTCATTGGAAACCCTTGGACTATCTTTAATCGGACTTTACTGAACATTATATTGCACTGAACATTATTCTCTTGATCCTGTATCTGTACACTGTGGACGGCTCAATTGTAATCATGTATTGTGTTTCTGATGACTGATTAGCACACTACAAAAGCTTTTCACTGTACCTCAGTACACGTGACAATAAACTAAACTAAATTAAACTCAGTTCTCTGCGATGTGCATTGTCAAGAACATTGTGAATGGCCAAACTGATACCACCTGTTATAACCTTGTCAACCTAAAACAACATCCTCAATAAATGCTATACATGCGTTGACTTGTGTCACTTATTGCTGTTGAAACTGGAGATACTGTTCCATTGACACTCTAAGTACAACTTTGTGATCTACCCTCCTTACCCCGTTGCCTTTCAGCCATGCACTGTTCTGTGCTGTTGTTGGTACAATCACTGGCAGCTTCCAACACAAAAGAGAAACATTTCCATATTTTATTGTCTTCTTGAAATCAATAAAACTAAACAACCGCCTCTGGCAAAAATCAGGAGTCCAATGTTCTGAACTACTCTCAAAGTTCAGCCAAAACAGGTGTTAAAATGGCTTTAAAAATTCCTGGCAACTAAAAACAATTTTCTAACTGTTTATCCTAATAGGTGTGGGAACTCTTAAGATGGTATTGTCTCTGCCAGCTTTCTGAAGGCTGCTGGCATGATTTTCTGGATGGATACAGGAAAGTGCAAGTTAGAAGGCCACCAGGCATCAGCTGAATGAATGGTGCTAATTTAAGCAGATGATTTCCAGTAGCACATTACCGAAGGTATTGTTCATTGCAACTGGCCAGCGGATCCCTTACTGTCTGACATTATTGATAGATAACATCTGTCATTTATTCTGCACATGTCTGGTGTGGATCAGTCAATTGTAAAATTCACAGAATCATACAGACCGGAAACAGACCATTTTGCCCACTAAATCTGTGCTGACCATCAAACCACCCATTTTTACATAATTCTTACTCTATCCTATTTTATTCTCCCCACCTTACTGACAATTCCACCCCTCTCCCCAGATTCAACACCAAGGCCATTTATAGTGCTAAATTAACCTGCATACTCTTGCAATGTGGGTGGAAACCAGAGCACCCAGAGTCCACTGCTGAACTTACACTTGGAAAATTGGCATGATGTCAAAGCATTTTGGCTCCAATGTTTTTCTGAAGAAACAGCAATTTGTTCTATTTCATTCCAGAGTTTGCATCTGCTTTTTCAGTTTATTTCATTTAGACCACAAAAATAACAAAAACTAAATTTATGATAAGTTTTGTGATTTCAATAGAATTTGGCTTGTCAGTATTATATACAATAGGAAACAGAGATATCCTTTCTTCTTAGTGTGGCAAATAAGAATGATTCAAAACTGTTCATCTATTAATGTATAACTGTTTATTTTCACATATATTCTAAACAGTGTCAGTACTTCCGGTGATCCATATCGATATAAACAAGCTTGTCCAATGTATCTGGAGCACTATGAGTGACTGCATGGGTCTGTTTGTCATCACTGCCTTGGTCCAACCATGGACTAAAGAGCTGAATTCCAGAAGTGAGATAACCAGAGTGACTGACCTTGACATCAGCACAACAGTAAACTGATTTGGCATAAGAGGGCCCTCATGAAATTGTAGCCAATGGGAACTGAGTGGAGAACTCTCAAGTGGCTGCATCGCATGTTCGACAATGGTTGTAGTTGTTTGGTGACAATTATCCAGCCCCAGGACAGCGCCACAGAATATTCCATCAGCGACCGTTCCAAGCTCAGCCTGCTGCTGCTTCTTCAATAGTCTTCATTTCAGTCATCAGTTCTAAAGTGGATGATTGTATGAAATTACAGTGCTCATTTCACTCGTAACTCCTCAGAAAATAAAGCAAACCACGACCATATTCAAAAGGCCGAAACACTCAGTGACGTTGAGGTACACAACTGAAGATGAGTCTGATTGGAGCAAATTCACCGAGTAGTCATCCCCAAGAATACCAAATGTCAATTGTAGTGCAAAACATTCGGGATTGTAACATCCAGTCCTACTAATCAATCTGAACATCTGGATCAAACCAGTGACCGCTGCGAAAGGGCAGCTGACAACCAGGGAAAGACCTAGTGATGGCCTTGAGAGACTGCTGACCGGAGGGAATAGACCCCACCGTGGCTGGCATGGGCTAGCTCCTCATGCCAGCAGGATTCATCGCTAATCAGCGTTTTGGATCCACCCTTATATTGCTATGGAAGGAATTGACTATGAATAAGAGAACTAGCACAGCAATTGACAGAGCAGCAGCAGGACACAAGCTAAGAAGCTGCATCTGTGGCTTAGAAAAAAAAACATCAGAGAAGGGTCTCAAGATCCACCAGGGCAGGAAAAAGTGCCTGGGAGAGCTTGGTGAGGGGCCTCACATTGACCATGACTTTCTAAGAGGTAGGCAAAATCAGTCGAGTGAAGCCCAGTGGCAGGTTGACCACCACAGTCCACAGGGTATCAGCACCCCAGGAGAAGCTCAACCAAGTACTGTCCCACCAACGGACACGAGTCCAGAGCCCAAATGGCCACAGTCAGCGGTAAAGAGGAAGATGGAAGGAAAAAAGCCGAACGGAGCAGTCACTGGTTGTGGCTGAAGAGAAAAGATGCTGTCTGGGCTGCCACGTGACCATCTAGAGGCTAACCATAAGACACACACCCAGGTCTCATCACCCTGCGGTGGGCCAGCCTCGACTGAGGGTGTCTTGTGATAAAAGGCCGAAACACCCAGTGTCGTTGAGGTGCACAACTGAAGATGTGTCTGATTGGTAGCAAAATCACCTAGTGGTCATACCCAAGAATACAATGTCAATTGTAATGAAAAACCTTCGGGATTGTAACACCCAGTCCTACTAATCAATCAGAAAGACCTAAGTTACCATCAGGCCTGAATTGAACTATAACAAGTAACAATTGTGTCCTAGAAGTGGCCCACATGTCCATGGAGGGAGCAAGTCCAAGCCTTTTACTTGAGGTTATGTGACAAGAGCCTGCATTGTGCTGATTGTGAGACTGTGGATCCACAGGGAAAGGTCAAATAGTTGTGATGTGTGGGTTCATTCCCACACGGCTTATGTGCTTGAACATTGCATTAGCTAGGAGCATGTTAGATCAGATGCTGGTATGGCTGTCCACCTGTTCCACTACTGAATTCAACACTGACTCCATATAGGTGGAGCCTGGTGAGACAAATGTTTCCATTCAATGGGAAGCAAATTGCAAACAGTAGGGTGGCACGGTGGCGCAGCGGTAGAGTTGCTGCCTTACAGCACCAGCAGTGCCAGAGACCTGGGTTCGTTCCCGACTACGGGTGCTGTCTGTACGGAGTTTGCACGTTCTCCTGTGACTGCCTGAGTTTTCTTTGGTTTCCTCCCACACTCCAATGACATACAGTTATGTACAGTAGGTTCATTGGCTTGGTGTGTGTGTAAATTGTCCCTAGTATGTAGTAAGATGGTGTTAATGTGTGCGGGGATCATTGGTTGCCGTGGACTCGATGGGCCGAAAGGCCTGTTTCCGTGCTGAATATATAAAGTAAAAGTAGTGAGTTTCACTGCAAGACTTTTAAAAATTAAGATTTATTTTGTAGAAACACTTCAAAGAAAAGTGAGGGAGCCATCCCCTACATATCCCTCCCCCCTCCCTACGTTCAGCATCGTAGGTTTTCTTCAGCAGCTAATTCATCCATTGTGAACACACTTCTGGCAGTCTCTCCAGTTGGCAATGGGTTTGATGGCAAGACAGGGAACCCAACACAGAGTTCCGCATCATGTTGTGGTTGGCACATGTCAGTGAGCTGAGATCCCTGTGGTGAGTGTGTGATGTGGGGAGAAGAATGAAACATTTCAAAATAAGCTGGCAAAGAGTGGGTTTCATTTCATGATTTGAAATTATTACTTCTGGTCAATTTTTATTGTCAATTTCAAAATTCAGAGTTCTAGGTCAGACGTGGCCGTGACTTCCAGACAATGGAGTCCTTGAGACACTGCTGGAGATATCATCTGGCTTCAACTGAGATCCTGAGCTTTGCCACTGATGGGGACATAAGTTTTGAGGGACGTCCTGCTAGTTTACATATTTCAGCTCCAATGTAATGGTTATGCTGTATAATGAGTAAACTATCATGCTGTGAAAAATAATTAGCTTTTATTGTTATGATAGTATTTTTTTGGTTGCTCCATCATTTTTGGGAGCAATGTTCTGCCCAGTAGGTAATGAATTCTGTCTTGCTGGTCAACTTAAAAGATCGACGCTGGTGTTGCAGTCTCTACTGTGCTTGTTGATGAAAGCACTGGGATGGCAAAGTGCAAAACATGATGGGCCTTTTCTTTTACCCACTGAGCTTTCTATTTCCCATAGAGTAATTGAGAGACAGCACAAAAACAGACCCTTCGGTCTATATAGTCCACTCCGGCAATCAACTAACCACACACGAATCCCAGGTTCCTCCAGATTCCACCACTCCCCTACACACTGGGGCAAGCTGCAATGGCCAATTAGCCTGGCAATATGCATGGGTTTGGGAAGTGCGAAGAAACTGGAGGAAACGCACGCAGTCACCAGGAGAACATGCAAGGTAGCATTGTTGATGTTGATGCAGGATGGCCTTTCTGCTTTGGGTGGAAAGACTGCTTCCCACTTTTAGAGGGATTTGAGTCACAGGCAATGCTGTGGTAACTGTGCAGTAAAAATGTTGTCAAGAGAGTCACGGCCAGTAATGATGAGATCCAGCTGATGCCAATGTCCTAACATTGGATGTTTTCAAGGCACCTGATGGCATGATTTATTCTGAAAGTGTATTCGTTACACAGAGCTCATGGCGGCATCCGAACTCAAGTAGTCTCTGTCTACTTCCATTTATTTCCTGTGCTGTGATGTCTGAGACAATGGGCTATATGTCATGGCCTGTTCCTACTCTTGCATTGATGATCCCCAGTAGATAAAGGTGTTCTGTCCGAGTAATTTCACTGATGAAAGAGTCAAGCTCCTTGTAAAACTGATCTTTGGTCTCAGTAATCGAACACAACGTTGAAACAAGGATATTCATGAAGCTCACTGAAGTTGAATATTTTGAACATTTATTGGGGATATGATCAAGAGCGTTGAGTTTCTCTGAGCAAGCCGTACACTTTGCTTGCTTACTTTCTTTGAATCCCTTGGCAGATGCCATATTTTTCTTCTCTTGATCCGTTTTTGTCTCTTCGAAGCAGCCTATCGGGTTCTGTGTCAACCACGAACATCTCACAGGTATTGTTGAACAGCTGCAGTCATTCTACATGACAGGGTATTGTATTATTATTATTATTATTATTATTATTATTATTATTACTATTATTATTACTATTATTATTACTATTATTATTAGTAGTAGTAGTAGTAGTAATAATATTTCAGTACAAAATGAAGCTCTTTCGCCCATCAAGTTCTACTGGCTCCCAATAGAACATTCCCATTGGTCTAATTTCCCCATTTAATTCCCTCTAACCTGCAGCTTTTCACTGACACACGTCCATCAGCCATCTTTAATCCTTTTGCCACCTATTCATTCTAGGGTCAATTGTATATGTTGATTGTGTTACCAGCATGTCTTTGGGATATGGAAGGAAGACAGAGTACCCGGAGAATAGTGAACATGTAAATTCAATTTTCCAAGCAAAGAGCTGGCATCTTCTTTTGTTTTGCTGGTGTGCCGGTTGTAATGGATGTGGTCCACACGTTGACCAAAAACTCTGAAGTCAAAGCATTCACTAAAACTGGAACATGGCTTGCTTTTCTCATTGGTACTACTAGCCAGAGGTGTCGGCTGAAAGGGGGAAGTGCATAAGGACACTGACATGCAAAACCCAGCAGTGAGTGGCACACTAACTTTCTTAACCCACTGACTGCATACATCCTATTATCCTGTGATATACTTAAACTGAGTGTTGCTGTGTTTCGACTGCTTGTTCACAATACGTACAGATCACAATAAAGGAATCAATTAAATTGTGCAAAACCATGGGTGTAAATAGAAGTATTATCTTTCTTAATGATACTTTGACAGGAGTCGATGTCTCCCATGGGGCCAATATATATTGCCTTTCAGTAATAGCACCCTGGATTCAGTTAGTGGCTCAGTTATTTTCCAACAGAAATTAAGAGTCATCTGCAATGATGAACCTGGAGTGAAGTTTAGGCCAGACAGAGTAGGAATAGGAAACTTTCTATCCTGAATGATCATCGTGACCCAGATGGTTTTCACAAAGTACCAGTAGTTTCATGTTTACCATTACTGATATTAGCATTTACTTGATTACTTCTAATGGTACTTTAAGTCATGTCTCCAGATCACAGTCCAGATCTCTGGTTACTAATGTGGTTACAACCGCTACTTTGCCCCTCTGCATTTATAAAGGACTACAAACCATTATGCTGTTATATTAGGCTACACTTTGCAATCCAAGTTGTTAAATTATGTAACAGCTCAAAATTATTAATGTGATGTCATTTTCTGATATGTATGTGGTTTGAATTACGGTTAGATGCCAAACACAAGAGCATAATGATTCCCTGGTGTGCTATTTTTGGGAATGTTCAGTCATGCATTTGAAGTCAATGGGGGAGAAACTTGCCTTTGGTTGTGAGCACTGAACATGTGCAAGAGCATGAGCTGCCAGTAGTGCTCACTGCCACATTGGCATCACTATTACAGACCATTCGGAGGAGAGGATATCAAGTAACCAATACTCTCACCATAACCGGTGATGATTTTCTCTCCTGCACGTGCCTTTCTCAATCACACATTTTCAACCAAAACATAAGAACCAAGAGTGCTAATCGGATAAATGGAGCTTTTAGCCAGATTGAAGACTAAAAGCATCATGGATGAAATGGGCTCTAAGAAAGGAGAGAGGGAAGTCGGAGAGGCTTGTAATTTCCAGGGAATACGCTCAAGGCAGCTGTAATTATTGATGGTCTGAATAGAATCAAATCCTGGGGCAATGAAAGCAGCAGAAATGTACCTAAACTGTGCAAAAATATGTGCCAGGTATCTGCAGTGCCAATGCCAAGTCATAGTTAGGAAAACACAAAGTGCTGAAGGAACTACGTACATCAAGCAGCATCTGGGGAGGGAATGGAAGACAACATTTCAGTTTGAACAAGGCTCGTCATCCAAAACATTGTCTGTCCCTTCCCTCCCTAGATGCTACCTGACCCACTGAGTTCTTCCGGCATTTAATGTTTTGTTCAAGATTCCACCGGAGTGAGGCCACACACAAATTGGAGGAACAGTACCTAATTTTCGCTTGGGCAGCTTACAACCCAGCTATATGAACATTGATTTATCTGATTTCAAGTACCTCCTGCATTCCCTCCCCTCTCCACTCCCCCCCCCCCCCACTCCCCCCCCCCCCCCCCCTCTAGTCACCCTACCAGTTCCACTGTTCGCATCCTAGTATCCCTCTAGTTATCACATCTTCCCCAGCCAAAAGGGTCTGATCCGAAACGTCACCTATTCTTTTTCTCCAGATGCTGTCTAACCTACTGAGTTACCACAGCATTTATGTCTATCTTCCAGCTTCTACTGTCTCTTGTGCCATCATAGTTAGGAGCCCTTTTCCTTACTCAGAATTAGCCATCACTTGAACTTAGCAGTTAGGAAAGACACAATATATTGCAGCTTGAAGGGCTGATAATTGTCTACTTCTACATGGATGCAAGTAGCTGGTGGAAAGATTGGTTGTGAGATACAAGGCTGATCCTAGTTGCTATGAATATGGGTAGACAGCTCCTGCAGGGATCCTAAAGATATTTTTAACATTTTACTTTTTCTTAAATAGCCTGCAACATTCCATTTAGAAACCACAGGTCAAGCTACTGAGCACTTAGCAAAATAACCAGAGGCAAATCACCTGCCTGTTGTGCACTCAAATTGCAACCCAAGCTCTAGAACTGATCAGAAACCTAAATTAGCATTTTCACAAAATGTCTTGCCTGTTTTAGCTTAGTTCTTTTCCAATAATTTTAACATCATACACAGTATCACCATGTAAGAAGAGAACCAACAGGATAATTTCACAAACTTATGCTTGCCTATGGCTATCCTTTGAGCTAAATCATTTCCAGGTATTTTATCAAAACATGCATAAACCAACGTTCTTTGGCTTGGGAATTATAAACTGCCATTGGTTGCTTCAGTTTGAAACCCATGCAGACGGTGTTGTTGGTGTTCCAGATAGTCAAGAAATAGCCACAACAAAATGGAGCAAAAATACAGAGGCAGCATTCTCAGGCAGTATTAGCCACAATAAAAAGGAACAGAAACTGGTCTGGTTTCAGCTCAAACAATCATGACTGATATGACGTTTGGTCGACAGAATCAAGGTCAGGCAGGTTCTTACGAATGCGAAAACAGGAAGAGAGGAGTTAATATTTTTACAGATGACGGCCTTTTCACACGAATCATTAACATTGACGATATTCTCTCCAGGGAAGAGGCATGGACCTGGTCGTGGATTGTCAGTTTTTCCCACACAGTGAAGAGGTATTGCATGGGGTTCAAGCCCTGGAGTGCCCACAACATTAAAAGTATCAAGTGTATTAGAAGTAGCAGCACATGGACCTTGCATTGTCATTTACGTACAAGCTTTGTGATTGGCCTTGCCTCGACAATCTTCTACCATGACAAGAGGGGGAGATTGGTGTGGAGACTAGAAAGGTTGTGTGTTGTGCAGGGAAGGGGTGGTGATGGTTAGCCCATGGTTAGAAAAAGAGAGATCGAATGACGTTCATGAGGCGACGTTGGGTGAGAAGATTGCAGCTCACAGTTGTAAGAAGATCAGAATGGGCTGGAGAGTAGATGCTGGGCCAAATGATCAGGACCAGGAAGGAAATTCTTTCTGGTGGCGATGAAGTGCTTTGAGAGGTTGATCATGGCGAAAATCAACTCCTAGCTCGACAAAAACCTGGACCCACTGCAGTTCGCTTACCGCCACAACAGATCAACGGTGGATGCGATCTCGCTGGCTCTCCACTCCGCTCTGGACCACTTGGACAACAAAAACCCATATGTCAGGCTGTTATTTATTCATTACAACTCAGCATTTAATACTATCATCCCCTCCAAGCTGGTTACCAAATTCGCAGAACTGGGTCTCTGCGCATCCCTCTGCAATTGGATCCTCGACTTCCTCATTTACAGACCACAGTTCGCTCGTATTGGTGGAAATGTGTCAGACTTGATAACAATCAGCACGGGAGCACCTCAAAGCTGCGTGCTCAGCCCCCTGCTGTACTCACTCTATACTCATGACCAAAGATTATAGAGGAGCAAGATGCGCCACTCAGTGGAAAAGGGGTAGTATCACACGTGTGATTGTCAACGCCATATTAGCGGACCAGAGATGGTGTCGACCATCTTTGGTGTCGACTATGGCATCTGCATCATTGGGAAACCAGGCTTCTCTATAATCTTTGTCTCTCGATCTCCCGCTGTGCAATCCACTCCAAAGCTACAGAGCAGTTGCAAGCAAAGATTATAGAGGAGCAAGATGCATTAGAAAGTTATTAGATTTATTTGTAATAGATCTTTACTTACCTCTCGATCCCTCTCTATCCCCTCTCTTCTCGCTATCTCCCTCTCTTCTCTCGATCACCCTCTCTTTTTTCTATCGCTCTCTCTCCCCTCTCGATCGCTCTCTCTCCCCTCTCGATCTCTTTCTTTCCCCTCTCGATCTCTTTCTCTCCCCTCTCGATCTATCTCTCTCCCCTCTCTTCTCGATTTCCCTCTCTCCCTCCCTTCCCTCTGTGTGAGAGTTGGCATCCCTGCTATGCCTTCGGCCCAAAAGAGGATAGAAATAAATTACATAATGGTCTTTGTAAGAAGATTTTAATAAGCTCTTCTATCTGTTCCACCATATATTTATATGAATGTGTGTTTGTGTGTGCCTGTAATTTTGTGCACAGTGTGTGTTAAAGCAATACAAGGGAAGCTGCACAATGCAATGCAAGGGAAGCTACGCAAAGGTGGGGGCTGGGGAGGAAAGATGCGAGGGAAATGGGGGAACAGGGGGAAAAGGGAGGGGGAGAGGGAAGGGAGGGAGAGAGAGGGAAGGAGGGAGAGGGGAGGGGGAGGGAGATAGAGGGAGATCGAGAGAAAGGGGAGAGAGAGATCGAGAGAAGAGGGGAGAGAGAGATCGAGAGGGGAGAGAGAGGGATCGAGAGAACGGGAGAGAAGAGAGTGAGAGAGAGATCGAGAAAAGAGAGGGGAGAGAGATCGAGAGAAGAGAGGGAGAGAAAGATCGGGAGAAGAGGGGGGAGAGAGGGGAGAGAGAGAAGAAAGGGGAGAGAGGGATCGAGGAGAGAGAGAGAAGAGAGGGAGAGAGAGATCGAAAGAGAGGGAGAGAAAGATCGAGAGAAGAGAGGGAGAGGGAGGGATCGAGAGAAGAGAGGGGAGAGAGAGAAGAGATGGAGAGAGAGATCGAAAGAGAGGGAGAGAAAGATCGAGAGAAGAGAGGGAGAGAGAGGGATCGAGAGAAGAGAGGGAGAGAAAGATTGAGAGAAGAGAGGGAGAGAAAGATCGAGAGGGGGAGAGAGAGGGATCGAGAGAAGAGAGGGGATAGAAAGGGATCGAGAGGTAAGTAAAGATCTATTACAAATAATTCTAATAACTTTCTAATGCATCTTGCTCCTCTATAATCTTTGTTTACAACTGCTCTGTAGCTTTGGAGCGGCAATCCGCCAAAATGGCGGCCGTGATGTTCCGTTACGTACTACACACCAGTCGATTGGATTTCCACTGAGTGGCACATCTTGCTCCTCTATAATCTTTGCTCATGACTGCGTAGCTGGTCATAGTGCGAACTCCATCATCAAATTTGCTAACGACACCACTGTTGTGGGACGTATCACTGATGGGGATGAGTCAGAGTATAGAAGAGAGATCGAGCGACTGTCCATATGGTGTCAGCACAATAACCTGGCCCTCAACACCAGCAAAACCAAGGAACTGATTGTGGACTTTGGAAGGAGTAGGATGGGTTATATCAACGGGTCAATGGTTGAAAGGGTCAAGAGCTTCAAATTTCTGGGGGTGCACATCTGTGAAGATCTTTCCTGGTCCAAGAACACAGATGCAATTATTAAGAAAGCACATCAGCGCCTCTACTTCCTGAGAAGATTACGGAGAGTCGGTCTGTCAAGGAGGACTCTCTCTAACTTCTACAGGTGCACTGTAGAGATCTTGCTGACCGGTTGCATCGTGGCTTGGTTCAGCAACTTGAGCGCCTTGGAGAGGAAAAGACTACAAAAAGTAGTAAGCACTGCCCAGTCCATCATCGGCTCTGACCTTCCTTCCATCGAGGGGATCTATCACAGTCGCTGCCTCAAAAAGGCTGGCAGCATCATCAAGGACCCACATCACCCTAGCCACACACTCATCTCCCTGCTACCTTCGGGTAGAAGGTACAGGAGCCTGAAGACTGCAACGACCCAGTTCAGGAACAGCTACTTCCCCACAGCCATCAGGCTATTAAACTTGGCTCGAACAAAACTCTGAACATTAATAACCCATTATCTGTTATTTGTACTTTATCAATTTATTCATTCATGTGTGTATTTATGTATATAATTGTAGTCAATGCCTACTATGTTCTGTTGTGCTATGCAAAGAAAGATTTTCATTGTCCTGTCAGGGACACATGACAATAAACTCTTTTGACTTTGACTTGACTTTGAAATTAAAGATTGGTCAAGGAGGAGTTTGGGGAAAAGGAGTAGTAAAGTTTGAGTAATGGTGAGAAGATTGAGTGAGGGATGGGAGAGGATCTGTTGGTGGTTGGGATAGGAGACGTCCAAGGAAGCTAGGAGGACATCTGAAGGGACTGAGGTCCAGCTTTGCCCCATCTCTTTTCCAGCTTTGGTAAAATCTAGTATCTTCCTGAGCTTAAGTGAACATCACAGGATATGCAGTCAAAGATAAGTTTATTTTATTCACATTTTACATTACAGTCATAACAAATTGTATCTGTAAATGTCTGACCGTATGGCTTTGCTTGCTACCAGTAATAGGATTACCAAAACACGGGGTATGAGGACAACCATTGAAGATTTTTAAAAAACAGGAACTTACCAAGGAAAATCAATATGCCCTGGAATAATCCACACTGTTGGACTGCGTGGCAGTGGCCCAAATAGAAACAGGTCATGTTATGCTGCTGTGGGCTTTAGCTCCCTGATTAAGACCTTGGTCCACCATCGATGTCTGTAATCATTGTTTGCTTGGTGATAATTTTTTTTTAAAGTATTAAACATGTGCTGCTCACCAATTAATGTGACCTCATTTGCTCATCAGCCTTTGTACATATGCATGCCATATTCATGTGGACAGCATGACCATTTACAGATGCACGCTCACAAACTTGTAAAATATCCAATCATTTTTAGTAAATAGGTCCCTAATAAAATTCTACTCCATTCTGCAAAAAACTTGTGGCATTAAAAAAAAACATTTTAAAGACTAATATTTTTTTTTGATTGTAGCTTCTCTGAAAGAATCTGGAAAATTTCCATGGTAAACCAGCAGAATGTACATGCAGGAGATTAGCAAAGCATTTGAGTTGCTAGGCCTGACACTAGATATCTTTTTGTGTACACATCACAGTTTGTTTGAACAACTGAGGGGGTGGAGCAATTATGCTCAATGGAATTAATGATTCACATGAAGGTTCACCAACCCCTAACACATAATGTAAAAACACATTTTTGTCTCCACGATTCAGAAGGCAGAAGAAAGCAGATTAAGCCAACTTCAAAATAGGTGAGATGTCACCTCCAGTGACCATTGAACATTTAATGTTAACTACTAAACAGCAATGTGTACATGATCCATCTGTGACCTCGCTGCTGTTACTGCTCTCGAAATATAATATTGTTAAAAGATTGTTGGCTTGCCTTTGACTCAATATAGCTCACTGTTAACCAGAAAGGAATTGTAAGTTGAAACCTGAATTAAAAATCTTGCAAAGGATAAAGGACAACTTGATCTTAAAAAGCTATGTGACATCATTACACAGGCATTTTATTACTTGAATAAAACACATTTAGCAGTCTTGCTTGTGATTTGGAAAAGTTTTCAATGTCCAGGATATTTCTGTTAAAGTAAAAACACTGGTGACAAAATCTAAAAATTTTAGTTCTAAACCATGTACAAGGAGCATCATAATGAAGACCATGTTAGCCCTGGGCCTGTCACTGCAAAATTCAGCTGAGTCAATATCATGGTTTTGGCATCAAAAATATGCTTCTCAGGTTGAGGGCAGGAGGGATGAATTTCATACAGTTGTAGACCCATTTGGGGCTTGGAGCCTGGGATCAGGGGTGGTGATCATCTAAGTAAAAAGTGGAGGGAGTGGTGATGGGAATGGTTGGATCAGGTATGTCCCTGGAGGCAGCGGTTTGGGATTGAAGCTTCCACCAATATCTTCATACTTTGGAGAGTTTCTGGGCAAATCAGGGGATAGAGGGCAGCACACCAGAGCAAGGGCGGCACAGTGGTAGAGTTGCTGCCTTACAGCACCAGAAACCTGGGTTTGACTCTGACTACCAGTGCTGTTTTTACATGGTTTGTACGTTCTCTCTATAACTGCGTGGGTTTTCTCCGGTCGCTCCGGTTTCCTCTCACATGCAAAAGATGTACAGGTTTGTAGATTAATTAATTGACTTTGGTAATATTTTCCCTAGTGCGTAGGTTAGTGTTAGTGTACAGGGTGATGATTGGTGGCAAAGGACTTGGTGAGCCGAAGGCTTGTTTCTCTAAAGTCTAAATGGGACATAAAAGGGTGAAAAGAAGCTTGGAGACTTATACCCCGTCCCACTTATGAAACTTGAACGGAAACCTCTGGAGACTTTGCACCCCACTCAACGCTTCCGTGCGGTTCCCGGAAGTTTTTGTCAGTCTCCCTAATGGTCAAAAGTGGTTTCCGCATCTTCTATGTTACGGCGATTATTTCAAAAAATTCAAAACCGGCCGCGACTAAAAATAGGTTGCCGTTTTAAAAATCGTTAATTTTTTAGTGAAGCCGGTTGCGATGCTAGTTGAAGGTGATTGCCGGAGGTTGCAGGTAGTGGAAGGTAAGACCTCCCTGGTGGAATAAAACTGGGTGTAAAAAAGGTCTTACCTTCCACTACCTGCAACCTCCGGCACCACCTTCAATTTGCATCGCAACCGGCTTCGACTAAAACATCAACGATTTTTAAAACGGCAACCTATTTTTAGTCGCAGTCGGTTTTGAATTTTTTGAAATAATCGCGGGAACATAGAAGAAGCGGAAAGCACTTTTGACCATTAGGGAGACAGAAGAAAACCTCCGGAACCTCCGGAAACTGCACGGAAACCTTGGGTGGGGCGCAAAGTCTTCAGAGGTTTCCGTTCAGGTTTCGTAAGTGGGACAGGGGCATTAGGTGCTTGAAGGTTTAAGCCCGAGATGGCAAAGGAGATCGTGAAGAAAGGAACTGCAGATGTTGGTTTATTCCAAAGATACACACAAAGTTCTGGAGGAACTCAGCGGGTCAGGCAGCATCTCTAGAGAAAAGGATGGGTGACATTTTGGGTCGGGACCCTTCTTCTGATTTTCTGAAGAAGGGTCTGAGGAATGGTCTCGACCCGAAACATCACATATCCTTTTTTTCCAGAAATGCTGCCTGACCTGGCGTTGGAGATTTATGGGTGAAATACTTCAGACTAGCAGGAAATTGAGCACCCAGGGAAGATTATTGCATTGAGTGTGGATTTGGGGCATCATGGAATCAGAGGGCAGGGAGAGGAGGTTGTGGGGTTGTCATTGGAGCAGGCTGAGAGAAACAGACCTGCCTCAATGGGGTCTCAGTCTAATAGTGTGAAGTACCTCTACTGGACCAGATGATCAGATTTGTACCATAGTGCTCCACTGCTGCAGCAAAGTGGCCCACACCAGGAAGGGCTCAGTTGAACTTTAGAAGCACCAAATGGCTGGACAATGGTTATTAAATCACATTTTGTTCAGGAATGGAAATTCCGGAGAACAAAGAAGGGAAGAGATTTAATTTTTTTTTTGCCTTCCAACACAGTGAGGAATGTGGAGGATCCACTATGGTGGATGTTTACGTTAAAATGTATTTTGTGTGTCTTGTTGCTTTTTATTGGTCTGACTGTATGGAAAATCAAATTCCTTGTTCTGTTGCAAAACATACTTGACTAATAAAGTATGATTATGACTATGATTATCAATCGAATAGTACTGAAATAAACAGTGCTGTATGATCTAATTTCTTAGCACATTTATTTTGAACAATGATGTGCTAAGAAATTAGATCATAAAGATGAAATCCCTGAATAGAACTAAAATAGATCCTGAAATATATCCTATTGTGATTAATTATCTGTACTTTACACATGATAGGTGTGGATGTTCTTCCATAATTTAGAGGTTCGACTATTTCTTATCTGCAGTGCATTCTAATATTCAATTCTTTTCCAATTATATTTAATCTAATTTGTTCAGCAGAATTTACAATGTGTGAATTATCAAATTTCAAGGCATTATCTTCCCATTATGTGGAGAGATCTTCAGGCACAAAGAAATCACACTAAAATTAATGTAAAATTGTCTTGAGTGTTGAGAACTTAAATACACTATTGTAAATGTGCATTTCTAATGGTCGTAAATTGAATGTTAGTTCACGAGCTTTAAGGGCCTGTCCCACCAGCATGCGATTGCATGCATCTAACGCAACCAAACGTGGTCGCTTGAGGCGTACGGCCTCACGGAGCCGGTCCCACTTAGATCGCCGGAGCCGTATGGAGTTGTGCAGGGCTGGTCCCTACATCGCGCGGGGCTCCAAAAATCTTGCACTCTTCAAAAATCCCGCGTGCCAACGGCCTGTCGGCCCACAGGTGCATTGAGGGCGTACGCAGCATATCGACAGGCGTATGCAGCGTCATCACGTCGTACGCAGCGTCATGACATCGTACGTGTCTTGACGGCATACGCCTAGTGCGTGCCGTTGCGCGATGACATCACCGCCCGGCATGTCGTTGCGTGATTACGTCACCGCCCGACACTGTGCGACGTCCAAATTCAGTCCGCCCGCCTCCTGCCCAGCTGATTGGTGAGTATGATGTCGGGACCAGCCCCTTCTTAATAACAATAAACTATTTCTGTTTTTTGTTATAATCTGTTATAAAAGCAGAATGATTTCTCCAATAAAATAAGTGGAGAATAGCTACCTAAACTAAAATTATTAATTCTTCCCAAGATTAAAGTGATTGCAAAAATAGGATGTGCATTAAATCAACTTCAATTCCAAAGAATGGTAAAGCACAGGAACAAACTCCATCCAGACAGCACCCGTATTCGGGATCAAACCCCAGGTCCCTGGTGCTGCAAGCACTGTAAGGCAGCAACTCTACTGCTGCGCCACCGCACCTCCCATCTGGAAGCCAATATTGAGCCAGATACAACTGTAGTAGAATCCAATATACCTTCATTTATTTTATTTAAAATTCCAAATTTAATTACTATTTAATACTTATCTAATCCAGACAAGTGCGACGTAATGCATTTTGAAAGGTCAAAAGTAAAGGAAAAGTATAGTTAATTGCAGGAACCTTAATATAATTGATGTACAGTGAAATCATGGGGTCTAAGTCCAAAGCTCCATGAAAGAGAGATAAGAGTGGTAAAGAGAACATACGATATTCTTCATTGGTCTGGACATTGTGTATAAGCCAGGAAGTCATGTTGCGGCTGTATAAAACTTTGGTTAGGTCCCATTTGGAGTATTGTGTGCAGTTCTAGTCACCCCATTGCAGGAAGGCTTTGAAGCGGGTGAGGAAGAGGTTTACCAGTATGTTACCGAATAGAGGGTTTTGGTTATAAGGAGAGCTTGGAAATACATTTCTTCTATGGAGTGCCAGAGGCTGAGGGGAGATCTGGTGGAAGTTAAAAAAATTAGGAAGGGTATTTATAGTGTAAACAATCGTGACATTTTTCAAATCCAGTAGTGCATAGCTTTGAGATCAGAGTGAAATGTGCAAAGGAGATATGCGGGGCAAGTTTTATTCTTCACTGACAGAGGTGGGTACTTAGAGCATGCTGTCAGAGTGGTTGTTGAAACAGATACTATAATGGTGCTTAAGAGGCGTTTAGACGGGCACATAAATATGCAGGGTCTGAAGCTGATATGGGTCATGCGCAGACAGAAATAAAAGGTTTATTTCAGTATCATAGTCGACACTATTTGGGCTGAAGGGCCTTTTCCATGTTGCACTATTCTGTGTTAATTACTTGATTTTAAGTTCCCCCGTTGCCATAGTCAGATACAACCTTTTGGCCACAGGACCAAAATTCTGGTTTCTTGTCCAGAAAGTAACTGGCCCATTATACTCCCCCTCAATGCATTTTCCATGCATGAATGACACAAAAATTACCTATCATCCTTACTCTGGCCAGAAATATAGATGTCCTATCAGCATCCAAAGTTCATAATGGACGTTAAAATGGGTGAAATTGTTCGTGAAGAAGGACTGAACATTAGTGTTATTAATTGAAAGAGCACAGCTAATGAAGCAACAGAACCAAATGAAATATTTCTATGAACAATGTGCCTTAGAAAGCAGGAATGGATTCATTTCATTTCATTTACTAGGCCGAATATCAATAGAAGCTCAGCTTCCTGGTTCCCTTTCCACTTGCTTCTTCAGTAAATTTCATAGCAATGAAAGGCCAAGGGATAAATTATTTTTGCTTTCATTTTATTTCCCAAAATAATAGTCCGAGGAAGGATTTCTATTTACAGATTAAAGTCTCCAAAGTAAAAATGGGGAAATATTTTGACAAAAGCTAATTCAAAATAAAGTCATAAGCCTCTATGTCAAAACATTGGAATGAAGTAATTCTTAGCATCAGCCTTGCTTGGCTGCTATTGAAATTCTGCTTTTGATGAGACATAGACATGGACTGGCTGAATCTATGGCTTCTGGCATCTCCCTAACTTAAATTTATTGTTTGTCCAAAGGCAATATCCCAGGCATATCTTAATCCTCAGTGAATTTAAATAAAATTTAAGACAGATCTTAAAACTTGGCGTATTCCAAAATCCAGAAAGAGATATTTTCTGGTAGACACAAAAAGCTGGAGTAACTCAGCGGGACAGGCAGCATCTATGGAGAGAAGGAATGGATGATGTTTCGGGTCGAGACCCTTCTTCAGACTGAGTGCAACCAAATTTCAAGGTTTATGTCTTCGAAGGCATAAACCTCAAAATCTATTTGCAAAGAATGGAAAATATCTGTTTCTGAATTTTTGAATATGCCAAGAAGGGCGATACAATGGCGCAGTGGTAGGGTTGCTGCCTTACAGCGCTAGAGACCAGGTTTGATCCCGACTACCGGTGCAGTCTGCACTGAGTTTGTACATTCTCCCTGTGACCGCATGGAGTTTCTCTAAGCACTCCCGGTTCCTCCCATACTCCAAAAACGTACAGGTTTGTAGGCTAATTGGCTGCAGTGAAAAATGTAAAGAAATTATCCCCAGTGTGTAGGATAGTGTTAGTGTATGGGGTAACCACTGCTCAACACGGACTTGATGGGCTGAAGGGTCTGTTTTCACGCTGTATCCCCAAAGTCAAAAATCTTTGAGACCCCTCCTCCCATCATCCTCATATGCAGCTCCTCTAACCTCATCTACTGCACGCAGTGTTCCCAACGTGGTGCCCTGTACCTCAGCATGCCGAAACATAGATTTGCCGACCGTTTCGCCGAACTCTTGCATTAAATCCACCAAGGCCCACAGGACCGCTCGGTTGTAAACCATTTAAACTCCCCGTCCCATTACATACTAACCTTTCCGTCCTGGGCCTCCTCCACTGCTATAGCGAGGCCACATGCAAACTCAAGAAATAGCACCAGGTATTCGGCTTGGATAGCTTACAACGGTATGACCATTGCATTCTCCAATTTTAGGTAGCCTCTAACAAACCCCCCTCCCCTTCCTCAGCACTCTTTCCAAAGCTTCCAGTAATGGGGTGACCAGAACTGTGGCCAAAATGCAGCCAAACCAAGGTCCTAAAAGCTGCTTCATGACTTCCTGCGTCGCATATGGTCCACCCAAAACATCACCCATCCATGAGTTACTGCAGCACTGTGTGTTTTTCAGCATGATCCAGTCGCCTTCAACCTTGACATTTCTAATGCTCTCCTTCCCCGCCTCCCCTGCTGTAAGTGACACAAAACATCATTCAGCCACCCACCATTACTACTCTTTAACCTTATCCTGCTGATGTTTGGTGGCGCAGACCTGCTTACCCACTGTAATAACGTGTCACTCAGCTTTTTGGTTCCCTCTTCTTGTGCTGTGTCAATGCTCATATTCTCTGCTCCAGTGTGCAACACTTCCTTTCAACCATATTGTGATTGGCAAATAACTTCTAACCACTCCAGAATAACTTTCTGAAGTAGCTCAATTCTGCCACTCTTGTCTCCAACATTGAAAACGTTTTAAATCCCTTTCTACTCTAATCAATCCCTTGTACTCCTGCTGGATGTCTGTTTTCCACCCATCTGAAGCATCTTACAATGTTTTGTTGTGTCAAAGGACCTTTCCAAGGTCAAGTTAGTCATGTTTAATCTGACACTACAAACCACAAAGCATTTAAATAGTTTTGTTCACGCACCAATTTTAACTCCCCTTCCCATTACCATACTAACCTTTCCGTCCTGGGCCTCCTCCACTGCTATAATTGCTATGGACCAATTCGTGGATCATTTTAGACCTGACTTTTCAAGATTATGAAAAACTGCAAAAAGGATTTAGGGACTGAAATCAGGAAATGAGGATTAGACCTTGCTAAAAAATGTACACTTAAGCATAACAGGCTTACTAGTTCCGAATGGTCTTCATAGTCCTACGAACACAATATTCTTGCACTGTATTGTATAACATGTTTACAATATTGCACACAATTTGTAAAGGCACTATTATCTCTTTCCCATAAAGATACATTGTGAATCCTGCTTTTAATCAACTTCAGTCTGCCAGATAAATTTACATAATGTGCTCTGTCGTATTAAGCTGACTGAATAATTAATCATAATGAAAAAGAGTCACAAACTGGAGTTTAAGAACCATTACACAGACAGAAGAAAACAATTTAAAATTAAATAGAGATCCTGCCAGGAGCAGATATTTGAAAGATGAAGAGCTTATTAAATTTCAATTTATTGACCTCATGATTCATACTTAAGTAAAATGGTATCTATCGGTGGATTGTCAGTTACATACAGATTAAGCATGAAAACCTCTAAAAATCTGTAAATCAAAAGTTGATAAGGATTTATAAAACACTCAATCCTGAGTCACAGTCAGACTAACCTATTAATAAAGGAAGAGATTTAGGCATGTCCTAGAGTCCACATGTACAAGATTTTATTGATATTAAAGTCTGATGTCAGAAGAACATTATTCCATTCAATTTTGATGAGCTATCCGTTGCAAAAGAATATTTCATCCTTTAGTGGATTTAGATGAAACCAACTTTTAAACTGAATGAAATTCATAGAAAGCTTGCTTGCACCATCTGCTGCTGGCTTTCAAAAATTACTATTTTGATACTGGAAAAATATTTAAGGAGTTTTAAATTGTATTGACCTTTTTGAAACGGTTTGGTCTCTAGCATTCTCATCATTCATTGTCCTCATTAGTTTCCAGTCAAGTGGACTGTTGGCAGTCAGCCTTTTATTTTTGGGATCCTAACCTGAATTCCAAGAGATAAAACAAGGACAAACCATGTGTAAAACTACTTCCAATTAATTTCTTAGTCTCCATTTAACATCTTCATCCAGCACTGTAGCCGCCTTCAACAATATAGATGCATGCCAGACTTATAAACTAATGCAATATAAAGCAGCATTGACCAAGAACAAATTATATATTACTAAAACTCTCATCTTATTTGTTTGCGAGCATGTATGTGAGTTCTGGAAACTACGCCAAAACGGTACATGATGACGCTACAATTTTAGCCCATCTCACCATTGTCCTGTGATGTGCTGTAGCAAGTTTAGTTCAGATTGATGTTATATGTTATCAACATTTAAAACTTTACAAAAAACACTTTTCCACTTTCCGTGCCCGTCAGCCGTGTTTGACGAGACCATTACGTCACCATGGGATCCCTAATCTCATTTACATTTAAAATCGCGAGTTTTAATCAAATTCTTGGGGGGAGGTTTCATTTAAAAAGAAACATCGCAATTTTCATTGTAGGGGTGTGGGATAGGGGGGAGGTGAGGAGTGGGGAGCAGTGGGATAGAGAGAGAGGAGGGGGGTAGGGATTGGAGAGGGAGGGGAAAGAGAGGGAGGTGAGGAGGAGAGTGGGGAGGAGGGGGGAATGGAGGGAGAGGAGGGGGGTGGGGGAGGTAGGGAGTGGGGATAGAGGGAGAGGAGGCAAGAGGGGGAGATGAGGAGGGAGAGTGGGGGGTGGGATAGGGGGGAGGTGAAGAGTGGGGAAGCAGGGAGATAGAGGGAGAGGAGGGGTGTAGGGAGGGGAGAGGGGTTATGGAGGGAGGGAGGGAGTGACTGGGGGTAGGGGAGGGAGAGGAGGGAGTGGCAGAGGGGAGGAGGAGAGGGGAAAGAAGAGGGAGCATGAAGAGGAGGAGGAGGGAGTGCTGGGGGATGAGGGGGAATGGAGGAGGATAGGGGTAGGAAGAGGGATGGTGAGCCGCAGTTGATGGAGGGTTGCCGTGATCTCTGGCATCACAATGGGAGCCCAGCAGCCGTACCCATGCAGTTGGGGGCAAAGGGTCAGTGGAGAAATATTGTCTCGGGTCCGCACCTGGTTTAGTAAATTTCTAAAAGCAAAAATAATTCAGATGTTAGAAATCTACAATAAAAAATAGAAGTCGGAATACTCATCAGGTTGAGACAGCATCTGTGGAGGAAGGAACAGGGTAATATTCCAGGTTGATGACATTCATCATTTTTTTTTAATTGATTGAATTGTGATCACAATTGATACCTCAAAATATGTTTATGATTGTTGTCAAGGTCAGCATGGATTTATGAAAGGGAAATCTTGCTTGACTAATCTTCAGAAATGTTTTGAGGATGTAACAAGTAGAATGGATAAGGGAGCGCCAGTAATTGTGGTGTATCTGGACTTTCAAAAAACCTTTGGTATTGGGGGTAGGGTATTGTCATGGATAGAGAACCGGTTGGCAGACAGGAAGCAAAGAGTAGGAATTAATGGGTCCTTTTCAGATTGGCAGGCAGTGACTAGTGGGGTGCCGCAAGGCTCAGTGCCGGGACCCCAGTTATTTACAATATATATTAACGATTTAGATGAGAGAAATAAATGTGACATCTCCACGTTTGCAGATGATACAAATCTGGGTGGCAGTGTGAGCTGCGATGAGGATGCTATGAGGCTGCAGGGTGACTTGGATAGGTTGGGTGAGTGGGCAGATGCATGGCAGTTGCAGTATAATGTGGATAAATGAGAGGGTATCCACTTTGGTGGCAAGAACATGAACACAGATTATTATCTTAATCGTGTCCGATTAGGAAAAGGGGAGGTGCAACGAGACCTGGGTGTGCTTGTGCATCAGTCACTGAAAATAAGCATGCAGGTACAGCAGGCGGTGAAGAAAGCTAATGGCATGTTGGCCTTCATTGCGAGAGGATTTGAGTTTAGGAGCAAGGAGGTTCTACTGCACTTGTACAGGGCCTTGGTGAGATCGCACCTGGAGTATTGTGTGCAATTTTGGTCTGCTAATTTGAAGAACGACATTATTGCTATTGAGGGAGTGCAGCATAGGTTCACCAGGTTCATTACCGGGATGGCGGGACTAACATATGATGAAAGAATCGGTCGACAGGGCTTGTATTCACTGGAATTTAGAAGGATGAGAGGGGATCTTATAGAAACATATAAAATTCTTAAAGGATTGGACAGGCTAGATGCAGGAAACATGTTCCCAGTGTTGGGGGAGTCCAGAACCAGGGGTCACAGTTTAAGAATAAAGGGTAGGCCACTGAGGACTGAGATGTGGAAAAACGTCTTCACCCAGAGAGTTGGGAATCTGTGGAATTCTCTGCCACAGAGGGCAATGGAAGCGAATTCACTGGATGTTTTCAAGAGAGGGTTAGATTTAGCTCTTGGGGCTAAAGGAATCAAGGGATATGTGGAAAAAGCAGGAACGGGGTACTGATTTTAGATGATCAGCCATAATCATATTGAATGGTGGTGCTGGCTCGAAGGGCCAAATGGCCTACTCCTATTTTTCAATGCCTTTGTCGACTAATCATTGTAGCCTGCTGAATTTCCTAAGGATTGATCACTCACCCAACTTTAGCTGATTTATCATTGTCCTAAGGCATGGTAAGACATTATATCAATGCATCTGTAATGTTTTACAATGTACATCATTTCTATAAAGGTAGGCACAAAATTCTGGAGCAACTCAGCAAGTCAGGCAACATCACTGGAGAAAAGGAATATGTGACTTTTCGGATCGTGACCCTTCTTCAGACTGAGTCAGGGGAGAGGGAAACTTGAGGTACAAAAAGGTGCAGTTCAGAGCAGAATCTAGTTCTGAATCGGTCAGCATTCATCTCTTGGGGAAACTGTTTAACATCCAGACCTTGATGCACATTATGGGTAACAGTCATAATACAAGGCAATCTCGGTGAGAGATTTGCGCTGCATTTTTCTAATGCGTCACAAGTTTCCCAACAGAAAATTGTGATTGTCTTGAAGGAGAAGAAGAAACATCTTTATTCAATTGGTGACACTTTGATTGTACAATGTGATCTGTCCCTGATCAGTCAATTAATTAGATAGGGTATAGACAAAAGACAATAGACAATAGGTGCAGGAGTAGGCCATTTGACCCTTCGAGCCAGCACCGCCATTCAATGTGATCATGGCTGATCATCCCCAATCAGTACCCTGTCCCTGCCTTCTACCTTCTTCTTGCGTATGGCGTGCACAGCCTATAGTTGTAGGACAACTTGTTCTATTTGATCTTATTTGATTGTGCACGCCAGGTTGATTGCATTCGTCAAAACAGGATGGACCACGTGAAGGTTGCAATCTTCCACCCCCTGCCTTCTCCCCATATCCCCTTGACTCTGCTATTTTTAAGAGCCCTATCTAGCTCTCTCTTGAAAGCATCCAGAGAACCGGCCCCCACCGCCCTCTGAGGCAGATAATTCCACAGACTCACAACTCTCTGTGTGAAAAAGTGTTTCCTCGTCTCCGTTCTAAATGGCTTACCCCTTATTCTTAAAATAGATCTTAAAGTAGTTCAACTCTTGACACAAACCGAGAAACCATGGTGTTAAAATGTCTCTTATTAGGCCCAATAAATTGCAGATGCATTAAAAAAAAACTGTTTATGTGGGTTGCAAATTACTCATGCATTTCCACAAAGAATATACAGAATTAAATCAACTGAACTACACAAAAAATCATAATGTTTCTAATATTCTATAGTTAACCAATCCTTTTTCCTTGAATATTGAGAATGTGCTTGCCAGTCACATCTTGAATCAGACCATTTGTCACTTAAGAGGGACATTGTTGTGTAGTTTGATTCCTTAGCTTGCTAATTGATTTCTACTGGTGTCAAGTCCCAAACACTATATGAAAAAAAAGATTTTTTTCTTATATCCATAATCAAATATCCAATTTTCTGAAATAATTTGTTTTACATGAATAGTACACTAAATACTCACATTAAAAATCCTTACATTGCAAAGTGAGACAAAGGCCATGTTGCAAAAAGTTAAGATATTTTGCCTCACGTGTTTGAATCATGATGCACATATCTGAACATTTCTCATTTTTGAAAAAAAGATTTACATAAAAGTAAAACATGCTTCTAGCAGTTTGAATTTTGCCCGTTTTATGATATTTTGACTATTCCCCGTGTGATGGAGCTAATTTTTTATATGAATACCAAATGTCAGTAATGCCAACACTTTAAATGAGAACACTCTGAGAGAATACAATCACTTCAATGTTGCTTTAACAGGTCACAGACTCAATGTTTCAGAAGCAAGCAATGTTGCCAAATTCTCATGGATGAGCAGGTAACCCAATGTCTACCTCTGCACTCCTGCAGCTCATTGGCTGTCTACTGTAAGAAGTATCATAACAAGTCATAGTGAAAAGGTCAATAATCAATAAACTTTCAAAGACACGAAGACCTAATAACAATGAATGGTTTGGGTAGGTAGCAGGTTCCCTTTCACACAATTCCATACGCTATGACATACTTGGTTGTGCTAACCAGCTGCCTTAGCTGTGGGGCCGTGAATCAGTCGCCCATTGTTAGTTTAGGCTCATGATGGTGTCATTCAAATTTTTCCAGACATCATTGAAAACCTGTTGGAAATTGTCCAGGATAAGAGGCCGAGAGTGAATAACGTGCTAAAAAAACTTTGCATTGGCAGAAAAAGGTAATGAAGAGATTAATGGAATTGAATGCCAATTAAGTGCCACATCTGATGACCTGCATCCTAAGATTTTGAAAGAGGTAGCTATGGACACAGTACTTACTTATGATCATTTTCCATAATACTGTGGAATCTAGAATCGAAGGTGTGCACAGTGGTTCAGTGGCACAGTTGCTGCATTTCAGTGCCTGAAACCTGAGTTTGATCTTGACTATGGGTGCTGTCTGTGCAGAATTTGAACATTCTCCCTGTTAGTGTGTGGGTTTTCTCCGGGTGTTCTGATTTTCTCCCACATTCCAAAGGCGTGCAAGTTTGTAGGTTAATTGGCCTCTGTAGATTGTCCCCAGTGTGTAGAATAAAACTAGGATATGGGTGATCGTTGGTCGGCATGGACTCGGTGGGCCAAAGGGCCTGACTCCGCGCTGTATCTCCAGCCTAAACGAAACAATTATAATCCTACTGTTTTAGAAAGGATGGAGAGAGAAACAGGGAACTACAAACCAGTTAGCCGGGCATTGATAGTAGAGAAATTACTGGAATCTATTACGAAGGAAATGGTAGCAAGGCACTAAGAAGATAATAACAGGATTGTAATTGTCACCATAGATTTATAAAGAGAAAAGAATCTGTTAAATTCCTTTGCTTTTTGCTGTTATAACTTATAGAACCAATAAACGGGAGCTGGTGGCTGTGCTCCATTTGGACTTGAAGAAAACCATCTGCAAGGTGCCAGATAAAAAGGTCATAAAATGATTGGTCAATAGACAGTAGACAGTGAGCAGGTGTAATTGGGTCATGTTCATGTTGGGAGGTTATGGCCACTGGAGGGGGGGGAGGAGGTTGTTCACAGGGTTCAGTGCCGGGCCTCAGTTGTTCACAATCAATTATTTGGATGTGGGGACCAAGTATAAAGTATGCATTTGCTTCTTCTTTTGCGTGGCGTGCGCAGCCTAAGGTTGCAGGACAACTTGTTCTATTTGATCTTCCGTTTGTGCACGTCGAGTTGATTGCATTAGTCGAAACAGGGCGGACCACGTGAAGGTTGCAATCACCCACCCCTGCATTTGCTGATGATACACTTCTTAGAACATGGAACAGTACAGCACAGGAACAGGCCCATCGTCCCTCAATGTCTGTGCCAAACATGATGCCTGCACATGACACATATTCCTCCATATGTCTACCCCCCTGGTACTGATATTTCCATCCTGATGGAATATCATCATCTATGTAGTATTGTGGATGGTCAAGGGGATATCGAGTGAATTAAGTGACTTTGTCTTTGGAAAAAATCTGAATGATGTCTAGCTGAGGGCTGCCATTCCACATCTCATTGTCTAGAAGATGTCCCACACTCCTTTACCCTGCGGACATAGCTAAGGCTGCTGGTTAGCACAAGCATGCATGCCATAGTGTACATAAATGTGTCAAAGGGTATTAATTAAGTGAATAGACAGATAGAATATAATGTGGTAATGTGGTAAAAATGTAAGATCAGACACTTTGGATTTTTTTAATGGTGAGAGATTGCAAGGTGCTAATGTTCAAAGAGACCATATAAATAAATAATTCAATATTAACATTCAGCAAAACAAGCCATTAAGGTGCACAGTGGTGCAGCTGGTAGAACCAATGTCTGAAAGCATCAGAGACCAAAGTTCAATCCTAACCTGGGGTGCTGTCAGTGTGGAGATGTACATTTTCCCTGTGACCACGTGGGTTTCTTCCAGATGCTTCAGTTTCCTCCCACGTCCCCAAGACCTGACGGTTTGTAGATTAATTGGCCTCTGTAAAATTGACCCTAACATAAAGGGAGTAGATGAGAAAGTGGGATAACATAGAAATAGAGTGAACAGGTGATCGATGGCCAGCGTGGACATGGTGGGCCAGAGGGCTTATTTCCATGTTGTATCACTAAACTAAACTAAACTAAACTAAACTAAACTAAACTAAACAACAAACATTTCAGATTTCTATTTGTTGCTTGGGGCTTTGAGTAGGAAAATAGCCCTGAGCTAGAAGATCAGCTGTGATCTTATTGCCTGGCAAAGCAGAGACCAACAACTCTCACCAACCTCTACAGATGTGCCTTAGAAAGCATTTTATCGGGATGCATTACTGCATATTTTGGGAACAGCTCCAGCCAAGACCGCAAGAAATTGCAGAGAATTATGGACGCAGCCCAGACCATCAAACAAAACAGCCTCCCTTCCAGTGATTCAATTTATACCTCACGTTGCCTCGGCAAGGCCACCAGCATAATCAAAGACGAGTCGCACCCTGGCCAAGACTGATCTACCCCATTGCTTGTTAGCCCCCTTGGTCCATTTGTTTTGTGACCCTCTACTCAAGAAACCAGAACTCTGACCATTTGAAATTGCAAACAGCTTCTCCATATCCAGCCTCTCTTTCCTCCCCCCCCCCACCCCCTTAGCCTAAAAAAAAATCCTTAATGCTCCCTATCAGATTTCATCCCCAGTGAAAGTACTACATGTTCATATCAAAGTTGCCATAAATATCATGCATTTCTTGCTATGATATCTTGATCATTTGTTCACTTTGGAAAGAAGAATGATAGAAAACAAATTAGTATTTAAATGGAGAAAGACTATAGAAAGTTACAGCATGAGAGATCTTTGGATGTTCTTGCATATGGAACACATAAAGTGAGCATTTAGATGTTGCAGATAATCACAGAGACTGATGTACTATGGCCTTCTATTTCAAGAGAGTTGAAGGATAAAAATAAGGAGGTCTTCCAACAATGTACCAGTGAAACTACATCTAGAATCTTGTATATTGTTGTATCCTTATTTAAATAAAGATATTTTATCATTGAAAGCAGTTCAGGGAGAGATTTATAGAACGATCCTGAGTATGGGAGGATTCTTATGACGAATAATTGAACAGGTTGGGTCTCTATTCAATGGCAGTTAGAAGACAAGAGGTGAACATTGTCAAACATAAGTCTCTAATGGGATTTGACCCCTCATAGGAGAGTGTGGGACCATAAACCATGCTCCAAGAACAGAACCATCTATTAAGACAGAGATAAAGAAGAATTGATTCTTTCAACGTTTTGCTGATCGTTGGTATTCTGATACCCAGAAAGCTGTGGAAATTTAATCTCTGCATATATTTAAAGCTGGGATAGATTTTTTTAATCAGTCAGGGAACCAAGAGTTGTAGATGTAGAACAGACAAGCCTCTAGGGACTGAATAGTCTTCTTCTGTTGTTATTTCCCAGTCAAATTGTGTACAATCTGACATGACCGTGGAGGTTTGAGCCACTTCAATGAGAATGCATTAATTCCGCATCTCAGAATTGCAGCATCTCCTCAGGTAGGAATAAATCAAAGCTCTTTATCACATGCCTCATCGATGCCCAGTGCCAATTTTACAGCTCAGAAATGAATTAATTTCCAGAGTGGTGTGCAGTAAGCAGGAAATGGTTATTAACACTTTTCATTCCAGGAAAACACTGCAAAAGACACAATATAACTACATTTCTACAATATGCTGAAATATCCTTGGGAGCTTAAGGCAATAGTCAGGAAAAAAAAGAATACTGTATAATAGGGCAATACAGTGGAAACTTTAATCTGAAGAAAGTTGTCCGTACCAGGAATCTTATGTATGAGGGAGATAAGATCAGTATATACCGAGATTACCCTGTGGAGGTCTCCAGGAAGAGAAAGCAGTTTAAAGAGGCAAAGAATATACTGAAGGAGGTGAAAGGATTGAAGTATGGTCTGATGTATCCGGCTACATTAAGAGTTAGCCACGATAATAAAGAACCCTTCTTCACTAAGCCGGAGGAAGCACTGGAGTTTGCTCAGATGATTAAGCCTGCCTGATGACTGAACATTATTTTCAAAATAAATTATGTCAACGAATAATGTAACTGTGTGAGGCTGGATGGTTTTAAGGCCCGGTTATCCCAAGGACAACCGGAACTGGAGATGGATGCTGAATAAGGCCTTTTCTACGGACATTATTAACATAATAACTAATAAATATTAATATTATTGCGCAGTCCATTAATAATTATTACTAACGGTTACTAATTACTCACATTTGAATTACTTAGAATTAGCTAAATGGTTGGATTTAAAGTTAAATTTCACTTTTCTTCACTTTTACTCCTCTTTTTTTTCCCTTTGGGAAGATTTTTATTTTTTCTCTTCTAATTCTTATTTTTTAAATATATTCAACTAATGGAATCTGAATATTTTGTAACCTATAATCTTTATTACCCCCGGTAAAATATCGTTATGGAAATGTTATTTTTAAGAGAGTATGGAGCTAGTTAAGATTTTTTTTAACATCGACTACGGAAGTCGGTAGATGGCTAGCCATGTTAGTATGGCTATCACTAACTACACTACTAATAGATGTAGTTTTTTCTTCCTTTTTGTGCACAACTAACCTTTTAATCTATCCTTTTTTTAATATAATGCTTTATTATAACTTTAAGTTAGAATGGAATCATGAGCTTTATCAATGGAGATATATACCTAAGAAATATCAATGGGATTTAGGATTCATCTATTCGAGGTTCGGGAGTAAGGTGGGGTTTGTCGAGCTGAACCATCTGCTCTCTTATAGACCTCCCTAAACAAAAGATGCAAGACTTAAATATGAAGCCCGGGGGTGAAGGTATAACATTTTGTAGCTGGAATGTTAAGGGTATCAACGAACCAATTAAGAGAGGTAAAGTACTAGCACATTTAAAAGCACTAAAACAGATGTCATTTTCATCCAAGGGACTCATTTAAAAAAGGATGCAGAACATAGATTGAAAGCTAAATGGATTGATAAAGCATACTACTCTTCATTTACACACAAATCCAGAAGTGTTGCAATACTAATCCGTAAAGGGATACCTTTTAAACATATATCAACAATAACGGACAGTGATGGTAGATATATTATAATACGAGGTGAACTATATGCACAAAAATTGACTCTTATTAATGTTTATGGACCAAATTTTGATAGCCCTTTGTTTTTTAAGAAAATATTTAATACAATTTTGGAATTATCCCAACATAATTTAATAATTGGAGGTGACTTAAATTGTACATTAGATCCCTATTTAGATAGGTCATCAAGATAATGGAAAGCAAAATCCCATTCTAGTGATTTAGTAAATGCATATATAGATACTAGTAATATCAAAGATGTCTGGAGAATAGAAAACCCAACTGGAAGAGAATATTCATTTTATTCACCGGTACATAAAACATATTCAAGAATAAAAAAATTTTTGGTGGATTCTAAGCTAATTCCATTTACATATAATTCAAAATACCATAATATTATAATTTCGGATCATGCCCCTTTTACATTTATGATTAAAGTAAATGGAAGTACGGAGAAACAGGGACAATGGAGACTTAGCCCACAGATTTTAAAGGATAAAGTATCTCAGGTATATCTTACTAAACAGATGAATATGTTATTTGAAACAAACGATAGTCCTGAAACTTCTCCTTCTTTACCATGGGAAACATTTAAAGCATTTACGTGGGGAGCTGTGATTTCTTCTCAAGCATTTTATAATAAAAAGAATCGGGAGATGCAACAGGCATTGGAGAGGGAAATTAAACAACTAGACATAGAGAATGTGACTACACCAACTACGATAAAACATAATAAAATTGAAGCTTTGAAATACAAATTAAATAAAATATATTCAGATCAAGTTGTTAAATTTTATCAATATACTAAACAATTACATTTTGAATTTGGAGATAAACCTCAAAAATTATTGGCGCGTCAATTACGGAAATAGATGGGGAAAAAAGATGGGGAAATAGATGGGGACATAAGATTAAATTAGACAAAGGAGAATCATTAGTACAACCTAAGGATATTAACGAGAGATTTTTACAACTATCAAAATCTTTATTCTGCTAAAACTATAGACAACCAGACAGAGATACAAGCATTTTTTTAAAAAATGCAATCTTAAAGGGTTAGATTTGCAAGATAGAGAATTATTGGATGCGGAAATAACAGTAAAAGAAATTGAAGAGTCTATCAGATCATTAAAAAATGGTAAATCCCCGGGACCAGATGGCATTGGCTCGGAATTTTATGAAACATTTTATGATTTGATTGTTCCGCATTCAAAGACATTGTACGAACATATCTATACTCAACAAAAATTACCAGAAACGTTAAATGACTCAATTATAACACTTATACCAAAAATAGATAAGGATCTGGATGATCCGGGATCATATAGAGCTGTAGCTCTTTTAAATACTGATCAGAAAATATTAACTAAAATCTTAGCACAAAGATTAAGCATAGTGATTAATAAATTAATACACCCGGATCAAACAGGATTTATACCAAAAAGGTATTCTTCATACAACCAGAGACGGTTATTCAATATTATATACTCAAAAAGAAATATTACCAAAGACCTAGCAATTATTTCATTAGACGCTGAGAAAGCTTTTGACCAGGTGGAGTGGCCCTATTTATTTTCGGTTATGAAAATATTTCAACTGGGCGAGAAGTTTAGTACATGGATAAAACTTCTATATACTAATCCAACAGCTAGAATATCAACAAATCAAATGTTATCAACTAAATTTAATTTATCCAGAGGTTGTAGACAAGGATGTCCATTATCCCTGTTATTATTTGCATTTGTAATAGAACCTTTAGCAGAAAGTGTGAGGTCCAATCCTGAAATATATGGGTATACAACCAAAGATATGGAAAACAAAATCTCATTATACGCAGATGATGTATTAGTTTACATTATTAAACCTAAAGTTAGTATCCCAAATCTACTAAATTTAATAACTCAATATGGTTCGTTATCAGGATACAGAATTAATTGGAACAAAAGTGAAATTATGCCAATAAGGGAAAGTAACCCACATATTTTATAACAATTCCCTTTTAAAATAGTAAAAGAAAAACTTAAATATCTTGGAATTTATGTAACAAAGAGATATACTTTTTTATTTAAATCTAATTTCCCGCCTTTACTGAATAAATTAGATAAGAATATTTTGTATTGGAAAACATTACCCATTTCTATGATGGGTAGAATTAATGCGATAAAAATGATTTTTCTCCCGCAACTATTATACCTTTTTCAATTAATCCCGATATATCTCCCAAAACCTTTTTTTAAAAAGGTTGATTCTATAGTTACTAATTTTATATGGGATTATAAGAACCATAGAATAAACAAGAAACATTTATGTAAATCAAAAGTAAATGGAGGCTTAGCATTACCGAATTTTATGTTTTATTTCTGGGCAGTTAATATCAAGAATATGAACTTTTGGTTGGAAGAATTAGATAAACAACCAGACTGGTTAAAAATGGAAAAAGAAGATTGTTTACCTTTTGAAATTGGGTCAATTCTATTTGCTATTACCAAATTAAGCAAAAAAACCTATAAAGAAAACCCTATAATAGACAGTGCAATACGCACTTGGAAACAAATAAAGAAAACATTAAAATTGGATTATCTCCCACTATCTCTTCCCATTATAAACAACACAGCATTTAAACCCTCATGGATGGATAAGGGTTTTTTACAATGGAAAAACCATGGAATTACAAAGATGGGTGATCTCTATAGGAAAAATACATTTCTCTCATTTCAGGAATTACAACAATTGTATGGGCTTCAATCAAAGGATTACTTTGGATATTTACAAATCAGAGACTATGTTAAGTCAACTACAAATGAATATAGATTTAGAAAGATACAAATATTTGATGAATGTTTGAATAAACATCCGAACACAGAAAAACTAATACCATATATTTATAGTATTTTATTAGATAGCGATGCTCCAAAGATGGATTTATAAAGGCAATCATGGGAAAATGAATTAGGTCAAACAATTAGTCCAGAAATTTGGGATGATAGCTTACAACATATACATCACTGTTCGTTAAACACTAGACATTCTTTATACAATTTAAAGTATTGCATAGACTGCATTATTCAAAAACAAAACTGAATAGAATTTTTCCAAGTGTTTCCCCTCTTTGTGATAAATGTCAACATTTAACCTATTGCACTCATTCATAAGTTGTATAAAAATTATTAATTTTTTGATGGAAATTTTTAAGATAATCTCAGAAGTCGCCAATACCAAACTGGCTCCTGACTCAAAACTAATAATATTAGGAATAACGGAACCAAATCAATTCATTACTTCGAATCAAAGAATTTTTATTGATTATAGTTTAATAATTGGGAAAAAATTAATATTAAAATTTTGGAAAGGCTCTATAACCCCCACAATTAAAATGTGGACCACAGAAATGTCGGAGACCCTATATTTGGAGGGAATAAGATTTGTCTTAATGGACAAACAAGAACTATTTAAAAAAATATGGTCTCCATTTATTGAATATTTGAAGGGGCAAACTGGTTCGGCACGAGAACCCGACTGAAACCAGAATCGAAGAATAGATGAAGTAGTACATTTCATAAAACGCGGATATATCTCCAACGATGTAAAATCTGTAGAATACTCCATTCTTTCCCAACTTTTTATATATATATATATATGTATACAATATATACATATTTTTTTTGTTTAATCTTTTTCCACTATTTTCTATCTTTATAAAAAATGGAAAGAAATATATAGAAGCACAATTATTAAGCAAGGATTAACATAAATAATACTGATTATGTATATCTACACAGAACAAAATGATTTTTATTATGTCAACAATGAACATGTATCTTTTTTTTAAATTATGTAATTGCTTCTAACTAATAAAAAAACTTAACAAAAAAAAGAAACTTTAATCTGCGTGCAGACTGAATAATTAAAATTAGTGGTTCTAAAAGGTTATTCAAATTAGTGGTAAACAATATGTTGAGGAAACAACTTGAGAAAAATATATTTTCCATCTTGTTTCATCCAATGAGAATGGATTCATTGATGTTGTTAAGGGGTCTTCAGGAAAGGAGGACAGTATTGATGAAGAATCCAACAGTGAATTTGAAAGTGTGGCAATATATCCAATGGGATTCTTATGAGGAAAGATTGAGCAGGTTGGGTCTGTATCCATTGGCATTTAGAAGACAAGAGCTAAATCTACTGAAACATATAGGACTCAAATGAAGTAAGGAAAGCTATCAACATGGACACAAAATGCTGGAGATCTTTCCAACACAAGCTATCAAGATACAAGGAGAGAATTGATTCTTGTTGATCAGGAAAGCACATTGAAAGATATGGCTAATGCTTAAAGAAATAGCACATAATTTGTAGAAATATATATATTCCTTTGAGGACCAAACAAGGAGTGGCATGGTGGCGCAGCAGTAGAGTTACTGCAACACAGTGAGCGAGATCCAGGTTCGATCTTGGGTTCAGGTGCTCTCTGTATGGAGTTTGTACGTTCTCCCCGTGACCTGCGAGGGTTTTCTCCGGGTGATCGTTTTACTTCCACACTCCAAAGACGTATAGGTGTGGAGGTTAATTGGCTTGGTATAAATGTAAATTGTTCTGGGTGTGTATGGGAGAGTGTTAATGTGCTTGGATTGCTGGTCAGAACGGACTCGGTGGGCTGAAGGGCCTGTTTCCGTACTGAAGGGCCTGTATCACTAAACTAAACTAAACTAAACTAAAACCCTAACAACAGAACTGGTCCATCTGTGGCTGACAGATTCAATTCCTGCAGACACAGAATCATAAATAAATCATGGTGTTATGGATCTCTGTTGGCACGTTACATTGTGACATCTAATTGTTGGAAGATTTTAGAATTGTCTAATATAGACAATAGACAATAGGTGCAGGAGGAGGCCATTCGGCCCTTCAAGTCAGCACCGCCATTCAATGTGATCACGGCTGATCATCCACAATCAGTACCCCGTTGCTGCCTTCTCCACATATACCTTGACTCCGCTATCTTCAAGAGCCCTATCTAGCTCTCTCTTGAAAATTTCCAGCGAATCGCCCTCTGAGGCAGAGAATTCCACAGACTCACAACTCTCTGTGTGAAAAAATGTAATAGCTCTAACAGTGCTAAAGGGATTGTGTCCAATAATTCATCACAATTCATGCTAACACGTTTTGCACTCTGCACTTCCTCAAACCCTCAACACTATCCCACCATTTTTCATCATCATTCCATTCATGTCATATTAACGTTTAGTTCCACTCACACTTCATTGCTCTCACAGCACCTTCCATCCTTGTTGCAAAGCTCCTGTCGGCATCATATCCAGCCACTAAGCATAATTGGATGTTAGAGACGATAGTTCCCAATGATTATGCTGAACAATAAGGAATTAGCTGCAGGAAAGGGCACTAAATTTCATCTCAAAGCAGCTAAAATAAAGGGAATGAATAGGGGGGAAACGCATATATGGTAGGTAGATAGCTCTCATGATTATTCTTCTATTAATAATAATGTAATGAATTTATAATTAGGATGAATTAGCCATTTCTTTTGCAGGAATTAATTTATTGAGATGTTCACAAAAAGTGTGTTTTCATATGTAGGAAGGAACTGCAGATGCTGACTTACACCGAAGATGGGCACAAAATGTTGGAGTAACTCAGCGGGTTAAGCAGCATCTCTGGGGAAAAGGAATAGGTGACCAAAATGTCACCTATCCCTTTTCTCCAGAGATGCTGCCTGATCCACTGAGTTACTCCAGTATTTTGTCTATTTCATTTCGGAGTCACGTGAGTGACTTCGTGAAGAGCCCGCCGGCGCGCATGCTCGACATATCGTCGTATCACGTTGCTGCGACGGCTGGCGGTGGAGCGCGCTCCTCGCCAGCCCTTCATAAGGGAACCACTGAGGTAAGTATCCTACCTTAAGTTGGTGGTCCTTGTTGTGTTACTTTGTTTTTTGCAGCAAGGACATGGATGGGAGTTCTAAGGGCCGGAGAACGTCTGGACGAGGTCGCCGGTCAGCAGTCCCGGAGCCATTGATATCGGCGGTACCTGCAGCGCAGGCCGGGACACGGGCGGGAATGTCGGTAAGCCCTGTGTTTACAGGTCCGGATCCGCCAGCACACCACAGTTTGGAGGAGTTCGACGAGGAGGAGTGTGGTGTGCCGCCAGAGCAGGAGGACCCTGCCATGGCAGTCAGGTCGTCAGCAGGCTTGCTGGCGACCTCGAGCAGAAGGGTGCGTGCAGCTGCACGGCCCTTTTCACTCAGCCCTCCGAGTAGGGGAAGGGCAGGAGCCCAGAAGTCTAACCCTGTCGGGGCTAAGGCTTTGCCTGCCGCCGGGGAGCGGTCAGGTTCCAGGGCGGGACCCGGGGCGGCTGTGAGGTCCAGTCGACGCCCCCCAACTCTCGACGCCGGGACGGGTCGGTTGGGTCGGGTCTCGTCACGGTCGCCGAGCCCCCCATGGATGGGTGGGCGAGACCATGCGTCGGCGAGGTCCACGACGTGGGCAGCCGGCAAGCCCGCGCAGGCATCAGGTATCCATGCTGCGGCTGGTGCCGACACCACGCCGCAAGTGCCCTTAGTGGCAGCGGCTTCAGCTCCCGCTAAACGGGGGCGGTTGAACACGCCCGGGCGGGAATCGCGCAGTTTCGCTTCGGCGGCTGTTAGCGACGACTACCGGCACCGGGTGGGCCTCGATGAGGTGCGGGCCGATGATAGGGGCCCCGGCAATTTTTCAGAGCCGGAGGACTCCGACCACCTGAGTGTTCAGGGTGAAGGGCGTATTGACCGTATGGAGCGGCTGCTGGAGCTCCTGCTTCACGGTCAACAGCAGCAAGTGTCCAGCAGCGACAGGCACAGGGCTGTTTCACCAACTTCCACCTTCAGCCTGGAGCAGCAGGATGAGGAGGTTTTGGTCGATCCCATACCACCTCCGTCAGATTTACCAGCGGAGGAACTTCTCGATGTGGCCGCTAAGTTCGCGGCCCCACACTCGTCTGGGCTTCCCCTAAACTCGAAATTGGCAGCCACAGTGGACTTCCTCAACAACCATCAGCTCCAGGAAGAAGTTCTCATTCAGGCCATGAGCCGTCACAAGGCTCCATCCAACTGCAACTCCCTCAACGTGCCTGTGGTCAATACGCCAATATGGGGCAACATCAGTGCGGCTATCCGTCAACACTAGCTGAAAATTCAGCGGATCCTGAAGCTCCTCACGGCCGGTATTACCGCCTTTGTGCGGTCGGTTGATGGGGATGAATTAAATTTGGACCAGGAGGATGCTCTGGCTCTATTGTGTGCAACTCAACATGAGATCAATGGGTTCCGCAAAAGCAGCATCCACCCGGCGCTCAACCCTAAGTTTGCAGGGTTGTGCAAACCACCGCCGCCGCCGCCGCCCCGTCAGCTCTTTGGAGAAGACCTCTCGAAGAGGGTCAAAGAGCTTGACGAACAAGCCAAAACGGTGGGACTCATGCGCTCTCACAGTGCCCCCAGGCCGTTGGGCTCGAAAGCTCCGCTTGTTCGTCCACGAGGGTCTGCCAGCACCTCTACAAGGACCTACCCTCCAGCTCCACCCCGTTATCAACAGCCCCAGCAGCAGGGGTTTTTTTTAGGACAAGGTCGGCAGAAACCCTGGTGGAAGATGAGGACGCCGCGCCCTCAAGCCAACCCAGCACCTTCACGTCCACCCACACGTGTCAAGGACCGCCGGTAACCACGGAGGTGAGGCGGTCTGGTTCTCTCTTTTCTCTTTGTCTAACCTCACATGTTGGTGGGCGCCTTCGGTTCTTTTTGGGTGCATGGGGTGATATTACTGGTGATGAGTATGTGTTACAAAATATTCAGGGTCATAAAATTGAGTTTCTTAATGGGGACATTCCTCCATCCCAGCACAGGCCTGGTCGAACATTTAAATTGTCTGCTGCAGAACAGGCAGCAGGCTATAAGGAACTTTTGAGGCTAGAACAGAAGGGAGTGATAGAGAAAACGGTTCATGAGCCAGTTGAATTTGTTTCTAATATATTCACTCGACCCAAGAAGGATGGAGGCTGCCGAGTCATCATTGACCTGACTCGTTTAAATACTTTTGTAACATATACTCATTTCAAAATGGACACTTTTGAAACAGCCAAATCATTGATTTCACATGGTTGCTTTATGGCATGCATTGATTTACAAGATGCGTACTATACTGTATCCATTCAAAAATGTTATAGGAGGTTTCTGAAATTTATCTGGATGGGTCAACTCTGGCAATATAGGGCTTTGCCAAACGGGCTTACCACAGCCCCTAGATTATTCACTAAATTGGTGAAGCCAATAATGGCTTATTTACGACAACGACATCATATAGTAATGGCCTATTTAGATGATATCTTAATTGTCGGCCACACCCTGGAATTGGCTCAACAGGGTGTTGCAGCTGCTGTCAATATATTTCAGCAGCTGGGGTTCATTGTCCATCCAGCCAAATCAAAGTTCTGCCCCTCCCAGGTAATTCATTATCTGGGGTTTACGGTGGACTCTATTCACATGAGGGTCACCATACCAACTAATAAGGTTGAGGAGGTCACCCAGGTGTGTCAAGGTTTAATCGGCGCTAGTATACCATCGATTCGAAATACAGCTACAGTAATTGGCAAGCTTGTAGCATTGTTTCCGGCAGCCCGATATGGGCCTTTGCATTATCAGAATTTGCAAAGGGCCAAGATCGCTGCGTTAAGACAGCACGCTGGTCATTATGATCGACCAATGCAGCTGCCGCCCGAAGCGAAGGATGAGTTACGATGGTCGGTGCGTCACATTAGTAACTCATTTAAGCCTATTATTGAGGCTAATCCGGTGGTATACTTGCAAACTGATGCGAGCTCTTATGGCTGGGGAGCTACGGATCATTACTCTAGTTGCGGGGGCAGATGGGATACCCTTGAGGCTACTATGTTCTTGTCTCAAGGGATAAACTATTTGGAGCTACTTGCAGCATTCCACGGACTTCGTGCTTATTGTTCCAAGGTTTTTGGAGCACATGTCCGTCTCCAAATAGACAACACCACTGCGGTGGCTTATTTAAACCATATGGGTGGTACCAGGTCAATTTCATGTGATAAATTGGCTAACTCAATTTGGCTCTGGTGTGTTCATAGAGACATTTGGATTTCAGCTACCTATTTGCCAGGTGAGCTTCATACTGTGGCGGACACCAGGTCACGCAAGTTTAATGACAATATTGAATGCATGTTGCATCCTGAAATTTTTGCCAAAGTTACAGACAAATTTGGGAAACCGGATATTGACCTTTTTGCGTCACGGTTGAACCATCAGGTACCAACATACGTTTCGTGGGAACCAGATCCTGGGGCTATGGCGCTAGATGCATTCTCGCTGGACTGGGGGAATTGGTTTTTCTATGCATTCCCCCCGTTTTGCCTCATCAGTCGGGTATTACGAAAGATTCAGATGGATGCAGCCAAGGGCATCCTTATTATACCCGACTGGCCTACACAGCCGTGGTATCCGGTGGTCTTTGACATGCTCAGTGAGCCTTGCGTCCTTTTGAAGGGTTGCCCAGAATTGGTTACTCACCCTGTCTCAGGGGAGCCACATCCCTGCCATGGCTATTTAAATTTGTTGGCTTGCAGGTTTTGAACAGGCCGTTAGTCCAATACGGCCTCTCAACTCGGACCATGGATACCATTGGGGCGTCGTGTCGAGAGTCCACAAGGCGAAGATACCGCTCACATATCAAGAAGTGGGAAGCCTACTGCAGCCGCTCTCGTATCACGTACGATGACGTGACTATAACCGACGTCCTGGAATTCCTCGCGGGGTTGCACCATGATGAACACTTAAGTTACAGTGCCATCAACAGCGCCAGGAGCGCGCTGTCATTCTACCTCAAGATTGAGGTGGGATCCAACAGGCTAGTGTCCAGACTCATGCGGGGTATATTCAATATGAATCCGCCTACACCACGCTACAATATCACCTGGGATGTCAGGGACGTATTAACCCTGCTCAGGACGTGGTCTCCCATGGAAGGGCTCCAGCTGGACAAACTCACCATGAAGCTGGTGATGTTACTAGCGCTGACTTCAGCACAGAGGGTACAGACACTGCATAAACTACGTGTCGACAGAATGATGTCTACCCCTACAGAAGTAGTCTTCTTTGTTGATGAGCTACTAAAGCAGCATAGACCTGGGTGCACAGGGCTGCAGCTGAAGTTCCCGGCATACCCCGCAGATGCTAGACTGTGTTTAGCCTCACATATCCGTCACTATGTCAAGGTGACGGCATGCATCAGAGGAATGGAGAGATACCTGCTTGTCACTCATAAGAGACCTCATCATCGAGTGACAGTCCAGACGATATCCAGGTGGCTCCGAGTCGTCTTGGGTAAGTCAGGTATCGACACTAATGTGTTCAAGTCTCATTCCACCAGGGCTGCATCGATGTCAGCGGCGAGGATTATGGAGGTGCCTATGGACCATATTCTCGCCACAGCAGGATGGGCTAATGAAGCTGTGTTTCAGCGATTTTATAACAAGCCTGTTGCTGCTCCTCTACAGTTCGCGGAAGCCGTGCTGAATGCAGGTCAAGAACGTGGAGGTGTCCCCGCATGAGGGGTTTTTGATTTGTTGTTAATAAATATGCTCTTGTTTTGCAGTATGAACTATTTGAGCAAGTTTGTTCCTCCAATCCATCCCTGCTAGTGGTGTGTCAGCATGGACGTGGTCCAGGGCGTGTAATCACAGAAGCTTTGAAGTCACGTGACTCCGAAATGAAATAGTAAGATTGAACGAGAACTTACCAGTTCGAAGGTTGATCGTTATTTCATGAGGAGTCGCGGTGAGGGATTTCGTGCCCTCCACGCCTAACCCTCAATCACCTTCATCTGGTAATTTGAGTCTCTTTCATCTTACTATGCCAAGTCATTTCTGTTACTGGTTTCTGTGATTCCACACCGCTACTTTGAAGAATGTCGAGCATGCGCGCCGGCGGGCTCTTCACGAAATCCCTCACCGCGACTCCTCATGAAATAACGATCAACCTTCGAACTGGTAAGTTCTCGTTCAATCTTACTATTCTCCTGCATTCATGATGGCCAGCAGATGGCGCTATCCACGACAAAATAGAGCAGCACAGCTGATCCATCTGCTGGAGCAAAGCTTCAGTTACAGGGGAGATCTGGCAAAGATGTTCTCAGTATTGAATTCCAGTTAGAATAACCGAGCAACAGAATGGCACTAGGAAAAGCGTCAGAACGCAGCAGGATTTTTAGCAAAAAAGTTGGACTGAAATAAGACTGCACTTTGGAAACAGTCAGGTATTCAACATCTCCTGAATGCACACCTATAGAAAGGTGAATTAGAGAGCAGAAGCATTCACATCAGCACTGCTATCGTTGAAGCAATCTAAGGATGCATGGACATTGTCGCTGTTGTGTTGGTTTTAAATGATGAATGGGAATTTAGGGATTACTTGACAATAAATGACCAAGACCCGATTAAATAACCAAGGCACAAGGACCGTTCCTGTGATCAAGTTGTTTGCTTTTTATTATCTTGGCATTTTTATGATATAAATTATGAGGAAACTGTTGACTAACCATAACAATAATCACTCACAAATAGGCTGTAACAGGTAATTTCGAGGTGAGAAAAATGCCAGGAGTAGAATTTGCAGAAACTTAGGTCACAAAGACCTGCTCTTCTTTAGCAGTGCCCCACAACGTAGAGTTCTCAACCTCATATTATGTTTCCTTTACACTCATGATGGTGCTGCCAAAATCTGTTCTAACTCCATTAATGTGTTTACAGATGGCACTACTGTAGTGGGTTGGATCTCAAACAATGATGAATAGAGCACAGGTAGGATATAGAGACCTTAGTACATGGGGTTAAGAATAACAACCTTTCTCTCAATGTTAGGAAACAAAGGAGCTAATCATCGACTTCCATAAGCAGAGTGAAGTACAGGCCCTGGTCAGCAAAAATGATGCTGAAATGGATGTAGTCGAGTGACTCAAGTTAGGTGTCAATATCTTATATATCTTATTCCTGAATAACATGCAAAATAAAGCTTTTCACTGTCTCTCGTGACAATACTGAACCAATACCAACACTAAATACGCTAGGCCATCGGTACAGGAAAATGCCACACTCACCTAAAAACAAAACAAACATAGTCTTGGTTGCAGATCATCTCCTCACTGCTTTTAGCTGGTTATGAAACATATTAAATCCAGACACGTACGTCAGACTTCTATTCATAGACTACAGCTCTGCTTTCAATACCATTATCCCATCCAAGCTCATGCTAAACTCGAGGAACTTGGACTCAGCATTCTCCTCTGCAACTGATTCCTCGACTTACAGACAAACAGACCACAATCAGTGAAGAGTGGTGACAAATCATCCACTACCATAATCTTAACACTTGTGGCCTGTAAGGGTGCATTCTCAGCCCCGTTCTTCACTCCTTCACGACTGTGCAGCCAAATACAGATCCACCTCAATGAACAAACTCGCAGACGACACCACCGTAGTGGGCTGGATATCAAATAATGACAAGAGTGCAGGAAGGAGATTGAAAACCTTGTAACCTGATGCCAAGGCAGCAACCTTTCTGAAGAAGGGTCTCGACCCGAAACATCACCCATTCCTTCTCTCCAGAGATGCTGCCTGTCCTGTTGAGTTACTCCAGCATTTTGTGTCTACCTTCGATTTAAACCAGCATCTGCCGTTCTTTGCTACGCAACCTTTATCTCAATGTCAGCAAGACAAAGGAGATTGTGATCGATCACAGGAATCAAAGCAGTACACATACCCAAATATACATTGATGGCACCGAAGTAGATATGGTTGAAAGCTTCAAGTTCCTTGGAGTTAATATCACCAGCAACTTGTCCTATATCAGTACCAAGAAAGCACGCCAATCCCTCTATTTCCTTAGAAGGCTTAGGAAGTTTGGCATGTCCCCAACAACTGTCACCAAAATCTACAGATGTGCCAAATGTATTTTAAATGTTGTTGGAATACCTGCCTCAACTATCTCCACTGTCAGCTCGTTCCATATACACAACACCGTCTGTGTGAAAAAAGTTGCTCCTCAAGTTCCTATTAAACCTTTCCGCCCTCACCTCAAAACCTTTCTCCTCTCACCTCAACGTGATGGGGTGGCAATGTTCATAATGGATTAAATCAGAACAAAAGTGAGAATGGATATTGGCTCAGAAAAATCCATGTTTTCTGGGTAAAACCAGGCAGCACCAGGAGCGAGAAAAACGTTGGTGGGAGATACTTATATGGCCACGGCATCAAAAGGAAAATTCAAGATGCATGCAATAAGGGTACCACAGTAATCATGGCTGAATTTAATTTGGAAATAGACTGGTCAAATCAAATTAGCAATATTAGTATGGAGGATGCATTTCTAGAGTGTGGATGGAATGTTTCTTTGACCAATATGCTGACAGCCAAACAAAAACACAGGCGATTCTAGATTAGGTTCACTGCAATAACTAGTGCAATCTTGCTGATAATCTTGTTGTATTGGCCAAAATGACTCAACAATGACACACAAAAGTTAAAGTTGTAAAAAAAACATGTAAATCCTAAGGTTCAGTACAGTTTAGAATTCAGCAAAAAAAGGACAAAGAAATTGATGAGGAGTAAAAACAGAGCATATGAGTAAATACCTCTTCAGGAAAGAGTCTTCATGTTCTACGTACATGGGCCTTTTACACTGCCTCACCACCCACAACATTTTAGTGGAAATACATCATCCTCATTAGGGCAGCACAGTGGTGCACCAGTAGAGTTGTTGCCCTACCGTGCCAGAAACCCTAGATCGATCCTGACTATGGCTGCTGTCTGTGTGGAGTCTGTACGTTCTCTCTGTGAAACCCTACAGACGTGCAGGTCTATAGGTTAATTGGCTTCTGTAAATCGCCTCTAGTGCATATGATGCAAAAGTAGGATAACATAGCACTAGTGTAAGAGTGATCGATAGTCGGCATGGACTCGGTGGGCCAAACAGCCTGTTTCTGCAGTATCTCTATCAAAGACCCAAAGAGACTGCCTAAAAAAAATAGAGAAGCAAGTTTCTGCACATTATATCTGAAATTACTCAAACATCATATTCTAAAAAGTTACTCCATGAAAGAATTTGTACTTCATACTAGTATGACGTATAATAAATTGGTACCAAATCCTGAGTCAGTACCTCCCCTTACATGATAACAAACTAAAGGAGGACTCCGTGAAAGACTTACTTCGCCTCACTGAATAATTACTGAGTTTTGATACCTGTTTACAGCTGTTTACCTGAAACTAGATGGTACAAATGCTTAAGCAGATAATCGTAGGGATTTGTAAGCATTAGACCGCTCAAGTGTTTATGGCTCAGACTTCATAGGTACTCAGTTCTATAAATGACGTAGATGGATTTAATAGTAAAATTAAACGAGAACTTATCAGTTTGAAGTTTGATCTTGATTTTATGAGGAGTTACGATAAGCGATACGTGAAGAAGGCCGTCAGTCCGCATGCTCGTCAAACTTCAAAGCAGCGGTGTGAAATCACAGATAAGAGAAGTTGACCTGAAGATAGTAAGATTTGGAGAAATAGAACTACCAGATGACCTTTATAATATTAAAGTTCGGAGTGGTGGGCACTTAATCGTTCATCGTAACTCCTCATAAAATCAAGATCAAACTTCAAACTGGTAAGTTCTCGTTTAATCTTACTATTTTACTTCGGAGTCACGTAAGTGACTACGTGAAGATTTCAAAGCTCTGTGATTTCACGCCGGATACAAGTCCAGGCGTCACACACTGAATGGATTGACCATGGATGAGTGAAAAATATTAATGCATTCAGACATAACATAGTTAGGTAACAATACTGGTGCTTTAATATGAAAATAAAAATAATAGTAACCCCTCCCATCCTGGGGGGAAACTATAGAACAGATCTAAAATGGTACGTGCAAACACCCCCGGTCCGGCAATAGGTTTGTTATAAAACCTGTGGAACATCCGTTCATTGGCCCATCCTGCAGCCGCTAGGATGTTGTCGAGGGGGATGTCCATTGCCCTCATTGCCGACGTAGATGCAGCCCTGGTGGAGTCAGATTTAAAAGTGTCAGTGTTCACTCCTGCACTCGCCAGAACCTCCATTAACCATCTGGAAATGGTTTGTGCTGATACCTTGAGGAAAGGTTTCTTATAACTGATCAGACCGATAACTCAGAGCCTCTGAGGCTCTTGGTGACTTTTATGTATTGGTGTATATGTGACACTACACACAACCGTGAATCCTTGGGGTATGCCAGGAACTCAAGCTTGAGCCCTGGCACCCCCAGCCTGCTCTGTTTGATTAAATCACATACGATGAAGGTAATGGTATTTACATTGGTGGTCATGTTGTCCAGTCATAGCCTGTGCAACGTCTGGACTCATTGCACTGTTACCAGCGCCATCAGCATGACCACCTTGAGGGTGAGTTTAGATAAAGATAGGGAGGAAGCTGGCGCCCACTGGCGAAGCAGTGTTAGCACCACGCTCATCCCAAATGTTGGTGTACCAGGGTCTGGGTGGTATGGAATTGAAAATGCCCTTCATGAACCTCGTTATTAAGGGGTGTGCCCCTACCGATTGATGCCCCGTTCCCAGCACTAAATAAGATAATAGTGTACTTCTGGCACTATTGATGGCACTGTAGCTTAATTTATGGTCATAGAATAAGGTTGATAGGAACTCCAGGACATCCGTAATGCGTGCTGTATCATATGATATGTTGGAGACATGACAGTACATCTCCCACTTCTTGATGTGAGAGACATACTATTTTGTGTGTACTGTCCCTCCAGGCCACTGTTATGACATCCACTGTTCGTTCAGTCAGTCCAAGTCCCAGGTATGGTCTCCTCAGAATCTGCAAATCAATAAATTGATTCGGTCATGTAGTGGGTGTTTACTCCCCGTTACTGGGTGAACCAGCAGGTCCCTGCTTTTGGGGACAGCCATGAAATGCTGTGTTATCATTCCCAGGACGTGTGGGAACCATGACTGTGTAGGCCAGTCAGGCACTACCAAAATGCCAGTGGCATTGTCTTGCTTAATTTTTGCCAAACATCGGCTGATGAGGCAAAATGGGGGAAAAGCATACAAGAACATTCCTCCCCAATGCAGTGAAAATATATCTACTGCCACTGCCCCTCAGTCTGGTTCCCATGACACATATTTGGGTAACTGGTGATTCAATCTGGATGCGAACAAGTCAATATCCGGCATGCCATACCGGGCGAGAATGTTGTCAAACACTTCATGATTCAACATCCATTCTGTGTTGTCATTGAATTTCCACGATCTTGTGTCCGCCACCATGTTGTATCTACCTGGTAGGTAGATTGCTGAGACCCAAATGTTCCTTGCAATACACCAGTGCCAAAGAAGGTTTGCCAATTTGTCACAAGATACAGACCTAATTCCACCCATGTGATTGACATACACCACCGCTGTAGTGTTGTCAATCTGAAGTTGACCATGCACATGTTGCATATTGCTGCAATAAGCCTTAAGCCCATAGAGTTCTCCCAACAACTCTAAGTAGTTAATACCATGTTGCTGAAGAATTAAGGACTCCTGCACATTCCATCTACCTCCGCAGCTCGAGATGGTATCTGTTGCTCCCCATCCTAGGGCGCTTGCATCGGTTTGTATGATAACCAGACATAGATCACAAGACCTACACCAACCCCAAACCAATTAGGAGCAGACAAGGTCATTCGATCCAATTTGTGGTCCCAGCCTCAAAGACAGATGTGTGCAGCAATTTGTTCTTTCCACGCACTATTAAAGCATGGAATAATCTCCACCAAGACATGGTTGCCCAGCCAGATGCAACTAAATTTAAAGTGGCACTTTTTTCCCCAATAACCCTCTCTGGCTAAACCCCTCCCTTCTCCATCTCCAGTTTAAATTCCAGTTGGAATATTTTGGAGGACCAAGTAACCCAGAACCAAGAACCAAGAACCGATGGTGTATCAATTAAAACATTTCTGGAGCTATGATGTATATTCGGTACCCACCATTGTAATTCAGCAATGGCCTCTGCTGGCAATCGCATGGGTCTACCGAATTGGCCTGCGTGGGATTTGAGTGCCTGTTCCTTTGCACGTTGTAAATTTTGATAGTGCAAAGGTCCGAAATGCACAGCTGGAAAGGCAGCCACAAGCTTGCCAATTACACTTGCTGCTAGTCTGATTGTAGGCTGCTGTTTAATAATTAGATTGTTTCAGGCTTCTATTAACTCTAATTGCTTGCCCCTTGGCAGAGTCACAGACATGTGTATTGAGTTAATTGTAAACCCCAGGTAATCAATTACCCTGGTAGGTGTCAATTTGGACTTAACTGGATGGATTAGAAATCCCAATCTCTCAAACATGAGTTTGGTGGCTGAGACAGATGATTCAGCTGATTGTTAAAGAAGGAACTGCAGATGCTGGCTGGTCTGAAGAAGGGTCTCGACCCGAAACATCGCCTATCTCCTTCGCTCCTTAGATGCTGCTGCACCCGCTGAGTTTCTCCATCTTTTTGTGTGATTCAGCTGATTCCTTGGTGTCCCAGATGATTAAAATGTCATCCAAATATGCCATGACTATTTGATTCCGAGCTCGTAGTAGCCCCAGAACTGGTTTCAGTAGTTTAGTAAATAGTCTGGGAGCTGAAGTCAGCCCATTAGGCAACGCTTTGAACTGCCACAATTATCCCATCCAGTTAAGTTTCAAATATCTCCTGTGCTCCCTGTGAATAGATACTGAGTAGTATGCATCTTTAAGATCAATGCATGCCATGTAACCCCCTTTAGAAACCAGTTGGATGGCAGTGCCAAAGTTATCCATTTTGAAATGTTTGTGCTGCACAAAGGTATTGAGTTCAGTCAAGTCTAGGATGATACGACATCCTCCATCCCTCTTCCGCTTGGTAAATATGTTGGATACAAATTGGTGAGGTTCCTGATGCGACCTCTTAATAACCTCTTTTTTTATATAAAGCCTGGATTTCAGCTTGTACATCCAAACTTTCCTGTTGTGAAAACACATATGTGCGGTTAAGTAAATGTTGTGTGGGTGGTAGTGAATCAAGAAGGAACTCAATTTTGAAACCTTGTATACTGTGCAGTATAAATGGGTCTGTTGTGATCCAACTCTATTCATTCAAGAAATGTCGCAATCTCCCCCCAAGTTGTGAGTGAGTCATGTGTAAGGTGTTCCACAAGGAACCAGATTCACCTACCTCAGATGTTACTGGCAGTACGGTGCTGGTTTCCGTCCTCGAGGCTTGGGAAGAAGAGCTGATGGCGGGTGCCCTCCGCGCATCCTTGCCGTGGGCCGGCTGGGGCCTTCCCCTAAAAAAGACCTTGGTGCCTCCAGTTCAAGTCTTCCTCCGGTTCCGGAGCCCCTAGGCAGGTATTGCCTGGTGCTGAAGGGGGCATAGGGGTGTGCCCGGTATGATGAGCCCCTGGGTGTGGTTTGGACTCTGCTCATGAGGCGGATGGTCTTAGCCTCATCGTCCAGCTCCCGTACCTGCTTCGGCAGATCTGCCCCATATAGGTAATTGGCCGGCTGGACGTTGCTGGCCTTGCACAGCACAGCACATTTGGGGTTTAGTGCTGGCCGGATTGCATTTTTGCACAGGCAATTGATCTCAAAAGTTGGCATTACACATTAGGGCCACTTAGACTTTTGACCGTTAAATTTAAATGAAATTTAAATGAGTTCACAGTAACCTGCCTTAATTGGTATAATTCAAATGTCAATATTATAGTATGAAAGTGTTTTTATTTCTTAGTTCTGATACTTTGTAATTTTTCACCATTTAAACATCCTCACAAAATGAACATAGGACCTCTTTTTTGTAACTCCTCAAATATCACCTGCAATTTTATTTTGGGAAGTTAACTACATATCTCTCCAAGCGGATGTGAAGTTTAGCAATTATGGAACAGCCGCTTGTTATGTGAATTATCAAAGCTCTCTGTAAAATCCTCAAACCTCCACAACTATTGCAACATACAATGACTACATCCCTGCAACTTCCACAAATTGCACAATGACAAAGATTCTCAGGCATTTTAATGCTTACATCATCATTTGTACAAAAACAAGACAGTTCTCTCAAAAGAAAATTAATCATTCCCATTTCAGTGGAGTGGAGTCCAAAGGATGTTGTAATGGCATGCCATCATGTTATTTTTAATGTGAGATCAATCATAGCAAATCCTTCATTGTATTAGGCCAAAGGTTCAGTCTGCATGATCAACCAAAATATCTGCTTTCCCTAAAGTATCAAAAATAACACCTAACTGAAAGGTTTTACAATATTATTTTCCAGTCACTAACCATTCTTAAACTGCTTTTTATCTCCTTTTAACTCCCCGTCCCATTCCCATACCATTCTTTCAGACCTTGGTTCCTTCATTGCCAGCGTGAGGCCATTACACAAACCTGAAGAAAAGCACCTCGTGTGCAGCTTACACCCTAACAATATGAACATTGAATTCCAAAACGTCAAGTAAACCACACTCCCTCTTTCTCCCTAAGCTCCTCCGACCCTCCCTGGTGTATTTCCATTTCTCCCATCTCCCACCTCATGCCCTCCAGTAATCCTACTCTTTCCCCCTTCTTTGTACACTCATCTCCTATCCCTGTGTCCTTCATTTCCCATTTCTCCCCTCTCTTTTCCCTCCCCCTAACCCCCTTCCACCCACATCCCTCCCTCTGGCTTTACATTTCACCTCCTCTCCTCCTAATGGAAATCCACATTGGGCAAGAAATCTTGTTGGGTAGACTGATGGGACTGAAGGCTGATAAATCCCCAGGACCTGATTGTCTGCATCCCAGGGTACTTATGGAAGTGGCTCTAGAAATCGTGGATGCATTGGTGATAATTTTCCAATGTTCTATAGACTCAGGATCAGTTCCTGGGGATTGGAGGGTAGCTAATGTTATCACACTTTTTTAAGAACGCCGGGAGATAGAAAACAGGGAATTATAGACCAGTTAGCCTGACATCGGTGGTGGGGAAGATGCTGGAGTCAATTATAAAAGATGAAATAGCCACCCATTTGGATAGCAGTAATAGGATCGGTCCAAGTCAGCATGGATTTATGAAGGGGAGATCATACTTGACTAATCTTCTGTGATTTTTTGAGGATGTAACTAGGGAAATGGACAAGGGAGAGCCCGTGGATGTAGTGTACCAGGACTTTCAGAAAGCATTTGATAAGGTCCCACATAGGAGATTAGTGGGCAAAGGTAGGGCACATGGTATTGGAGGTAGAGTGCTGACATGGATAGAAAATTGGTTGGCAGACAGGAAACAAAGAGTAGGGATTAACGGGTCCCTTTCAAACAAGAGGAGTCGAGTATAGGAGCAAAGAGGTCCTCCTGCAGTTGTACAGGGCACTAGTGAGACCACACCTGGAGTATTGTGTGCAGTTTTGTTCGCCTAATTTGAGGAAGGACATTCTTGCTATTGAGGGAATGCAGCGTAGGTTTACAAGGTAATTCCCGGGATGGCGGGACTGCCATATGCTGAGAAAATGGAGCGGCTGGGCTTGTACACTTAGAAGGATGCGAGGATATCTTATTGAAACACATAAGATTTTTAAGGGTTTGGACACACTAGAGGCAGGAAACATGTTCCCGATGTTGGTGGAGTCCAGAACAGGAGCGACAGTTTAAGAATAAGGGGTAAGCCATTTAGAACGGAGACGAGGAAACACTTTTAAAGCTCTTAAAGATACCAGAGTCAAGGGATATGGGGAGAAGGCAGGAATGGGGTACTGATTGTGGATGATCAGCCACGATCACATTGAATGGCAGTGCTGGCTCGAGGGGGCCGAATGGCCTACTTCTGCACCTATTGTCTATTGTCTCCTCTTGTCTTACATCTTTTTGTCTTCTTTATACCTCTAGCCATTATCACTTACTCAACCCATCTGCCAATCAACCCTCCCCCACTCCCCTCACCTGTACCCACCTATCACTTACCCACCTCTCCTTTCCAGTTTTCTCCTCCCTACTCCAATCAGTCTGAAGAAGTGTCCCAAGCCAAAACTTCTCCTGTGCATTCCCTCCCCAGTTGCTGCCTGAGTTCCTCCAGCACTTTGTGTTTTGTTCAAGATTCCAGCAGCTGCAATTTATTGTATCGACAATATTTGTTTCTTAGGTTCTTCTCAGCATGTTGTCATTTGTATAGGGCTTGTATATATATATGTTGCAAGTGTACTCTAATTTTTTTAATTCATTTTCAATCTATGGGTGCCAATCTATGCCATTGGCAAGGTGGGCATTTGTGCCATTCTTTTGTAGTGAGCCACCACTTTGAACTCCTCTAATTCTTCTGGTGAAGTACCCACAGCCCTGTAGTGTAGGGAGTTCCAGGATTTCAAGCCCACAATGATAAAGTACTGATATCTTTCCAAATCAGAATAAGGTGCAACATGGAAGGGAACCTGCAGACAATGGTGATCATATATCCAAACTGCCCTTGTCCTTTTTTGTTGTAGAGGTCACATTTTTATAAGCACACAGATGGAATTATCACTGTTACAAACTCCATTGCTCACTTTCTCTGTTTAATTATTTTATATTATTCTCTTCACAGCTCACCATCTTCCACGTGTGAGTTCTACATGAGAGGACATTCATACAAATATGCTTGATGGCATTTGGAACTGTTGGCTGGACAGTCCATATAACCGTATAACCATATAACAATTACAGCACGGAAACAGGCCTTCTCGGCCCTTCCAGTCCGTGCCGACCATTTATTTTCCCCTAGTCCCATCTACCTGCACTCAGACCATACCCCTCCATTCCCTTCCCGTCCATATACCATATACCACATACCAGTCATCTCTACTTTAGTTAAATTCTGAACATCCTTCCCTACTGCTGTCTGGTAAAGCATCCAACATGAGCCAATCATTTTTACTAACTATGTCTTCACTCTGTAGCCCAAACCAGTCAAGCTTCAGCTGCTCAACGTTATGTTTGGTGTATTAAACATGTGGTGTTAGTTCAGCCATTCAGCCCTATTATTTTAAACCAGCTTAAATTAATTTCTAAACTATTGATTTCTTACAGTAGTGTGATGTAATTGACAGCCAACAGATGTGGTCTCAAATCCATGAAGCCATTCTTTGTACATGACCCTGGACATTGTATGTTGCTGTGCTATTTGACTCTATGGGCTATACAAATTAAGCCAGAACTCCAGCCAACATCCAAGATCCACACATGTACTTCCAAATGAAGTTAAATGAAGTTACCAGAATTGTGAACAGAGCTGCAGGCCAAAACTCGTTTCCCTCGCTTCTGAATGCAATTATGATTGCCCCTCAGCCCTTTGTGGACTTCTGCCAACTCAGCACATGGCAAGGCATGCAGCCAGCATTTAACAGGAAAAAACAGGAAGCATTGGTAATGCTCAGCTGTTCAGACACATCCTTGAAGAGAGAAACAAAGTTAATGTTTTGGATCAATGATCTTTCATCAGAAATGTGAAATGTAGAGATAAAGTAAATCTTAAGAGGCAGAGAACAGCGAGGGGTGGAAAGAGCTCTAAGAAATACTTGTGATAGGAGAGATCAAAGGACAGGATTTCAATTTAGAGGAAAGAGGTGAATCACAGGTCAGTCTGGAAAAAAATGTAAATAGGTAAGAAAAGCACAATAACTGTGAATACTGAAAATGTGATAAATTGCTGACTATCTGAAATTATTGAACGCAGCACTGAGAACAGAGGGCTTTAAATTGCAAGTTTAAAGAAAGAGGTGTTCCTTTAGCTAATGTCAAGTTTCAGAGAGCAGTGTGGGAAAGCAAAGACAAGCAAATCAGTGTGAGAGCTTGATGGAGACCTAAAGTGCCCAAACAGCAGAAACCTGCTTCTGTTATTTGAGTAATACAGATGGAATAAACCACAGTAAATGTCTCAACAGCAAAGGTGTTTAAAGGTAGAGGGCATGGGTTTAGTGTAAGGGGTAAGATATTTCAAGAAATAATGTTTTACCTGGAGTGTATAGCGCACAGTTTGAAAGGCTGGTGGAGGCAAGGATTTGTTTCAACATTTAGGGATTATCTGGACAAGCACTTGACTTGCCAAAGCTCAGAAGGCTGTGGATCTAATACTGGTAAATGGGATTAGTATAAATGGACGTTCGATGGTCAGACAGACATAGTGAGCTGAAGGGCATGTTTCTGTTCTGTATGACTCTATGACTAGGATCCCTCGTGTATCCAGGCTATGCTTGTCCTTTTGTAACATGCTGGCTAAATCCAATTCAGGTTTCTAATCTCACTTCCTTTCCAATTCAACCCCTTTGGACTCAAAAAGCTTAATCAACTTTGCTGCCAATCACAACTCTTATTTTAATCTGGTCCATTTAACTCCTCCCTTCTCCAAGTTCTCCATCTTTATTTTAGGGATAGGTTGGAAGTCTGACGAAGGGTCTCGGCCCAAAATGTCACCCATTCCTTTTCTCCAGAGATGCTGCCTGTCCCGCTGAGTTACTGCAGCATTTTGAGTCTATCTTCAGTTGGTAGCCAACATTGGTAAGGTTGATAAAGTTGGTAGCCAAGGACGTCATTGCTACTATGACTGCACCCCCTCCCACTCTGCTTCCTGAAGGACTCCATTCTATTCTCTCAATTTCTGCAACCTTGTTGTATCTGATCTCATGATGTCCCTTTCCCCACCATTGCTTTTAATGTGTCTTCCTTTTCCTCTCCACCATTGTTAACAATACCCTCAGCTCAGTCCATTCCATTGGCGAAGTCTTGGAGACTTAGTGTTCAGCTTGTGCAAGATAGGGGACAGCATGGAACCCCACTTCTACAAGCAGATTGAATGAGAATATGTTATTGGGCCTTGGCAAGCAAAGTGCTGCAAGTTCAGAGGCTTCCATGGGTCCAGTAGTTACCTGATTTGTGACATCAACCTCTCAGTTGAAATACTAGGCATCTTTTTCTTTATTAAATTAAATCAAGTTGACTCCTGGCTTGCATTCCGTTTATGTTTCTCCGTTAACAGAGAACAGTTGATGCTTCTTTCAACACTCAGCAAATAACAGAAACCTCATCATTGTTGGCAATTAGCGGCATCCCTTGTGTGTATGTCAAGCATATTTTCTACTTGCATTCTTCCCTTGTGTGATCATGCCACTACTCAAATTTACGTAGTGCAATATTGCAAAGAGGAACGTAACAAAAGCATCCTCTTTGGCATATGGAAGGTTATTGTTAAAATGCCAAGAAAAAATCACAAGGTGTTGGAAAGGCAGTGTCTGTAAAGATGGAAACTGGAATAATGTTTGAGGTTAATGAATTTTAAGATCCTGAAAATGTTGGAAAACAAACATATTTGGAGGATGGGTGCAGGAGGATGGGTACAGAAATAAATTTAAGGTCTCTAAAATGTGGAAGCTCTTCGAACATGAATGTACAAGTTATGTTGATTTCAGCTGAAAAGGTACTGAAAGCTTGTTGATTGAGCTGGTCTGTCTATATGAGATGTAAATGGAAGGAAATTGCATTGTAACTACTGTATGAGACACATTGCATTGTAACCATGAATAACAAAATACAGCAGTTGCTGGAAAACTGAAATAAAAGAGAATGCTAAACTTGCCCGACGTATTTGGCAGTATCTGTGGCGAGAGAAAAACTGAATTAGCATAACATGTTTTCAAAATGTTATAAGAAATGACACAAACTGGAAAGCTGGGTACCTAAATGTCAATGTTGGAACCCAGGTGCTAGGGCAGATGTGCAGGCAGGCAACTAGAAACTTTGGATCATCGTAGTAGAACGCATGGAAGTATTCTGAAATTGGTTATCCAATCCACCGGGTGGCGCCGTCAGCGATGGAAGTCTCACCAACTCTCTGTCTGTCTTTTCGTGTTTTATTTTGTTTATTTTAGTGTGTTTTAAAAGTATGTTTTAATGTTCTCTGGTATGTTTTTTTGTGGGGGGTGGGTGGGATTGTCCAGGGAAACTTTTTCTCAATCTCTTAGCTTGCCGGAGATTCGATAGTTTTCCGGATCGTATCTCCGGTCGCTCTGCGGCCTAACATCATCTCTTGCCTGGGATCGACGCTCCAACCGCGGCTACAGATTTCACCATCGAGGAGCTCGCAGTCTTGGGTAGAGACCGATGTCGGGGGCTCCAAACGATGCAGAAGATTTCGACCAGCCCCGACCCGGGATCAGATCACCTGGCGCGGGAGAGTTGACATTCCCCCCCCCAATGCAGGAGGTTGATTGCCCCAACGCGGAGGTCCCAATCCCCAGTTACAGGAGCCAAGGTCGCCCCGTCAACGGAAGGCTCGATTCTCCCGACCGCAGGAGAACAAAGGGAAGAGATTGAACTTCTTTTCGCCTTCCATCACAGTGAGTAATGTGGAGGGGTCACTGTGGTGGATGTTCATGTTAAAATGTGTTTTGTGTGTTCTGTTGCTTTTTATTAGTACCACTGTATAGCAAATCAAATTCCTCGTACGTTGCAAAACATACTTGGCTAATAAAGTATGATTATGATTATGATTATGATCCTTATAATAAAATTCAAGGCACACTGGTGCAGCTGGTTGAGCTGTTGCCTCACAGTCCCAGAGACTCGAGTTTGATCCGGACCTCGGGTGTTGTCTACATGGAGTTTGCACAATCTACCTGTGACCGCGTGGGTTTCTTCTGCGTGTTTCGATTTGCTTTTTGGAAACAGGCCCTGTGGCCCAGAGAGTCTGCGCTGACCAGCATTCACCCCATACTCTAGCACTACCCTGCATACTAAGGGCAGTTTACAATTTTACCAAAATCAATGAACCTACAACTGTACGTCTGTGGGAGGAAACGGAAGCACCCGGAGAAAACGCACGTGTTCACAGGTAGATGGTGCAAACTGCATGCAGTCAACATCCGAGGTCAGGATCAAACTCGAGTCTCTGATGCTGTAACGCAGCAACTCTACCGCTGCGCCACTGTGCCACGCCACATATACAGAGTAGACGGGGAGTGTTGAGGCCTGGTACATGTGTGATTGGTACACAGAGGAGGTGTGAAGGATCGAACCATGTAAGAGGGAGGGAGGGCTTCAGTTGGGGGACAGAGACAAGTGAATGACGATGAAAGCAGGCAATACAAAGTGGCAGAATGAGCCAGTTGAGGGGAGGGGAGGGTGAAGGTGAAAACAGCTGCTGGAGGGCAATATGCAGAAAGAGAAAGGCTATAAGTGATGGCACCTGATAAGTAAGGAAGGGGATAATGGGAACGATTATGGGAGAGGTGAACGGCAAATGAAACCAGAACCAGATAGGGGTGCAGGGAGACTAATGGGTCAAAGAAATGGTTAGCAGGTGGATAGAATCAGGAAGTACTGGACCTTAATCAAGCAGTGGAGAACAAAGATCCTACAGCGAGCAAGATAGATCGCTCGACGAAAAAGATGTAGTACGGTCATGCGCAGATTCGTGGGTAATTTTCGGCCCCATTTCCGTAACCGGCTTCCGTCTCCGCACCAAAGATCCCGTAGCGGAGCAAAGATACTAGTGCGGAGACGGAAGCCGGTTACGGAAACAACCTCGTAAAAATAAAAGTTCTTTGGTAAAAATCTTCTTCTCATTTTCAGAATTATAATTTATTAACACAAACTGTTCCCCCGCAATGTTGATTACACTGCGAGTCGGGTCGGGTTACTGAAATGGATGAAAAAAAGGCCCACGTACACGTCAGCCCATTGCATTTAGCAGGAGTGGTCTATCTTGCTCCGCTATAGGATCTTTGGTGGAGAAAGCTGAGGATGAATAGATTGATATGGAAATGGGTAGGGAAATTGAAATGTCACGTCTTGCAGTTGCGAGGATTTGCCGGGGAGGGATAAGCTGACCAGAAAGCCAAGGAGGGAGTGATCCCTGCAGAAGATGAAAAGAGGTGGGAGCAGATGATCTGGCAAGTGCTGGGATCTTGTTTTAACTGGTGGAAATTACAAAGGATGGCGTGTTGAATATGGATGCTGGTGCGGGTGAAAGGTGAAGACTAGGGCAATTCTTCTACTATTCTGTTTGGTGGGAGGGGGGTGAGAGCAGATGTTTCTCGAGACAAAACACCCCAAATGTTATGGGCCGAGAGAGGGAATGTGGCATTGAAGTAAATGATTAGACATGATCCAACTGAGTGTCTGAACAACTTCAAAGAATCTCGTGGCCAGATGTTGCCTTTATATTTTCATTCTCCCTTCCAATTTCTTTTGATGCCATTGCATGAACCACCCTGTACAATATTGATACTGTGGTTTGGGCTTGAACTTTCTAACATCATAATGATTGTTTGCTTTGGTAACTCCAGCTACCATTTCCACCTTGGCTTTGGGATTTATTTGATGGTGATTCATAAGTAATGCAGACAATCTGATCCCTACGTCATACAACTATCTCTTCAAATATGAATTTGGAACTTCCCCTCCTTGAATGTTCCTCTTTCTATATTTTTTTCGTCAAGTGTGACAAAACATTTTTAGCATGGGAATATGAATGTGAATAACAGGAAACGTATTGCAAATGCTGTTTGTCATGTTAACGGGAAATAGAATTGTATACAGTACGGGTTGCCACAGTGGGTGACTTTAACTTCCCCGATGTTGAATGGGAACTACTCTAGTAGGTGGCGGAAGTGGCGGCGCTGCCTGGCAGCTGCGGGTCACCTGCAGTCCGTCTGTTTTTTATTTTATTTTTGTCTTCTTGTGTCTGTTTAGTTAGAATTTTGGTTTATTAGGCTGTGTATGTGTGTGTGTGTGTGTGTGGGGGGGGGGGGGGGGTGAAGCGGGGAGAAACAGGGTTTTAGTCTCTCCCTTCGGGGGCATGTGAGTTTTCTTGTCGTGTCCCCCATCACCGTCTCCGTCTGTGCTGAGGCCTAATGGCGGAGCTGGCGGCCTTGGAGCTGTGGCGGCCTTCCAGCGTTCCAGCGTTCCAGTGGCGACCCGGCTTCAGAGCTGTGGTGCTCCAGCGTTCCAGTGGCGACCCGGCTTCAGCGCTGTGGTGCTCCAGCGTTCCAGTGGCGACCCGGCTTCAGAGCTGTGGTGCTCCAGCGTTCCAGCGGCAACCCAGCTTCAGAGCTGCAGTGCTCCAGCGTTCCAGCGTTCCAGCTGCGACCCAGCTTCAGAGCTGTAGTGCTCCAGCGTTCCAGCGTTCCAGCTGCGACCCAGCTTCAGAGCTGCGGTGCTCCAGCGTTCCAGCGGCGACCCAGCTTCAGAGCTGCAGTGTTCCAGCGGCGACCCAGCTTCAGAGCTGCGGTGCTCCAGCATTCCAGCGTTCCAGCTGCAACCCGGCTTCAGAGCTATGGTGTTCCAGCGTTCCAGTGGCGACCCCGGCTTCAGAGCTGTGGTGCTCCAGCGTTCCAGTGGCGACCCAGCTTCAGAGCGGCGGTGCTCCAGCGTTCCAACGGTGACCCGGCTTCAGAGCTGTGGTGCTCCAGCGTTCCAGCGGCGCCCCGGCTTCAGAGCGGCGGTGCTCCAGCGTTCCAACGGCGACCCGGCTTCAGAGCTGTGGTGCTCCAGCGTTCCAGCGGCGCCCCGGCTTCAGAGCGGCGGTGCTCCAGCGTTCCAACGGCGACCCGGCTTCAGAGCTGTGGTGCTCCAGCGTTCCAACGGCGCCCCGGCTTCAGAGCGGCGGTGCTCCAGCGTTCCAGCGGCGACCCAGCTTCAGAGCGGCGGTGTTCCAGCGTTCCAGCGGCGCCCCGGCTTCAGAGCTGTGGCGGGGTTCCGGCGTTCTGGCGAGGGCGGTGGCGGCGGCCCAGCTTCGGAGGCTCAGCCGCGGGCCTAGTGGACGACAACATCGAAGGCCTGGATCGCCTCAGCGCAGAGGGAGAACAAGGAGGGAAGAGACAAAGACTTTTGTCTTCCATCACAGTGAGGAGGTGCCTGGTGAACTCACTGTGGTGGATGTTAAATATGTGTTTATTGTGTGTTTTGTTTTTTATTATATGTTATGACTGCAAGGCAACGAAATTTTGTTCAGACCGAAAGGTCTGAATGACAATAAAGGATACTTTACTTTACTTCACTTACTATCCAAAAGACTTAGAATGGGCAGAATTTGCCAGGTGTATCTAAGAGGTTTTCCAGAAACAGTATGTGGACAGTCCAACTTGAGATGGACCATACTGGACCTAATATTGTCAAACAAGTCTGGCCAGGTGACTACTGTTTAAGTTGAAGAGCAATTTGGGATTGCAGTGATCGCAACTCCAGAAGTTTTAAGATTGTTTTGAATAGGGATAAATCTGAACCTTGAGGGAAGGTGCTGCATTAGAAACAGGCAAATTTCAGTGTTATTCAGCAGATGATAGGGAAAGTAAATTGGGAGCAATTGTTATTGGGTAGGCATGCATCTGGCATGCGGGAGTCATTTAAAGATCAGTTATCAAAATTCAGGATTGGCATGTTCCTGTAGAGTGGAGGAATAAGGATGGCAAGGTAAAGGGAACCTTGGATGACCAAAGAGGTTGTAAATTTGTTGAAAAGAATGGAAAGTTTTATGATGGAAGCAGATCAAAGCCTTTGAAAAATAAAGCAAGTGTGAAAGAACAAGCGAGTGATTAGAAGGGTCAAAAGAGACCATGAAATAACTTTAGTAAATGCGATTAAATAATATCCCAGGGCTTTAAATGCACGAGGGTAACCAATGTGATGGAAGGACGCACACGGATAAAGGAGGGAATTTGTGCATACAGTTAGAGGATGTAGACAAGGTACTAAATGAATATCTGTATTCAACTTGGAAAAGGACATGGAGGACAATGTGATCATTGTGGAGAATACTACTGTGCAAGGGCAGTTTGAGATCAGGAGGGTGGGAGGTGTTTGGCTCCTGAAGAGCATTAAGGTGGATAAATCCGTAGGGTCTGATGGGATCTCCCAGGTTATGAAAAGAGACAAAAAAGGACATTGCAGGGCCTTGCAGATCTTTGCATCTTCTCTCACTACAGATGCAGCTTTGGATGTCTGGAGAGTAGCTAATGCTGTTCTTTTTATTTACAAAGGGAAATAGAGATAATCCAGATAATTATAGGCCCCTGGTGAACCTCACATCGGTAAGGTTATTGGTGAGGGTTCTTCGAGATAGGATATACTCCAATTTGGAAGAGAATTGGCTTATTAGTCAGGATAGTCAGCACAGCTTTGTATAAGTTGTTTTCTTTGGAATGCCTGTGGTTGTGAGGAGAGCTAATAGAAATAAATAAAATTATGAGAAACATAAATAAGATATATGTCAGAACCTTTTTGCCCAGGGTGGAAATGTCAGGGGAGAGAACAGAGCTTTAAGGTCAGAGAGGGAAAGTTTAAAGATGTGCTGTGTAGGTTATTTTACATGGAGAGCTGTGGGTGCCTGGGACACGGCACCAGGGGTGGTAATGGAGGCAGATGCCAAAGGCTTTTTACACAGGCATCTGAATATGCATGGAATGGAGGGATAGGGATCATGTTCAAGGAGATTATATTAATTTATCCTGCCATTATATTCGACACATACGTGTATTGGCATGGTACTTTCTGAAGCCCTAACCGACCATAATCAACTGACCCACGTCATTCATCTTTTGAAAGCGGGTATAATTGTACATAACATGATGAAAAGATGGCCGGAGGTCAAGCTAGAAAAAAGCTTTGGGAACACGTTACAATAGTTTCCATAGCCGAGGACTGACTATATAACAGTATGTTCATCCGGCACCGGTTGGATTTCTAAGAACTGATTTATTTGGAAATACGACATCCTGATTTGCAGTTAAATGTCATGTAATACATTGTTTTGTTTTAAATTCCGTGATCCTTAACAGATCGTAAACACCAATGCATCTTTCCTGTTCTTGGTATTTGCCCTGTTGACTAAAACTTGCAGTTGCTTGTCAAAAATAATGGGATTTAAACAGATAGCTGTCCCATTCTTTAATATCTTAACTATACATGGACGTTACCCATCGTATGTTAGACGATATATAGAAATGCTAGGTGTGTAGGAAGGAACTTCAGTGTCTGGTTTACACTGAAGATAGACAACAAATGCTGAGTAAATCAGTGGGTCAGGAAGCATCTCTGGATAGAAGGAATGGGTGATGTTTCGGGTCGAGACCTTTATTCAGAAATGCTATTTTGACAAAAATAAATCCACTGGGATTAATATTTCTAATAGCGTGTAAACCGGATGTATACGATCTATGCGGCACGACAGAGTGGCACAAAAATATCGACTCGGGGTAAGTATGGAGAAAGGAAGGGGGAAATGTAATTCAAGCATTTGTTTTAAACCGAGTGTGCACGGCGAGGTGATTACTTTATCTGCCGTGTGAATGTTGGCGGAAGCCAAAATGATCTATCTTCAGTGAGATACTCAAATACCAAGAACAGGATGTAAAATCCTTCAGCTTGCAAAGCTATTTTCAGTTAGTTAAGTGAAATGCAATTCGATCCATAAATGTTTCTAATTATAGTATTACAGTATATCCGGCGTGACCTCCAGCGGGACATCTGGGATGGGAAACGTGCTGCACGCATCCTGGAGAATGAAGGGAACGCGGCGTCCTCGGGCCTCGCTGTTCCTTAAGCATCAACGTCAATGCCCGCTTTTCCTGCTTATACGCCCCGGACGCCCGGTTGCCGACTTGGACTGACTTGTATTGGAAAGTTACTGACTGACAGCGCCGTTGACCATACGCGTACTTCAGACTGCATCCTGTGATTTTCCATAATAGAGCAACATCAACTGCAAGCCCAGGGCAGCCCAGTATAAACAGGACCTGACTGGCGCCTGGAGTGAGTAATTTCCTAAGGTGACCCTCAAGTATAAAATCATTGTATACAATCATGAGAGGAATAGATCGCGTCCACAGAGTCCTGTGCCCAGACTAGGAGAACCGGGAACCAGGAGACATAGGTTTAAAGTGAAGGGGGAAAAGATTAAATAGGAATCTGAGTCAGAGAGTGAACAGACCCCTCGGTCCAACTTGCCCACACCGGCCAACATGTCCCAGCTGCACTAGTCCTGCCTGTCTGCTGTTGGTCCATATCCCTCCAACCCTGCCCTATCCATGTACCTGTGTAACTGTTTATTAAACGTTGGGATCGTCCCAGCCTCAATGGCCTCCTCTGGCAGCCTGTTCCATCCACCCACCATCCTTGTGAGGGGTAACTTTTTTTCACACAAAGGGTGGTTGGTGTCTGGAACGAGCTGTCAGAGGAGGTAGTTGAGGCGGGGACTATTACAGAATGTTTTAAAAAAACCAATTAGTCAGGTATATACATAGGACAGGTTTGGAGGGACATGGGCCAAACAAAGGCAAGATGTGACGTGTTGGTCGGTATGGGCAAGTTGGGCCGAAGGGCCTATTTACACGGTGCAAGACTCTGACTCTATGATTGTACCAATCATCTGGAAAGCGAAACGATGCCGCCCAGCTGATCAACAGTCCCTAAAAGATCCCATTAATTCACCCTGTGCTCGTTTTAATCCGACATAAGCAGCCTGTAGATGCCTCTAGTGCCATGCTAGCGACCTACCTCATTGTTATCATGATTCCACTTTGGTTTCAAACGAATATCAATGATGACGTGTTACATTCTATCCACTGCTCTAATCGGAGATTAGATTAGAGTTCCACCCCATAAAACCATGCTTGTCTACAGATACACATTTGATTCATATTCATTGCAGTACTCTTCGTGTTATAGAATAGAGTTTCTGATATCACATTACTTAACCAAGTAAATGTTTGACTAAAGCTGTTACAAACAAATCCCTTCGAGAATGTTGTGGATTTGACTGCTCCACGAGTAAGCGATTGCAACAATTTAGCAGAAATGGACGAGAATTAAATGTTTCAAAGGAATGGTGTCAGTACATGAAGTGGTGCTGGGATAAGGGTCAGGCCGTATTAAATGCGACAGCACTTGAAAGGAGCCCAGTCCTCCTGTTCAAAGTTCACTGGAGAATTTTGAGCGGAGAGGTAAACATGAATGAAGAGGAAGAGGACAGTATAAATAATCCCTAGAAGTAAGGAATTTTAGACGTATATATTTGTGTTCAAGAGAATGTTAGAAATACTGTTTTACACACTGCTTTCCGGAGATTATGTTAGTATAAAGCAGGATTTGGGTGCTAGACTTGGAGACCATTCACATAAACATAGCCCGTTCGCAGTCTGGGCTGGTGGCCAAGATCAAAATGTGACGCAAGTCTTCCTTATGTGACCGAGGAAACTCCCTGTTTCTATGGAGACGCAATCAATCATACACTTCTGAGGAACAACTCCTCCGTGTAACATAGCAACGCTATTGAACGACGATTAAACTAACGCCAAGCCAAATAACTTGGTTAATCTCTACTTTTGACCTAAGCGTCCCGTAACTTTAAAACGCTCTGAACAGGATTTATGTAGAAATTCCGTCTTAATTTATTTACTTGGATTTAATTTCCAAATTGCAGTCTATGTATAAACATACTGTACATGTATATTATATTACACACACACACACACACACACACGCACACATATATATATATATACGTCACATATTCCTTTTCTCCAGAGATGCGGTCTAACCCGCTGTTACTTTTGTACCATATGTATTGCATACTGTATATGTATATATTACATGTAAGTAGAGTGCTCCGTGTGCTCCAGTTGAATTCTCTAGTCTATTCCAGTTGAATGCAATAGAAGCTACAAGAAACCCAAAGAAGCGTTATGATTTTCAGTTTCAACAAGTTTTCAACAAGTTTCATAATTATCTATCCAAATTTAAACATGTTGACCCAAATATATTTTAGAACGAATATGGAGATTCGCGGCAAGCTCAATTAAATCTATAAGGTTAATTGGGATTTAAGTAGCTGATTGGAATCGGAAATTAGGAAATATTTATTGATTTTCTATTCATGGTGTTGATTATTCTATTAATACCAACAATCATGGTGCATTCTGAAAAAGAGGAGATGACTCTAGGACGCTTCCAAGGGTATTTGAATCTAATCCGTGTAGCAATCACATGAATGTCGGACTTTAACTGATCCAGGGTTCCTTTCCCTGCACATTTTAATGAACTAACTGGGGTTTAACAATCGGGCGTTTTGTGGTCGTTTTACAGAAACCTTCAACGGTTAATACTAAATTGAGGGTATTAAACTGCCACAATGGGATTTGATCCGACGTGCCCTGGTTCATCGGCTCACTACACACCTCCTGATTACTACGCCACTAACCAAAGGGTGGGATATTCAGGAATATGACAACAAATGCTGTAATAGGATTCTTCATTCAGTTGCAATCTCATTTCCAGTAAATTCTCGGAAAGGGTTCATTCCAGAAGGAACAAACTCAAAACTAACCACCTTGCAATAGATTTATACAACTGCATTTTTCCAAAAAAAAACCAAGGTTTTAGAAAGCAAATAAGAAAATCCTGGATTAAATTACCAGATAACAGTAGTCCAGGTTTTAGATAATCCCAATTAATTGATAGGTGACACTAACATTAACCCCCTTGTACTGCATGGCACACTAGGGAAGTGGAAACTGAAGCAAGTTATTGCTAATTGAATTCGACACTAAGACGCATTCATCTTGAGATCATCTCCAACATAATCTGTGCGTTTTTTAACCAGACGTTCGAATTCCTTTGACAATATCATTAAAGGTAGTGGATTCATCAGAAACATAGATTTCTGAACCATTTTAGTGCAGACTTCTAAATTAACTTCCAGGGTTGTCCTGGAAGTTAATATAGTTAATATAAGTAACTATAAAATATAGTTTGTCCTGTAAATCATTTGGAGTTTGTCAGCGAGTGAAATACAGACATATATTTCAGGGGGAATGGCTTTAACGTGTAGATATGCATACTAAAGACAATTTCCGGAAATATAGGTCTGTATTTATCTCTTTAAACTCAAAAGGATTTGCTGTGTGGCTGCCATGATATATATGGCCGCCAATCTATACCATCTAACCCCGAACCCATCTTGAAAAGCATTGTTGGGAAATAATGTTTGAAGTGCGGTTTAAAGGCTGTGCAAGCTAGAATGGAACAGAATCTGCGCTAAACATTCGTGTGATTGATACAGTTAAAATAAGTATGCTGTTTTGATAAACAGGGCAAGGAATCCAAATAACACTTTTAGCTGTTCAACGCTAAACAAAGAGTTATGTAAAAAAAATGGTTTTATTGAGCTCGTACAAAATATAACCATATAACAAAATATATGTACAATAATATGGCCATTGTGTAAATAAATAATTGTATAAATTATCAAACTGAAATCAGTATAAACGTCAACATTAAAAAAGTATAAAAAGTGCTAAAATGCCGATTGTATCTTCGCCAGACAGTTTTCAGAATTAGACACAGTGCAAAGGTCTGGTTGAGATATTTCAGGATGAATCTCTGTGCATGGAGGAAAGGCGTAGACACGACCTCTCCCAGCTTATTGTGCTTTGTTTAGTCCGGAAAATACAGTCTTTTCCACACGTCAATATGTAGGGGAGGTGGTAATGGGACTCTGGAGATAACTTAAGGAATTAGCTGGTGAACAGACGGGCATGCTGACAGGGAAGTTGAAGACGAATCGAGTTGAAGCACTGGAGGGGTTATTTGCGGGACTGGCAGCCTCTGTTGAACACGAAGGGGTGAACACTTGTGATTCAAACTGCAAAAGTTGTCCCATAAAACTGAAGTTCGGGGAAATTACGCTCCTGCGTTGTTTAACGAACTCGAAAGCTTCGTCCAACTTCACCCGGTTGGCTCTCATGAGATAAGCAAGGCAGATGGTAGCAGATCGAGAGATCCCAGCCTGACAATGAACAAACACACGGCCGCCAGCATTCTTCACAGAGTCTGGAGAGAGACAAAAATCAGATTGAGTACTGAAAAAAAAACGGTTATGATAAAATATTTACTGCTCAAGTTTTTAAAAACAGTTTTATGAATAAGCTCCAATTAGGTAGCTGAAGCAGAGACTAATAGAAGATTGATACAAAAAACTAATGTTGACAATTTAACTCAAATTCACTTCTGTGCATTACTTGACAGGAAAGTGTTGGCTGCATGTCTTTGAACACTTATTATGAATCTCTCGGCAATATTCAAGCCTTAACATGTCTATCTGTTGAATTAACTGCTTATTGTAGGGATTAAATCTATAGAATTTACCTATAAATTCAATGGCGTCGAGGAACCAGGAGCTGATGTCTGCTTTGTGACTGTCCTCCACCGGGATAGATTTATATTGATAATGTTCCTCAAAGTGGTTTGGGCAGTTAGCAGAGACGTTAATCAGGGCCGTAATTCCAAGGGCGTCCAGCATATCCTTCCTGGACGCATGGTAGGCACTTCCGAGGTAGAGGAAAGGGAGAATTTCTACAGGTCCACCCTAGGAAGTAAAAAAATAAACACTTTCAATTTCCCATGTCCATTTTTATGACAATTGGCTGGTTAATCAGTAATCCTTTTTATCTATATTGCAAAGACATTTAGATTAAACGGTGGGTCATATAAATGTTGCTCAACAGTGAACAGTTAGCAATAACTAACCTGATCATAGAGCGGAGTATCACAGGAACTGCAGCTTGGCTCCGCACTGCTGGGGCGGCGGTTGGCGCTCAGAGGTAGAGACAACGATGGGGGAGAAGGTTTAGTGCAAAATTCTGGATATTCTGTGGAAAATGCATCATAGCCACCTGAAATTAAACAAACGCGAAACTGATTAATCCACTGTGACCTTAAGACATCAAATCGAATTTTACTGAAGCTAAAGAGAAACGTACACGACCCAGCAACATCGCATGTTTAATTTCACATATTTTAAAACTTGTTTAAAGTCGTCAATGTTTTACGCAGAACTATTTGATCGCTGGTTAGATACACGTTTTTAGTTTCATTACCAGACCAATATGGTTCTGAGTGATACATCCGGCGTTAAAATGCCCCAAGATTTAGAAGTAGCATCGATGTGACCTTTTTAGCGTCATTACTGCAACAAAAGTTAAGTACTCAATTTGCTTACCTCGGAGAAAGGTAATGCTTGCTCCATATGATTCTCTGCACAGCGTATTGACTGCTAAGTGCACCGTACTGTCTTTTTTGAGCATGTCAAACTCGCAAGTCATTTCGTCAAATATGACTACGAATGAATAATGGCCGGAGATCAAGTTATTGCGAGACTCTTCATTCGGTACAATATGTTCAAGCCCCATCGTTCCTTTAGCCCTTCTCTTTACTATGGTACTGAAACGGACGTTGACTGAATTCACTACATGCGAGGCGTTGAAGGCGAAGAAAGATCGGCAGTCCAGCAACAGACATTTGGAAGAATTTTCTTTGAGAAGCTGTCCAAGAGTTTCATTGTTAACACTTGAGATTTCCATCATGACCATAATTGCTGATTCAAAACACACAGCTGGTTGTCGAGAAGCTGATGGCAAAGCCTGCTTCTTAGCTTGTCCTGGGTCCCGAACTGAAACCTTGCCCCTTTTGCTCTGGCCGCGACTCTCCCGACTGCCTTTTTATGGAGGGTTTTTGTGAATGAGATTGACGCGGTGGCCGTCACGTGAGCCGGTGTGGTGACGCACGGTGCCTGGTGCACTTGACACGCCTTGTCCTTGACGTGTCAAGCAGGCGCGTCACGCCAGCCCCAGTCCTCAATGCCTAATTACAAACAAACTGTGATGTAACTTCAGGCCAGCTGATCTGAAACCGCAGCGCCTGCATTTCAAGCAGCTCAACTTTTAATGCATTCAGACAACAAATTATATATTTAATTAGTGATGTATTATTTACAAAGTCGAGGACATTCAAAACCCCATACCCCTTTACAGCCCAAGCGACTGCAACCATTAACTGCAGTTAATGTGTAGGAAGGAACTGCAGACGCTGGTTTAAACCGAAGATAGACACAACAATGCTGGAGTAACTCAGCGGGACTGGCAGCACCTTGGGAGAGAAGGAATGGGTGACGTTCCGGGTCGAGACCCTTCTTCAGGCTCGGTTCTCCTATTTACATCAGGAGACATAAACATTCCTTTACTGTTTATTTTACCATTTTTTTGTGTGTAGGTTATGCACTGTTTTGTCCTTTTACCCTGAGTCAGATTAATTTGAGGAAATTAAGGGATTGGATACATACCGTCCCGTCAGTGTTAATGTACTCAGAGTGCTGAAGGAATGAGATAATGCAGTAGTCACGGTGCAAGTATGGATTCACCTGACAATCCCTCATGTTTCCAAATAAATAGTTTATGGATGAGTATTCAAATAGCTTTTTGTTTTGTTGTTTACATGGACTGGAAACCACGGCGTGTAGTTAGTTATAACATGTCCACAAGACTGGCAGATATCTTTTACAGGATCTACAAATTTGATATAGATTAGATTCAAATGTATTGCGTGTTGTGTTTAACCTAAAGTACATCGCGTTCTGAATGGATAGTTCGATTGCGTAATGAAGCTTCCTATGACCGGAGAACAACCTAAATAACATTGTGGCGGAGAATCGCCGCTAAAGACCAGAAACAGCCAACGCTATAAAATGGGTTACATTTTAAATGTGTCCATTACTCTTCCATACTTATGCAACTGCACAGCGAGTCACACTTTGTTATCAGAAAAGCAACTGACTTGTGAGCTCAGAACCAAGTTACGAAGCACTACTGCAAAAAGGATGTCGCCAGTAAAGTGACAATTCCAAACGAACGTGTCTTGGGGCTTTATCGGTGGCAACGCCAGACTAATATTGATTAATGCGCATTAGGAACTAACATACAGTGTTTTTTTAAACCACAATAAAATACGTTTTATGCAAATACGTTTTTTGTCAAAATTACATCCATTTAAGGATCGAAGGTAGACACAGAATGCTGGAGTAACTCCGTGGGACAGGCAGCATCTCTGGAGAGAAGGAATGGGTGACGTTTCGGGACGAGACCCCTCTTCAGCCCATTTAAGGATCCATGTTTTCTGCAGAAAAGCTGATTCCAAATATGATTTCTGACAATTAGTTTACCTGATCTTTACCTGATTCAATATTATGCAATGAGACAGATGTTTACGTGTATGTATGTGCGTGACAGAGAGAGAGAGAGGTGGTTGTCAGAGAGGGGATGGGGTGGGCTGCCGGAAAGAGGGCGAGGGATAAAGGAATTTATACAATTGGAAACTATTATAGTAAAATGGCGAGTGTGTTTGAGTATACAATTTGGTTAAAATATGAACGTTAGTGCAAGGGGCTTGGCTGGGGAGAAATTATGAAAGTGCTTTCAAGAAGGTTTTCTGAAGCAATACTAGTCCTACAGGGGAAGAGGAACTGTACTTCATCTTAGGGAATGAGGGCAGCCAAGTGATTGAAATGTCTATGCATGAACCCTTTGGGTAGAGTGACCATAGTTCAGTAAGATTTAATATGGTCATGGAAATAAATCAAGTTGATCCTCTAATTAGTTCCCTAAACTTTGAGAAGGTGGATTTTGATCCATATAAGACAGAACTTGGGAGAATATGATGGGTTGTTTAAGAAGGAACTGCAGATGCTGGAAAATCGAAGGTAGACAAAAGTGCTGGAGAAACTCAGCGGGTGCTGCAGCATCTATGGAGCGAAGGAACCAGGCAACGTTTCAGGCCGAAACCCAGAGGGGCACTGTGAACACCATCTGATAAGTGGGAGGCTTTTAGAAACAAAAAATAAATTTAAAATGAACAAATCATTTGAGGTTAATAGGTGATATAGGGGCAAACAAAAAAGAAATCTGGAGGGCAAAATGGGCCATAAAATAACCTTAGGTTAAAGGAGAGTTATAAAACCTTTTATAGGTATATTGGAAGCAAGAGGATAGCCAAGGAAGCAAAAGTTCGTCTTATGGGCCAGAGGGTTATTTAAGAGAGAGTTGGATACAGCTCTAGGGGCTGGTGGAGTCCAGGGATATGGGTAGAAGGCAGGCACGGGTTATTGATAGCGGACGATCAGCCATGATCACAATGAATGGCGGTGCTGGCTCGAAGGGCCGAATGGCCTCCTCCTGCACATATGTTCAATGTTTTGCTAATAAAGTACACAAAAGAGGTACCTGAAAGGTGCAGATATAGTAACAAAAAGTACTCATCCCTTCTTCGTCCCCCTCCACCGACCCCTTCCTCAGCCCGTAGATACAAGGAAAATCGAATGGGCAGTAAATTATTCTCACCAAAATCTCATAGAAGTTTAAAACTATTAGAGGCATAGACAAGGAGGACAGTCAGAATCTTTTTTTCCCCAGGGCAGGTGAATCTAGAACTACAGGGCACAGTTTTAAGGTGAGATAAGAGAAATATAAAGGAGATCTGAGGGTTGGGTTCTTCACACAGAGGGTGGTGAAAATGTGAGATGAACTGCCAGAGCAGATAGTGGAGGCAGACACAATGTTTAATAGGGGTTGGAACAAGTATTTAGACAGGAAGGGAGGACCTAGAGGCTTATTGGCCTAATTCAGGCATGTGGGATTAGCTTAGATAGGCATCTGGTCGACATGATAATATTGTGGCATGTGTTTTTTTGTACAATCCATATTATCCATAAACTATGTTTCTATCACTATATTTTTATTTCACATGATGGCAATTGAGCCCATTGAGCCCACCTCACAGAACAAGCCATCAGTTTTTTCCCACATAACGTGTTATATCTCACATGTCCAGCAGCTTTCCCCTGATTTTCCTGCAACCACATACATTCTGAGACATTTGTAATAATTAATAAACCTTCTAGCATATCTTTGGGGTGAAGTGGTATCCAGAGCAGTCGCAGCAAGGCCAAATGGAGGGGAACATGCAAACCCCACAGATAATAGTCCTGGTCTGAATCAAACCCAGGTAACTGGAGTGTGAAGCAGCAACACTACATCTGGACTCAAATCCGACAACCGGATAGTTTATGAGCTAAGAAAGAAAATCAGAACTGTGCTATGTGACCCTTCATTCATCAGTGTCAAAAAGATTAATACTACAAAGCAGACAACAGGAGAACAGTTACATGGCTTTTCTAAAAAACGCATTGGAAATTTCTGAAATCTTAAACTTGTAAAATATTTTGTCTGTACGGAGTTTGTACGTTCTCCCTGTGACCGCGTGGGCTTTCTCCGCGATCTTCGGTTTCCTCCAACACCCCAAAGACATACAGGTTTGTATGGTAATTGGCTTGGTATAAGTGTAAATTGTCCCTAGTGTGTGTAGGATAGTGTTAATGTGTGGGGATCGCGGGTCGGTGTGGACTCGGTGGGCTGAAAGGCCTGTTTCTGTGGCTTCACTGGCTTCACACACGGCAGAATTTTCAGTATAATGTTTGTGTATTAAAAAAGTTAAGTGTTTTCAACAACAAGTGTGTCCATTCCTGAATTTGCAGAGCAGGCAAATTGTCTTGTGAATTCTCATGTTTTGCTGATTTCTTGCCAATAGTTGATGATCCTAACTAATGTCAGGTATGAGGCACATATTGGAATCACATAGACACAAAATGCTGGAGTTACTCAGCGGGACAGGCAGTATCTCTGGAGAGAAGGAATTGGTGACATTTCGGGTCATAGAAACATAGAAAAATAGGTGCAGGAGTAGGCCATTCGGCCCTTCGAGCCTGCACCGCCATTCAATATGATCATGGCTGATCATCCAACTCAGTATCCAGTACCTGCCTTCTCTCCATACCCCCGATCCCTTTAGCCACAAGAGCCACATCCAACTCCCTCTTGCATATAGCCAATGAACCGGCCTCAACGACCTTCCGTGGCAGAGAATTCCAGAGACTCACCACTCTCTGTGTAAAGAATGTTTTCCACATCTCGCTCCTAAAGGAATTCCCCCTTATCCTTAGACTGTGACCCCTTGTTCTGGACTCCCCCAACATCGGGAACAATCTTCCTGCATCTAGCCTGCCCAACCCCTTAAGAATTTTGTAAGTTTCTATAAGATCCCCCCTCAATCTTCTAAATTCCAGTGAGTAGAAGCTGAGTCTATCCAGTCTTTCTTCATATGAAAGTCCCGACATCCCAGGAATCAGTCTGGTGAACCTTCTCGGAACCCCCTCTATGGCAAGAATGTCTTTCCTCTGTCGAGACCCTTCTTCAGACCTGTGTAAATCATGTGTTCAAGAGAAGGAAGAACCACCCCCCTAACTCCCAATCCATATCCTGATATACGTACAATCAGCCATTGTTTGCAGAGGCTGCTTTGCAATGACCAATGCAGGGTCAAAGGTACATCGATTTAGGTTAGATTAGGTGTATTATTGTGCAGGAAAGAACTGCAGATGCTGGTTTAAAGCAAAATGCTGGAGTAACTCAGCGGAAAAGGCAATCTTTTATTATAGGTTTGTTATTGTCCCATGTATCGGGGTACAGTGCACTCTAGTTTAGAATCCTCTGCCCAGGGGATAAGTCTGTGTTTGTTTGTTTGTTTATTTGTTCCGGTGGAAGCGCTGTGCACACGGCAGCCAGCCAGCTGTCGCTTGTCTTTTGTCTTTTTGCTTTCACTTTTAATTTCACGTTTGTGTGCACATTGTTTGTTGTGACTGTCGCACACCAATTTCCCTCCGGGGATGAATAAAGTTTTATCGTATTGTATCGTAAATCAGATAATACTATAAATAAATACAATCAAGATAAACTCGTGCAATAGGCAGAAAAAAGGGAAAAATATTATTAGAACAGCATGAAATGAATCTAGATTTACAGGCAGAAGAAAAATGAACAAGTAGAGTGATTGGATGGCAATAGACCATCATCTGGGAGCAGCAGGCAAAGGGTCACCATTACAATCATGTAGGTTGCCCTCAATATTTTAACAGCTGTAAAAAAAAACACACAGCTTAAGATAAATATCCAATTTTAGTACATGCAACATGTAAGTTTAATTGTAGAGGTAAACTTGAAAATCCTTGTCAAGTCTCCATTCGCTTGCAATACATGGTGAATGATGTTAAGAGGGGGCAATTGTCTTAATATATGCTTCATTTAAAATACATTCTTCGACAAATAACAAAGTGCATTAAACAGAGAATAACTGAATTTATAGATTATTTACTCTAAATTTATATTCAGCATAGATGTTTAGGCAACACGTTATGTCTGAAGAGAGTTTTCAATATTAGACAAGCCACCTTTTTTTCCCAATTGCTAATAATCATGTCGCTCTCATAAGCTAGGCAAGAACTCACACTAATTACTTCCACTTCTATTTAAAACGTCAAAAGCAATAGAAATTCTGAAGCTTGTAATGCAAATTTGGAACTTAATTGCAACTTCTCACAAAGCAGGAAGAGATATTTCTGCATTAATTCTGTCGTAATTAGCAGTTTCATGACATCCTTTTCCTTTGGCGTACGGGAAGGTGCTGCCGATTTAAAGGATGGGACATTAAGACTATTCTTCTGTGCTAAGTAGAGAAAAAATAATCAGTTCAGTTCATTGGACTCCTGTTAACCATAAATTGTTCAATTTGGGTCATGCATTTTAAGTACGAGTGAAAGAAAACCAGCAATGACAGGCAACATACGAATAGTACTTAAATGTTTATTAATTTATGGATTATTTCCTGAAGTAATATAAATCGTTTAAAAGCAAAATGTAAAAGTTGAGTTAAATCACATCAAGTTTGTTTAATTTGACACTCTATGTGCCAGTAACATGGCAAATGGTATGGAATGTTAAAAAAATCTATATTAGAACTTCAGAATATCAGAACATTTTATGAGGATGTTGCCAGGAATCGAGTGACTGAGATTTTGGGAGAAGCTGAGCAAGCTGGGAATCTATACCTTGGAGCATAGGAGGTATATAAAATCATGAGAGGAATAGATCGGGTAGATACACAGACTCTCTAGCCCAGAGCAGGGGAATTGAGAACTAGAGGACATAGGTTTAAGGTGAAGGGGAAAAGATTTAATAGGAATCTGTGAGGTAACTTTTTCACACTAAGGGTGGTGGGTGTATGGAACGAGCAGCCAGAGGAAGCAGTTGAGGCTGGGACTATCGCAACATATAAGAAACATTTAGACAGTTACATGGATAGGATAGGTTTAGAGGGATATGGGCTAAACACAGGCAAGTGGGACTAGTGTAGATGGGACATGTTGGTCATTGTGAGCAAATTGGGCTGAAGGGCCTGTTTCCGCATTGTACAACTATAAGCATTTGAACGAGGAAAAGGCAATCTGGCCCTTTGAAACTGTTCCACAATTTAGCAAAATTATGGATGATCTACTGCCTCTGTTCCATTTTTCTGCACTTTTCCCTTATCCATTAATTCTCTTAATATCTAGATATCTATTAATTTCTGTTTAGAATAAACCCAATGACTAAACCTCCACTGCTATCTGGGTGGAGAAGTCCATTGATTCACCATCTTCTAAGCTAAATAATTTCTCCCAATCATAATGCCAAACTCCTGGATGGAGGTGGATATGGAGAGGATGTTTCCACAAGTGGGAGAGTCTAGGACCAGAGGCCATAGCCTCAGAATTAAAGGATGTTCCTTTAAGAAGGTGTGCAGGGATTTCTTTAGTCAGATGGTGGTGAATCTGTGGAATTCACTGCCACAGAAAGCCATGGAGGCCATCAATGGATATGTTTAAGGAAGAGATAGATAGATTCTTGATGAGTACGGGTGTCAGAGGTTATGGGGAGAAGGGCAAACACGCCATCCTAGGGATCCGTCTAATAAATCGTTTCAGCACTACCTCTAATACTAAATGTGACATTTTTCAGGTAAGACCAAAACGGTGTACTTTGCTATATAACATGCTAAACTAGGAACATTCTTCAGTCTGACGAAGGGTCTCGATCCAAAATGTCACCCATTCCTTCTCTTCAGAGATGTTGCCTGCCCCGCTGAGTTACTACACCAGTTTGTGTCTATCTTCGATTTAAACCAGCATCTGAAGAGATACCGAGTGGTGGAGTAAGTCGACGTGTCGGTTGGCACCCCTGGAGAACATGGATGGATGACGATGTGGGTCGAGGCCCTTCTTCAGTATTCTTCTCCCTTCACTGCAGGAGCTAAAATATTTTGTAATCACTAGGCTTGGAAATAGGAACAACATCTTAATGTATTATAGGTCCACAAACAAATGCACGGAGAATAATATTATGTTAGCATAAATGGGCACCTAATGATTAATGCAGTCTTGGTGGGCCAAAAAGCTTATTTCTGTGCACAATTCTATGACTCACATAACTGCGTGAGTTTTGGAAGCAAAATTATTATCTCAGGTTGATGCGAGGAGGCATAAAAGTGGAAGGAGGCTAAATCAGGTGAAGAGGCTGACACTGCACTAGCAGTCCAGTCCTTTCAGGCAGAGCATTTCACTTGAACTTGCTGTATATTTCTTTTTCCATCACATTACCTCTGTATTATGTAATTTGCTTTGATGGCCTTTATCCACCAAACATTCTGCTACTATTCTCAGTGATGGCTGCATGTATGAGTTTTGGGTTATTGGGAAAGTTTTAAATTATGTTGTTACATTTTGTATGTTATGGCGACAACATTATAGCACGTTATTCAATGGTGTCCAAGGTGACTTGTATAGGGTGGACAATATTGAGAGTAATGACTCGATGGTGATTATGTCACATGAGGTGCATCATGCCATGAACAAGCTGTCCAACAACAAAGCAAGTGGCTTGCATCATATCTCTGCTGAACATCTTAAGTATGCGAGTATGAGGATAGCTCCTCTCCTAGCTATTTGTTTTACTGGCTTTATGATTCATGGCTTGTTACCACACTCAATGTTGTCTGTCCTGTTAGTGCCGGTTATTAAGGACTAAGCTGGTAAAGTAGGCAGTCTAAATAATTACAGGCCCATAACTTTAGCCAGCATATTGTCAAAAGTCTTAGAAAGAGTTCTGCTGGATAGAATAAATGAGTTTGTTAACTCCACAGACAACCAGTTTGGCTTTAAAGCTAAACATGGCACTGACTTATGCATATATGCCCTAAAGGAGATTGTAAACAAATATAGAGGCAAAAACTCTTCAATCCTTATGTGCTTTATTGATGCTTCCAAAGCCTTTGACTGTGTTAATCACAGAAAGCTGTTTGGTAAAATGAGTCAAAGAGGGGTGCCTAAATACATTGTTAGAATTCTGGCCTACTGGTATGCCCACCAGACTATGCAAATAAAATGGGGCAATAGGGTCTCAGCCCCATTTGGGGTTCGCAATGGTGTTAGACAAGGGGGAATTTTGTCCCCAGTCCTTTTTAATCTATATATTGATGATCTGTCTAAACAATTGAAAGCCTGTAACACTGGGTGCGTGATTGGTAATATTTTAGTGAACCATATTATGTATGCAGATGATCTTGTGGTCTTTAGTCCATCTAGCGCTGGTCTCCAGCAGCTCCTTACTACATGTTCCGTGTATGGTGTGGAACATGACATTAAATATAATGCTAGTAAGAGTGCTGTTATGGTCTGTAGAACCAAAGAGGATAAAAGCCTAAAATATCCTGATTTTAAATTGTCTGACAACAATCTTAGTGTCTGTAATAAGATAAAATATCTAGGGCATATTATTACAGAACAAATGACAGATGATGAGGATATTTATAGGCAACGACGCATGCTGTATATACAGGCGAATATCCTCTTGCGTAAATTTGGTGCGTGTGCAGATGTGGTGAAGATGTCGCTATTTAGAGCATACTGCACACCCCTCTACACTGCGCACCTTTGGTCGAACTATTTAAAGACAAGTATGCAGAGACTAAAGGTGGCATATAACGATGCCATGAGATCACAGCTAAGGCAACCAAGATGGTGTAGTGCCAGTAATATGTTTGTGGCTGCAGGAGTCAGTACTTTAGAAGCTATCCTAAGACACCACATGGATAAATTCATTTGCAGGATAAATGACTCTAAAAATGTGCTTATTGTGGCGTTGACAAACATAAGGGTTAGCACTACGAACCCCAGCTGTGGAGACACTGGTATCGTTGTCTCGTTGTACGACATTGATCATCTTTTACTCTGGATTTTTAACTTAAGTATTGTGGGTTTTTTAAATATATAAATTATGATGTTTTTATGTGATTTACCTTGATTTTATATATATTTATGATATTTGATATGCAATGCATTTTTAATGTAATGTTGCCCCTTGTCTGGACCTTGAGTCCGTAATAAAGTTATTATTATTATTATTATTATTATTATTATTATTATTATGATGTCCAAGTTATTCATGTATGTCAAAAAAAACAGGACGTCAATATGTCATTGCTGGTTCAATTGACAGAAATGTTGTCTCTGAGTCAGGAGGTTGTGGATTCTATTGCTGTTCCAGTAACTTGTGCACATATATTCAAGCATACAGCACGGATATACTCAGAATAATGCTTGCCTTTTTGAATGAAATATAAAATCTAGGCTTGATTTGATTTTTACTGACACTGAAATGATCATAGTCATAGAGTGTGGAAACAAGTCTTTCAGGTCAACTTGCCCATGCTGACCAAGATGCCCCGTCTACTTGATCCACTTGCCTGCGCTTGGCCCGTAACCCTCTAAACCTATCCAATCCACAAACCCGCCCAAATGTCTCTTAAATGTTATGATAGTCCTGCCTCAACTACCTCATTCCATATACCCACTCCCTTTGTGTGAAAAGGTTACCACTCAGGTTCCTATTAAATCTTCCCCGCCTCATCTTAAACCCATAGCATGTCCTCTGGTTCTCAATTCCCCTACTCTGAGCAATACTCTGGTCAGAATAACAATCATTATGGGTCATCAATGCAGACTCTACATGCTCATGAAAAAGCAGCACAGGCAGCACTGACTGTTTTTCAGCTCCTTTGCCTGTTTGAGAATCTGCAGTGCCAGTGACTTTTTTAATCCCATAGCTTCAATTACAAGATTTTATCAAACATACTTTTCAAAGATTGAAAAGACTAGGCTTGTATTCACTGGAGTTTACAAGGATGAGGGGGGATCTTGTAGATACATATAAAATTATTTATGGACTGGACAAGCTAGATGCAGGAAAAATGTTCCCAATGTTGGGCGAGTCCAGAACCAGGGGTCAGTCTTAGAGTAATGAGGAGGCCATTTAAGACTGAGGTGAGGAAAAAAACTTTTTCACCCAGAGAGTTGTGAATTTGTGGAATTCCCTTCCACAGAGGGCAGTGGAGGCAAAATCACTGGATGGATTTAAGAGAGAGTTAGATAGAGCTCTAGGGGCTAGTGGAATCAAGGGATATGGGTAGAAGGCAGGCACGGGTTATTGATTTGGCCATGATCGATCAGCCATGATCACAATAAATGGCGGTGCTGGCTCGCAGGGCCTCCTCCTGCACCTATTTTCTATGTTTCTAAGTCCAAATAACATTGTCTTTTATTTTGTCAAAAAGCCTACATTTTGTAAGTAGGATTTACTATTAATTAATTAATCATGATTTCCAAAAAAAGACTCGGAAATGATCACTTGTTCGTCTTTTTACCCATTTTGAGAACATCAATTATACAGAAGGAATATTCCATCTACGTTTCACATGCAAGCAATCGTATGCCTCCAAACCTAACCGAGTTTTCACATTATATTACTTGGAAATTATGCTTTGTCCCGAATCTATATCATTAATGTTTAAGAAGGAACTGCAGATGCTGGAAAATCGAAGGTGGATAAAATTGTGGGTGAAACTCAGCGGGTGCGGCAGCATCTATGGAGTGAAGGAAGAAAGCTTTCGGCCCGAAACGTTGCCTATTTCCTTCGCTCCATAGATGCTGCTGCACCCGCTGTGTTTCTCCAGCAATTTTGTCTACCTTCCATATCATTAATATCCAGTATTTTTTTAAAAAACAGAACATCCACGAGTTACTTCTGGTTCATTTGATAGAAATTATGTCACTGAATTATCCTGTATCCTGGCGGGGAAATTTGCAAAGGCCACTGGGGAGACTTTAAACTAGAATGGTTGGGGCGAGGGATGCAAATAGCAAAAGCTAGTAGACAGAATGGGAGGCAGGAAGCAGAAAAGGGAAGCACTCGGACACAAGAGGAGAAAGAAAAAAAGGAAATAAACAGAGAATAAGAGATGGGGGGTTTCTTAAATGTGCATATTTTAATGCTAGGAGCATTGTAAGAAAGGTGGATGAGCTTAGAGTCTGGATGGACACCTGGAAGTATGATGTTGTGGCGATCAGCGAAACATGGTTGCAGGAGGGCTGTGATTGGAAACTAAATATTCCAGGATTTTGTTGCTTCAGGTGTGATAGAATTGGAGGGGCAAGAGGTGGAGGTGTTGCATTGCTAGTCAGGGAAGCTATTACAGCAGTGCTTTGGCAGGATAGATTGGAGGGCTCATCTAGGGAGGCTATTTGGGTGGAACTTAGAAGTGGGAAAGGTGTAGCAACGCTTATAGGGGTATATTATAGACCACCAAATGGGGAACGAGAATTGGAAGAGCAAATATGTAAAGAGATAGCAGATATTAGTAGTAAGCACAAGGTAGTGATTGTGGGAGATTTCAACTTTCCACACATAGACTGGGAAACATATTCTGTAAATGGGCTGGATGGTTTGGAGTTTGTAAAATGTGTGCAGGATAGTTTTTTGCAGCAATACATAGCGGTGCCTACTAGAGGAGGGGCAGTGCTGGACCTCCAGTTAGGAAATGAGACGGGACAGGTGGCGGAGGTATGCGTTGGGGAGCACTTCGGGTCCAGTGATCACAATACCATTAGTTTCAATATAATTATGGAGAAGGACAGAACTGGGCCTACGGTTCAGATTTTTGATTGGAGAAAGGCTAACTTTAATGAGATGCGAGATGATTTAAAAGGAGTGAACTGGGACATTTTGTTTTATGGGAAAGATGTAGAGGAGAAATGGAGGACATTTAAAGGGGAAATTTTAAGAGTACAGAATCTTTATGTTCCTGTTCGGTTGAAAAGAACCAGTAAAAATTGGAAAGAGCCCTGGTTTTCAAGGGAAATTGGACATCTTGTTCGGAAAAAGAGGGAGATCTACAATAATTATAGGCAGCATGAAGTAAATGAGGTGCTTGAGGAGTATAAGGAATGTAAAAAGAATCTTAAGAAAGAAATTAGAAAAGCTAAAAGAAGATATGAGGTTGCTTTGGAAGTAAGGTGAAAGTAAATCCAAAGGGTTTCTACAGCTATATTAATAGCAAAAGGATAACAAGGGATAAAATTGGTCCATTGGAGAGAATGAGTGGACAGCTATCTGCAGAGCCAAAAGAGATGGGGGAGATATTGAACAATTTCTTTTCTTCGGTATTCACCAAGGAGAAGGATATTGAATTATGTGAGGTAAGGGAAACTAGTAGAGTAGCTATGGATACTATGAGTTTCAAAGTAAAAGAAGTACTGACACTTTTGAAAAATATAAAAGTGGATAAGTCTCCAGGTCCTGACAGGATATTCCCTAGGACATTGAGGGAAGTTAGTGTAGAAATAGCCGGGGCTATGACAGAAATATTTCAAATGTCATTAGAAACGGGAATAGTCCCCGAGGATTGGCGTACTGCGCATGTTGTTCCATTGTTTAAAAAGGGTTCTAAAAGTAAACCTAGCAATTATAGACCGGTTAGTTTGACTTCAGTGGTGGGCAAATTAATGGAAAAGATACTTAGAGATAATATATATAAGTATCTGGATAAAGAGGGTCTAATTAGGAACAGTCAACATGGATTTCTGCCTGGAAGGTCATGTTTGACTAATCTTCTTGAATTTTTTGAAGAGGTTACTAGGGAAATTGACGAGGGTAAAGCAGTGGATGTTGTCTATATGGACTTCAGTAAGGCCTTTGACAAGGTTCTTCATGGAAGGTTGGTTAAGAAGGTTCAACTGTTGGGTATAAATGCAGGAATAGCAAGATGGATTCAACAGTGGCTGAATGGGAGAAGCCAGAGGGTAATGGTGGATGGCTGTTTGTCGGGTTGGAGGCAGGTGACTAGTGGGGTGCCTCAGGGATCTGTGTTGGGTCCTTTGTTGTTTGTCATGTACATCAATGATCTGGATGAAGGGGTGGTAAATTGGATTAGTAAGTATGCAGATGATACCAAGATAGGGGGTGTTGTGGATAATGAAGAGGATTTCCAAAGTCTACAGAATGATTTAGGCCAGTTGGAAAAATGGGCTGAAAGATGGCAGATGGAGTTTAATGCTGATAAATGTGAGGTGCTACACTTTGGCAGGACAAATCAAAATAGGACGTACATTGTAAACGGTAGGGAATTGAAGAATACAGTTGAACAGAGGGATCTGGGAATAACCGTGCATAGTTCCTTGAAGGTGGAATCTCATATAGATAGGGTGGTAAAGAAAGCTTTTGGTATGCTAGCCTTTATAAATCAGAGCATTGAGTATAGAAGCTGGGATGTAATGTTAAAATTGTACAAGGCATTGGTGAGACCAAATCTGGAGTATGGTGTACAATTTTGGTCGCCCAATTATAGGAAGGATGTCAACAAAATAGAGAGGGTACAGAGGCGATTTACTAGAATGTTGCCTGGGTTTCAACAGCTAAGTTACAGAGATAGGTTGAATAAGTTAGGTCTTTATTCTCTGGAGCGCAGAAGGTTAAGGGGGGACTTGATAAAGGTCTTTAAAATGATGAGAGGGATAGACAGAGTTGATGTGGACAAGCTTTTCCCCTTGAGAATAGGGAAGATTCAAACAAGAGGACATGACTTTAGAATTAAGGGACAGAGGTTTAGGGGTAACATGAGGGGGAACTTCTTTACTCAGAGAGTGGTAGCGGTGTGGAATGAGCTTCCAGTGGAAGTGGTGGCGGCAGGTTCGTTGGTATCATTTAAAAATAAATTGGATAGGCATATGGATGAGAAGGGTATGGAGGGTTATGGTATGAGTGCAGGCAGGTGGGACTAAGGGAAAAAAGTTGTTCGGCACGGACTTGAAGGGCCGAGATGGCCTGTTTCCGTGCTGTAATTGTTATATGGTTATAGAAAGTTGTGGATTCAATTCTTGTTCCAAAAACTTGTGGGACAAATATCCAAGCTCTGCACAGTTCAAAAGTGCAAGATCTTTAGCATCTGCCGGTACAAATTGTTCGTTTCGGTTGACTAGCTGGAAGCAGATGTGCCCAGCGTAAGATCGCAGAGTCTGTTCAGCATTGCAATCCCTGGACTGGATCTCTACTGCACCTTTCGCTGGACAGGATCTCTCTTGCACCCTTAACCACCCCGAACAGAGGTGTCACTTTTATTTTAAATGATGACCGTGAATCTAAAGCGCGTCTTCTCTTGGGGTGGGAATGTGGGGTCATTTTCTCGTGAGGTTGGAAACTCCCATCAGATGCAACAACCAGAAATCTTTGGCAACAACTCTCTTGCATTCCCAGACCGGAATAAGACCAGCAGGTCGCTTGTCAGCAGCCAATCGCCAAATACAGGGCGTCCAAATGTGACGACGCATCCGGGCGGGTTGGTTCCAGAGAAAGTTGTGCACTTTAACACTGGTAAATCCCCTGCCATTGCATTTAGTGAACTGATTGCAATTTCAGGCGCCGTCATGGTATTCGACGTTAGGAGGTGAGTTGGGAGTGTGCATGCATCGGTATGTATTTCTTGTAGAGGCACGGTTGGCAGAGGATGTACAGAAATGTTGCAGAGTTCTAGAGGCAAGTTGCTCTTGTGTCTGCTGCAACCCTTGTTCCATCGCAGCAGCTCCATGCAGATCCCGGCGGGTCAAAGCCAGAGGCTGAAATCACCTCTGCTTGCAACCCTGGTCCGGGTTTCACTGGGGAGGGAGGGGGAGGGGGTCATCCGGCCAAAAAAAAAAACACCTTTCAGGGTCAGTTGTGAAATCTGATTAATTGCAGTATAACGGGTCTGTCTCTGTCTCCTCATCAGATGTGGAACCGTTTCCCAGCGTTAGTACACTCCGGTTTCTCTTCAGATCGTATACATCTTTAACCTTTTACTCCAGCAAATGCATTACCTGTCCTTTTAAAAACCTGGGCATAAAAATAACAATAAAGTGCACCGAATCGTGCAATTCCAGTGTTTAGTAAAGGGAATTGTGTCTCCCTTTTTTTTGGTGGGACGATTTATGTGGTTGGTGGCATTGCATTTTATTTCATTCTCTAAAGCATGAGAGCAGCTTAAATGTATTAACACGTGGCACACGCTGATTTGACCCAACGCGGGTCCGGTTCTACCCGGAAGCATTGTCTCATACATAGCACATGAGTTTAAAACCTCCTGTTACTACCCGAGGAAATTACAATTTCAGAAAGGAAACGTGAAACTCGTCAGGTAGTACAGGAGATTTTAAACTAGCAAGCTGTGAAGTCTTAATAATCAATTTGGCTTAAAATTTATTACAAATTACCTTGGATTTTTTTTCCCTGGGTGAAATAGTTAGAATAGTCCCTGACCCAGTAATCTCACCCACGTTAACATTTTGCCCTGTTCGTTGTGGAACTCTCAAAGCTCACTTTACATATTATTATTGTATTCATGTTACGAGTGTGTTCTTTTTCAAAAGTGAGTAGCTGTTAATTGTCGGTAATAGAAATGGCTGGGTTGTGAACAAGAAGGTCAGAATCTTGGCAATGTAATATTGACTTTTATTACCATAATTCGCTAAAGATAGTAGGCATTTCTGTTTTGAGAAAGTGCAGTGCCGATTTCATTAACACATTTAACATTTCATCGCTAATAATGGTGTTATCGTGGTTTCTGTTGAGGTAACAAGGCCATAAGTAATAGGAACAGACTTAGGCCATTTGGCCGATCAAGTCTACTCAGCCATTCAATCAATGTTGATCTATCTCCTTCCTAATCCCATTCTCCTGCCTTCTCCTCATAATCCCTGACACCCGTACTCATCAAGAATCTACTGTGCTGTAAAAATATCAATTGAATTGGCCTCCACAGCTTTCTGTGGCAAGAAATTCCACAGATCCACCACCCTCTGACTAAAGAAATTCCTCATCATCACCTTCCTAAAGGAACATCCTTTAATTCTGTGGCTGTGACCTCTAGTCCTAGACTCTCTCACTAGTGGAAACATCCTCTCTACATCAACTCTATCGAAACCTTTCACTATTCGGTAAGTTTCAGTGAGGTCCCTCTTCGTTCTTCTAAACTCCAGCGAGTACAGGCCCAGTGCCAACAAACGCTTATCATATATTAACACACTCATTCCTAGGATCATTCTTGTATACCTCCCCTAGACCCTCTCCATGACCAGCACATCCTCTGATATGGTTCCCATAATTGCTCACAATACTCCAAATGTAGTTTGACCAGCGCCTTATAGAGCCTCAGCATTACATCCCTGTTTTTGTATTCTTGCCCTTTTGAAATAAATGCGAGCATTGAGAACCAGTTGGTATCTTACTCCAGCTGCCAGCCATCTTTTATTAGGAAGGATAGGGGGAGTGAGAGGGCAGCATTTGACCAGATCCAAGGGCAGGTCCAACCAGCGTGTTGATTGTCCCTCACTGACACAGTGGACTGATTCCCTGAACCTCTGCAAGTAATCTGTCCTCTTCTTCCTGTTCTTAAGTGATTGCCAATGCAGTCCTGCCTTTGTCAATATTTTAATGTGGTGCTTCCTTGTGCCACCATTGTTGTCCCTCTTGCTTCTTTGTAGATTGGATGAGGTGGAGTTCCAATGTACAAGGGAATGAATAAGCCAATACTTGGAATTGATTTGGCTCTGTGCAAATCTTTGATCCAATTTACCTATTCCAGAAATCACAGTATGTTAAACAACATGGGTGATCTTTACTCCAACAATGTTTTTTTTTAAATTTCAGATTAAAAAAATTCTGATAAGTATCCAGTTGGATGTGGCTGATATTAAGTGTGCACACTGATGTACACATTGAAGATACAAAGTGCTGGGGTAACTCGGCAGATTATGCAACATCATTGGAGAACATGGATAGGTGATGTTTTGGGGTAGAACCCTTCTAAAGTATCTGAAGAAGGGTTCCAACCTGAAATGTTACCTATCTGTGTTCTCAAGTGAGTTAATTGTCATGTGTCCCTGATAGGACAATGAAATTCTTGCTTTGCTTCAGCACAACAGAACATAGTAGGCATTGACTACAGAACAGATCAGTGTGTCCATGTACCCTGATATAAATATATATACACATGAATAAATAAACTGATAAAGTGCAAATAACAGACAATGGATTATTAATGTTCAGAGTTTTGTCCGAGCCAGTTTTAATAGTCTGATGGTTACACAAAAAGCTGGAGAAACTCAGCGGGTGCAGCAGCATCTAAGGAGCGAAGGAGATAGGCGACGTTTCGGGTCGAGACCCTTCTTCAGACTGGTCAGGGAAACGAGAGATATAGACAGTGGTGTGGAGAGATAAAGAACAATGAATGAAAGATATGCAAAAAAGTATTGATGATAAAGGAAAATGAGAAGCTAGTGCGACTGGGGTGGGGGGGGGGGGGGGGGGAGATGGAGAAGGAATGTCAGGGCCCGAGGCTGAGGGAGAGGTGGGGAGGGGGCAGTCTGGGTTAACAGAATTGAGAAAATTCAATGTTTAAGCCCAGAGGATGCAGACTCCCCAAGCGGAATATGAGGTGCTGTTCCTCCAACTTGCGGTGTTGCTCACTCTGGCTGTGGAGGAGGCCCAGGACTGAGAGGTCGGATACAGAATGGGAGGGGGAATTGAAGTGCTGAACCACCGGGAGGTCGGGTTGGTTATTGCGGACCGAGCGGAGGTGTTCGGCGAAACGATCGCCCAGCCTCCGCTTGGTCTCACCGATGTAGATCAGCTGGCATCTGGAGCAACGGATGCAGTAGATGAGGTTGGAGGAGGTGCAGGTGAACCTCTGTCGGACTTGAAATGACTGCTTGGGTCCCTCAAAGGAGTGGATGGGGGAGGTGAAGGGACAAGTGTAGCATCTCTTGCGGTTGCAAGGGAAAGTGCCCGGGGAAGGAGTGGAGCGGAAGGGAAGAATTGACAAGGGAGTTGCGGAGGGAGCGGTCTTTGCGGAAGGCAGACAGGGGGGGAGATGGGAAGATGTGGCGAGTGGAGGGGTCACGTTGGAGGTGGCGAAACTGGCGGAGGACGATCTGTTGTATGCGCTGGCTGGTGGGGTGAAAGGTGAGGACCAGGGGGACTCGGCCCTTGTTGTGAGTGGGGGAATGGGGAGAGAGTGCAGTGTATGGAGGAGACCCTGGTGCGAGCCTCATCTATAGTGGGGGAGGGGAAACCCCGTTCTCTGAAGAACGAGGACATTTGTGATGACCTGGTGTGGAACACGTCATCCTGGGAGCAGATGCGGCGTAGACGGAGGAATTGGGAATAGGGGATGGAGTCCTTACAGGAAGCAGGGTGGGAGGAAGAGTAGTCCAGGTAGCCGTGGGAGTCAGTTGGTTTGTAGTGGATGTCAGTCAGGAGTGTATCACTGCAATAGAGATGGTGAGGTCAAGGAATGGTAGGGAAATGTCGGAAAGGGTCCAAGTATATTTGAGTGCCGGATGGAAGTTGGTGGTGAAATGGATGAAGTCAGTCAGTTGTGCGTGGGTGCAGGAGGTGACACCAAAGCAGTCGTCAATGTAACGGAGGTAAAGGTCGGGGGTGGGGCCCTGGTACGCCGAGAACAAAGATTGTTCGACGTGCCCGACAAAGAGGCAGGCGTAGTTAGGGCCCATGCGTGTGCCCATAGCTACGCCTTGTGTTTGGATGAAATGGGAGGAGTCAAAAGAGAAGTTGTTGAGGGTAAGGACCAACTCCGCTTGGCGGAGGAGGGCGTTAGTGGATGGGTATGGGTTGCTCCTCTGGTCGAGGAAGTACCGGAGGGCTTTGAGACCATCCTGGTGGGGGATGCAGGTGTATAGTGACTGGACGTCCATGGTGAAGATGAGAGGATGGGGGCCTGGACAACGGAATGCGCGGAGCCGACAGAGAGTGTCTGAGGTGTCTTGAACATAGGTGGGGAGGGATTTAACCACGGGGGATAGGATGGAGTCAAGGTATGTGGAAATGTGTTCGGTGGGGCACGAACAGGCAGAGACAATGGGTCTGCCGGGGCAGTCGGGTTTGTGGATTTTGGGGAGAAGGTAAAATCGGGCTGTGCGGGGCTGGGAAACGATGAGGTTGGAGGCTCGGGGGGGGGGGGGGGGGGGGTAGGGAGCCGGAGTTGATGAAGTGACATTGAAATCGATTAACTTTTTACATCGGGGTGAATTTAAAAGCTTAAGGTGTTTGTGCTCCACAAGGATAAAATCAAGCTATGTTATTTCTTTAATAGTCTGATGGCTGTGGGGAAGTAGCTATTCCTGAACCTGGTAGTTGCAGTCTTCAGGCTCCTGTACCTTCTACCTGAAGGTAGCAGGGAGATGAGTGTGTGGCCAGGATGGTGTGGGTCCATGATGATACTGCCAGCTTTTTTGAGGCAGGGACTGCGACATCTTCTCCAGAGATGCTGCATGACCTACTGAGTTACTCCAGCATTTTGTGTCTTTTTTTTTGTTGTAAACCACGATCTGCAATTCCTTGTGTCGACATTGAAGTTGATTAACTTTTTACATCGGGGTGAATTTAAAAGCTTAAGGTGTTTGTGCTCCACAAGGATAAAATCAAGTAAAACTCCATCAACCTTTTGAAGATGGACGAATGAATAACTTTTTTGATGTCAGACTTCACACAATGTGTCAGAAAATGTGAAAAATACGTAATACATATTGGGCAACGGTTTAGAAGGAAACTTCTTCCTGGAGTTTGTGAATATGCCACGTATATAATTTGCTTTGATTCTAATAGTGAAAACGTTAGAAAACTGTTTGTGAATGATGTATTTGTAAACCTCTTTGGCTCTTCAGCGCTCTTGCATCAAATAGTTCAAGGAAAGACAATCTACGGAGGAAAATGTATACAGTAACGGGATTCAGCATTTCTCGCATGAAAAGATTGTCATAATGACACGCATATTTTTGAAAGTGCCTATATTCACAGGCGGATGGCCATTTCAGTTAACCACAACTTTTACAGTCCCGGTCTCCTGCATGAAATGCTTTTCAGCCTCAACTTCTATTAATGCAGTTCTACACTTTTGATAGTTGTACAAATAAAGAATAATGCTGGACTGAGGATGTTGAGTCAAACACTCGGATAGATGTTGGCTCAGTCTGCTTTACTCTAGATGCAATTCCATGGGAGAAGGGAATAGAATTCAAAAAAAGCAACCAAGTGCTGGATGAACTCAGCAGGTCAGACAACATCTGTGGAGGGAATGAACAGGTGACATTTTGCATTGGGACCCTTCTTTGCCTTTGGACTTTAGAGAAGTAGTGAGGTACCAGGTCCTTTGGTCCACCCCCACCGAGTCCACATCTACCAGCGTTCACTCCATACATAAACACTATCCTGTGGATGCTGTCTGTGTGGGGCGTGCACATTCTCCCTTTGAACATGTGGATTTTCACTGGTTGCTACAGTTTCCTCACATTCCAAAGATGTGCAGGTTAGTAACTTAATTGCCTGATGTTAATTGTCCCTGGTGTGTAGGGTAGATCGAGTGCACGGTTTTCATTGATTGCTGTGGACTTGGTGGGCCGAAAGTACAGGATTATTTTTTCCTTTTTTTCCCATGTACGAAGAAGGAATACTATTCTTAAAAAAGCAACAAATGAAATGCTGGATCACGAATAGGAAAGATTAAGAGGGAGCATGAGACGAGCATGGGCAGAGGGCCTGTTTTAGTGCTGTACGATTCTGTGACCAGATGTTTTCAAATGATCGTTTTAATGCGTATAACTATTTTCTGGTAGGTCAGTTGTTACGGAAAACTCTCAGGGCTTTCCATGGTTTATTACCACAGTTTTTAGTTTTGCTCTTTGTACTCTACTTTAGTGTGCTTCTAATGTTGATGTATATGCTTGCCTGGCAGTAGACGCCCATCTGATTGAAGTACGTCTATTGACAAATTTCTCACAAATGGAGATGTATAAAAATTCCAGGGTGAATCATTCCCTGCTGCATTTTAGTTCATTTTTAGCGCGTTTTGTTTACAATTTGGTGAAGTTCATCTTTTTGGTATGATTTGATTTCCGAGAATGCTGTTTGATTCTTGAGAAGAATTGGTTTCCATAATTCAGTGCTGTTGTTTAGTAGATATTAAATACTCTACAGTAGATCAAGTGGTGTTTGACCCTAGTTATTTTTGCATTGCTGAGCACTTTGGGAGGCTTCTCATTTTGTAAATGTTATTTAGTGCTTTGAGTGGTCCTTTTTGTGACATCAATTTGTTAAAGTAGTTACAAAACACACATTTTATTGATGACAAATATGATGTCGTGGAATATATTTTTATAATTGATCGCAACTGCATCGATGAGTTTTGAGGTGTTATGGTTTTAATTTTAATATCGAGCATGCATTTCTAAAACTATTGTACTTTATGTAGGACTCTATTGCTTTGCATGAAGTTGCTGGCATTGACTGAATGATCTGTTTCTGTTTCCAGGATATGTAAATAAATAGTGCCATGACGGTGTGATTGTTTAAACGTAGAAACAAATAAATGCAGATGCTGGTAAGGACATAAAGTGCTGGAGTAACTCAGCAGGTCACGCAGCAATTCTGGAGTACATGGATAGGTGACGTTTCGGGTCACGGACCGAAACATCGCCTATCCATGTTGTCCAGTAATGCTGGTTGGCCTGCTGAGTTACTCCGGCACTTTGTGTCCTTTTGTGTGGTTTAACTAGGAAGCAAAAGGACTTTTTAAAAGTGATGCCCAAACGTAGTTTAAAGATGTCAAGTTTGACACGGTGCCTTTTTGTAAAACAAAAGTTCAAAGTTAAAGATCACCATTGCCATTGTTGTACAAATTTTAACTGTGAGCAAATGCATTACAAAATTCTATTACTTAGTAATACTCTTTCTGCAGCAGCGACACTTGTCAAATAAAGGCTGTAGCCATAATACCACAAATATCTTTACCTCTCATAACTTTGTATCCCAGCAGCAACATTGTCATGATGGGAATTTGTTTATGAGTTGGAGGGATATGGTGATGTGCACAACTCTGGCCACCCTTGCCACAGTGCCCTCCATAATGTTTGGGACAAAAACCCATCATTTGTTTATTTGCTTCTGTACTCCACAATTTGAGATTAGTAATAGAAAAAAATCATGTGGTTAAAGTGCACATTGTCAGATCAGGAAAACGGGCGGGAGGGGGGAAGCAAGCACTGCTGAACCGCCACTGGACTGTCCCCGGTCCTCCCCTTCGAGACGTCTGGACCGACGGGACACTGGCCCCCAGGCCCAGCGCGGAGAGGCGCCAACCCCAGCTCGCCACCGCCTCTCCCGCCAGGCCAACCGATACCCTGGACCAACAACACCAGCGGCCACATACCCACAGCCAGCGCTAACTCCAGCCCAACCCCGCTCCAACTCCAGAGGAACCCGCTCCCCGATGGGCTGCCACGGCGACAAGTGCCAGTTCGCCCACGGCCTCAGCTGCCACCCCAAGTACAAGCCGTGCCTTGCACACCACCAGCTTCTGCCCCTACGGTTCCCGCTGCCACTTCATCCACAACCTGAGGAGGAGCGCGGGCCCCGGCCTCGCCTGTGCCAGAGCGCCAGTCTGGGCTCGGCCTCCTCCGGCCCGGCGCTTAACCGAGCCGCGCTGTGGGCTGCCTTCAGCCCTGACCTGGAGTTGGAGCTGGCCCGGACTCTGGGCTTGGGGCTGGGCAAGGGAGGGGGAGGGTGCCGCCAGCACCACCATCACCAACAGTACCCGCAGTTCCAGCGGGTGCCTGGCCTGCCCATGGCTGGCAGTAGCCTGTCCCCAGACTCTCTCTCCGACCAGGACAACTCCAGCAGCAGCAGTTCCGAGTCGCCCGGTTTCGAGCAGGGCCGGTGGCTGCCCATCTTCAGCAGGATCTCGGGGGTGGAGGGCTGAGGGGAGGGGGGGTGGTGGTGGAGGGCTGCCGGGACAAACCCGGCGGGACAGGCAGAGACGAGCTGGAGCCGGCGGCTGCAAGTCGGGGGCCTTCCCTCCAGCCCAGGGCCACCACCCCGGACAGCTCTGGACAGGGACAGGACACCGGGGAGGGGACGGGGACGGCTCAACAGCACCTGTAGCGACGGAGAGCTGACCCCGACTACGGACGAAACGCAAGCCTGCACACAATGCAGCACCACCGTTGCCAAGACTGTTTTATACCTAGTGACCTATGACCTCTGCATCCGCAGTCGGAATACCGAACTCGCTTAATGCTCATGGGAATTTGTCGATGGGCTGGAGGGATATGGTGGCGTTCACAATTCTGGACACCCTTGCTGCAGGGCCCTCCATAAAACGTTACGGTGGTGCTGTGAGTCGGCTGCCTCGCCTGCAGCGGGTTCCTTGTTTCGACTTTTTGGGTTTTTTTAGTATGTCCAAAGGTATGTTTTAGTGTTTCTCTGTATGTCTTGTGTGGGGGGAGGTGGGAGCGGAATGGGGGCAAACCATTTTCAGGCACCTATCTATTTGCCCCCCTCTCCTCGCGACCTTACAGCTGGTTTGGTGCGGCCTTTCTCGGAGTCTGGGCCCAGAGCTTCAGTAGCGGCGCAGCGGGGACTTTAACATCGCGGACCCCCTTGCTGAGGCGTCGCTGGAGAAGTGCTCCAACCGCTGGCTTGCGGCCTACAACATCTTGGACCCCCGGTCTGTGGAACAAAAATAGGATGGCCGGGTTACAGTTTGCCATGAAGTGCTTAAAAGAGCAACCACAGTTCTGGAAGAAGATCTTGTGGACAGATGAGACAAAGATTAACTTATATCAGAGTGATGGCAAGAGCAAAGTTTGGAGGAGAGAAGGAACAGCCCAAGATCCAAAGCATACCACCTCATCTGAGAAACACAATGGTGGGGACATTATGGCCTGGGCATGTATGGCTGCTGAAGGTACTGGCTCACTTATCTTCATTGATGATACAACTGCTGATGGTAGTAGCATAATGAATTCTGAAGTGTATAGACACATCCTATCTGCTTAAGTCCAAACAAATGCCTCAAAACTCATTGGCCGGCGGTTCATTCTACAGCAAGACAATGATTCCAAACATACTGCTAAAGTAACAAAGTTTTTCAAAGCTATAAAATGGTCAATTCTTGAGTGACCAAGCCAATCACCCGATCTGAACCCAATTGAGCATGCCTTTTATATGGTGAAGAGAAAACTGATGGGTACTGGCCCCTAAAACAAGCATAAGCCAAAGATGACTAATACAGGCCTGGCAGAGCATCACCAGAGAAGACACCCAGCAACTGGTGATGTCCATGGAATCGCAGACTTCAAGCCGTCATTGCATGCAAAGGATATGCAACAAAATACTAAACATGACTACTTTCATTTACATGACATTGCTGTGTCCCAAACATTATGATGCCCTGAAATGGGGGGGATTATGTATAAACACTGCTGTTATTTCTACATGGTGAAACCAAAATGTATAAAAATGGCCTTTATTAAGATATGACAATTTTTTTTTCTATTACAAATCTCAAATTGTGGAGTACAGAGGCAAATAAATAAATGATGGGTCTTTGTCCCAAACATTATGGAGGACACTGGTGTGTACTAGAGATCCTTGAGGAATGTTTAATTCTGAATCAGCTGGCAATGATGAATCACAATGTCCACCATAAACATGAAAAAATTGTCACTAATGTGAACCAGAAAAAAATACACTGCACTCAGTAGAAGTTTGCAACAAAAGACAAAGTTAATTCAAATGTTTTAATGCTCAAGAAGAATTTAAATTGAATTCCAGTTCTGGCAGCTACTAAATATGCAACACATCTGCTTGCCAGACGTATAATTTAATTTTAAAGAAAATATCTCGGGTTCTGCTAGATCTCCACCATTGGCACCTAATCACCCAGCCGAGTGAAAAGCAGATCAAGGAGAATTTGTAGTTTGCTAGCTCTTATGCACAGCAGGGCACAATGTCATTAAATGGGGTGTTTTGGAAGTTCATTGGACTTTGGCTGCCTGTTGTTAAAATTGGTTTCTTTGTTCTCTTTGCCAGAGGGAGTGACTTAAAAAGAAAAATAAAGAAATAATAATCTTCTCATAAATTGAATCAAACACAAAGATGGCTGTGTATGAAGGAACTGCTGATGCTGGTTTATACCAAAGATCGACACAAAGTTCCGTAGTAACTCAGCGGGTCAGGCAGCATCTTGGAGTAAAAAGATGGGTGAAGTTTCAGCTCGGAACCCTTCTTCAGGCTGAGAATAGAGGGGCTGATTTTTGGTTGCTTAGTATAAATTAATTGCTACCAAAAGCCAGTTGTTTTCTGTGATTATTAGGAACAGATTGTAGGAAATGTAATTTTGGAAAAAAACTGCAATATATCAGCCACTGTTGTGCCTCCACTATCTTGTTGCCTCCCACAATAACATTAAAGGAAACTGGTTTCTATCAAGGCAGATCAGTGTCACAACATGTCCAAAATAGTAGACCTTCTGTATTGCTAAAACATCTTGCTGCAATGTTTTCACAACAGTCATTCTTCCGATACCACCATGAACAAATAGTTATTCTTTATGTATGAGGTCTGAATTGCTCAACTCCCATCTCCCCACTTTTTCTTTACTGCATTGTTTACAGATTCTTTCCTCTGCTATCACTTATTCTGTCCCTTGATGTATGTTTGTGCAACGCATTATATATTTGTCTAGCTTTTCTCTTGACGCAACCTTGCCAAACTGGAAAAGTAACACATAAAATACTGGTGTATGAAACATTTATGGAGAGGGTAAGCAGTTGACATTATAATAAGTGTAATATTATATAATAACACCACCCTGGCCAAAACTCTCATTTTACTTGTGCCATCATGAAGGTCTGACCACCAGGTTCAAGAACAGCTTCTTCCCAACAGCCATCAGGCTTTTGAACACTGCAAAACACTACCTAAAATATGAACTAAGAACAGTCGCACAAAGGACTTTGTGTTTTTAATTTATTGATTTGTTAGTTTATCATATTATCTGTGTGTACTGTGTGTACAGGCCTGTTGTGCTGCTGGAAGTCACATTTTATTGCTCAGTTTTTGGTACCTATGACAATTTAACACTCTTTATTCTGGAGTTGATCTGAGAATGGTGGTCAACACAGTGCATTTTACTGAAAAGACACAACCTTAAAAACATTTAATTAAAAAAAAATTCTCTTAACATGGGGAACCTATGTAGCCATTTATGTATCATTTGATTGCTAAAGATTGCCAAGGTTAATTATTGAGGTCACATTATTATTTTGATTTATCCATTGTCCTATAACCAAAATATATTAATTTGACATATGCCATATGCCATGCCTCTGAAGAATAAAGCCTGACTTTTCAGATGTGGACGCAAGTCCATGATATCACAGGAACAGTAAGAGGCCGCTTAGCTCCTTCAGTGTTCCAACTTTAATCTAACTTCAATGACCCTTACTATTGGCACATATCCCTTACAGGCTTAAACAATCAGTCATAGGTTTAAAATTAACAACTAACCATTTTTTCCAAGTCAAAGTGCTTAAATCCACATCTGGAGAGCCAAGCTTTAATCCGCTAACAGTCTCCTTTTGGTCTGAAACTGCCTCATTTTTTTCCTTCCATTTCTTGGGATCTCTGCGTCAGTGGCAAAGCCAGCGTTTATTGTCCATGAGAAAGTGGTGGCGAACTGCTGCCTTATACTGTTCGAGTCTTTCTGGTTAAGATTCCCATACGCAACTGTTAAGGAGGGTGGTCCAGGATTAAGACTCGGTGATGATGAAGGATCTGCAATACATTCCATGTCTAGGTGGTATCAAGTTGGGGCATCTACAGGTGCTAGTGTTCCCATATGCCTCTAAGGCCAGAGTACATTTGTTGAGGAGTTATGGAAACAATTGAATGTTGGGCAATCATCAATAATGATAATTGAAGATGGTTGTGCTGAGGACACTGTTTTGAGGATCTCCCACAATGCAGTCCTGGTGCTAGCTTGCTAGATCACCAACAACTACAGTCATCTTTGTGCAGGGTAGGATGCTAACCATTGTGTATAGTCTGATTTAACTGGATAGCTTTTCATTTTATCCCTGTACATGTGACAGAATAAACAAAACCTGAGGTCCATTGACCAATTTTACCATGGTTATTTGACACCATGTGTAGTCAAAACGACCTTGATGTGAATAGAAGCCATTCTCGTGTCTGAAAATCAGCTTGTTTGATCCATATGCATAAAAAATGAGATTGGTAAGGACTGTCAAAAAAGAGGTACAAATTCAAAAAGAGTTCCAGATCTTGGGGCTCTAGTAGTTAACAGTGGCTGCCAAAGTTTGCCCAGTTAGTTTTAGAAAAACAGCATGGAAACGGATCTTTCGACCCACTGAGTCCATGCCAACCATCGATCTCCGGTGAGCACTAGTTCTATGTTTTCCCACTCTCTCATCCATTCCTTGCACATTTAAGGGCAATTTACAGAGGCCAATTAGCCTCCAAACTCTCACTTCTTTGTGGGTACACAAAAGGCTGGAGAAACTCAGCGGGTGCAGCAGCATCTAAGGAGCGAAGGAGATAGGCGACGTTTCGGGTCGAGACACTGTCTACTCTCACTTGTTTGGGATGTGGGATAAAACAAGAGTAAACCATGTGGTCACAGGCAGAACGTGCAACCACCACACAGATAGAACCCAAGGTCAGGATTGAACCTGGAGCTGTGAGGCAGCCGCTGTACCACTGTGCCTTTTATTTGGTAAAATAATATTGATCTTTGTTGCCTCAAGTTAAAGGAGTCATGAAAGCTTCTTGGAAAATCTTGTTCATGTTAATGGTGCATGTAATCACAGTGCTGCAGAGTCAGTAAGTTGATAAAGTAGATGGTAAATCAGAAGAGGAATATCAGGACAAGTGGACTCAAAGTTGAAATGGCTCCTGAAGGTGAGCGTGGCAAAGACGAGAGGTTGAATAATGAAGCTGGAGTCCTTTTGGATTGAATGGCCATTAAAAAAAATCTGTTGACTCACAAGACTCACCCGCTGCTGGAACACCGCCTCAGCCCCGAAGTCAGCCAGCCTCGCGCTGGTAAGTCCTGGCCGGATCTGCCTCTGAGCCAGGCTCTGATCTACAGGTGCAGCACATGAATGATCTTAATATATTCATGTATGGAAAACAGAATATAATCAAACACTTGGCCCATGTTGACCAACCTGGGTCTCACTGCACACCTGGTACTACTCCTGGCCCTGACTCCAGTTGCATACCTTGTCTCATTCCTGTCCCTGAGTCCAGCCCTACACCTGGCCCCCTATTCTACCCTGACCATAGCTGCTTACCAGCTTAGGTTCCCAGTGCTGATCACACCCCTGGTCCCAGCTTTGACTGCAAACCTAGTACTATTCCAGACCTTGACTCTGGATGCAAACTTGGCCTTGCTCCTAGCCCCTTTGCACTGACAATATATCTGGCCCACAAATAAAATCCCATATCTGACCCCCTGGACTTAACCTATTACGTTCAAGTCCACAGGTGCTTATCTAATGCAGTAATCATTTATGGGGCACTTCACAGACCAAATTATGTATAACAAAATTTGCTACATTCATTGGCTTCCTTGTTATCTAACATGCTAGTTGCTTTGTCAAAGAAGTCATCAATTGGTTGAACACAATTTCTCATCCATAAAATTATTCTCAGCTATATATGTATTCTGTTACCATTTCATTCATTTTCCTAACAAACTGTCCTGAAGTAATTTTCACCCCAAATATTTTCAGTATTTTTGCTGTCTTCTTCTCAGCTGGGACTTTTCCGAAATGCAAAGTCCAATAACTATATATTTAAGCAATATTATTATATTAAATGTGATCTTGAGAGTACATCATATTTTCCGTGGTATTCATTACACAACAATGATAAAAAGATCTTTGTTTTGATTGCACCTACCAACATGCATACATTATCATATTACAGTTAATATGTACCGAGGTCAAATTTTTGTTCCAATGCTCCCCATCCCCAATTACCTTTACATTGAAGTTCCCTGCTCACATCTGGCAGTTTTTTGCAAGTGGGGAGGCTGAGCGATCACTGATCACTGGCCTTGGCGGTTGCCGGCAAGGAAGTGGAGCAACTAAGTGGGGGGATGGTGTGGGAGGGGGGTGTCCCTCCCCCTCCCATGGTAGGGACTTTTTGAAATTTGATGTAATAAAATCATGGGTTAGTGCATTGTCGAAATATGATTTCAATGTTTTGTTTGAAGTATTTTTAAGGGGTAACTTTTTCCACACAAAGTGTGGTGGGTGTATGGAACAAGCTGCCAGAGGAAGTAGTTGAGGCAGGGACTATCCCAACATTTAAGAAACGTTAAAAAACTTTAAGAAAGGTTAGACCTATACATGGATAGGGCAGGTTTGGATGGATATGGACCAAAAGCAGGTAGTGCAGCTGGGACATGTTGGCGGGTGTGGGCAAGTTGGGCCGAAGGGCCTGTTTTCACACTGTATCACTCTATGACTACATTATACCTCCACCATGCATGAATGCTTCAAAATCAAGTGGTCGAGTTTTATTGGCATATACTCAAACTTAGAAACATAGAAAATAGGTGTAGGAATAGGCCATTCAGCCCTTTGAGTCAGCACTGCCATTCAATATGATCATGGCTGTTCATCTAAAATCAGTACCTCTTTCCTGTTTTTTCCCCTTGATTTCGCTAGCCCCAAGAGCTAAATGTAATTCTCTGTTGAAAACATCCAGTGAATTGGCCTGCACTGCCTTCTGTGGCAGAGAATTCCACAGATTCACATCTTTCTGCATGAAGAAAGCTGGTCCTCATCTCAGTCCTAACTGGCCTACCCTTTATTTTTCAAACTGTGATCCCTGGTTCTGAACTCCCCCAACATCTGAGGCTGCTCCATGGCCGGAGTGCAAGCCTCCAACCGCCCTGAAGCTTGCACTGAGGCTGCTCCGGCCATCGGAGCTGCAGCGAGCGACTCGCCAGCCCGGCAAACACTCGCCAACCCGGCAAACACTCGCCAGCTCCGGCTCCCAGTCCGCATCTGTCCCCGCCGCTGCTTCTGCTTCCATCCCTCCCTCCCTCAGCCCGGGTCTCCAACACCCACGGCCCTTGCAGTTTTGAAATTTTTGCTGATCACAGAATTTCTTACGATAAAGCTTGAGAAATTTGTGATCAAATTCAGATTACCTTTATTGTCATTCAGACCTTTTGGTCTGAATGAAATTTCGTGCCTGCAGTCATACATATATTAAAAGTAACAAAAACACACAATAAACACAAATTTAACATCCACCACAGTGAGTTCACCAAACACCTCCTCACTGTGATGGAAGGCAAAAGTCTAAGTCTTTGTCTCTTCCCTCCTTGTTCTCCCTCTGCGCTGAGGCGATCCAGGCCTCCGATGTTGTGACCCCGCCGGGTGTTGGTAAGCGAGTCAGTCCCACGGCTGAATCCAGTTCCGTGAACGGGCCGATTCAAACTCCGCGGCCCGGGGCGATCGAAGCTGCCGAAGCTGCTGCCCTCCAGTCCAGCGGACGCAGCTGTTGTTGTGGGAGCTCCGGAAAAACAGGTCACCAACCTGTGACCTGCGAGCTCCCGACGATGTCGTCCACTGGGCCCACGGCCAGGCCTCGGAAGCCGCGCCGCCATCGCAGCCGAAACGCCAGAACACCGCCACAGCTCCAGGTCGGGCCACAGCTCCAGGTCGGGCCGCAGCTCCAAGTCGGGCCGCTGCCGCTGCTGCGAACGCCGCCCGAGGCCGTCGGCTCCGCCATTAGGCCTCAGTGCAGCGCAGACGGAGACAGGGGACACGACAAGAAAAGGCCGTATCCCCCCGAAGGAAGAGACTAAACCATGTTTCTCCCCCCCCCCACACTTACACAATCTAATAAACTAACTAAACTAGACTAAAACAGACATAAGCAAAACAACAACAAAAAGAAAAAACAGACGGACTGCAGGCGAGCCGCAGCTGCCAGGCAGCCCCGCCACTTCCGGTGAGTCTGGCCTGTTCGCGGAGCTGGATTCAGCCGCGGGACTGACTTATTTACCAACACGATCAGCGTGAGAGCGTGAGAATTTGGCCAAATGTGCAATTATCAAGCTAAATGCGTGAGAGTTGGCCGCCCTGTATCTGGTGCACAAAGTTTGCTATGACGTGGTAGGGAATCTAAATTCCACTGATTGCATTTATGCCACATGGCCATGGATTTTGTCCGAGGCATCATGATAAGTGCAAGAGTGGTTCCGATAGATAGTGTGCATTTTGCGTTGTGCTGTGAAGTGTGGAAAAGGCCTGTGCATTATCATGCAACTATTCTGGTGTTGTCCTTCTTGACTGAACCCTGTGGGTCTATTGCTTCCTCTTTGAAGCGTTTTGCAGTTATGATAAAGGCTGGTTTCTCGGTGCAGTTTGTCTCTCCGTGTTATGAACTGTCCTCTGATATTGCGAAAAGCCTGAGTTGGGTAGGAAATCCAGGAATGATCAGTCAAAGAGCCAGTCGCTGAATATAGGTGATTAAAAACTAAGTGAAATTCACTGCACATGCTGAGAAAAAAACCTGTTGTTCTTGAGGTTGAAGGGATTCGCGATGAAAAGCTTTTGCTGGCTGACTGGTTGTGCATGGTTAGCATCAAGAATTATGAAGAAAGGGATAATATGCATGGTTAATGTGCTTTGGCTATTTGTTAAGGAATATCGACTCCTTTTACCTTCAAATATAATTCTAGTGAATCATTGGGGAAGTCATACGATGGAATTAAAGCAGTAATATGCTGACTTCAGTAACCTTTGTGATATTTTGCAAAAGATGCCTCAAGCTGTGCATCCATCCATCTTGCTTTCTGGAAAACTGGCTGTAAATTGTGGAACATAGATTTTCCTGCTTTTAATCTTTGGTTTCTCATTTTTTTAATTTCTGCCTCTCAAGTTATAAATATTTGAAAATGGGTGTGATCTGCAGCCCCACTGTTCGGACAATGCAAAATACTTACCCTAGGCATTGAGAGTCTGCCAGTTAGACGTACAGGCAGCATGCTGTTTCACAGATGCTGATGCATTATGATTATCTTCCTCCCCAAGTAGTGCATTGACATTTGCAGCAATGATTCTTTAGTTGAGTTTAGAGATAAAGCTTAAAAACAGGCCCTTAAGCCCAGCAAGTCTGAGCTGACCATGTTCCCCATACACTAGGTCTACCCCACACTCTGGGGACAATTTGCAGAAGGCAGTTAACCTACAAACCTGCATGTTGTTTAGTTTACAGTTATAGCACGGAAACAGCCTCTGCGGCCCAACGAACTAAAACAAACACACTCACACTCACACAGCCCCCCCCCCCCCCCCCCCCCCGGGATGAAACCCGGGTTTCTGGCGCTACAAGCGCTGTGAGGCAGCAACGTTATTGCTCCACCACTGTGCCGCCACATGTCTTTGGGATGTGGGAGGACACTGGAGAAAATGCATACGGTCACAGGGAGAATGTAGAAACTCGGTGTAGAGGCAGCACCCGAGCTCAGGATCCAACCCAGGTTACTGGGCTCTAAGGCATCAACTCTGCTTCTGCACCACTGTGCAGCCTACAATGTCAAGTGCATATATTCATATCTTCCTGGGCCCAGCCTACTGCCCACACACTCACTGAGACCAGACGTAGGGGCTGATCATATTGGCTTCTGTGTCCTGTGTCAGGTGAGATGTTTGGTTCAGCTAGTGAAGTGCTTAAGTGCCTGTCCTCAAAATGCCTTGACAACAGTTGACAGAAACATGTCATGGATTTTAGCACCATTTACGTCTCTAAAATTGAGAAACATAAACATTCTTGCACTAAATCTTGCATTTTTAAGAGTTCTTGTAAATTACTCTTAGTTTAATGAACACACATTGCTCAAACGAAATAAAACCCCACCATATTATGTGAGCTGAGATTTTCCTTTAGAAATATTGGAGATCTCTGATGGTAGCCAGGTCTGACTGGAGAAATAAATTTCCCCAGCAAAAAAAACTCCCAGCAAAATTGCATTTCCTTACTGGAAAATATTTGGAGTCCATCAATGGAGACCAGTGACAGATGTGGCAGCATCTGTTGCTGCCTAATAAATACTGTTCCTCTTGCAGCAGTTTTGCATTAGCCCAGCACTTGTGTTTTCCTGGGAGTCTGTTGACAACTGCCAGCCACAGCTGGGGAAAAAAATCAATTGATGGTGTAAGCAAGGAAGTTGTTAGTGAGTTTAACCTGAAGCAAGAGGATGTAACAACATTGGAAGCTGTCCAAAGGAGATTCACCTCGCTAATTCCCGGGATGGGATACTAGACAGTGTGAGCGTGTATTCCTTGGTGTTTAGCAAAATGAAGAGTGACATTATTCAAGCATCCAGAAACCCAAGTCGTGCTTGATGCAGTATAAGTTGAGTTGTTTCCACTAGTGTGAGAGTCACAAACTAGCTACAAAATAAGGGGCCCATCATTTAAGGTTAATAGAAATGTCTTCTCATTGATGCCAATCACTTCCTGGGATTCCTTTCCCCCGAGGGTGGTGCAAGCCTGATCATTTGATATATTTAAGGTGGTGATAGATTAATAGGGAACTGGCACGGAAATAGAGCTGAGGCTAGCATAGATGAGCAGACCTGTGGGATCCACTCCCCTTTTGTGTTCACTGTGATCCATTTTTCTACATTGCTTTCACCTGCTGTATGCCATATTGCAAATATACATGTGCTGCTAATTCTTCCTGTCTGGTTTTTCAAGCTATTTAAAGCCCCAGTTTAAAATGGTACGCTTATTATTTGGATTTTGTTATGTGTTAAACAGCACCAGATCTTGTGGATTTTTGAAACATAACGAACTAAGTTTAAACTTTCATAGCATCCTCATCGCAACTTTGATATGCAGGTTTATATCTGTTGGAAATATAATTTTTTTAAATGATTGCTTCAGACATTTAACAAAAGCACAGATAGATGTTTTAAAGTGGAATGAAATGAGACATATTATGGGCTAGTAGAATCAATTTACTATGGTGAAAGAAGAAAATATGTAACAATGTTTTAGTCTGAGAATTGGGGATCTTGGGCATGCAATAGGGCTCAGCGCATGTATGCAGTTTTAACACTTCAGAGCATTTAAAATATGTTGCGCTCAGCCCTGTCTGGTCTTCTGGTCACTGCTGTTGGTTAAAGGATTATAAAAAGGAAGGAGGGAGAAATTGATATCAAGACGTGTCTGCATATTTGCAATAGTTAATGATGTAAGCCATGATTCTAACCAATCTCAACGAAGAGTGATATGAGAAAAAGACTGTGTCACAGCCCCACATTTTATCTCTATTTCTCACCACAGCACTGCTCCTCATCTCAAACTTCCTGCAAGGTTTGATATAATCTTAGAAATAATGGTAAACTATTTAACTGTAGCAGCTTCACTCCAAATAAATGGCACCCGACATCTGTAGTCATTAGGTCATAAGGAAATAGGAGTAGAATTAGGCCATTCAGCCAAGTCTACTCCGCCATTCAATCATGGCTGATATCATTAACCCCATTCTCCTGCCTTCTCCCCATAACCTCTGACACCTGTACTAATCAAGAATTGATTCGAGTGGAGTTTGCAGATTCTCCTTGCATTTGTGTGGGCTCGGAAGTCGAGTTCCATTCCATCATTAAATAGATCATTGAAATATGAGATGTTGGACCATGCAATCGATATCCGTAGGATAAAGGTGCTCTGTTAACGTGTTCCCACTGTCTACATTTGCACTATTATTGAAAGTTCACATTGAGACTCATGGGATTGTAGACCATATCTTGTATCTTGGATGGCATCTCTTAGCAAGGGTAGACATTTATTATGAAATTCACCATAATATTTTATGTACAGGTGCTGGCTTTAAATAAATGTAAAATATAATGTTTCAACACAAACTTGTCAATTATTAGAGGAGCAGATTCCCTGCTTTTCCATAAAAAAGATTTTTAATGCACTGGACAGATGTTGTCTACAAGTTCCTCTAAATTCACAAGAGAAACAGGATGAATCATCAGTAACCTTTCCCAGTTCAACATCTCCAGCATTCATCCTCTAACCATACTTTCACTATCTGCAGTTTTTTTTTACATTTTCCAGTCATCTCCATTGGGAATGACTTGCTGCTTGTATGCCTGATGCCCAGGCTCAAATTGGACAGTCTTTTCATAGTTCTGTCATGGGACCACCCACTGACTAAATAATTTCTCCTCATCGTCCTAAAGAACATCCTTTAATTCTGAGGCTATTACCTCTTGTCTTAGACTCACCCACTAGTGGAAACATCCTCTCCACATCCACTCTTTCGAAGCCTTTCACTATTTTGTATGTTTCAATGAGGGCTCCCCTCCTCATTCTTCTAACCACCAGTGACTACATTCCCAGTGCTGACAAATGCTCATCATAGGATAACCTACTCATTCATGGGAACATTCTTGTAAACCTCCTCTGGACCCTTACCAGAGCCAGATCAACCTTCCTCAGATATGGTGCCCAAAATTGCTCTCAATATTCCAAATGTGGCCTTACCAGCTCCTTGTACAACCATAACTGTCCAACAAGAAAGAGTTAATGATGACAGTTATTAATGTTCTTGGTGACGTTCTTCAGTACGTCTTCACACAGTGCCAGAAGTAACATCCAGTGCAACAAGATGGACTGAATTGACGTGCTGTTTTTTGTTGTGGTTTTGAAGTGTGTTTTTTTTGTTGTTTTTTTTTTAGTGCTGCTGTTTTTGTTTGGCAGCTAAACTTTACATTTTTGGTAATGCAACTACTGCTGGTATTTGGGAGTGTGTTCCTCGTGTTTGTGCATCACCACGCAACAGGTGAAAACTTCAGCAGCTTGTGAAATAGCAGAAGAGGCCATGGCTTTCCCAGGCCAGCTGCCTCCTGAGTGATTTAAAATAAATCTTCCACATTGGCTGATTTTATTTTAAACGGATAAAGGGCAGGATTGCATCGCATTTAGTGGTGATGTTGGGATCGTAGGACTCATTCCAGCAGACATGATGACCCTTTGTAGGGTATTTAAATTTCCAGTAGTTGTGTTTCAGTCTATAAAATGTTATTCATTTATATTTTATGCCAGTGAATTTATATTGTCCCTAAATATCATAGCAAAAGTAAATAATTCTGAGGTGACTTTCTGCACAAATTGTTTCTAGTATCTAATTCACCCTCAAAATGGAAGGCTTTCATCATTGGTCATGGAGTTGATATTTACATCCAAATAACAGTTAGAGATTTACGGTAATTTAAAGGAAATGTTCCCGGTAAAGGCTTTGAAGCTCAATTTAAAAAAAAATGTCCATTTTCAGAAGCAAAGACAAAATTAATGCAGTTGAAAGAATGGCCTCGTATACAGAAATATTAAACCTGGGCTGAAAGCTAATACTTAATCGTGGAACTATTTGATGAATGTAGATCATAGAAAAGTGCAGCACAGGACAGCCCTTTTTTTCCACTGCTGAACCGGATTCCAACTTGACCTAATCCCTTCTGCCTGCATGTGATCCATACCACTCCATTCCCTGCATATTCATGTGCCAATCTAAAAGGCTCTAAAATGACACGATTGTATTTGCCTCCACCACCACCCCTGACAGTGCGTTCAAGGCACCCACCACTCTCATCGTGGACTTCGCCTGTGGTGAGAGAAGATGCAAGGATCTTTGTCAAGGCTCCTGCAATCTCCTCTCTTGCCTCTCTTAATAACCTGGGATAGATCTTGTCAGGCCCTGGGGATTTATCCACCTTGATACTCTTCAAGAGCCCCAACAACTCATCCATATTAATCTCAAACTCCCCTTGTATATTAGTATTCTCCACACTGAACTCCATGTCCTTCTCCTTGGTGAATACAGAAGCAAGGTACTCATTTAGATCCTCACCTACATCCTCTGACTCCAAGCATAAATTCCCTCCTTTATCTTTAAGTGATCCTATCTTTTTGGTGGCCCTCTTGTTTTTAATGTACAGATGAAAAGCCTTTAGATTTCTTTACTTCCGTTCACCAAAAACGCTATGTGGCACCTTTTGGCCATCCTAATTGCACACTTGTTCTTATTTATTTGCTTTGGATTCCTTCAAGGCCCTGTCTCATTTCATGTTTCTAAACCTTGCATGTGCTTCCTGTTCTTTTTGCTCAAATTTATAACCTCTTTCAGGGCTGCCAACTCTCACGCTTTGAGCGTGAGACTCACTCATTTCGAGAAATTCTCACGCCCTCACGCTGATCACAAATTTCTCACGCTCTGTCGTGAGAAATTCTGTGATCAATGAAAATGTCAAAACTCAGATAAACTGCATGGGCCGCGGGTGTTGGAGAGCCGGGGCTGAGGGAGGGATGGAAGCAGAACCAGCGGCGGGGACAGATGCGGGTTTGCCGGGCTGGCGAGTGTTTGCCGGGCTGGCGAGTGTTTGCCGGGCTGGCGAGTGTTTGCCGGGTTGGCGAGTCGCTCGCTGCAGCGCCGGCCATGGAGCAGCCCCAGTTCAAGAGTCCCGGGCCGTCGGAGGCGTCGGAAGCATTGCGCCGCTGCCGTGAGAGTCTCTGTGCGGAAGGGACAGAGACTCTCCAAGGGAGGTGGAGAGAGAGGGGAAGGAGACGGGGACAGGGGGGGGGCGAGACGGGGAGAGAAGAGGGAGGGGGAAGAGGGGGAGAGAGGGAGAGAGAGAGAAAGAGGTAGAGAAGAGAGACGGGGAGAGAGAGAGGAGTGGGAGAGAGAGAGGGGGAAAGAGGAAGAGAGAGGGGAAGAGGGCAAGAGGGGGAAAGAGGGAAACGGGTGAAAGAGAGAGAGAAAGAGAGGGGGGGGCAAAGAGAAAGAGGAGATAGAGAACGAGGGGGGAGAGAGTAAGGGGGAGAGTGAGGTTGGAGGGAGAGGTGAGAGAGTGAGTGGACAGAGAGAGAGAGGGAGAGAGAGAGGAGGAGAGCCCCTGGTTCTGGACTCCCCCAACATCGGGAACATGTTTCCTGCCTCTAGCGTGTCCAAGCCCTTAACAAATGGTAACAGAATACTGAGTGAGTATAATGTTATGGATGAGAAATTGTGTTCAACCAATCTATGACGTCTTTGACAAAGTAACTAGCAGGTTAGATAACAAAGAAGCCAATGAATGTAGCAAATGTTGTTATCCATAATTTGTTCTGTGAAGTGCCCCATAAAGGATTACTGCATTAGATAAGCACCTGTGGACTTGAACGTAATAGGTTAAGTCCAGGGGTCAGATATGGGGTTTTATGTGTGAACCAGATATATTGTCAGTGCAAAGGGGCTAGGAGCAAGGCCAAGTGTGCATCCAGAGTCAAGGTCTGGAATAGTACAAGGTGTGCAGTCAAAGCTGGGACAAGGGGTGTGTTCAGCACTGGGAACCTAAGCAGGTAAGCAGTTATGATCAGGGCAGAACAGGGTAAGTCTGGACTCGGGGACAGGAATGAGACAAGGTATGCAACTGGAGTCGGGGCCAGGAGTAGTACCAGGTGTGCAGTGAGACCCAGGTTGGTCAACATGGGATTATAACCTGATATCCATACATGAATACACTAACATGCATTTTATGAATCCAGTATGCACCATATTGCACAATTTCAAGCTGAAAAATGTAAAAGTTCTGTACCAATGGGAGGGGGGGCCACCCTTCCCCCCCCCCCCCCCCCCCCCCCATCGCTCTGCTCCCTCGGGCTTGGTCTCTTGCAATTTCTCACTCCCAACTCTCACCCAATATTGGCAGCCCTGCTCTTTGATTATCCAAGGTTTGCTTACCTTGCTTTCCTTACTGCAACGTGGCAGTCCTACACTCTGATCAATTGTCCTCTAACTCCCAACATCTCAGAATGTGTAGGAAAGAACTGCAGGTGCTGATTTATGTTGAAGGTAGACACAAAATGCTGGAGTAACTCGGTGGGACAGGCAACATCTCTGGAGAGAAGGAAACGGCGATGTTTCGGGTCGAGGGTGATTTTGTGTCTCCCTCCCACATATCAGATGTGGACTTACCCAATAACAACTGCTCTGAATTTACTCATCCTAGTCTCCTGTTTAATAATGCTGTAATCTGCCTTGCCCTAATTTAGTACATTCCCCGAAGGCCTGGAGTTAACCTTATTCATAACTATCTTAAAACCTATGGAGCTATGATCACTGTTTCCAAAATTGTCTTCCACTGAAACACCAGTAATGTGCCCAGGCTCGTATCCCAGTATAGTCCAGTATGGTCACTCCTCGAATCGGAATATTCACGTGCCATTTCAGAAAACCCTCTTAAATACACCTAACTAATTCTGCTCCATCTAGGTGTTTTGGACTAAGTCCAGTCAATATTAAAGTTACCCACTCCTACAACCCTGTTGCTTTTGCAGCTTTCTGTGTTATGCCCACATATTTGATCCTCTATCTTAGATATGTAAATTATCTGCTGTTACGGGGCTGTGTTATGGGATGAAATAGGGAAAGGGTGAGGTAATGGGTGAAGAAATGATCAGATCAGCCTGCAGCAGTGAAGACATTGTGCGATGTTGCTAAAACTGGCTGGGAGCTTCAGTAGTCCCATGTTCCTTGTACTTTAGTGGTTTATTTTTCTTTCATAACCTTTCATTTTTATACATCCTTGAAATAATTTTGATGATTCACAAATGTAAAATAATTCTGTTATTGCAAGTGCTGTGCTGTACATAATGTCGCTAAAAGTCGATCCGATTTCCTAACCGACAGGGTGTGGGACTTTGTGTTGGAGGCTCACAAAGTCATTTGCACCTTGTGGAGTGCGTATCTTAAGTATATTACATGGAAAGATTATCCTTTGTGAGATTTTAAATGTAAACCCAAATGACCTGCTAAGGACCCACGTCATCGTATTCTGACTTGTGAGGACATTTAATCACAATGGGAGAGTACTGGAATTATGCCATAACTTATAATACATTTACATACACACTATGTTCCTTGGCTCACTTTATACAGGGTGTTGCATTATATATTTTAGCAAGCAACCGGTCATTTGGTAAGATGCAGTTACATTGTTTAAGAACTAAGCTTAATCATTAATGTAACCCAGGTCATTTTGCAATATTGGCTACAGCCTCTCCCACAGCCACGCTTTTAACATCCTTCTGTTATCTCTTTAGTGTTAGAATGTTGTCAAAATGTCTTTTTATATTACGTCAATATTTGTCAACTGTTAAATTGGAGGAGTTGGCATTTAATGTTCAGTTGATTTAGCTTTTTACAAACTTAGTTAATGTAAGTGTGCTCAGGACTATTTCACAAAATATTACTTATAGTATGGTATTTTAAAACTTTGACCGTTGGAGTGCACTAATCAACATTTGTTATTTATGATGGAAAATATGTGCATGGGTTGCTAGAGACACTTTCATCAACGAATACTGGAATATTGGGCAAGATAGAATCATAGAAAATAGGTGCAGGAGTAGGCCATTCAGCCCTTCGAGCCTGCGCCGCCATTCAATATGATCATGGCTGATCATCCCACTCAGTATCCTGTACCTGCCTTCTCTCCATACCCCCTGATCCCTTTAGCCACAAGGGCCACATCTAGCTCCCTCTTAAATATAGCCAATGAACTGGCCTCAACTACCTTCTGTGGCAGAGAATTCCACAGACTCACCACTCTCGGTGTGAAAAAGATCTTCTCATCTCGGTCCTAAAAGAGTTCCCCCTTATCCTTAAACTGTGACCCCATGTTCTGGAGTTCCCCAACATCGGGAACAATCTTCCTGCATCTAGCCTGTCCAACCCCTTAAGAATTTTGTAAGCCTCTATAAGATCCCCCCTCAATCTCCTAAATTCCAGCAAGTACAAGCCGAGTCTATCCAGTCTTTCTTCATAAGGAAGTCCTGCCATCTCAGGAATCAGTCTGGTGAACCTTCTCTGAACTCCCTCTATGGCAAGAATGTCTTTCCTCAGATTAGGAGACCAAAACTGTACGCAATACTCCAGGTGTGGCCTCACCAAGACCCTGTACAACTGCAGTAGAACCTCCCTGCTCTTGTATTCAAATCCTTTTGCTATGAATGCCAACATACCATTCGCCTTCTTCACAGCCTGCTGCACCTGCATGCCTACCTTCAATGACTGGTGTACCATGACACCCAGGTCTTGTTGTATCTCGCCTTTTCCTAATCGGCCACCATTCAGATAATAATCTACTCTCCTGTTTTTGCCGCCAAAGTGGATAACCTCACATTTATCCACATTATACTGCATCTGCCATGCATTTGCCCACTCACCCAACCTATCCAAGTCACCTTGCTGCCTCCTGGCATCCTCCTCACAGCTAACACTGCCTCCCAGCTTTGTGTCATCTGCAAACTTGGACAATAAAGGCTATTCATTCATTCATTCATTCATGTTGCATTCAATCCCCTCATCCAGATCATTAATATATATTGTAAATAGCTGAATTCATGCTGCTGTTCAAGGTAGAATTGTACAGCACAGGAACAGGCCCTTTGGCCCGCAATATTTCTTCTGAATATGATGCGAAGATTAGCTCTTATCTGTCCGATGAATGGTCTTGACCTGAAAAGTCACCTATTCCTTTCCTCCAGAGATGCTGCCTGACTCGCAATGTTACTCCAGCATTTTGTGTCTATCTTCAGAGTAAACCAGCATCTGCAGTTCTTTTCTACACACCCTATATATCCATGTTCCTATCCAAGAGTTAAGTCTTAAATGCCAATGTCATATCTGCCTCTACCAACAGTGCATTACAAGCATTAAAAACAAAGTTGCCCTGCATATCTCTTTTTAAATGTTGTCCCTCCCGCCTTAACTATGCCCTCTTCGCTCTTGATACTTCCATCCTAGGAACATGTTTCTGAGTGTCTACTTTTAAGTTCTAAGTATTATGCCTCTTATAATTGTATGCAGTTCATTGGCTTTGGAGATCATTGGCATTCGGCTTCTTGGCACAAATGAGATTTTATTGAGACCCTGTGTCAAAGAGAAATTAAAAAAAATTGATGTTGGAATTGTATTAATGAAATGTAATGCAATGGGTACGTTGAACAGTACCATGCTAGAACAGGCCCTTCAGTTGACCATGTCCATGCTGACCAATCTCTCGACTCCTTGCAATACCTCTTAAACATCACTACCACTTCCCCCCGCACACAGTCCAGGACCATTGTCTGTGCAAAATAAAATTCAACATATCTTGCATATTTCCTTTGACCTTTCCACACTGGGGGGAGGGGGGGGGGAAGGGGCAGGGACTCTGATTATCTACCCTATCTAGTCTCTCATATGTCAAAATTATCCAAGTTTGTCCAACTTCGCCCTATAGCTAACAGACTCCAGTGCAGGCAATTTCCTGGTAAAACTCTCCTGCATGCTTTCCAAAGCCTTCACATCCTTCCTATAGTGTAGCGAACAGCACGGCAGCGTATTCCAGATGTTGCCTATCTAAAGTTGACAAATAATGCTGGAGAAACTCATAGGGTGAGGCAGCATCTATGGAAAGAAGGAAATAGGTAAAGTTTTGGGTCGAGACCCTTCTTCAGACTGATGCCTTTCTAAAGTTTTAGACGGCTGCAATGTGACTTCCTGACTTTTCTACTTGATGCCCCAACTGATGAATGTGTGAGATGTAGTTTTGTGCTCACAATCACTACTCCAGAGACTAAATCGTGGAAACAAGAAATGCTTTATTTGTGAGTCTGCAGGGTTGGGTGCCTCTCCAAGTCGAGACACACCAAAGGCAAGAAAGTAACACCCCTTTATACACACAATTCTGTTCACTTAGCCTCCCCTTCTGGCTCCTTCCAATCAGAGCACTGAGGTGCACAATCTACTGGTACGTCCCCCAGTACCCCAGCACATCATACATCGCATGGTCAAACATGTTCATGGTAATGTGCAGTTCTCCGACCAGGGGCGTATAGGTAATATTCATTTGCTTCATTATCATGCTCAGTCACTGTTGACCTGGCCTAGTTAACTGTCTGTAATCACAAAGTCAGTTCCTTGCAATTGCAGCCGCATCCCTTATCCTCTTCCCGCCGTTATATAATGATATTAGTGGTGCTCAAGGACGATGTCGGTTGCCTCACCCGGTCTTTTACAATAGTGGGGTTTAATCACTTTATCCCTCACAAATGCAAGCATGTCCATTTGTGATGCCACTTTCAGGGAGTTTTAGACTTGCACTCCAAGATCTATCTGCACATCAATGATCCGAAGGACCCTGCTACTTGTGTTATTTCCTCATGCATTTGACTTAAAATGTAACACCTGGCATTTGTCTAGGTATATGGACGGGAAGGGAATGGAGGGGTATGGTCTGAGTGCAGGTAGATGAGACTAGGGAAAAAAAAATGGTCGGCACGGACTGGAAGGGCCAAGAAGGCCTGTTTCCGTGCTGTAATTGTTATATGGTTATATGGAATACACTTGATATGCCATTTCTCTGCCAATACTTCTAATTTATCCATATATTGTTGTATCATTTGATAATCGTTCTCACTTTCCACAACTCCACCAGTTTTAGTGTCATCTGCAAACTGACAGACCATTTACATTTTCATTCAGATCTATTATGTATCTTAAACAGCAGAGGTCCCAACACTCGTCCCTGCAGAACACTACAAGTCACTGACCTCCAGTCAGAGAAACCACCCTGTGTCTTCTATCACCAAGCCAATTTTGTATCCAATTTATCATTCATTGTGCATCTCTTGTGACAATCTTCTGGGCCATTCAATTGTGAGGGACATTGTCAAGTGCTTTACTAAAGTCCATGTAGATAACGGAGAGTGCCCTTTCATCTTCATCTCCTCCTCTACACAAACACACATCAAATTTGTGACCTGACCTCCCCCACACAAAGCCACACTGAGTTTTGCTAATAAGTCTGTGCTTTTCAAATGCAAATAAAATTGTTCTCTAGTCATCTTTTCCAATAATATCCCTATCACTGGCATAAGCTTCACTGGTCTATAATTTCCTGGTTTGTCCCTGTTGCCTTTCTTAAACAAAAGGATGCTATTGCCAATTCTCCAGTGTTCTGGAACTTTACCAGTAACCAAAGAGGATGTATAGATCTCAATCTAAGGCCCAGTAAACTCCTCCCTTGCTATCTCAGTATCCGGGGATAGATTACATCAGGCCTGTGGTTTTATCCACCTTTACTGTTTCTCAATGTACACCAAACTCTATCTCCTTAACATTGACGTGTTTTGTATGTTGAAACAGCCCTACCTGATCTCAATGTCATCCATGCCGCTTGATGAATGCTAATGTGAAGTACTTGTTAAGAACCTCGCCCACCTCCTCTGACTCCAGGCAGAGATTTCCTCCTTTGTCCTTGAGTGGACCTAACATTTCCCCAGCTACTCGCTTGTCCTTAATATACATATAATATGCTTTGGATCTCTCCTTAATCCTGTTTGCCAAGGACATGTAATGGCCCTTCCTTATTTATGCTTGATTTGTTTGAGGATATAAAGTTAGAAATGTAAATTTCAAAAATGCTGGCCAAGTAATAAAGGAACCCAGTGCGCGAATACCTCTTTTAAATAAGGATAGCAAAAATGATGAGGCCATACCTCACAGTAATGTGTACAATGTCCTGTGTTGTTCTATTAAGGCATCCTTGCTTTTATACATGATTCAAATTTCAATAAAGGCCAACATTCCTTGAGGAGCATCCCGACCTGAAACATCACCTATCTGCTATCTCCAGAGACACTGCTTGGCCTACTGAGTTACACCAGCACTTTGTGCCCATTTAGGCCAACATACCACTTGCTTTCTGGATTACTCATATGTTAACTTTGTGGTTCATGTGTGAGAATACTCAGACTGTTCAGTTGTGCCCCGTGGTCAAAGAGACATCCAGCACGGAAACACCTCTTTGGCCCAACTCCTTCATGCCCTGTCCAAACCAGTCCCATTTGGACAATATCCCTCTCAACCTTTCTTATCCATGTAACTAAGATAGACACAAAAATCTGGAGTAACTCAGCGAGACGGGCAGCATTTTGGAGAGAAAGAATGGGTGGCGCTTCGGGTTAAGAAGCTTCATTCCTTCTCTCCAGAGATGCTGCCTGTCTCACTGAGTTACTCCAGCTTTTTGTGTCTATCTTCCATTTAAACCAGCATCTGCACTTCCTTCTTACACATATCTATGTATGTGTCCAAGTGTCTTTTAAATGTTCTGGCAGTACCTGTCCCAATTCCTCCTTTGGCAGCTTAATCCATATACCAACCACCCTCTCTGATTGAAAAAGTTGCTCCTCAGGTTCGTACCAATTCTTGCCCCTAACAGCTTCAACTCGTCCTCTGGTTTTTCATTCCTCTACCTTGGGTAAACGGCACTTCACAATATCTATTCCCCATTCTTCCCATTAAAGCAACATTGTGATTTTCCACTCCTTCCAGCAAATGGATGATATCCTACCACAGCATATTCCAAATCATCTTCTCATGGTGGCAATATCAAATACTGGAGGGTGAAGCTTCGAGGTCAGAGGGGGAACGTTTAAAGGAGATGCTTGTGCCAGGATTTTCACGTAGAATGGCAGGTGCCTGGAATGTGCTGACAGGGGTGGTGGTGGTGGAGGCAGATACGATAGGCACATGTCAATGCAGGAAAAGGAGGAATGTTCTATGAGTATGTTCAATACTGTTTTATATTTAATTCCCTATCGCTTTTCCCTATCGATTCTGTGCATCATAATAACCTTGGTATGAGTAGCAAATCAGGTTGCAATGCAGTCAATCCCCTCATTCAGAACATTAACACATACAGACGTCCCTTGATTTACACAAGGGCTGTTCTTCTGGAAAGTGAAGTTCTGTAAATCTTAAATTAAATTTGAAAATGTGAACCTGTGCGTGGCATTGTATTGATCACCGTGAAAAATAACTTTAGGTTATATATCTGATTTGCAAAGATTTAATGGCATTTGAGCAAGAATTTGTATATTGAGGAATAGTTCACATTGCACACACTGGAATCAAACTGCTTTCAATGTGTTCCTGCACCTCCTTATCCTGATGTCCCTTCACTACTTATAAAGCCGATTTTAAATGTTTTCATGGCCCTTGCCCTGAACATCAGTCTGGTAGTAGATTTAATTTCATTTTTATTACTCTTTTTCAAAGTTGATTTCTCTTGCTAGTTGTTTCTCATTCCGGATTCCCTCGTGTTAGACCTGTGACCTCTGGCTCGTACTGCCCTCCCCAGCCCCGACTTCCGACAATATTTCCAACCTCCAGGGAGCCCTTCTTCACCCACCTCATGGTCCGGTTGATGGGCCTGTTGTAGACACCTGCCGTTGAAGCTGGAGAAGGCGCTTCAGGCTGCTGCCACCGACGGGTCGAGTTGTTGGTCACCGTGGGGCTCCCTCCCCTCTCACCAGCTGCTGCTTCTTTTATATAAATGGCAAGGAGAATTATTTGAATGAATCTTAATAAAGAGCCAAAGCCATGGGCAACAAGAAGAAGCAGCAGCTGGTGAAAGGGGAGGGAGCCAGAAGTTGGCGGCAGCGTGAAGAAATTGCACTACAACGTGAGCCGCAGCAACCGCTGCGTCAGCAGACCATGCGGTTGGTGAAGAGGGATCACTGGGGCAAACGAGCAGCATCGGCGCATAATTTTAAGGTGAAAATACACGATGTGCGGGAGTAACTCAGCAGACTGAATCAATCTGAAGAAGGTTCTGACATCACCTTGCCATGTTCTCCAGAGATGCTGCGTGAACTGCTGAGTTACTCCAGCACTTAGTATCCTTTTGTGTATTAACTACCATCTGCAGTTCTTTCATTCAACTACTTAAGGGCCTGTCCCACCAGCATGTAACTCTATGCGATGAGCGAGACCTAACGTGGTCGCTTGAGCCGCCCGGCGTCGCGGGGCCGGTCCCACTTCGATCGCCGGAGCCGTGCGGAATTGTGCGGAGTTCGTCCCGACATCTTGCGGGGCTCCGAAAAACTGACCATGTTCAAAAATTCCGCGCGGCAATGGCTTGTCGGCTCGCAGCTGCCTCGACGCATTACACACCGTCTCGACGTCGTGCCTCCATGACCCTCTCTATAGGTGCCTCTGTGACCCTCTATGTGTGTGGCTCTGTGGCCCTCTGTGTGTGTGCCTCTGTGCCCCTCTCTGTGTGCCCCTCTCTGTCCTGGCGAACTTACCTTTAAGACTTCACTCCAAGTTCGCCTCACTTTGCGCCGCGTTGCACCACTCACCCGACCTCCGCGCGGCCATCGCTGCCGGTTTGGTCGCGCTTGCCGCATGCAGGCGCATGCTGGTGGGAACGGCCCTGTACAGGGGATCACCCGACCTCCGCGCGGCCCTCACTTCTAGTTTGATCGCGCTCACTGCATGGAGTCGGATGCTGGTAGGACAGGCCCTTTACTCAGTGAAAGTGGACAATTGGCAATAACAAACACCATTTTTCTCCCCTCCCCCATGGTCTGTTATTACGAGGGTTTACTGTGCTTGGTTCCCACCCCAAAATAAACTGAACATGATGCAATTATCTCTATGACAGACATAGTGGGGTGGAGAAATATTTTGTCCATGGGAGTTTCCTGTTAGGATCTGAGGCACGCTGTAGGCCCCCTCCCCCCCTCGGTTATGACTGACCATGGGTGATGCATCCTAGTTGTTGGCTGCTTTCTCCAAACCTCGGCTGGGGCAGCGTCGCTTGTGGCTGAAGAGACCGATGCGGGAGTGACGGTCTCTGTGGCAAAGGTCACATTTGTGTGTGGTCTCTGGACTGTTGAAGTTGCTGCGATCCTTTCTGCTGCCCGCTTGTCTGCCATCGGTCGCGTTCAACAGTTTCTCTTCCCCCATTTTGAGATGTTGGTTCAGGGTACCTCTCCACCTCGTGCGGTCAGTTGCAAGGCTCCCCCAGGACTCCACATCGATGTTGAGCGCCTTCATATCTCTTGCAGACATCCTTGTAACGTAGCTGGGGGCGGCCGATGGTTCTCCTCCCAGATGTCAGCTCTCCATAGAAGATGTCTTTTGGAAAACGGCCATCCTCCATGCGGTGGACATGGCCCAGCCACCTCAGTCTGCACTGCCTGAGTAGAGTGTACAAACTGGGAAGGCCAGCGTCCAGATTTTGAAGGCAAAACTGAAACTTGTAGCTCCTCTTGTTGATGTTTTGATGGCCATTTTCAAAAAATAGCAATAGCAATTTCAATCATAGTATTGTGAATACAAATGTAATATAGATTGTATTGTAATTCAAGATATGGTTTGGAACAGTATTGGGGATTAATATATTTTGATAAAATGAACGTGTATGCTTTTTTGTTTGTAAATTTGACAAAGTAATATCATACGTAGGTGGGGTAAGTAAAGTTTGTCTGAATAGAAAATTGAATGTCTGGTTAGTTCATAGTACTTATTATTATTTTGATGATCACCTGCTGCAAGTTGAAAAGGGACAAGAATACATAAACAGAATAACAACCTCACTCACAGTGTTCGCAGTGGTATTTAATTTTCTGTTTTTTAAAAAAAACCCACTGGGTTTGGAAAATTATTATAAATTGTTATAAACTGAGTACTGGTAGTTACAGGTTTATCCTGCAATGAAAACTAATGAAGTTTGTACGATTGTCTGCCATCTCGGTATTTTGTTACTGTTACAGAGTAGCTGAGAAAGGCTGTGCGTTCACTTGCATTATTCTTTCAAAATGGGGGGAACTTATTTCCTTTCTTGGCATGACGATGTTTTGTAAATTCCTTCTGCTTCCTGTGAATGTCCCCCGAGTATATCACTGGCTCCACTTCTTGTTTCTGAAGGCACAATAGCTGCAGAAAATGTGATGGCCTGTCGCTCTTTGCATCACACTTCCTTTATATGTGGAAGGTATATTGTTGGTTCCTTCCCCAGCTTAATTTTTAGCAACTAGTTTGTTTAAGCCGATTTGATCTTCTAGAATTTACCAAATTCCTCAAAGTGTTCTTTGTACTGTGGCGTCCAGCACAATCCTGGTTTTATCCTGCTCCTTTCTGCCCAAGGATTCCAAAACTCATGGTCATATAACGTGTTTGGCCATGTCATTCTTCATGAACTCTGTGTTGTTTATGTTGAATCATGCAAAACCTCACCACCATTACCCAACCCCTTAAATGTATGATTACATTGAACAATGGGGATAAGTCATAGGTTTGTTTCCTTATGTGACCCGCCCCATTCTCCTACCCTGTATTTCTTTGCCTCAGAAACCAGATACAAAAAGCCCTGTGTTATTCTTTTTTTTGCTTGGTACAATCAACGTAATGACTATCTGGTGCTTTTATAAATGGATGAACATTTTTAAAGGAATACAATAAAACTAATAATCTAGTACTCTCAGGACTAGTGGTGCCAGAATGGCTGATTTTCAGGACTGTTGACTATTTCTATTTATACCTAGACTTTTTTTTACTCAATTCTCTAGATGTTACGTGGTACGATAATATATTTCCTAGTGTGTTGGGGAAGTTGACAGGGCAAGTGGGAACTGAGGCCCTGGTGAGATGGGATCTGAGGCCCCAGTCAGGTGGAAAGGGAGCGTGGTGAACAACACCAGATGCTGAATCATTGATATTTCTGAATAGTTAAATAGAAAATTAGCAGGATTTTACTACGTGGAAGATCAGAACGATAACTTTTGTCCCCTGTTGTAAACTTGGCTCATTCACTGAATGTTTGCTGCCCTGGGCCTGGTAAGGTTGACTTTTGTTGAACCCTGAACTGAATGCCACGAAATTCAATCCTTCACAAAAGCCAATGGACTCGACGCGATATAAACTTGCTTCTAGCTGCCGTCTCCATGCTGAAACATCGACCTTGCTTATGTGACCCGGTGCATTGGTTTCTCCATTCACACTCATGCTCTTTTCCTTTAACTCTTCTTAAAATTCATGATAAACAAACCTCGACAGAGCCTGTCCCACATGGGCGGCATTTGCGTGTAATTTACGCGATATCATTACGCGTGCATGGTACGCATTACGCGAGCATGGTGCGTGGTGACATAGGCAGTGACGCGCGGCACCCCAGGATTTTGGGATGTACAAAATCTTTGCGCGCCATTTGCGTGACGTGCATATGACGCCCAAGTGGGACTGGCCCTTAAGGCACCGAGTCCCAGATGCCCCTCCCCTTTTTTGTTTTGATATTACTTCCGGTTTTGTATGCGAGTTCTTTTAATCTTGAAATCAAATGTTAACTGTCCAACTTTATGCCACAACCTTCAGTTCCCGACCTTCTGATGTTCATCCCTCCAAGGGCAGTAGGCGACGGAGCCTCATCGATGACGGAGAGTTCCCCCAACTTTAGTTTAGTTTAGAGATATAGTGCGGAAACGGGCCGATCGGCCCACCGAGTCCGCACCGACCCGAGATCGCCGCACACTAACACTATTCTACACACACACACACACAAGGGACAATTTACAATTACACCAAGCCAATTAACTTAAAACCTGTACGACTTTGGAGTGTTGGAAGAAACTGGAGCACCCGGAGAAAACCGATGCGGTCACGGAGAGAAGGTACAAACTACGTACAGACAGCATCTGTAGTCGGGATCGACCCTGCGTCTCCAATGCTGTGAGGAAGTACTCTACCACTGCGCCACTGTGACGCCCTCATTTAAAAAAGGAATTCTTGAAATGGATTTACTTGACAGATCCCTTTTACGTATTTTGTCCATTTGCAAAATTCTTTCAACGTTAAAGCATCTTGCTGTTTGACAATGTTCGTGGCCAGCATTATTTTATATTAAGTGGCAAATAGAATAACTAAATGGGTTTTTTTTCTCCAGAGGAATTTCTCAATCTATTAAGTTGGTTCTGGTAAATTGTAAAATTGTGGTAAAATTATGATAGAGCAAAGGTTGCATTAAATCTATTTTAACATTTTTGTTTTTCTCTAGACTTGATATCTACAGGAAAGTTCCAAAGGACCTTACTCAGCCCACATACACTGGAGCTGTCAGTAAGTATTGTGTTACATCCTGCTTGGTTTTTATGACAATCACATGCCAGTTTTACAGACTATTCATATTTAAAAAAAAAAGACTTCAAAAGAAAGTCCATCATTAGCAGGGAGGGCTCATGGCACTGGATGCAACTGTTCTGCTGACATCAAGATATATCTCATACTCCTACTTCACCCTGGCATGAAGAATTAGGAAGTTAAAGTTATTAAATTCTGATAGGGCAACATCCATAATTTGACAATCTTGTGCAGGCAACATAATGAAAAATGAAATCGCAGCTACTGTTCAACAAAATTATGATACGCTATGTATGTCTCTCCAACCTGCATTCATAACTGCCAATCAGGTGTTCCCCTCTGCTCTGTGTCCACAGCAATATGGCTGCTCTGTAGGCAGTGCTTAATCTCCTGTGATCCAAAATGTTCAGTCGTGTTTTGCAAAATGTATGAACCACAGTACCAGCGATGGTCCTTTTTATTGTAGCACTGCATATCAAAAGCTAAGCGAGCTATCCACTGTGTGTGTGCACATCCTTGTATCACTGAACCATAAACTAATAATTACATTTAGTTCCAGTCATTGTTGCAACATGGAATCCAAATGTATTTAGCAATATCATACTAAAACATACTCTCAAACTTCTTTTGCCAAAGTATAACGATTCTTAATGTTAGCATGCTAGTTTGTTAGTTGGTTGGTTGTGTCACCTCTGGGCAGTTTTGTTTGTTTATACTCAACTCTTAATTACCAGTTGCCTACTGCCATTTAAAAAAAAAAATCATTTAGTTTCCCCTGGGATCTGGGGCACAACTTTTAAAATTGATTTTGCTTGTTCTCTGCTGTTTCACAAGCCACCATTTCCCAGTCTCTGCACTTCAATCTATTCCCAAAATAACATCTCATCATTTTGATTAAAGGGTATGAACCAGATGCCATTTTCTCCCTCCATAGATGCTCCGTGACATGCGGGTCATCAATTATTTTGTTGGCATCCTGATCGTATTTGAGTCTCCTGCATCTTGTTCCACGTAGAGCTACCTATTTCTTCTACTGCCTTCTGTCCTTAGCAAGCTTGTTGGTGATAGTCGGTGACTATCGGTGATCCTTACTAATGTGGATGGGACATGTTGGTTGGTGTGGGCAAGTTGGGCCAATGGGCCTGTTTCCATGTCGTATAACATAATGACCATAACTATGTTTGGAGAATTATCTTGCTGCGTACTCTGGATATCGTGAACTCTCCTGATGATATTTTCTCCCTCAAGAAGATACAATAGGTCCCATTGCCTGTGTTGAAGTCCTGAGCAAAGTGCTATATTTTATTTTTAGTAAGCCATGTGAGCATTACTGGCAAAGTCAATATTTTACTGCTCATCCATAGAATTCAACACTCTTCCTTTTGCTTTTGTATGAATAGGCACAGAACTTCCCTTTCCCATTCTCAATCATCGTGTTCAGTGCTGTCTCTAGTTACAAAGTTGAATGTACAGCGTTCACCGTTTCTATAGCTTTAACGTTAATTCTTTAATGTGGTCCATGTACCTTGAACCCAGTCCATGAACCACAGTCTAAACATTGTTTTGTGTATTTGTATCACTACCACTTTCCAGTTTTTGCCCTCATTTATAAAATGCGGTTGGTTTTATTTTTATTATTTAATAATAATAATTTTATTATTTTGTGCTTTTGGGTTTGAATTTGTCATAAACATGTGATCATTCCATGGTATTGTTGCACAAAGGTAATGTTTACCTATTGCAGTTTGATGGCGTAAGTACGTTTTCATGATTAATACTTAAAAAAAGTCACAAGACCTGTAATGCATCAGGATTACTCACTTTTGCAGTTTAGTACTGTTGAGTCAGAATTGTTGACTTGCACTGACTGGCTAGTTGCTGTGATTGCACGTCTTCAGGTCTCTTAACACGTTTCCTTCTTCTGAGTGTGTCATATCCCTCTTCTATCTTGCAATGCGGTGACCACTTTATTTCGTTATAATATCCTGAATATGTAATATAGTGAAGGAAAATGTTTCTAAAATCGCTAATTTCCCCTCAAATATAGGGGTGGATTTATAAGCCTGGAAATGAATTACCTAAGAGTAGAATTGCAATAGGCAGCAATATTACTGGATGATCTTTCCTTTAAACAAATTAATCAGGGTAGATTAAAACTAATAATTTTGGTATAGTTTCTAAATTGCCATTATGTACAGAAACATTTTGAGGTATCTGAGCACTCTCATATAAAGAAAAGGGAAGCGTTCTTTGCAGAATGGAGTCTAAATGAAGATGTAGTGTTGGAGAAGAGAACAGAATTACAAACGCATTGATTGAAAAGCTACCTGATCTAGGCTTTTTTCAGGAAACAGATTTGTGGAGCATGGCTCTTTAATGCATCTTGCAAATTTAGTGAAGCAATTTGATAGCTAATATGGTGATTTTGAATCTCATAATGACCCTCCCTCAAACCTCTGGTCCTCGCACCCGCTCTTTCTGTAACCCCTCCTGATCCCCGTTTCTCTACCACACTTTATCTATCGTGAGGACAGGGACATTGAATGAAGGTTTCAAATTTCTCCTGAACACCTGATTGCTGCTGGCAGCACTCCCTTAGGTGATGATTCACAACTTCCTTATGTTGAGTAGCTCCTTGAGTCAGTGAAGGACATTGTCACTGAAATCCCCTCCTTCAAGATTCTTTTGGGAGGGAAGATATATGGGAGGAAAGCCTACAATGCATACACTACTGTTCTTTAAATGCCAGGCATTGCCCGATACAATTTAAAGTACTGCATAGGTTATACTACTCAAAGACCAAACTGAACAAGATCTTCCCAACTGTCTCTCCTCTTTGTGATAAATGTCACTTTCAAGAAGCCCCCCTAACTCATTCTTTTGTATCCTGTATAAAAACACAAAACTTCTGGACGGAAATATTCAATATCATTTCTAAAACACATAAAATTCAATTGGAGTCAGATTCAAAACGAATAATATTAGGAATGTCAGAGGGCTGCCCTAATCTAACGATATCTCAAAGACGCTTCCTTGACTATGGTTTAATAACTGCGACAAAACGTATACTTAAATTCTGGAAAAAGATACAAGTCCCCACAGTGAAGATGTGGATTACAGAAATGACCGAGACACTACATCGAGAAAAAAGGCTTGTCTTGACTGACAAACCAGATTAATTTTCCAAAATATGGTCTCTTTTTATTGAATTTCTTCAACAACATAATGGTTGAACACAAACTCAAAACTGGCGCTAGGGTCGGGTGAGCGGGCGTATGGAAGGGTAGTGGGATATATCTCCGCTTCTTTCACTTCTTCGTTAGTTCTGGGGTTTTTCTTTTTTTTTGTGTCTTTCTCGAAATTCTTTTTCTTTTCTTTCCCTTTTTTTCCGATTTAGTTATTAGTTCATAAAATGTTAAAACTGAATCAGTACGAAAATTGTATAACTGTTATGTGGATTACTTTCTCTTTGTATGATTGCTTCTAATAAAATATTTAAAAAAAACAAAAAAACTTTTCACATCGGGGTGAATTTAAAAGCTTGAGGTGTTTGTACTCCATGTGTTGGGTATTGTCCTATTCTGGGTTGTAAATAAATTGGAGGACAAGCAGAGCAACATTCAGTGGCACAAGTACAGAACTTAGTGAGCCATGCTGGATCTTGAGGTGAATGAACAAATTACAAGGATAAAACTGAAGCAGTACGAAAATTATATAATTGTTATGTCGATTACTTTCTCTTTGTACAATTGCTTCTAATAAAATTAATATTTTTAAAAAAAGATTGTTTTGAAGAACAAACTGGGTTGGTTGAATTCTGGACCAATACTACATTTATGGCATGTGGTGTAACTACTTGAGCTTGTTTTGCCTGTTACATGGCATCAATAGGAGTGATCGTGACATAGTTACTGTCAGAGCCAAGTCCTGAAGATATCCTCAAAAATATCTTGTGTAAAACATGGGTTCAAGTACCTTTGTGACATTTGGTGACTTTAAATCCATTGTTAATAAATTAATGTGGGTTAAAATCAGTAGATGTTTCTTATCTCGTCTTGAACCAAAATAAATCCATTGTCGTTGACCATTATCATTGGTCACATTGGAACTCACCGTGTTGTGGTGGTTTGAGCGAGAAATTACCATCACTTTCTCAAAAACGGCTCGATCGGGCGGTAAAGGGAAATGAAAGAAAACTGCAAATCTAAAACAGAAATTACTCGAAGTGCTGAGTCTGACCAGCTGAAATGTCTTCGATTGGGCAGCAATGGTTATCCTTCTAGCAATTCCCAAATCTTTGGAATCAATTAAAAAAAATCAAATTCCTTTTAATAAGAAACTACATATTGATAGCATAAAAATAATTACATTTGAAATTCAATAAATTAAAAAATAAAACTATCTTTAGTTTTTTTGTTGCGTTGAAATACGCTTGTGTCCAGTTTCTTGAATCGTCATGGCCAAGAAGGAAACATAATTTGTTTCTCCTATTTCACAAATGTGTTAACATTTTGCAATTTGCATGTGTTATGGGTTGACTCTAACATTTAACTTTTTCTCTTCCCTTTTATATGATTTTTAGCATTGAGGCAGATTTGAAGGAACTTGGGGGAGAGTTGGGTTATTTTCGCTTCAGCGAGTTTGTCAATGTTACAAATGCCAAAGGTACTAGACAGGATAAATAGCAACAGTACTGTTTAAAGTGGTTGAATGTGGGGAATTGGATGTAAAATCAAAAAATTTCAGACAGCAAACAATTGCTTTAACATTAAGAGAGCCACAGTTTAAGAACAAGGGGTAGGCCATTTAGAATGGAGATGAGAAAAAAACTTTTTCACGCAGAGAGTTGTGAATCTGTGGAATTCTCTGCCTCAGAAGGCAGTGGAGGCCAATTCTCTGGATGCTTTCGTGAAAGAGTTAGATTGGGGCCTTAAAGATAGCGGAGTCAACGGATATGGGGAGAAGGCAGGAACAGGGTACTGATTGTGGATGATCAGCTATAATTACAGTGAATGGCAGTGCTGACTCGAAGGGCCGAATGGCCTCCTGCATTTACAGGGCTTGAAATTAACAGTTGCCCGGGTGCCAATGGCTACCTAAAGTCCCGCCGGGCAACCTAAAAGCCCAGTCATTTTGCCCAGCTTGACACTGCATATACTGCTTTATACCGAAGATGGACACAAAAAACTGGTGGAACTCAGCGGGTCAGGCAGCATCTCTGGAGAAAAAGAATGTGACTTTTCTGGTCGACGGCGGAGACAGCTGTAGTGCTGGGTGACGGAGGGTTGGAGCGAATGACGGGCCCGCGCAGCAGCAGCAGCTACAGCGGCTCCACCTCCTCCCGCACCCCACCTGCCCTCATAGCGGCTGCTGCGTGCTACTCCGCCAGCAGCGATAACTGCTTTCAAAACAAACTCTCCTGCACGCCGAGGCCAGGAGGAGGGAGGAAGGGGAGGCCCCCCTCCGCTGTCTGAAGCACCTGCACCGCTCGGCCCCGCACCTTCCTGTTGGCTGGCGGAGGAGGCGAGGAGATCCCAACTGCCTCCCCCTTTGGCAGCTGCACTTGCCGGTTGACAGGGATGGCCAAGGCAATGGGGCGATGATGCCGGTGTTGTCCAAGAAGCGATGACTTTCCTTCCTCCCCACCTCCTCTGCCCTTTTCTCTCCCCCTGCCTCTCCCTCTCCCTCTCCCATTTTTAGTTCTGACCCTGGGAACACAGAGTAAACCTGTCCCTGAAGACCTGAGGAGTCTAGGTGCCTCATATACAACAGGTAGGTCAGAGATGTATTTTGGACCCAGACCATTCAGTGCCTTGTAGGCCAGGAACAGAATTTTAAAATCTATCCTTTTACACACAGGGAGCCAGTGCAAAGATTTAAGGACGGGTGTAATGTGGTCCATTTTCTTGGTGTTGGTCAAGACTCTGGCAGCGGCATCCTGGATAAGCTGCATTTGTTTAATTGAGACATTTTAATTTAATTAATTTTTTTACTGAGACCTGTAAAGATACCATTACAATAATCTAACCTACTGAAGATAAATGCATGAACAAGTTTTTCAGTGTCTTCTTTGGACAGAAATCCCTTGATTCTTGCAATGTTTTTCAGATGGTAGTAGGCAGATTTGGTAATGGTCTTTATATGGCTGTTAAAATTCAAATCTGAGTCCATAACTACACCAAGGTTTCTGGCTTTGTCTGTGGTTTTCAGTGCGATTGAGTCAAGTTGAGCACTCATCTCTAGCCTTGTATTTTTGGGACCAAAGACAATCATTTCTGTCTTATTTGCATTGAGTTGGAGGAAGTTCTGGTTCATTCACTCATTGATTTGTTTGACACACTGACTCAGTGGGTGTAGGGGACTATGGTCATGTGGTAACACTGCGATATAAAGTTGTGTGTCATCGGCATAAGTATGGTAGGATATGTTAAAATACTCTATGATCTGAGCTAGGGGGAGCATGTAAATATTGAACCAGCATGTGAGTTTTGTACGTTCTGATTCATAATTACCAAGGGAAACAAAATAATCCCGATCTTTCACGTAGGATGTGAACCAGTCCAGCACAGAACCAGAGAGTCATACCCATTTCTCCAGTCTGTCAAGCAGTATGTTATGGTCCACCGTATCAAAAGCAGCACTGAGATCTAGAAGTACCAAAACTGAAGCTTTTGATGCATCACTGTTTAGATGTAGGGTTACACAAAAAGCTGGAGAAACTCAGCGGGTGCAGCAGCATCTAAGGAGCGAAGGAGATAGGCGACGTTTCGGGTCGAGACCCTTCTTCAGACTGAACTTCTGAAGAAGGGTCTCGACCCGAAACGTCGCCTATCTCCTTCGCTCCTTAGATGCTGCTGCACCCGCTGAGTTTCTCCAGCTTTTTGTGTAACCCTCGATTCTCCAGCATCTGCAGTTCCTTCTTTAACACTGTTTAGATGTATGTCATTTAGGCAGCTGTGGCGGGGCCTGAATGCAATCACCTCCTATCACCATTGGCAAGTCAAATTTCACTACACCAATTGGTGTATGTGATAATAAATGTCCTTTGTCCTTTGTCCTCCTACAAGGCGAAACCAGGAGGCAGCTCGAATGTCGGCGATACATCACTCCCTGACGAGCTCAATGCATTTTACGCACGCTTTGATAGGGAGAACACGGATGTGCCTTCCCGAGCCCCCATTCGCTGTGATGGTATTTCAGTCTCAGTCACAGAGGCCGACGTCAGGAAATCCTTCAGAGGGGTGAACCCTTGAAAAGCGTCTGGACCTGATGGCATACCTGGTCATGTCCTAAAAACCTGTGCGGACCAACTGGCTGGAGTTTTTACGGACATTTTCAACATGTCACTTCTGAGGTCTGAGGTCCCCACCTGCTTTAAAAGGGCATCAATAATACCGGTGCCCAAGAAGAGCAAGGTAACGTGCCTCAATGACTATTGACCAGTGAAACTAACGCCTGTGGTGATGAAGTGCTTTGAGAGGCTGATCATGACGCAAATCAACTCCTACCTCGACAAAAACCTGGACCCACTGCAGTTCTCTTAACGCCACAATAGATCAACGGTGGACGCGATCTCACTGGCCCTCCACTCCGCTCTGGACCACTTGGGCAACAAAAACTCATATGTCAGGCTGTTATTCATCGATTACAGCTCGGCATTTAATACTATCATCCCCTCCAAGCTGGTCACCAAACTCGCAGAACTGGGTCTCTGCACATCCCTCTGCAATTGGATCCTTGACTTCCTCATTCACAGACCACAGTCTGTCCGTATTGGTGGTAATGTGTCAGACTCTGGAGCACCTCAAGGCTGAGTGCTCAGCCCCCTGCTGTACTCTATACTCATGACTGTGTAGCCGGTCATAGTGCGAACTCCATCATCAAGTTCGCTGACCACACCACTGTTGTGGGACGTATCACTGATGGGGATGAGTCCGAGTATAGAAGAGAGATCGAGCAACTGTCCATATGGTGCCAGCACAATAACCTGGCCCTGAACACGAGCAAAACCAAGGAACTCATTGTGGACTTTTGAAGGAGTGGGATGGGGACCCACAGTCCTGTTTATATCAACGGGTCGATGGTTGAAAGGGTCAAGAGCTTCAAATTCCTGGGCGTGCACATCTCTGAAGATCTTTCCTGGTCTGAGAACACTGATGCAATTATTAAGAAAGCACATCAGCGCCTCTACTTCCTGAGAAGATTATGGAGAATTGGTATGTCAAGGAGGACTCTTTCTAACTTCTACAGGTGCACAGTAGAGAGCATGCTGACCGGTTGCATCGTGGCTTGGTTCGGGAACTTGAGCGCCCTGGAGAAGAAAAGACTACAAAAAGTAGTAAACACTGCCCAGTCCATCATCGGCTCTGACCTTCCTTCCATCGAGGGGATCTATCACAGTCGCTGCCTCAAAAAGGCTGGCAGCATCAACAAGGACCCACACCATCCTGGCCACACACTCATCTCCCTGCTACCTTCAGGTAGAAGGTACAGGAGCCTGAAGACTGCAACGGCCAGGTTTAGGAATAGCTACTCCCCCACAGCCATCAGGCTATTAAACTTAAACTCTGAACATTAATACCCTTTTATCTGTTATTTGCACTATCGATTTATTCATGTGTGTATTTACGTGTATATGGACACTCTGATCTGTTTTGTAGTCAATGCCTACTATGTTCTGTTGTGCTAAGCAAAGAAAGAATTTCATTGTCCTGTCAGGGACACATGACAATAAACTCTTTTGACTTTGACTTTGAACTGATTTCCTTTTGTGTGGACACACTTCCTGTTGTGCTCTTGAAATTCCAATCTGGTGATCTCACAGAGACAGGTTGCTGCCCACGGTTCACCATTCTGGTTCTAGTCACTGAGGGGGACTTTCAGGAAGCCACATCAGGGGGAGTTCCCAGGCAGTGATTTGCTGTTAACTGCAAGTAATAAGCATCTGAGTGGAGGCGACAGAAATGTTACCAAGTGTCCAGATATTTCCTTTAATATCACTTGGGACTCGATGATTGAATAAAGTACTGCTTGGTTCCAGTTCCAGTCAATTTATACAAGTTGAATCATAGGTTATAAAGTTTTTTTTGTATACAAAAAAATCACATTCATGTGTGAACCCTATTTTTAGATAATTACATACTTTTGGAATTTATAGCCCTTGATTTCTAACTGGAGACTGATTTCTGATAGATACATACTTTTATGGCGAGGCTGGAGCCCTTGTTTTGTGCACAGAGGTTCAAGAAGAAATTGAGTGGGGAGGTTCAAGGTCATAAAATATCTTGAAAGAGTAAGCAAACCTCATGACAATAAGCTGGTAGACGGAGACAAAAGTAAACTGACGGGGGAATGTTTTTTTCGAATGTTATAACATGGAAAATAATTACATGGAAAGGTATTGAGAGCAGATTTTCAAAATGGAACTGGATAAATGTAGTGTAAAGGACAATGATGTGGAAGTAATTATATAACATTTTTCAGAAGAGCTATTGCAGGTGCAATGCATTCTTGAGTTTTAATTTAGAGATACAGCATGGAAACAGGCCCTTCGGCCCACTGAGTCCGCACAGACCAGCGATCATCTGTGCTCTCGTTCTATCCGGCACACTGAACAATTTGCAGAAGCCAATCTTACAAACGTGCACATCTTTTCCATGTGGGAGGGAACTGGAGCATCCATAGATAACCCACGCGGTCACAGTGGGAATGTACCAACTCTGTACATGGTCAGCATGGAGCACAGGTCTCTGGCGGGAGAATGTAGAAACTATGCCACAGATTCTCATGCTGATTCGTCTAAAGGGCCTGTCCTACCAGCATGCAACTCTATGCGATGAGTGCGACCTAACGTGGTCGCTTGAGACTTCTGGCGTCGCGGGGCCGGTCCCACTTCGATCGCCGGAGCCGTGCGGAGTTCGTCCCGACATCGTGCGGGGCTCCGAAAAACTGACTATGTTAAAAAATTCCGCGCGGCAACGTCGGAAAATTCCACTGCTTGTCGGCTCGCAGACGCCTCGACGCATTACACACCGCCTTGACATCGTGCCTCCATGAACCTATCTGTAGGTGCCTCCGTGACCCTCTATGTGTGTGGCTCCATGGCCCTCTGTGTGTGTGCGCCTCTGTGCTCCTCTCTGTGTGTCCCTCTCTGTCCTGGCGAACTTACCTTAGACTTCGCTCCAAGTTCGCCTCACTTTGCGCTTCGTTGCGCCACTCACCCGACCTCCGCGCGGCCCCTGCTGCTGGTTTAGTCGCGCTTGCCACTTGCAGGCGCATGCTGGTGGGAACAGCCCTGTACAGGGATCACCCGACCTCCGCGCGGTCCCCGCTTCTAGTTTGATCGCGCTCATTGCATAGAGTTGCGTGCTTGTAGGACAGGCCCTTAATGCTCCATGTCATTGGTCCCACCGCCCCGAGCGATGAGACCACACGACAGCCCTGCAGTGGTACTGAAGTCTGTGTTGCAGAATGAGCAGTACCTCCAACCAGGACATTGTAGTGCCTTTACAACACTGCTAACATGGAACAATGTGATAAAACATCCAGGTAGATACCATGTGCAAGAGAGCAGATCCATTTTGGCTAATTTCCATCCAATACGTCAACTCTGGTCATCAGCAACGTGAAGAAGCCATCGTCATCGGTGCTGTCAAGTGGCACTTGTTCACCAATGACGTACTCTTATCTGCCCAGAACAATTCTACTGCAGACCACAATCATGGTCTTTGAAGCGTTGTGATTATTTTAAGAAGGGTAAAGAGGAGAGGTGGAGGTGATGGTGATGGAAAGCATGAGTTATTCAGAAGCCGTGACAACTTGGAAAAGAAACTTAAGATTCTCTCCCCCGCCACCCTGTACTGCCCTCCTTGGCATTAGTTTGTCACAGATAGATCCAATTAATTTTAATTTACTGTATTTGTTTTCTGAGTTTTGCAGCTTTAAAGTATGCCAAAACAAATCATGTTTTGCATTAGCTCAACAAAATGGCTCATTAACCTAATGAATAATTACACAATCACAAGTGTAATGACACGGATCTTTGCCGCCCCTTTCAAAACTGCAATGCTGTTATTTGTTAATGGAAGTCTTTAATTCTCCTAATGTAACACCGTAACTTGCAAAGTCATGTACTGCTGTCTTTTTTTAATTGTCTTTTATGGTTTGTGCATCGAGTGATATTCTTGTATTTTTAAAAAAAATTGTTTGTTCTATTGCCTGACACCCGTGTTAATTCCAAGCCATTAGGTTCTGTCAGGCACCAAAGCACTGACTCAACTGCAGTTATATACAAAATGAACTCCGACCATAGACAAGACTAATTTTGTAGCCATTTCTCCATCTTTACAGTGACTGTATCCTGCAGTTTGGAAGAAAAAAGCACTGGAGCTTGTTTTTAAATGCTTTCATTTGTCTTACAGTTTCCATTTGCTGCTGCATGTTCATGCTGTTCCTTTTCTTGTCAGAACTGACTGGGTTCATTGCCACTGAAATGTAAGTAAACAGCATGCTTCTTGACCACTGATCTTATTGCAGCTGTGTGTAAATAAAGATGAGTTCATGGAATAGGCTGTGTTAAAATGACAACCGCTGATTTTTCTTAGCCCCAAAGCTCCCAGTGTTCCTTGTTAATAAAATGTATCTTCCCAGTTTCTGCCTTCAGACCATTTAGAGCACTCAGGGCATCATATGTACTGTTGCAAAGAAAGGATATATTTTGAGTGGGTGATGGGCAGGAAGGGGAATGGGGAGTGGCCCTTTTTAGTCCCTTGAGCCTAGTTTGGTTTTATTTATATTGTAGCTAGTTTGCATCTTATTTTCATCTGATTTGTTTAATCCATAAACCCTCAGTACCTTTTACAAACAATCTACCTTTTTTCCATTTGGCTCATCACCATCTACACAATGACAATTGGGGGTGGGCAATAAACACTGGTTTTGCCAGTGACGCTCAGATCTTGAAATTGGAGGGTGGGGAAATAAACCAAGCAATCCAAATTTCCATTGCACCGTTTGATGTTCTTTCTAACACCACCTCTAAATGACTTGACTGCAACTTAAAGATTTTTTTTATCTTTTCCCACCCTTGCGTAATTTCTGTCTGCACAGAATATATCTGCAGACTTAGTTGTAGAAAATATTTTGCAGAAAGAAGGGTTTTTTTTAAATACATCCCACCCACATGGCAATTTCAATGATCATTGTGTAGTCAAAGTGTCAAACCCCAAGCCTGTATCAACGTTAACACCTCTGCACTCAACTAAACCTTGTTATAAGCAGGCAAATGCACTTGCTGTGCTATTTAGCATTCTGGGAACTTGTAATGCTTTTGCTCTGCAGCAGTCTCTTTTTCTGTCTACAAAGCATGACAACTTTTCCTGCAATTTATAATATCAAATGTCTCCAAGTACAAACAACCTGTTGATTAAAACAACAACGGAAAACTGCAGCAGTAAAGCAGGTTCCTGTAGTATTTAAAATGGCTATACCTCCTCCTGATTTCAACTCCAAACCTTGCTGTTGGTTTAAAAATCAAAGGCAGGTGAAGAGAGATTATTTTGAAAATGCAATTGGAGACCAAAATTGTCCTTTAAATAAGCAATTATGGAGTAAAGGAAAAGGAGTCCATTCTCGTTAAGTTATCTGAAGAAGAAAATTACAGAGAATAAACAGGCCTTAAACCAAGTTTGGTCTGCATTTCTCACCATACCTCTTACTGCACAATATAAATATGTGTTTGATCAACAATGAGAATTAATTCTCTTTATTTGAAGTATCATATATACTTTTTTAATCTTATCATTGGATACCAAGGCAAAGCAATTCTCTTATTACAGAATCTAATTTCAAATTTTGATCCCAAGACTTCAGTGGCTATTTACAATACTTTTAAATTAATGAGCAGGAAAGCAGCATCATTCTAAAGTATCAGTGTGAAGTCTGGATTGACCTGGTTGTGTTGGAATAACCTGATAATCACAGACTTTCGTAGAACCTGAAAGAGAGTGGGAACTGGAATGGGTTTGTGTTAATCTACTACCCCGCAGTGAGATGGCAACCAGATGAGTAACCTGATGAGTGTCGTACTAGGATTGGCTGAGGAAAAGCCGTGTTTCTATCTTTGGCAATCTCTACTAGAACACTTAACTTTTTCACATCACTAAATGTTCTTGGAATGAGCGGTTACTATTTTGTTGCAGAGTGAATGAATTATACGTGGATGATCCTGACAAAGATAGTGGAGGAAAAATTGAAGTAAATCTAAATATCACCTTACCTAACCTTTCATGTGATGGTGAGTTAATGTAACCATTCATAAAAAATAGTGGCAAGGGATTATTTAAAAAAAAAAGTAATTTCACCTGTCCGACACATCCTTGTATTTTAAAGCCCTTCAGATTAGATTTGTCTCTCTTGCATTTTGGTTTCATATCTGCATTATTGCTGCTTTGTGGATAAGGAAACTGGTCCTTGTATTTTCTTGAGTGTTTAAATTGAAACTATCTTTTTGGCTCTGAGTAAAACTGTTGTTTTAATAAATTACAGCAAAACTATGATTAATCCACACACTCGGGAACTTGCTACTTGAATAGTCGATTTCTTGGACTATTGGATCTCACTCATATTGATCTTATTTTTGTTTAGTTGTTGCACAGTGGTGCCATAATAACCTTTCCAGTAAACCCATTGATTATAAAGAGAACATGGGAAATTAGGCTGTGGTGAATTTAAATAAAGCTCCACAACAGGGCTGAGGTGACCATGGGATCAGGGTCTTGGTGAGTTTAAAGCAAGTGAGGGAATTGGGACCCCAGTGAGTTTCGAGGGAGCTTTGAAAGAGGGTTATGGTGAGTTTAATAGGAATGTGGGAAAGAAGGCTCTAGTGAATTTATGGGGGGAATGTAAGAAACGGAGTTCCGCTAAGTTTATAAGCAGCATGCAATGCAAGGCCCAGTGAGTTTATAAGGAGTGTGGGAGATGGAAACCTGGTGAGTATAGAGAAATTGGTGCTTCAGTGAGTTTAGAGGCAAGGTGAGAAATGGGGCTCCATAAGTTTAAAGATAGAATAGAAAACACATCCAGTGAGCGTGGTGCTATCCATTCAGATTTCTAAACACCAGGATAGTGGATTATCAATTTTTTTTACTACAATACTGAGATCATTCCACTTTTAAAAGTTATGTCTTGGTTTAGTTAGTGTAGGAAGGAACTACTGATGCTGATTTAAACCGAAGATTGACACAAAATGCTGGAGTAACTCAGCGGGACAGGCAGCATCTCTGGAGAGAAGGAATGGGTGATGTTTCGGGTCGAGAACCTTCTTCAGACCCTAAGGTCACCTTGAAGGTCACCCATTCCTTCTCTCCAGAGATGCTGCCTGTCCCGCTGAGTTACTCCAGCATTTTGTGTCTATCTTGGTTTAGTTTCCTAAACAGCTAAATGTAGATTATTGATTTAGGAAGCTAATCAGCCAGATTTTTACATCAAGCCCTTTAATTTTCTTTCCATAGCTTAAGCATTCAACATTTAACATTTTCTTCACAGATTTCACCCACTGCCCCTCGGCCTACCCCTGTTTAGCAGCGATTGGGTCTAGTAGATGTAGGGATGGCAGTTGCCAGTTCATCCACTGATGGCCTCGTCCTGTGTGAACATATAGAAAAGATAATAATAAGTTGCTCCTGAATTTCTTGCCTTTTGAAATTATCCTGTATTGCCACCTCATTTGCAAGTGTGAGAGAGGATCTTGGCTTCAGAAGCAATCGTGTTCTTTTGGTGGTTTGGCATAATATTTAACTTTTTATTTCAGTCTTCGGGATAGTGCGGAGATGGGTTCAGGGTTCAGTCACTGTAAATATGGTTCAATGACTGTAAATACAGTAGTGAAAGATGTATATTTGTCATTATTGTTAGCTTGGAAGTTCTCTTTCCACAGGGCATAAAGCAAATATCAATTGCCTCAAATGTATTTCATTGTTTAAAGTCTCTGGCCATTTCAAGACACTATTTTTGCAAAGTCACAAACGCAGTCAATTTCATGATTCTGGTAGTCCACTAAAGTACAAAAAAATTCAAATTTTGAGATTAGATTAAGTCCTACATACCTGCATACAACATGAGGAAGTATTCATCGGTGTCATGTGACCTTAAGAATTTTTTTTAAACCAGTTTCCTCCCCCCCACCGAAAATAAAAATTCCCTCTCTATTTTATTGAGTCCGTGGAAGGAAGAATTGTGTAATTCTAAATTTAGGTTGTAATAAACCTTGTATGACTAATTCCTTTTTATAGGTCATCAGAAATAATTTTGGATATCGATTTAAATTTTCATATCTAAGTGAATTGACACACAAAACAATTTAACCTGCCTGTCTCAAACTAGTGATATCTAGTATTCAGTGTTTGAAATTTCAGAGCTTTGAATGACTATTGTCATTGTTTCTTGGTTATTGATCAAAATGCAAATGTTTTTTTTTTAATTTTACCCAAGATAGTAAATCATGGAGTCATACAACATGGAGAGAGGCCGTTTAATCCACCGAATCTGCACTGACCATTCTGTGTCTGAATATTCCAAATTTAATCCCATTGTATCTTGCCCTCATTTCAATTGGCTTGTGCCAGATTCTACCAGTCACCCTAATGCCAGGGTCAGTTTACACAGGCCAGTTAACTTGGCAATCCATGTATTCTTGGGGACTTGGAGCATCGCTGCAGCGGAGGGGAGTTGGGGGGTGGGGGGGGTGGGGGTGTTTGCAGCAGGCACGTGCCGTGAGTAATTACTCAAGGTAGGCAGTCAGCCGGCTTTAAAAAATATCTTAAACCGCGCATGCGCAGATTGTTCTCTTCGTAAAAAATAAAAAATAAGTAACAATTCAATTTTACCAAAGCTTCTCAGTCTCCTTCATTTTTTAATTACTGAATGGATGGGGGACGGAGGATGAAGGCAGGTGGAGAGATGGTGGGAAAAACGGGAGCACACCTGGACGTTGAATCAGTTGTCATCTTATTGAATGACAATACTAATTCAAGGGTCCATTTGGAGGGAGAATTTCTTTCACAGCGTGTGGAGAGTCTGTGCCCGGGGTTAAAGATGCGGGGAGGGCAGGAGTGTTTAAAAGGAGGGGGGTCAGAGATCATATCAGTAACTCACTCACCGCTGCCGCAGCGCTCCGGGCACGGACAGCAGAACTAGCCGCCACTTCCGGGGATAGAAGCAGCTTGGGTGCGTGCAGCCGGCAGGAACGACAGCAGAACCAGCTGCCACTTCAGCGTCTTCTTCCGACCCGCTCACCTCTGACAGTGCTCTTCGTCTGAACATCTCTCACCTGCCGCTCGCCGGCTTCGCTCATGTCAACCGCATCCCGCAAATCCTTAAATTCCGACAGCCGAGTAACCTCAACTGGCCCCGTGAGCGCGCTGTCAGACTTTAAAGATTTGCGGGAAGCCGGCCGGCGAGCGGCAGGTGAGAGGTGTTCAGACGGAGAGCACTGCCAGAGGTGAGCGGGGACCAGCAGAAGGGGCTGAAGTGGCAGCCGGTTCTGCTGTCGGGTCCGGGCGGCCGCTCAAAGTCAGTCACCCGAGCTGCTTCCTTCTTTGGAAGTGGTGGCCAGCTCTGCTGTCCGTGCCCAGAGTGCTGCGGCAGCCACCCAAGCTAATTCACTCCTCGGCCACAATAAAACCATATAGCATTTACAGCACGGAAACAGGCCATCTCGGCCCTTTTACTCCGTGCCGAACACTTACTCTCACCTAGTCCCATCTACCTGCACTCCGACCGGAGCGTGGCAAGTGGGTTACTGACCCCAATCCCCTCCTTCACAACGCCAGACTCCCCAAACACTGTGAACGGAGCTCTTCCCCCACCCGAATAAATACAGTATTTTTAAAAATAAGCACCAAGAAATGCACTTACCACGTTATTGGTACATTAAATCCATTCTTCACTCTTTGTTTCCTGAGATACTATTCAAATAATGGCAATCCATATTTGAAAATCCCGCCAAGAAACTCGCGATGCGCAGAAGCAGTAGGCTGCTGCGCATGCGCAGTGTTGCAAAGGCAGAATTTCTGCTGCCTTCAACTCCACTTGAAATTGACGGCTTGAAGCAGCGCTGACGGCACGTGGGCTGCACAGAGCTTCTCGTGTTACAAGTGCTGCGGATGAAAGGCACGGAGAATTATGCCTACCTAAGAGATCGATATCTTAGATAGGCATAATTCTCCCATGCCTTTACTATTTATATTTAATAATTGCCATTTCATAATTTTAGTCAGGGTAGGCAGTGCCTACCTTGCCTACCCTGACGGCACGTGCCTGGTTTGCAGTATAGTGTGCAATCTCAACACAGATACCACTGGACACTGGAAATCAGAATTGAACTGGACTCCTGGAGCTGTGTGTTAGCTATGTCACCATGTCACCCTTCTCGTTCCATGCATTATGTTGTCCATGGTTATTGTGTTGGCTTTCACCGCTGGTTCTGAAGGGAGCTGCTAGCCTTTGGCCCATCCACATTATGTACATCCTGCACGGTCCTCGTGTAGGTGCAGGATGAGCTGAGCATGAACCCGACTACCACTTCACTGGGTCAGTGCCAGAGCTGGGCTTTTATGACTTGTATATTAGGACGATGAAGGCATGTTGATGTTTAATGTGCTTTTAATTAAGTTTTTAAAAAAATGATAAATACTTTATTGGAGAATATAAGAAGTATTTAAATGTCCACCCAGCTTTGATGGGGGCAAGGCACTGTCCCAACATTGTTTCCTGTCGGGCGCACCATGGCGATATGTTTTCTGGAGGCCAGTTCATAGTGAAAGCACACAGTCCATCTCCTGGGAGTGGAGAGTTGGCTGTTTGTATCCAGCCTAGGCTTTTGCAGAACAGCATAGCTGTCAGTTGGAGTCTGAATCTGGCTCGTCTTTGTGCACGGAGCCGTGGGCCAGATGGTCGTTGATCCAGCTACTCGGGTTTCCAGGGCACCAAGGTCCCACATTGACCTTGAGCCTGCCGTCTGAGACTATGGAGTGGGCCGCGAGTGGTGATAGCTAGATCTAGGGCACTGATTTTGTGGTCCATCCTTGGCCCTGATGCCAGTTTGGTGCCGTTAAAAGGACTTTTGTAAAGACTCTTGAGTGGAGCTGCTGATGTGAATGATGTACAGTGCCCTGCATAATGTTTGGGGCAAGGACCCATCATTTATTTATTTGCCTCAATAATCCACAATTTGAGATTTGTAATAGAAAAAAATCACGTTGTTAAAGTGCACATTGTCAGATTTTAATAAAGGCCATTTTTATACATTTTTGGTTTTGCCATGTTGAAATTACAGCAGTCCCCCCATTTCAGGGCACCATAATGTTTGAAGTCTGCTATTCATGGACATCACCAGTTGCTGGGTGTCTTCTCTGGTGATGCTCTGCCAGGCCTGCATTGCAGTCATCTTTAGCTTATGCTTGTTTTGGGGGCTAGTCCCCTTCAGTTTTCTCTTCACCATATACAAGGCATGCTCAATTGGGTGTAGATCAGGTGATTGACATGACCACTCAAGAATTGACCATTTTTTAGCTTTGAAAAACTCCTTTGTTGCTTTAGCAGTATGTTTTGGGATCATTGTCTTGCTGTAGAATGAACTGCCGGCCAATGTGATTTGAGGCATTTGTTTGAACTTAAGCAGATGGGATGTGTCTATTCACTTCAGAATTCATTATGCTACTACCATCAGCAGTTGTATCATCAATGAAGATAAGTGAGCCAGTACCTTCAGAGCCATACATGCCCAGGCCATAATAGTCCCACAACCGTGTTTCAAAGATGAGGTAGTATGCTTTGGATCTTGGACAATTCCTTCTCTCTTCCATACTTTGCTCTTGCCATCACTCTAATATGTTAACCTTTGTCTAATCTGCCCACAAGACCTTTGTCCAGAACGGTGGTTACTCTTTTAAGTACTTCTTGGCAAACTGTAACCTGGTCATCCTTCTCGGTCTCATAATGGCTTAGTTGACTTTCATTGGCACAACTTTGGTCCTCATGTTGATAAACAGCAGTAGAAGTTTCCAAAGGTGATGGATTGACTGGAGGAAAGACTAGGTGCTGGGAGCTCGTATACCTGCATTAAGGAGGCAATTAAACACACCTGAGCAATTACACCTGTGAAACCATGTGTCCGAAACATTATGGTGCCCTGAAATGGGGGTGGGGGGGGGACAATGTTTAAACACAGCTACAATTTCTACATGGTGAAACCATGTGATTTTTCTTCTATTACAAATATCAAATTGTGGTGTCCAGAGGTAAATAAATAAATGGTGGGTCTTTGTCCCAAACATTATGGAGGGCACTGTAACTGTAGGAACTGTGCTTGGAGTATGTGTTTGTGTGCGGCAGGCTGGATCATGCCTGATCTGGCTCAGTGAAACAAATGGGTATCATGCTGCCACTCCAACCATTGTCCTGGACAGGCTTAGGGGGGCATTTACAAATCTCTGATCTCTTGATAATTAAAAGCATACTTGGTAAAAGTAAAATAAATAAAAGATGGACACAAAGTGGTGGAGTGGGTCAGATAGCATCCTTGGAGAAGAAGGATGGGTGATGTTTTAGATCAACACCCTTCTTCAGATATAAATTTACAGATACTAGTAAATATTTAAATATTTGCCTTCCTCCAAATCTTCATGCCAAGAATCCACTAAGCTTTTTCATAGAAACATAGAAACATAGAAAATAGGTGCAGGAGTAGGCCATTCGGCCCTTCGAGCCTGCACCGCCATTCAATATGATCATGGCTGATTATCCAACTCAGTATCCTGTACCTGCCTTCTCTCCGTACCCCCTGATCTCTTTAGCCACAAGGGCCACATCTAACTCCCTCTTGAATATAGCCAGTGAACTGGCCTCAACTACCTTCTGTGGCAGATAATTCCAGAGACTCACCACTCTCTGTGTGAAAAATGTTTTCCTCATCTCGGTCCTAAAGGAATTCCCCCTTATCCTTAGACTGTGACCCCTTGTTCTGGACCTCCCCAACATCGGGAACAATCTTCCTGCATCTAGCCTATCCAACCCCTTAAGAATTTTGTAAGTTTTTATAAGATTCCCCCTCAGTCTTCTAAATTCTAGCGAGTACAAGCCAAGTCTATCCAGTCTTTCCTTATATGAAAGTCCTGACTTCCCAGGAATCAGTCTCGTGAACCTTCTCTGTACCCCCTCTATGGCAAGAATATCTTTTCTCAGATTTGGAGACCAGAACTGTACTCAATACTCCAGATGTGGTCTCACCAAAACCCTGTACAACTGCAGTAGAACCTCCCTGCTCCTATACTCAAATCCTTTGTTGCACAATCACACCAATAACTAACCCCAAGCAGTAACCTGCCTTAATTTAAAATAAAATCTTATGATGATGGTACCAGACCTGAAGCATTCACAATGTCTATCTCCGCAGATGCTGCCTGGTCTGTTCTTATTTCAGCATCTGTAGTTTTTATCTGATATATATATATATATATATATATATATATATATATATATATATATATATATATATATATATATATATATATACCAGTTACTTATCACGTTTTTCCTTGTCCCGTGCCCCACGCAGGTTTAAAATACGAAGTTGGGAACTAGTGGAGGGAGGGAGGGTCTCCATCTATAAACAGGTCTATGAGACATTAACATCAGCAGCGGTTTTCCAGCAGTCTATTGTGTCCTCTCCATTGCCCACTGAAATAGTTTACTGTCAGCATTGAGGTAAATAAAATGCCTATTTAACCAGATGTCATGGTATTCCACGCGAGTCTGGCTGGCAAACAATTGCGGAGGTGGATTCCTCAGCCCGATACTCTTGGCTTCACCATTAGAATCCTGGTGGAGCAAGTGCAAGATGTGTTTATAAGGGGTGAAAGCTGGTGGTCTCCCTTTATGCCTGCTGTCCCCAGTATATAACTTGATCTGAGGAATGCATCACTGGTAGTTTCTAGGACACCTTATGGCCAATAATTCACGGCTAATACACTTGGGTTGTACAAATGGGTAGGGAATTAACAGTTTATTGCTGGCTGTTTCTTTGACTAATAGTAATTATATTTTGCCATGAAGAATATTATGCTTGGCTTTATGAAGCCATTTACCACAAATAGTTTGCATTGAATAATTGTTTTTATATCAGAAGCTGACTATACTTTATTGTCTACTGGAAATTATAGCTGCTTTGGAAACATTGCAATGTTTTTATGAATCCTGGAGCAGTTTATTAATTTCAATGTCTTTCTCAGTTGTTGGATTAGACATCCAAGATGAAATGGGAAGACATGAGGTTGGCCATATTGAAAACTCCATGAAATCACCTCTAAATAATGGCCAGGGCTGCAGGTTTGAAGGACAATTTAGCATAAATAAGGTAAGTTTAAAGAACCTAAGAGTATAAAATATTTTGCAAAATTCCATTCAAATCTGAAAGCTGCTACATAATTTTAGCATGCAGATAGAACAATTAGGAAGATGGATAATATGTCGACTTTTAGTACAACAGGAATGGAGTATATAATCAGGGAAATCTGGCTATAACTGTTAATGAGACCACATCAGGAGTATGTATACAGTTTTGGAAACCTTCCTTTCAGGAAAAGTACTTCCTTGGTTCAGTGAATGAAGGTTCATTCGGTTGATTCCTGAGATGAAGATTTAATGTTATTTTGAATGTTTGTGCAGCTTTGCTCCATTTTAGAAGAACGAAATGCAACCTTATTGAAGGGTAGTATTCCGAGTTAGGTTGACAGGGTAAATGCTGAGCCATTATTTCACCTTATTGGGAACATCTGCAACTAGGGGACATCAGAATAAGGGATGATCTAGTTAAAAATGGGGATGTGGGGAATGAGAATTATCTATCCTATGGAGCTGTGGTGGAGGTTGACTTGTTGATTATGTGCAAAGCAAGGGACAACTCGGATTCAAGCACAATGGGTCACTACCACATGAAACGTATCAGAACTTTAATCCATAAGTGATCTTTTTGTACTGATTCAGGGTTTGTTTCTGTTTAGTTTAGCAATACAGCATGGAAACAGGTCCTTCTGCCCACCGAGTCCACACTGACCAGCTATCCCCATATACTAGCAATATCTTACACACTAGGGACAAGTAACACACTTTGCTGAAACCGATTAACCTACATACCTGTGCGTCTTTGGAGTGTTAGAGGAAACCGGAGCGCCCGGGGAAAACCCACACGGTCACAGGGAGACCGTACAAACTCCTTACGGATAGCACTCGTACTCTGGATCAAACCGGGAACTCTACCGCTGCACCACCGTGCCGCCGCCCTCTAGAATCTGGTTCTGCCTGCAAAAGTGGCCGTGCCCCAATATCAAGTCTATGCAGTTATGTTAGTTCAATAGGCTTATATAAATCACTCTCTTTGTTGGACTTACTGGCATGTCAAGGAGTTATAGAGGGATACAGCATGGAAACGGGCCCGATTGCCAACTGCACCTTTGCAATCATCTGGCACTCGTTTAGACTAATCATACATTAGTCCCACTTTTATCTTCCACACATTCGCATTAATTCACCAGGATTCTACATTAATTTACAGGGGCAATTTACACTGGTCCATTAACCTACCAACCCGCATGTCTATAGGATGTAGTTTCAAAAGATTTTTTTAAAGGTTTTTAATGTAGTAAGGAGCTAACGAGTGAAACATCAGTTCTGTAATTATTACCCACATGACACACTTATTTAAAAATGTTTGTTTTCAGTAATATTAATAAAATTTCCATTTTATCACACTCTAATATCAAGGAATACGGTCATGATTTTCATTGGTGTTTTTTTTTGTGAGGGAGCACTTAAAATGTATTTGGAGTGTCATATTCTGATCAATCCCAAAGTCTCCCAAGCTCAAGACATGTATTCAAGAGAGAGTCAGATATAGCTCTTATTAATATTGGGATTCTTGTTCTTTATTTTTAAAATGTCTCATTGACAAATAACATTCCAACTGGGCTAGTGCTCCACCATGTCCTTATTTTTATTCCGTCACTTTGTTGTGACTTGTGTTTCAAGGGATTCCAGGGGTATGGGGAGAAAGCAGGAACGGGATACTGATTTTGGGATGATAAGCCATGATCATATTGAATGGCGGTGCCGGCTCGAAGGGCTGTATGGCCAACTCCTGTACCTATTTGTTTCTCTGATTCATTTTGTAAAGGAAGTGGAATCACATGGCTGTGAATCGTTTCTGTTGTCCAAGTCAACACATCACGTAAAGGTCTTCAAATTTCAAATCACATTTGAGTAAATTCTAGAATTTCTTGGTGTTTGGGAGTGGTAACTTCTGGCCATCATTGTTTTGCAAGATGCTTGAATAGACAATGTCAGGCAATAAATACAATCTAGAATTGGATTAAAAGATGACACAGACATACAATGCTGTGGACAAACTATTATCAAGGCTTGACCTAAGTTGTGGGTGAACTTGACAACAAAAAAGTACAGCTAAGTTGCGGTTAAGACAAACATAATTGCAAAAAATAAGAGTTTAAAAATAAAACTGCTGGACAAACTCAGCTGGTCAGACAGCATTTGTGGAGGGAAATAAACAGATGATAATTGAAAAAAATGATATTGAAATTTAATAAATTCGATAATTTGAACATTAATAGACATTCATTTCTATGAAGGGTAATAGTCTGATTAAACAAAAAAACATCGTACAAATTATTGAAAACATTGTATGACGTTTAATTATGATGTCAACTTGTGGTTAGTGCTGAGAACCATCTGCTGTGTTTCATCAGCAATCAGCCATCAGTCTTCAGTGAGGTTTACAGGGTGAACAGGGGTTGATGTCATTGGGTGGGTGGAGCGTCCTGCAATGTCCCCGTTACAAAATGTAGATAGTATCTTAATCATTGTTGCATCAGACATGATGTCAATGGACAAATGACTTCTGGAGAGACACATGATTAAAATTAGAATCTGGACTGGGTTATAAACCTTAGCATAAATGGGTCAGTCTGATTAATTCAGATGCTCTCAGTCAGCCTTGGGCTAAGCGATGTCCCAGTTGCCAAACTCCCCTTCACAGTCTGACCTTTCTGTCCTGGGCCTCCTCCACTGCCAAAGTGCGACACATACAAATTGGAGAACCAGCACCTCTTATTTTGCTTGTGCAGTTTACGGGCCAGCGGTATGAAAATCTCAAATTTCAAGTAATTTCTACATTCCCTCCCGACCCACCCTAGTAGTTCCACTGTTCACATCCTCGTATCCTTCTCGTTAGGATGTCTTCCCCAGCCAACAATGGGCCTGCAGTTTCAACCCCCCCCTCTATCTTTCAGTATGAAGGGTTCCGACCAGAAACGTCACCTATTCCTTTTCTCCAGAGATGATGCCTGACCCGTTGTGTTATTCCAACATTTTGTGTCTGTCTTCAGATGAATGCATTGAAATAAAGAATACCTGCCTGATTATAGAGGTCCTGATGTTTGAATATTTGCTCCAATCTGGACACGAAACACCACAGCTGCCTTGTTATGATGTTTCAGATGCCAGATTGGAGTAAGTCATTGCACTAAACCCCTGAAACTTTGTGGTCGGTGGTGAGCTATTCCTTTGCCGTGACTGTGAAGTTCGAGTTAACAACTTTATTTGTAATTTAGTGTGGCATTGTTGCTCATGTTAAGAATTCCATATTTCTCAAAAAATATATAGCATTGTAAGTTATGTGGAGTTCTGGAGTTATTTGCTTACATCGGTACAAACATTTTCACTAGGTACCAGGCAATTTCCACATATCTACGCACAGTGCAACCGCACAACCAGATAATCCAGATATGACTCATGTAATTAACAAACTGACATTCGGAGAAATGATAGAGGTAAGTGCATATTTTATATAACATAACTGATCTAAAAATAGTGTAGTAAATTAGAGTCACACCTTCATCATATTCATATGTCACTTACAGTAAGTAAATTATTTTTACTTACTGAACAGAGCAGTTTTGTACGTTTTTCTGTTCATTATTGCTTGCGGGCTACGGTTACAGGGTTTATTGTTATGGTGAGGTTTATGTTTCAATTCATAATAATAAACAATTCCCTTTTGCTTCTTACCAGTCAGCTGATATGGAGTCCAATATTGCCACAAGATTCACATGTCTTTAACTTTTTTTTAAAAACCAAAATGTATGAAATACCATCTCAAAGGCATAGCTGAAATCCATGTACAATACCTGCATTATCTTCATCCTTGTTCCCCGCTTAGAACATTTAAATCAAGTTAATCAGACACAATATTCCATTCACTGACTGCCTTTAATTAATTGGAAGGTTTTGTTTGCTCACTCAGAATTGTTTCCATGGAAGTTGAACTAACTTGCCTGTATCCACTTGATTTATGTTCAAGAAGGAACTGCAGATGCTGGAAAATCGAAGGTAGACAAGAGTGCTGGAGAAACTCAGCGGGTGCGGCAGCATCTATGGAGCGAAGGAAATAGATAACGTTTTGGGCCAAAACCGTTCTTCAGACTGATGTAGGGTGGGGGAGGGGGGGGGGCAGGGAGAAGAAAGGAGAAAGGAAGAGGAGGAGCCAGAGGGCTGAGGGAGAGCTGAGAAGGGGAGGAGACAGCAAGGGCTACTGGAAATTAGAGAAGTCAATGTTTATGCTGCTGGGGTACAAACTGCCCAAGCGGAATATGAGGTGCTGCTCCTCCAATTTCCGGTGGTGCTCACTCTGGCCATGGAGGAGGCCCAGGACAGGATGGTCGGATGCGGAAAGGGAGGGGGAGTTGAAGTGCTGAGCCACTGGGAGATCGGGTTGGTTAATGCGGACCGAGCGGAGGTGTTCGGCGAAACAATCGCCAAGCCTACGCTTGGTCTCACCAGCTGATGTAGATCAGCTGACATCTAGAGCAGCGGATGCAGTAGATGAGGTTGGAGAAGGTGCAGGTGAACCTCTGTCACACCTGGAATGACTAGTTGGGTCCTTGAATGGAGTCAAGGGGGGAGGTAAAGCGACAAATGTAGCATCTTTTGCGGTTGCAAGGGAAAGTGCCCGGGGAGGGGGTGGTGCGAGAGGGAAGGGAAGAATTGACCAGGGAGTTTCGGAGGGAGCGGTCTTTGCTGAAAGCAGACGGGGGGGGGGGGGCACGACTATTTGTTGTATGGCTAGTGACGGCTAGTGGGATGAAAGATGAGGTCTAGGGGGACTGTGCCCTTGTTGCGAGTGGGGGGGGGGGGGGGATGGGGAGAGAGGGCAGTGTTACGGGATATTGAAGAGACCCTGGTGAGAGCCTTATCTATAGTAGGGGAGGGGAACCCCCCGTTCCCTGAAGAATGAGGACATTTCCGATGCCCTGGTGTGGAACACCTCATCCTGGGAGCCGATGTGGCGTAGACTGAGGAATTGTGAATAGGGGATGGAGTCCTTACAGGAAGCAGGGTGGGAGGAAGAGTAGTCTAGATAACCATGGGAGTTGCTTGATTTATTCTTTCCATTATGAAAACTTTGATAGTCCTCTACTTCCCTGCAACATCTAGGGATGACTGGAGAACGATGATCAGACCCCTCATAATTTCATCCTTTCTTCCTTTTCAAAGCCCCGAGAGACAGGGAGAGATGAATTTGGTCCTGGTGTTTTATTCACTTTCAAAGACTCCAACCCCATTAATACTTGCTCTTACATTATTGTATTTAATATTTAGCATCTTATCTATAATATCTGTATTTTCCTCTTTTTAATAAAAACAGAAGCAAAATTATATTATCTTTGTCCTCGGCTTTTAGCTCCCTGTGTGAACCATCTTTGTAATTCCCAAAAAGTCCTACTCTTAATTATCCTCTTGTTCTTTAAGCATTTGTAAAACCTCTTTAGATTTTCTTCAATTTACTTGGCAATATTTTTTCCTGCCCACTCTTGAATTTACCCGTTAATTTTATCGTTACACATCAATGACTCAGGAATCCCCCAGAGTACAAATCTCATGGTTATATTTATTTTCTAAAAGTCACTTTATTAACATTAATCATAGAATTACTGCAAGCAAATGGAATTCCTCCTCTGATAGTAGTTGGACAAGAATTTCCCCAGATGATTTTTATAAAATTCAACATTGGCAAACAACTGAGGCATAATTGAATTTAAAAAATAGCATGGATGATGACTTCTGGAAATGTAATATTAAAACAAGTTTAATTTGCAGGCTGATTGACTTAAAATTCTTTGCCCCGGCACATCTCAGAGTAACTGCTTTATACTGTTTGTGTTAAAGAAGGAACTGCAGATGCTGGAGAATCGAGGGTTACACAAAAAGCTGGAGAAACTCAGCGGGTGCAGCAGCATCTAAGGGGCGAAGGAGATAGGCGACGTTTTGGGTCGAGACCCTTCTTCAGACTGGTCAGGGATCAGGGAAACGAGAGATATAAACAGTGATGTGGAGAGATAAAGAACAATGAATGAAAGATATGCAAAAAAGTATTGATGATAAGGGAAACAGGCCATTGTAAGCTGTTTGTGGTGTGAAAATTAGAAGCTAGTGCGACTGGGGGGGGGGGGGGGGGGAAGATGGAGAAGGGATGTCAGGGCCCGAGGGCTTGGGGAGGGGTGGGGGCAGTCTGGGTTAACAGAATTGAGAAAATTCAATGTTTAAGCCCAGAGGATGCAGACTCCCCAAGCGGAATATGAGGTGCTGTTCCTCCAACTTGCGGTGTTGCTCACTCTGGCCGTGGAGGAGGCCCAGGACCGAGAGGTCGGATACGGAATGGGAGGGGGAGTTGAAGTGCTGAGCCACCGGGAGGTCGGGTTGGTTATTGCGGACCGAGCGGAGGTGTTCGGCGAAACGATCGCCCAGCCTCCGCTTGGTCTCACCGATGTACTCATTTTTAATACCCTTTGGCGCAAAATATCTGGAACCAGTCAATTAAACGCATCTTACTCGCAGGTTAAATGTAAAACAGGAAGATAATTTATACTTTGATTATTGCTATTTCTTAATATAAGTTTTCACTTGATGCTATTCGTGGCTGTTAAATTGACTGGGTATAGAGTGGAGCTAATGGGGAAACAAAACAAATTTAAGAAGCATTGAAGCTGCCAGGAGTATTTATTGGTCGATAAAAGTGATGAGTGGCATTCAATGCAGATGAGTAGAAGTTTAAATACATTGGACAGATGTGTCATAATTTATTAGGGTTGAACCAGATGAGAAGGAAATGGAGAGAACTGGTGTTTGCATAAAATCATAGTCCAATTTACTGGCAATGACGCTTCAACGAGTGCTGAGTCAGCAAAATAGTAGTCTGAAGCCATTATGCTGCACTTTTTTAGACAATTCTTAAATGTGATATTTCTGGTACGAAGTAGGAAGAGACACATCAAAGGTTTTGTGATCTGCAGAAACGTGACAAGGCAATGGGTCTCTTAGAGACCTTAGTTATGAGAGAAGGATTATAAAAAGACTTGGACACCTGACTTGTTACGTGAAGGGAAGGAAAATTCTGGCAAAATCAATGGGAACAAAAAATAGTAAGATTAAATGAGAACGTACCAGTTTGAAGTTTGATCTTTATTTTATGAGGAGTTACGATGAGGGATTACGTGAAGAACCCCGTCCAGCCACACGTGCGTCAATCTTCAAAGCAGCGGTGTGAAATCACAGGTAATAGTGACTGAAGTATAATAGTAAGATAACAGAAGACTAGAACTACCAGATGATATTTATGAGGGTTGGGAGCGGAGGGCACGTAATCCCTCATTGCAACTCCTCATAAAATAAAGATCAAACTTCAAACTGGTAAGTTCTTGTTTAATCTTACTATTTTACTTCGGAGTCAGGTGAGTGACTACGTGAAGACCTCAAAGCTCTGTGATTTCATGCCGTGAGAAACAAGTCCACACAACCACAACTGCTTCATTTACAAATGAAGGAAAACATTCATAATGCATACAGTCATGACATAGGCATGCTGATGCTAAATGAAATGAAATAATAAGTATAATAATGAATAATTATAATATATTATAATATAATATGAATAACTTTATAATACATTAAATAAAGTATAACTAGAACATAAAATGGAGTTGACAAATACCCTTGATCTAGCAATAGGTTATTATATATGTTTGGAGATTCGTTCGTTGGATCATGCTGCAGCCGTATGGATGTGGTCTAGCGGAATGTAAATACCCTCGCTGCTGATGTTGTAGCAGCCCTGGTGGAATGAGATCTGGAATCAGAATCCATTCCTACATAACGCAAACTCCGTTTTATCATCTGGAGTGGCCTGAACAGATACGTTCTTCTAAGTTTTTTGAGACTAACAAACATTGCTAGTTCGGAACCTCGAAGGTTCTTGGTGACCTTGACGTATTGTTGGATATATGTGTGCTTGCGTTACCAAGGTCCCCTGGCGTGCCTGTAACTATTTTCAGACCTGACACCCCTTCTGCTCTGCTCAAGTATTTATAAACATAAAATATATATTTCTATTTACAGATGTAATCATCCTGTACCGTCGCAATTATGTAGCGACTGAACCTGCTGCGCTAACCAGCGCCAGAAGGATAACTACCTAATGAGTTCCAGTCAAAGTCAAGGATGTAGCTGGAGCCCCCTGGTGAAATAGTTTTCACAAATGTTAACATCCAATACGGCATTGTACTGGTCCTGGAAGACCTTGTGTTAAGATATCCTTATAACCATATAACCATATAACAATTGCAGCACGGAAACAGGCCTCCTCGGCCCTTGCAGTCTGTGCCGACCATTTATTTTGCCCTAGTCCCATCTACCTGCAGTCAGGCCATACTCCTCCATTCCCTTCCGGTCCATATACCTATCCACTTTACTTTTAAATGTTAAAATCGATCCTGCCTCCACCACTTTTGCTGGAAGATCATTCCACACAGCCACCACTCTCTGAGTAAAGAAGTTCCCCCTCATGTTACCCCTAAACTTCTGTCCCTTAATTCTCATCTCATGCTCTCTTGTTTGAATCTTCCCTACCCTCAATGGGAAAAGCTTATCCACGTCAACTCTGTCTATCCCTTTCATCATTTTAAAGAGCTCAATCAAGTCCCCCTCTTAACCTTCTGCGCTCCAAAGAATAAAGACCTAACTTGTTCAACCTTTCTCTGTAACTTAGTTGCTGGAACCCAGACAACATTCTAGTAAATCTCCTCTGTACTCTCTCTATTTTGTTGACATCCTTCCTATAATTAGGCGACCAAAATGGTACACCATACTCCAGAATTGGTCTCACCAATGCCTTGTACAATTTTAACATTACTTCCCTACTCTGATTTATAAAGGCCAGCACACCAAAAGCTTTCTTTACCACCCTATCTACATGCGATTCCACCTTCAGGGAACTATGCACAGTTATTCCTAGATCCCTCTGTTCCACAGCATTCCTCAATTCCCTACCATTTACCATGTATGTCCTATTTTGATTTGTCCTGCCAAGATGTAGCACCTCACACTTATCAGCATTAAACTCCATCTGCCATGTTTCAGCCCACTCTTCCAAATGGCCCAAATCTCTCTGTAGACTTTGAAAATCCACTTCATTATCCACAGCACCACCTATCTTAGTATCATCTGCATACTTACTTGATATCTGGGGTGAACCCGACAGAGCGGGTCTCGTTTCCTACAGCCAATTCAATGAGAAGGCACGTTGGCACAGTTAATGGCCGCACAACTTATTTATTGGCAAAAGATCATTTAACATGCACTCCAAACGTCAGTAGTCTATACCGTTTTCAATGTAACATGAGCATTAAACAAACTCTTCATTTCCTGGAAACAAAAAAATCTGCTTTTTGGTGCTATTCAAGCACTCTGAACACACAGAAGGATAGATGTAACAACCCAAGCCTTAGGGTTGTTTATTAAATCTGCAGAACATAATTTGATTTATCATGCAACGGCTGATTTTCCAAGCCTCAGGCTGAACCAGGAAAGTTACGTTTAAAACAACCATATAAGGTTGCATCATTATTCCCGACAGATCGGGAATCAATGTTGCATAAACCAATCACACAATAGGACCTAAAACGGGCTCTTAATGACTTTATTTGAAGCCCCGATTGATGAAGCAAATCGAGGAAGACATAAATCATAGAAAATAGGTGCAGGAGTAGGCCATTTGGCCCTTCGAGCCTGCACCGCCATTCAATATGATCATGGCTGATCATCCAAACCAGTATCCTGTACCTGCCTTCTCTCCATACCCCCTGATCCCTTTAGCCACAAGGGCCACATCTAACTTCCTCTTAAATATAGGCAATGAACTGGCCTCAACTACCTTCTGTGGCAGAGAATTCCACACTCACCACTCTCTGTGTGAAAAATGATCTTCTTGGTCCTAAAAGATTTCAGATTCAGATTCAGATTCAATTTTAATTGTCATTGTCAGTGTACAGTGCAGAGACAACGAAATGCATTACAGAGACAACGAAATGCATTTCCCCCTTATCCTTAAACTGTGACCCCTTGTTCTGGAGTTCCCCAACATCGGGAACAATCTTCCTGCATCTAGCCTGTCCAATCCCTTAAGAATTTTGTAAGTCTCTATAAGATCCCCCCCCAAACTCCTAAATTCCAGCGAGTACAAGCCAAGTCTGTCCAGTCTTTCTTCATATGGAAGTCCTGCCATCCCAGGAATCAGTCTGGTGAACCTTCTCTGTACTCCCTATATGGCAAGAATGTCTTTCCTCAGATTAGAAGACCAAAACTGTTAGCAATACTCCAGGTGTGCCCTCACCATGACCCTGTACAACTGCAGTAGAACCTCCCTGCTCTTGCACTCAAATCCTTTTACTATGAATGCCACCATACCATTCGCTTTCTTCACAGCCTGCTGCACCTACATGCCTACTTTCAATGACTGGTGTACCATGACCCAGGTCTCGTTGCATCTCCCCCTTTCCTAATCGGCCACCGTTCAGATAATAGTCTACCCTCCTGTTTTTGCCGTCAAAGTGGATAACCTCAAATTTATCCACATTATACTGCATCTGCCATGCATTTGCACACTCCCCCAACCTATCCAAGTCACCTTGCAGCCTCCTAGCATCCTCCTCACAGCTAACACTGCCCCCCAGCTTTGTGTCATCCGCAAACTTGGAGATGTTGCATTCAATTCCCTCATCCAGATCATTAATACATATTGTAAATAGCTGTGGTCCCAGCACTGAGCCTTGTGGTACCCCACTAGTCACTGCCTGCCATTCTGAAAATGACCTGTTTACTCCTACTCTTTGCTTCCTGTCTGCCAGCCAGTTCTCTATCCACATCAACACTGAACCCCCAATACCGTGTGCTTTAAGTTTGAATGCTAATCTCTTATGTGGGACCTTGTCGAAAGCCTTCTGAAAGTCCAGATACAACACATCCACAGGTTCTCCCTTATCCACTCTACTGGTTACATCCTCGAAAAATTCTATAAGATTCGTCAGACATGATTTACCTTTCATAAATCCATGCTGACTTTGTCCAACGATTTCACCACTTTCCAAATGTGCTGCTATCACATCTTTAATAACTGACTCTAGCATTTTCCCCACTACCGATGTTAGACTAACTGGTGTGTAATTCCCCGTTTTCTCTCTCCCTTCCTTTTTAAAAAGTGGGGTTACATTAGCTACCCTCCAATCCTCAGGAACTACTCCAGAATCTAGAGAGTTTTGAAAAATTAACACTAATGCATCCACTATTTCTGGGGCTGCTTCCTTAAGTACTCTGGGATGCAGCTTATATGCCCCTGAGGATTCATCGGCCTTTAATCCATTCAATTTACCTAACACCACTTCCCGGCTAACCTGGATTTCACTCAGTTCCTCCATCTCATTTGACCCCCGGTTCCCTGCTATTTCCGGCAGATTATTTATGTCTTCCTTAGTGAAGACAGAACCAAAGTAGTTATTCAATTGGTCTGCCATGTCCTTGTTCCCCATGATCAATTCACCAGTTTCTGACTGCAAGGGACCTACATTTGTTTTAACTAACCTTTTTCTCTTCAGAACTTCATTCTCCTTGTAGCGAGAATGTATGCCTCACCACTGTTATGCCACATATTTTGCAACCTGTGAATAAGCATAAAAAACAAACATATCTATCTTTGGTGTTCCATGGAACCAGAGTTTCATAATACGATGTGATTCAACACCAATTCTGTGTTGCCATTGACCTATACTTGATGATTCTCCTGTGGCAAACGAGATTATGTAACCATTACAGGAGTCTTTAATTGATTGCACCCATGTGACTAACATATGCCACCATCATAATGTATCAACATGAAGTTGAGCATGCATATTTGCTCAATCACTCTTTAACCCATACAATGCCCATAGGGTCTATAGATAGTTGATACCAATAAGTGAAGAATTGGTAAGTCATGCAAATATGCTCCACCTCCAAACTCGAGATGATATTCGTAATTTAGTGTCTGCCGTGAACGGCAACTGTGGCCCGATTTCTGAGCCAGCCTTGCTAGACAATCCTGGCCCTTATACTGAGCCTGCCCAATTATAACCTGCTTGGACTGCTAGTATTGTCCAGTTTTACATGGTTAGACCCCCTCAAGTAGATGATGATGTCTCAATCATTTGTATTATCCAACCAAGTGTACATCTTACCAAATTGTAAGTGGTCCCTTAGTTATAGAGTAACACAGGTAATATGCATGGAACCTCTGGCCAACTTTCATGCTGCCACCAGCTTCAGCGAACTGCTACTGCCGATCTATGAAGCCTTAAGGGCCTGTCCCACCAGCATGCAACTGTATGCGATGAGCGCGACCTAACGTGGTTGCTTGAGCCGTCCGGCGTTGCGGGGCCGGTCCCACGGGAGTTCGTCCCGACATTGCGCGGGGCTCCGAGAAACTGACTGTTAAAAAATTCCGCGTGGCAACGGCTTGTCGGCTTGCAGTCGCCTCGACGCATTAAACACCGTCTCGACGTCGTGCCTCCGTGACCCTCTCTGTAGGTGCCTCTGTGACCCTCTATGTGTGTGACTCCGTGACCCTCTCTGTGTGTGCCTCTGTGCCCCTCTCTGTGTGTGCCCCTCTCTGTCCTGGCGAACTTACCTTTAAGACTTCGCTCCAAGTTTGCCTCACTTTGCGCCGCGTTGCGCCACTCACCCGACCTCCGCGCGGCACTCGCTGCCGGTTTGGTCGCGCTTGCCGCATGCAGGCGCATGCTGGTGGGAACGGCCCTGTACAGGGGATCACCCAACCTCAGCGCGGCCCCCGCTTCTAATTTGATCGCGCTCATCACATGGAATCGGATGCTGGTAGGACAGGCCCTTACTCGTTCAATAGCTTGTGCTTCCTCCTCCAGCCAACGCCTATGAAACAGGTCTTACCTGAATAAAAGATTTGGCAGCCGGCTCTATTGTCCCCCTGATAGCGTATGTGTATTAATGGCAACCTTGCTACCAAGCATGGTATGTCTGGCATGTGCCCTTCATCGCTTGGGCATGTTCCACGGCTATACCCGCAGACTCAGCGTTAGATTATACTGACCCGGCATACTGCCATCTTACATGAGGGAGACATTAAGCAGCCCTGCTACAAGGCGCTGCTGGCGCGGCTTCAGCAATACGCCGACTTCGCCATGGACCCGGCGCCAGACTAATACTGACACGGCATGCTCTCCTCGTACATGAGGGAGACATTAAGCAGGCCTGCTACAATGCGCTGCTGCCGCAATTTCTAATTTAGGGCCATTAGCACCATTTTGGAATATAATGAAATATTTACCTAACAACTACTGGAGCAGTGATGAATACTGTTTGTCCTTCATTGTGACTTTAGTAACTTCAGCTGGTGATAAGAAGTTGTGTTATAATCTTGGATTTCCCTTCCCCGGGAACCCAGGCTGACTGTTCAGGTCAGTTTAACCCCATCTCCTGGGAACTACTGTGGTTTGGGGACTGCATATTATTGGGTTTCCCCTCCCCGGGAACCCAACGTCTAGAGTCACTGACCGTCTTATCAGTGACTCCGATCGCGAAACCCGGGATTCGCTAACTCCCCGCTTCCGCGGTCGGACCAGGGTTTCCCCACAGCCCTCAGCTGGTTCCTTCATCGGCCGTCGCAAAACATCCGGCAAAAACCTCTGAAACCGAGGTTCTTGCAGGAGACCTAAAACAGGTAAGAAACAGCACTTACCTGAAGTTTAAACTTACCGCTGGAGGAGCTCCACTGCGCCAACCAGTCGCCTGCACAATGCGTCTGACGTAATGACGCACGTGCGGCTGGACGGGGTTCTTCAAGTAGTCACTCACATGACTCTGAAGTAAAATCATAATTTGGAGCACCATTTGAAAATAAAACCGACACCTGCAATATCAGAATTCCAGATAACATGGAGACCCCAGAAACTGCAGATGCTGGAATCTTGAGCCAAGAAACAAGGTGCTGGAAGAACTTAGTGGGGTCAGTCTGCATCTCTGTGAAGGGAATGGACATATGGTGTTTCAGGTTGGGATGGGCACACATTTCTTGCACCATTTCCCTCCACTCTAGTCAACCTGCTCACTTCCCCTCCTCCGTGTGCTCATCTCCCATCCCTGTCTCACATTTCCCTTTTATCTCCTTCTTCCCTTTCACCCATATCCCTCCTTCCAGCTTTGCATTTCACTTCTCCTCTTTCCTTTTCTAAAAACCTTTAGTCTCCTTCTCACCTCTAGACTTTGTCACTTACTCCATTTTATTCGCTTTATCATGATTCTGTACACTTCGATTGTAATCATATATTGTCTATCCACTGATTGGTTAACACGCAACAAAAGGTTTTCACTATACCTCAGTACAGGGGATGATCAGCCATGATCACATTGAATGGCGGTGCTGGCTCAAAGGACCAAATGGCCTACTCCTTGTCTACATGTGACTATAAGCTAAACTAAACTCAAACACTCATCTGCTAATCACAACCCCTCTCCTCCCTTGTAAAGTTAGGCATTTAACATGTTTGAATCCATGGATGGTGAACCTGAGTGTGTTCACTATTTTCAGTCTTTATTTAACATGTCGCACGTTACCTTGTTATCAGTGAAATGTGGATGTGTTCATTATACTTTCAAGAATCATAATGGTGAGAAACGTAATACTCAACTGTGGGTTTGCAGGGAACAGCACTTAAATGCTATTAGTTGCTAATTAATGGTTGTGATAAGATGATTAGCAACAAATCTGAAAGTGAAATTTATGTGAAATGTTCTAAATCTAATACAATACTGTATTAAAATTGCCCTCGTTTTATTTCATTTCTTTAGGTTAAAAATGTTCAAGGTGCTTTCAATGCAGTCGGTGGAGCAAATAAACTTGCTTCAAACCGTAAGTAGCCTGTATTTAGCCTGCTTGAGTTTTGCATCTGCTTTAAATTGCATTTACAGGAGCAAAAAACGTGGTTAAAGGAGGTAATTGGGCTGTTATCTAGTTTCAAGATGAATTTCAATTCCTATTGTAAGGCTTTGTTAATAACTATCCAATATTTAAAAAATAAATCACAGAAAGCTAACCATGAAACAATTAGTTTTTTTTTCTTTTAATGGTCCTTGAACCTCAATGAAGATGAATGTCTAAGCAATAATTAGAATACAACAGGTTATTTTATTTTTTCCTATCACAATTTCTTCCCTCTCTTTCTCCCGGCCCCAAGACCCTATGACTCATATGTACCCACCGCCCACTGCATGAAAGAATTGTGCATGAGCCACAGACTCCTGTTTGGCCTGAACAGCAGGGGAGAACAGGAAGGTGACAACAGGAAGAATCAGAATACCCGATGTCTCCCTGATGTGAACTGGTTGACTTCCTGAAGGTAGCACTGTCCCATCTAAACTCTGAATACTTTAACCCAGCAATAGGTTTTTATAAATCAGATTTTCTGATTTAATCACATTGAATCCAACAATTTAAAAGAAGCCACCGTTCCAGCTTTGTATCTCGCGTTTCCGTCGTTTTCCTCTTCCAATTTCAATTTTGTCCTTTGTCTTCACATATTTATACTTATCACCAATGTATCGTTTCTATCCGCTGCCTTTCCTAGATGCCTACAGCCTGGTCTCCACAATGTCATATACCTTCCTGTCTTGTGCACTCAATTGCCCCACCTCCACCATCCCTCTCCTCTTCAATCTAAAGCTTGCTTTATTTCTACAGGGTTGCATCATTGTAAATATTCTCATTTAGAAGTTGCCTCTCACCACAGGTCATTTCTGTTTGTATGCCGACAACAGTCACCATTTCTCACCACAACCACCCTTAACCCCTTCCACATTCTTAGACTGTGTTTGCGTTCACATTCAATGGTTAGAAATAGAATTTTTGAATTTATTTGCAACGAAATGTTGGAAATATTGAAACTCTTGGTTTTGGTTCCTGGTAGGTACTCCTGGCTCACTAGCTCTCTCCGTGGCAAAGCTGAGGCCTATCTGGTGTTAACATGGAGTTGAACATTCCACCTCAGTTATGTTGCATTGTAAAACGCCATCCCTGTCCAGCGCAGCTGCATAAAACCTTGCCCATCCTTTTGTTATTTCTGGTACTAACTTTTTGGATGCATTCTTAAATGAAACCTTCCAATTTCTATTCTCCATTAACAAGAAACCATCCAAAGCCCTGCTGCGTTGTTTATGGAATCAAAATCTGGTCGAAGCATCAGTTATATACTCTTGTCAACTTAACTTGCTCTGTTGTACAGCGAGTAATTTTTAACATTCCCAAGCTTGTTTACAAGTTCCCTCTTTTCCCCACTCCCTATTGTGTTATCACATTTAGTCCCATATTGTGGTAATTATATTTTTATAATTCAGGCGTCTAGTATTGGTGGTCATGCTTTCATTAGCCAAGGTTCGGTGCTCTGGAATTTTATTATCTACCTTTGAGTCTGATCTCTCTATATCCTGTGAGGACGTCTTACAACTATACTACACAGTCCCAATAGTATCTCATGTGGATCATTGTCATGTTTTGTTTCATCATGCACCTGTACGTTACCTCGAAATGTTTAACTATCCAAGAAGTTGCTCTACAAACATGAATTATTCTTCCCACTGTTTGGTCGATATGTTGCAACGAATATATTCCATTTACGATCAAACATCATTAATTGTGCTTGCAGTTTTACACTGTCCCAAGTCAATGCATTACTTGTGGCTTTTGAATAGTATCGAGTTTCCTGGCTGTTGGAAGCTGGTCTAAATGTTGTTTTAATTAAATTTGCCATGCTGTTGAATTATGTCCTGATCATGTTAGTGGTGAATCTGATAACATGTTTATTACTAATATTTCTACAATTAGTAGGTGAATTATATTGTTATCGCAGCATGACCGATTAGGATATTACTCATATATAATTTGAAATGGTGCTGAATATTTGTGTGGGGCAATTTCATGATGAAGCAGTGCCTGCAGTTATCAACTTCACCGTCTGCAATCCTTTCCATAAGTCTTTGTGTGACACCTCTGTTTGGTAATGATGGTATTGTACTTGAAGATTCCTGTTCATTGAGTTTAGGTCAATTACATTATTAAAAACTGCTAAATTGGATCATGAAAATATAGTGGTGATGCACAGGGTCCACAATTTAATCGTGCCAAGAAGCAGCTGTTGAGTTAGTTGATCATTTTGCATTCTACAAAACCCAGAGAAAATGCAGGCAGAGAAGAGTCGAGAGCGTTTTATTGTCATATGTCCCGGATGGGACAATGAAATTCTTACTTGCTGCAGCACAACAGAATATGTGAATATGTAAACATATTACATAACATGGAAAGAGGGAAAAAGAGTTCAATAAATAACAAATATAGTGCAATAATAATGTAGTCTTTTCCAGAGCTTATTCGTTGTTGTGTTTAATAGCCTGATGGCTGTAGGGAAGAAACTTCCTGAACCTGGACGTTACAGTTTTCAGGCTCCTGTACCTTCTTCCTGATGGCAATGGTGAGATGAATGTGTGGCCAGGGTGGTGTGGGTCCTTGATGATTTTGGCTGCCTTGTTGAGGCAGTGGCAATGATAGATACTGTAGTAGTAATAGAATTCCAGTTGAAACCAATTATTCTATAATATTTCTGATCTCAAGCAGCTCTTGCATCGCATGACTATGTTTTGAAGATAGTCCCCACTGTCTATGAAGATTTAAAGGAAAAGCAGCGTTATTCCTATCAGTACACAGTGGCACAAAAGGTAAAGTGGTGGATTTTTATTATTTGATTCAATGGCAGATTGTGCTCCCTTTCAATATTACTCCGAATGGCCTTGGTGTGGGCAAGTTGGGTTGAAGGGCCTATTTCCGTGCTGTATTACTCTTATCTATGAAAGCAGAATAAATACTGCTTATAATAAACTCTTGCTGCTAAGTTGTGTGTTCCTAGTTATGTTTTATCCACATAGCTAGTAATGCGTAATACAAAGGGAAATTTAATAATTTGTATGTTGAATTCGCCTGTTTTGAGATTGGCAGGCAATTAATAAGATTAGTATTCCAGTGGGTATAATAGTGGCGTACAGTATTGTCAAATGCGACATTGTTTCGCACATTAATTTGAGGAAATTAGAGCTTAGCCTGCAGTTTTGTGTTAATATTAAAGATTCTGCTGCAGTCGTGAATTCTTTGGACTGGCATGCCCCCTTCAGCAAAGACTACCAAACATAGAGGAACTTGCATGCTAATTGGATTAGTCTCAAAGTGGGAAACTAATTTAAAGCCATTGACTGTATAAGAAGCAGCTTTTGAGATCATGGAGAGAAGTGAAAAGCAGTTGTATGAATGAACGTTTCACCTTGTTCCTGCACAGCGGGTATTGAAATAAGTAGGAGAACAGCAAGTGCTGTTGAACTCAATTTTAATGACCTTTTTTAAAATTCAGTTACTGGTAAATGGAATATTGTTTGTGTTTCAGGAATATGTTGCATACAGCCACACCGGGCGAATTATCCCTGCCATCTGGTTCCGATATGACCTCAGCCCAATCACTGTAAAATATGTTGAACGGAAACAACCTCTATACAGGTTTATTACAACAGTGAGTAAACATTTGTTTAACCATGGTGGTATCATTTTATTCTGTTGTGCTTATCCTGCACAGTTATACAGTTTTCCAATAAACTTGCCAATCAGGCATAATCAAATCAATTTCAAATTTCTACCTTAAAAAATAAAGATTTCCAGTTGCTTTGCCTAATTATAAGTTCTAAGCAGCTGTTGTATGATATAGTTATTAATAACCCTCGGTGGTTTTTGAAGACAGCATTCAGGGACTTTGAAAACAGGGATTTCCCCTGACTCAGTGTTCATGGTCTGATCTCCTGACTGTGGGTTGCCTGAGAGATTCCCTCAAAAATGAAAATAGATTGAATTACAATTTTTAAAAAAGCACCGTGAAACAGTGGAAACAGTTAATAATTGAGAATGTCGACTTTATTTAATGAAGTTTGACGCTCTGGAGTAGTGGGATCTTCATCAACTTTTCACTCCTGGGCCGTGCTTTTAAATTAAAGCCAGAATGATTAATGGAGCAAGAAAGGCCTTTATCTCAATTAAGCATGTATGATATACAATGAATTTGGACAAGAGATGTGAACATACAGTTGTCTCTTAGTTTTTGATGTAAATTTGACTTAATGATTCCAGGGTACGTGAGGTAGTAGATTAAAGGTAGTGGAACTAGTAGTGGAAAAAGGTGGAACCAAACAGTGAAAGCTTTACTTTGCGTCTAACCAAACTACAACAGACTTTGCATTAAATAATGATGTTGACAGCTACCTAAGGTGCATGTTCCATTCCATAGCGTCAGCTTTTTGACATTTCTTGAGTATAATAGAAACATAGAAATTAGGTGCAGGAGTAGGCCATTCGGCCATTCGAGCCTGCTCCGCCAATTCAATATGATCATGGCTGATCAATCAACTCAGTATCCCGTAACCTGCCTTCTCTCCATACCCTCTGATCCCCTTAGCCACAAGGGCCACATCTAACTCCCTCTTAAATATAGCCAATGAACTGGCCTCAACTACCCTCTGTGGCAGAGTGTTCCAGAGACCCACCACTCTCTGTGTGAAAAAAGTCCTTCTCATCTCGGTCCTAAAGGATTTCCCCCTTATCCTTAAGCTGTGACCCCTTGTCCTGACCTCCCCAACATCGGGAACAATCTTCCTGCATCTAGCCTGTCCAACCCCTTAAGAATTTTGTACGTTTCTATAAGATCCCCTCTCAATCTCCTAAATTCTAGAGCGTATAAACCGAGTCTATGCAGTCTTTGTTCATGAGACAGTCCTGACATCCCAGGAATCAGTCTGGCGAACCTTCTCTGCACTCCCTCTATGGCAATAATGTCCTTCCTCAGATTTGGAGACCAGAACTGTACGCAATACTCCAGGTGTGGTCTCACCAAGACCCTATACAACTGAAGTAGAACCTCCCTGCTCCTATACTCAAATCATTTTGCTATGAAAGCTAACATACCATTCGCTTTCTTCACTGCCTGCTGCACCTGCATGCCTACTTTCAATGACTGGTGTACCCAGGTCGCGCTGCATCTCCCCTTTTCCTAATCGGCCACCATTTAGATAATAGTCTGCTTTCCTATTTTTGCCACCAAAGTGGATAACCTCACATTTATCCACATTATACTGCATCTGCCAAACATTTGCCCACTCACCCAGCCTATCCAAGTCACCTTGCAGTCTCCTAGCATCCTCCTCACAGCTAACACTGCCCCCCAGCTTAGTGTCATCCGCAAACTTGGAGATATTGCCTTCAATTCCCTCATCCAGATCATTAATGTATATTGTAAATAGTTGGGGTCCCAGCACTGAGCCTTGTGGCACCCCACTAGTCACTGCCTGCCATTGTGAAAACGACCCGTTTACTCCTACTCTTTGCTTCCTGTTTGCCAGCCAGTTCTCTATCCACATCAATACTGAACCCCCAATGCCGTATGCTTTAAGTTTATATACTAATCTCTTATGTGGGACCTTGTCGAACGCCTTCTGGAAGTCCAGATACACCACATCCACTGGGTCTCCTCTATCCACGCTACTAGTTGCATCACTTCCAAACCTAGGTAAGCGCTAAGGATGTCCTGCAGTGATCGACTCAGAAAAGATCTGCCATCTCAACCTACGCATCCATGAGACATTCTAGACCATCAGCAGCAGAAAGTTACACTTCCATTAAGTTCGTCGGAAGGAACTGCAGATGCTGGTTTTAACCAAAGATAGACACAAGTTTTTGGAGTAACTCAGCGGGACAGCCAGCATCTCTGAAGAAAAGGAATGGGTGACGTTTCGGGTCGAGACCCTTCTTCAGACTGATGTGAGGGGAGAGGGAGATAGAGATAAGGAAATGGAGTGTGAAAATAGGTCATAGGGAATGGAGATCAAGGAAAATGTAGAATAGATGATTGTTAGCTGGGAGAAGTTAACAACAAAGCAAACCGATAAAATGTGTACAAAAAATTGCTAAACCCTTTAACTCCCCCTCCCATTCCCGCAATGATCTTTCTGTCCTGGGCCTTCTCCATTGTCAGAGTGAGGCCTAGCACAAATTGGAGGAACAGCACCTCATATTTTGCTAGGGCAGCTTATACCCCAGTGGTAAGACCATTGACTTCTCTAACTTCAAGTAGCTCTTGCTTCCCCTCCCTCTCTCTCCATCCCTCCCCAGTTCTACAACCAGTCTGACTGTCTTCGACTACATTTGATCTCTGTTTGCTTTGTTGTTACCTTCTCCCAGCTAACAATGATCTATTTTTCATTTTCCTTGATGTCCATTCCTTTTGTCCTGTTTTCACACCCCATTTCCTTATCTATGTATCTCCCTCTCCGCTGACCTCAGTCTGAAAAATGGTCTTGACCCGAAATGTCGCTGATTCCTTCGCTCCAGAGATGCTGCCTGTCCCGCTGAGTTACCCTCACATTAAGTTCATGGCTTAGCACATCCCTCACTCTGCCATTACTAACAAGCCTGGGGAGTAGCCCTGGTTCACTGATGAATCCAAAAGGCCATGCCAACAGCAACACCAGACATATCTGATGATGCTGACAAGGTTATTGCTTCTTGAAGCTGCAAAGCAGCATTACTCACATGCTAAATATCGCAAATGGCTTGAGTAGAGCTGAGTGATACCAGTATGTAAAATCGAGTAGACTCGATGGGCTGAATGGCCTAATTCTGCTCTTACGACTCTCACTCCTCAGCCTCTCTAATGGACTGTGCTTCAAGAGTATGATTTCAGGACTCCTAGTTTAATCATCTTTGAACTGATACATCTTCTGTGTGAGCATGCTCCTTCAATTATGCTGTTTTCTGTGACACATTCCCCCTTGTGATTTGGCCACTAATGTAATAAATTACCATGTTGCGGACATTGTGTAAACCATTCCTTTTCAATATCCTGGATGATCAATATTGACCAATGTCATTTAGAAGGGTGAAAATGATTCTTCTTTGATCAGAGATACAGCAATTCCCCAACAATAGATCTTTTAAACCCCTGTCCCACGGTACAAGTTCATTCCAAGAGTTCTCCCGACTTTGCCCTGATTCGAACTCGGAGATTTACGGTAATAACCATATAACCATTACAGCTTGGAAACAGGCCCTTCCAGTCCGTGCCGACCATTTATTTTTCCCTAGTCCCATCTACCTGCACTCAGACCATACCCCTCCATTCCCTTCCCGTCCATATACCTATCCACTTTACTTTTAAATGTTAAAATCGATCCTGTCTCCACCACTTCTGCTGGAAATTCATTCCACACAGCCACCACTCTCTGAGTAAAGAAGTTCCCCCTCATGTTACCCCTAAACCTCTGTCCCTTAATTCTCATGTCATGCCCTCTTGTTTGAATCTTCCCTACCCTCAATGGGAAAAGCTTATCCACGTCAACTCTGTCTATCCCTTTCATCATTTTAAAGACCTCAATCAAGTCCCCCCTTAACCTTCTGCGCTCCAAAGAATAAAGACCTAACTTGTCCAACCTTTCTCTGTAACTTAGTTGCTGGAACCCAGGCAACATTCTAGTAAATCTCCTCTGTACTCTCTTTTGTTGACATCTTTCCTATAATTAGGCGACCAAAATGGTACACCATACTCCAGAATTGGTCTCACCAATGCCTTGTACAATTTTAACATTACTTCCCTACTCCTATATTCAATGCTCTGATTTATAAAGGCCAGCACACCAAAAGCTTTCTTTACCACCCTATCTACATGCGATTCCACCTTCAGGGAACTATGCACAGTTATTCCTAGATCCCTCTGTTCCACAGCATTCCTCAATTCCCTACCATTTACCATATAATGGCCACTCGTCGGTACTCTGGGTTCTAGTGGACATTTTTTATCATGTTGAAAAATCTTCACGAGTCTTCCCGTGCTTACCTGCCGTTAGCGAGTCTTCCCAAGTACCTGCCGTTAGCGCTAAGAGACGTCCCCGAGCTCCGAGGTACCCGCTACGTTCATTCTTCATGCTCACCACAAGTTTTCTTTTTTTTAAACTCTGGAAAGCTGTTGGAATGAACTCATATTGTGGTACAGGGCTTTAAGTTTGTTTTTGAATTTTTATATTATTTTGCAAAACTAGGCCTAACTAGCTTCCAGTGCAATCTCCTTTACCTCCCTCTGCTATTTAATGAAACCAGTGACTTTGGAGCAGTACTTGGTGCTTGAGTGCCTGTTGAAAATCTACGTTTCAATCAGCTCTCTACAATTTCAGTGCCAGTAAATTTGCGAATCAAGCTAATCATTTAGCTACACAAACATCTGGCGAAGCTTCCATAATGTGTCTTATTTGTTTCCTCGCTGTTCAAGTCAAGATGAGTTTATGGTTCATGTTTTTGAAACTGACGGTCTTGCTTCTGCTGCTCACTTTCCCAATCCAGCATGCCTCAATTTTATGAATGAGAAAAAGATTAGCATTAATGAATGTTGAAACTGATCACTGTTTATCGGGGGGTATTAAGAGATTGAGATTCATAGTATTTAATGGACCACTGAACTCTCCGGCTTGCTGCTGACCTCCTTAGAAAGCTGTCGAGTAGTAGTCACAGCTGTAGTAGTCGCTGTGGTGCTAAATTTCATGTTAACTTGTGCCAGTTGCTGTCAGGCTTTTTTTCTAGGAGACCTTTACCACCCAACAACAGCGATATCATTGAGCAACCTGCCCCATGGGTCACATTGAACAACCTGCACCATGGGTCTCATTGAAGAACCTGCACCATGGGTCACATTGAGCAACCACCGCCATGGGTCACATTGAGCACCCTGCCCCATGGGTCACATTGAGCAACCTGCACCATGGGTCACATTGAGCACCCTGCACCATGGGTCACATTGAGCAACCTGCACCATGGGTCACATTGAGCACCCTGCCCCATGGGTCACATTGAGCACCCACCGCTAAAGGTCACATTGAGCAACCTGCACCATGCGTCACATTGAGCACCCACCGCTAAAGGTCACATTGAGCAACCACCGCCATGGGTCACATTGAGCAACCACCGCCATGGGTCACATTGAGCAACCTGCACCATGGGTCACATTGAGCAACCTGCACCATGGGTCACATTGAGCAACCTGCACCATGGGTCACATTGAGCAACCTGCACCATGGGTCACATTGAGCAACCTGCACCATGGGTCACATTGAGCAACCTGCACCATGGGTCACATTGAGCAACCTGCACCATGGGTCACATTGAGCACCCACCGCTAAAGGTCACATTGAGCAACCTGCACCATGGGTCACATTGAGCAACCTGCCCCATGGGTCACATTGAGCACCCACCGCTAAAGGTCACATTGAGCACCCTGCACCATGCGTCACATTGAGCACCCACCGCTAAAGGTCACATTGAGCAACCACCGCCATGGGTCACATTGAGCAACCTGCACCATAGGTCACATTGAGCAACCTGCACCATGGGTCACATTGAGCAACCTGCACCATGGGTCACATTGAGCAACCTGCACCATGGGTCACATTGAGCAACCTGCACCATGGGTCACTTTGAGCAACTTGCACCATGGGTCACATTGAGCAACCTGCACCATGGGTCACATTGAGCAACCTGCACCATGGGTCACATTGAGCACCCACCGCCATGGGTCACATTGAGCAACCTGCACCATGGGTCACATTGAGCAACCTGCACCATGGGTCACATTGAGCAACCTGCACCATGGGTCACATTGAGCAACTTGCACCATGGGTCACATTGAGCAACCTGCACCATGGGTCACATTGAGCACCCACCGCCATGGGTCACATTGAGCAACCTGCACCATGGGTCACATTGAGCAACCTGCACCATGGGTCACATTGAGCACCCACCGCCATGGGTCACATTGAGCAACCACCGCTAAAGGTCACATTGAGCAACCTGCACCATGGGTCACATTGAGCAACCACCGCTAAAGGTCACATTGAGCAACCTGCGCCATGGGTCACATTGACCAACCAGCACCATGGGTCACATTGAGCAACCTGCACCATGGGTCACATTGAGCAACTTGCACCATGGGTCACATTGAGCACCCTGCCCCATGGGTCACATTGAGCAACCACCGCTAAAGGTCATATTGAGCAACCTGCACCATGGGTCACATTGAGCAACCTGCACCATGGGTCACATTGAGCAACTTGCACCATGGGTCACATTGAGCACCCACCGCCATGGGTCACATTGAGCAACCACCGCTAAAGGTCACATTGAGCAACCTGTGCCATGGGTCACATTGAGCAACCTGCACCATGGGTCACATTGAGCAACCACCGCTAAAGGTCACATTGAGCAACCTGCGCCATGGGTCACATTGAGCACCCACCGCCATGGGTCACATTGAGCAACCTGCCCCATGGGTCACATTGAGCACCCACCGCTAAAGGTCACATTGAGCACCCTGCACCATGGGTCACATTGAGCAACCTGCACCATGGGTCACATTGAGCAACCACCGCTAAAGGTCACATTGAGCAACCTGCACCATGCGTCACATTGAGCACCCACCGCCATGGGTCACATTGAGCAGCCTGCCCCATGGGTCACATTGAACAACCTGCACCATGGGTCACATTGAGCAACCACCGCTAAAGGTCACATTGAGCAACCTGCACCATGGGTCACATTGAGCACCCACCGCCAGGGGTCACATTGAGCAACCACCGCTAAAGATCACATTGAACAACCTGCACCATGGGTCACATTGAGCACCCACCGCCATGGGTCACATTGAGCAACCTGTGCCATGGGTCACATTGAGCAACCACCGCTAAAGGTCACATTGAGCAACCTGCGCCATGGGTCACATTGAGCACCCACCGCCATGGGTCACATTGAGCAACCTGCCCCATGGGTCACATTGAGCACCCACCGCTAAAGGTCACATTGAGCACCCTGCACCATGGGTCACATTGAGCAACCTGCATCATGGGTCACATTGAGCAACCACCGCTAAAGGTCACATTGAGCAACCTGCACCATGCGTCACATTGAGCACCCACCGCCATGGGTCACATTGAGCAGCCTGCCCCATGGGTCACATTGAACAACCTGCACCATGGGTCACATTGAGCAACCACCGCTAAAGGTCACATTGAGCAACCTGCGCCATGGGTCACATTGAGCACCCACCGCCATGGGTCACATTGAGCAACCACCGCTAAAGGTCACATTGAACAACCTGCACCATGGGTCACATTGAGCACCCACCGCCATGGGTCACATTGAGTAACCACCGCTAAAGGTCACATTGAGCAACCTGCACCATGCGTCACATTGAGCACCCACCGCCATGGGTCACATTGAGCAGCCTGCCCCATGGGTCACATTGAACAACCTCCACCATGGGTCACATTGAGCAACCACCGCTAAAGGTCACATTGAGCAACCTGCGCCATGGGTCACATTGAGCAGCCTGCCCCATGGGTCACATTGAGCAGCCTGCCCCATGGGTCACATTGAGCACCCTGCACCATGGGTCACATTGAGCAACCACCGCTAAAGGTCACATTGAACAACTTGCACCATGGGTCACATTGAGCACCCTGCCCCATGGGTCACATTGAGCAACCTGCCCCATGGGTCACATTGAGCAACCTGCCCCATGGGTCACATTGAGCAACCTGCACCATGCGTCACATTGAGCAACCTGCACCATGCGTCACATTGAGCACCCATCGCCATGGGTCACATTGAGCAACCACCGCCATGGGTCACATTGAGCAACCTGCACCATGGGTCACATTGAGCAACCACCGCCATGGGTCACATTGAGCAACCTGCACCATGCGTCACATTGAGCACCCACCGCCATGGGTCACATTGAGCACCCACCGCCATGGGTCACATTGAGCACCCTGCACCATGGGTCACATTGAGCAACCTGCACCATGGGTCACATTGAGCAACCACCGCCATGGGTCACATTGAACAAAACTATTTAAGTAACCACATTTTTTATAGAGTAAAAGTTAAGCTCATAAGACATAGGAGCAGAATTATGCCATTCGGCCCATCGAGTCTGCTCCATCATTCAATCACGGCTGATATATGTTTCCCTCTCAAGCCCATTTTCCTGCCTTCTCCCCATCATCTTTGGGCACCCATACTACTCAAGAACCTATCAACCTCCACTTTAAACATATAAAGGAAAACTGAAATATCTTAAAAAAATGATTCATAAAAAGAATAATATTTATCTGAGAAAGTAAGGTGTCACAGCATTTTTTGGGTGAAGTATATATTATGCAATAAATATGGCTTAATAAACCATGAAAAAAATCGCTTCTAAAGCCATGAAGATCTGCTCCGTATTTTGAACCATCGAATCACTAACAACTACATCTGCCAATTTCTGCATTTAACTGCAAATATAACTACTGCAGAAATTGCTGTCTGTTTCAGGGCAACGACTGCAAACCTTGAGGTTTCACTGTTGTTACAGTTCCAAAATTGGACCCATTAACATTTATTGAATCTAAGGAAGCAGTCATTATTACTTGTACACTTACAAAGCTTAACAAATACAAAACCTCTATTTTAAATTTATCTTTTAGCCCGAATTCGAGGCTTGTGAAATAGAATGATAATCTTTCATTGATTGAAAAATTAAAGGGTGATACTTTGGACTTTAAACCTACAATGAAAGACATAATTCGTACAGGTCAACGTTGGAGATTGATGGTGTTAATCCGGAGGATTGTGCATCATTGTTGCTATGGAATTATGTGAATCATCCTGGTTCACTGAAAGTACCCAGGATTGTTTCCAGGGAGATTATCTGGTGGATGGCAGATGGTACATTGTTTATGGAGCAAACATTTGGGATAAAGATGCAGGTTTCACACCTACTAAGTGGTGAGGTCATAATTTTAATTTAATAGAGTTATTAAAATGTGAGTTTGTAATTATCCATAAAGCATTTGTAAAAATTAAGTATGTTAGCCTAAATCTGATGACCTTACTGAACCTAACTTCTATTAACATGCAATAAAGATTAATAGTGGCATGAAAACCAATCGGATGCCCACAGTATTATTTTAAACTATTTATATCCTGATATATAGTATACTTTATCCACTTTCATTAATGTCGCTCTTAAGAAGCTTTTGTGACTGACCCTAATTTTTTTTTATTTATTTGAAAATAGTTTTGAGATTCAGTCGTCTTTTTGAAATTAGAACTTGTTAGTCATATATCACTTTTTTAAGGGGCAAATAGCTGAGAGTAATGACAGTAATGCATCCATTAAACATCCTGCTTTTCAAAAGAAAATGAGACAGGTGACCACTATAAACTGTATTGAATACATTCGGAGTGTACATCTTAGAATGCATCATGGTATTTGTCACATTTAATACATCAGTTATTCTCCTGTCTGATTTTATTTTACACAGCAGGATGTTTAAAAACCTCAAGCACCTTTTCCCTTCCCCAAGTGGGTACAAATTGTTTCAATGCCAATTTTTTTTTCCTGTTCGTTATAACCTATCAATTCAATGAATGCAGTGGGAAACGCACAGATGATGTTTTGGGTTGGGACCCTATTTCATATCAATGGCGTAAAGCAGACCTGGCAGAAAAGGGAGAGGGGAAGGGATGGGGAAAGAGCTTGTAGGTGATGGGTGGATCCAGGTGAAAGGTTTCATTACCAGATGAGCTGGGAAAGGGGGTGGGGGCAGGGGTGGGGTTGGCTGGGTTAGTGAAGGCTGGAGATGAGATGGTAAGTGGAGAGGACCACATGGGTGTGGTGAGCCCGGGTAGATGAGAAGGGGGTGAGGGGTACCTGAAATTGGAGAAATCCGTGTTCATATTCTTGGGTTGTAGGCTGCACAAGCAGAAAACGAGGTGTTGTTCTTCCAGTTTGTATGTGGCATCACTAACACTCTGGCACTGGAGGAGGCTGAGGTTGAGGACAGATGGGTATGCATAGGATGAGGAATAGGCTTGTATCGGGTAGCTCCAGATGGCCCTTAAGGGCAGCACACCAAATGTTTGGCAAAGTAGTCCCTTTACCTCTGGTCTCACCGAAGGTCATGTTGAGAGCATCAAATGCAAGAGATTAGACTGTGGATGCTGGAATCTCTGCAATCCCTTGTGCCTCCATTCAGCTGTTAATGTGAACAAATCAAAATTGGATAAATGCTTGCTCTATGAATTTTTTAAAACTATTTTGATAAGAATCTCTCTGCTACTGTACTGTAATATTCTTAATGATATAAAGGTGCTTGTAAATATTTTTTGCCTTCCAAGGTTTCAAAATTAAATTATGGCCAAGTCCATTGCATTTTGACATGTAACTGCTGAATTATTTGCTCATGTGCTAATGATTCTGAAACATGCTTGAATTTTACAACACTGTAAGCACTCCCATTGTATCTAGTTTAATTACTCAATGAAGCGACTATTAAACAGTTTTTACTAAAATGGTTTGGAATTGCCTGGCTTGTTTCCGTTGCTTTTTTTCATTTCTCCTTCCCAACTATTGATTTCATTAAAGCCTTTAAGGAAAAGGACTGAGGAGGAATTGTTGGTGTTCATTATTAATTTGAGATGAGTTCGCCAAGTGGATAATTGGTCTACCTTAATGGAGATGAATAAAGTAACAGATGACACATCAGACTTTATAATATCCAGTTTTCAATGTTGCAAATCCAAGTTATGTTGTTGTGGAACATGATATTGAGCCGTAATCCCTGACCACACAGTAGAAATGGATGGTTCTGAACTATAGATTATACAGAACGCTAGCCTGTAATTTGTAATGGCAGGACAATACTTTAATATTGTGGAAATGTGGTGGGAAACTGAACTTTAATTCTGTGTTAGACCTCAAGATTAACATTTGCCCCTATGTACACTAAGTTGGTTAATTAGGCCATTTAGTTATTTTTTTGATTGACTAAATTGTTGATTAGAAGTTTGCCAATTCACTTAATTTCACTGATACGGAAGGAAGAGGAGGAATAGGACTGTTGGAATTTCTCTGTTGGGACCTGGCAGGGACTATGAGCTTAAAATACACCCTTTGACTTAATAATTTAAAAATGTTACTTTCGTCATTTTAGAAGTGGAATTGTCTGCCATGAAAGTCAGTGGAGATCAATTCACTGGATGTATTCAAGAGAGAGTTAGATTTGCCGATTAGGGGTAATGGAATCAAGGGATATGGGGAGAAAGTAGGAACGGGCCGCTGATTTTGGATGATCAGCCATGTTCAAATTGAATGGCACTGCTGGCTCAAAGGGCCAAATGGCCTACTCCTGCACCTATTTTCTATGTTTCTATCCTTCAAGTGAATTTTCTTCCAAAACATTGTGCATGCAAATGTTATATATATAAATAAATGGTGGTGTTTCTATTGCAGAGTGATTCATTGTATACTTCTTATTCCTTAGATCTGTGCGATAATTGGAGGAACATTCACAGTTGCTGGGATCATAGACTCCTGCATTTTTACAGCATCAGATGCTTGGAAGAAGATACAGCTGGGCAAAATTCACTAGCAGTAACATATACAATTACTGAGCCAACCCAGTTTGCCAGTAACTGGTTTAGAATAAATTTGCATCATTTTTTTAATTTATGTCCGTCCATCAGCCAAGGTCATTTTAAGTTAGTTAGATCTTGGGCAATTCTGTTTTGTACAAGTACTCATCAGGAACTGAAAAATGTTATTACTGAGTTTAGAAAATCTAAAGATCAATCTGTACTTCTCTCTTTATTAATGTTAAATTATATTCTGAATGAAGGATGGCATGATTGAAGAAAGACTTAAGCTGAGAATTATTTGTGAAATGCAGATATTGTTCATTTTGCCTTAAGTCAAGAACCTAACACTGGACAATGAATAACCACCAGTTTTTTAAACGTTTTTATGCTACTTTAATTAAAATTGGGTATACGTAGAAATTTTTATAGTTTATTTTCACAATGCTCAACATATTTGCCATCAGTTTTTGATAATCCCAAATCAAAAGAAAGTTGTAGTGTCATGAAAATGATCGGTTATAAATTCCTGAATTATTGAATTGTAATAAAATATCTGAAAATGTTACTATTTGTATTGCGTGGTTGCCCAAGATAGCTTGCTCTGTGCGTAAATGACAAAGATATGCATAGATTAATTGGTGTATTACAGATGCTTAAAAGAACGTTGCATTAATAATATGACATCTTCATGGGTGTTGTAAAGTTATGTTCTATGTTCATATTAAAATACCATTTTAGTACAGCTGCTCCTACACCTACGATGGGGTTACATTCCGATTAACCCATCGTAAATCGAACATATCGCGTGGAAACGCATTTAATACAATGCGATCACATGACCTGAAGTGACGTTGGCCAGTGTTTGCACTGTCGTAAATCGGGGAGCATCTGTATTGTTACCAGTAATTCATCACATTAAATATGAAAGTTTACTGGGTGCAACATTTTATGCTGAAATTTTAAGTGTTAACTTGGAAGTTACACTTGGAAATGGCGTCGGAAGGCCATGCAAGAGGTTTATGTTTGGTTTCCGTTCTAATTATTGAAAGTGTGTATTGGCAGTTATTTATTCTTCCCTCACATTTGTGCTTTCATCAAAGTTGGTGAAATTGAATGTGTAGTAGTACTTACACAGGCAGTCAATGCTTTTCACACATTCAGAGCAAGGGACCACAGATGGATTTCTTCCTGTGGCCTTACTGCCATAAAATTGAATTACTTGAAATGAACTAGTTAAATGGAATAAAAAATGTTTACCATGAATGGTGGTTAAAAAATGTAGTGGCACTCAAAATGTTATGAATTAGCTATTTCATTTGCTGAAAACATCAGCGGGCAAGGCAATAGAAGTGTGAAGGAAAAATTGATTTTAAGATATATATTTAAAATACTGATGAAAAAGGGTGTATGGTGTCATACAGATATTATTTGCCGACTCTCTTGAATAATGGTATGAATCATTCCTCTAAAGGTAATATGAACTAAATGTTTCTTCAAACATATTCTTCAGAATGACCACAAATACTTTTCTTTATTGAGTGGCTACCTTCTTGGACCACAAAGTTCATGGTGTAGGGACCCCAGCAATGCTGCTGAGTTGGGTGTTAACACAAGATAAGATATTATCTTATATAAGATATTGACACAACAGTATGAGGGAACTGCACATATATGTTTGTGTTAGTGTGTGAGGGAGATTTTATAATTTACATTGTTCACATGTATCTTCTGTTGTCCTCCTCAGAAACCACAACATGGACAAAGGACATTTATTGTCACATACACCAATTGGTGTAGTGAAACATGGGAAGGTATTTTTTGAGAAGCCTCAGTAGTTGCTCTTGTGCCATTTTGCAGTGTAATGGAGGCAATAAATATTTTGTATGATGGATGCCAATCAAGTGTATTGGTTTGTTCTGGTTACTGTCACACGTCCAGATTGGACAGAGTTGTACTCCATCAGGCCTGAGGAGAATATTAAATTACACTTCTGACTTCTGCCTTGTACAAAACCCATGTATAGGGAAGGTTTCAGTGAGGCTACCACAAGATGGCCTGCATGACGTTGCAGCTTTATTATTTATACGGGTGGTCCTGTTAAGTTTCTGGCAAATGGTGCCCTTCAGTTCTTAGATAATGTAGGATTTGTTGATTTTGCAACAAAATCTGATTCTTTTTTCCTGGAGTAGATGGTCATTGGTCATTGATTTTTTGTGTAATGGATTTTGCATTCTGGTTTTCAGCTACGTTTTGCAGTATATGGCCGAGATTGCTTTATTATCTGAGATCTATGAATACAAGGGCACTACCATTTATCAGAAACATTGTCACTTCTAACCTGAGGTGTCATTAGGGTCGGAGCATTAGATGAATCTGGTGCAACTATTTGTTTCTTAATATCACATAAGCCTTATGTTTAGCACTTGCATGCTGGAGTCTGGCATGATTGAAGACGTGTACATTCATGAAGCATCTTCCTAGAAACATAGAAAATAGGTGCGGAAGGAGACATTCGGCCCTTCGAGCCAGCACTGCCATTCATTGTGATCATGGCTGATCGTCCCCAATCAATAAATAGAAACATAGAAAATAGGAAATAGAAAATAAGGAGGTTGTTTAATTGGTTACCTGTACTTTGCAAATATGATTTAATAAACACTATTTGAATAATGAACTGTAGTATATCTGATCACAGTTTAATGTGGATACATGTGAGGTTATCCACTTTGGTGGCAAAAACAGGAAGGCAGATTATTATCTGAATGGTGTCAAGTTGGGAAAAGGGGAAGTGCAATGAGATCTGGGGGTCCTTGTACATCAGTTACTGAAAGTAAGCACGCAGGTACAGCAGGCAGTGAAGAAAGCTAATGGCATGTGGCCTTCATAACAAGAGGAGTTGAGTATAGGAGCAAAAAGGTCCTTCTGCAGTTGTACAGGGCCCCAGTGAGACCACACCTGGAGTATTGTGTGCAGTTTTGGTCTCCAAATTTGAGGAAGGACATTCTTGCTATTGAGGGAGTGCAGCGTAGGTTCTCAAGGTTAATTCCCGGGATGGCGGGACTGTCATATGTTGATAGAATGGAGCGACTGAGCTTGTATACACTGGAATTTAGTAGGATGAGAGGGAATCTTATTGAAACATATAAGATTAAGGAATTGGACACGCTAGAGGCAGGAAACATGTTCCCGATGTTGGGGGAATCCAGAACCAGGGGCCACAATTTAAGAATAAGGGGTAGGCAGTTTAGAACGGAGATGAGGAAAAGCTTTTTCACCCTGAGAGTTGTGAATCTGTGGAATTCTCTGCCTCAGAAGGCAGTGGAGGTCAATTCTCTGTATGCTTTCAAGAGAGAGTTAGATAGAGCTTTTAAAGATAGCGGAGTCAGGGCATATGGCGAGAAGACAGGAACGGGGTACTGATTGTGGATGATTAGCCATAATCATATTGGCTCGAAGGGCCGAATGGCCTACTCCTGCACCTATTGTCTATTATCCATTGTGTAGGCCATAGACATGGCAGTTGAAGATAGTTGGATCAATAATCCATCCTATATCATTGTCCAGAGGCCAAGACGATTAACTTCCTTCTAGGAATTACCACCGCCTGTTGTATGAGATGTGACTGCAGACAGTTCAGTATTTACCTTTGTCCCATTAATTCCAATTGACATCAACTTCAGTGATCATTGACACATTTTGTCAGATGCTGCCTTGGAATCAAGGACTTTCACTTTGCCTGTGGAATTCAGCTTTGTTCCTGGTTTGGACTGAAATGTAATAATTAGGTCTGGAACATTGTTGTCCCAGTGGAACCCAAACTGAGTATTGTCAAGCAAATTAACCAAGAGTAACTGGCACTTTAAAGGCGACAGAGACCATTCAATCAATGGTTAAGTGTCATCATTGAGAGTAGATTGATGGAGTTGTCTAGACTATATTTATATTTGTCTTTTTGGAGATTTGTCATGCCTGGAATGAGCTGATGACTCTGCTAAATCTCATTAATGGTCAGCAATTTTGCTGAGATGTTGTTGGGGTCAGTGTTTGATTATCTGGTGCAGTCTTAATATTGTGGATTTATTCATTTTAGTTTAAGATTGGCCTCTGTAATGGTGGAGTTCATATACAGCCTAATTTATCACATTTACCTGTAAACACTTCACATCATGAAGGCTTGTCCTTCTGTAAGTTGACCACCAGTTTGTGCATCATTTGTTTTAATGTTTGAGAATTAAAATGGATACTGCAGGAAGAAATATTTTCCATCATTTTACAGGCTTCTGTCCTTCTGTTATAATTCCTACAATGTAGATGTGATATGGTTCTAATTCACTACTAGCTTGTGCGATCTTGTGACAATTCTTTTTTGAAGGTCAAATTTGATCTATTGGAAAAAAAAACATTTTAAAATATGAAGTGCCATACACCTCAAAGGTATGGAGTTTACTCATTCTGAATAGTTCCTTATGTTGCATTGTGTTTAAACATTTTGCAGGTTTGAATAGGAGCTGTCAGGTTGCAGATTGAAAAAAATGCGCTCTTCCACTTTTTAGTATAAATTCCTTATTTGTGTGCTGGTGATCTGGTAGTTTACTGAAGCCATTGACTGCAGCTGTGGCAGTGCTAAATGACAATTTTAGCAATTAACTTAAATTGTACTAAAAACAAAATAACAGTTTTATACTTGATAACGCTCCACACATCTGCCATAATTTCCCATCAATTTGATTAGAACACTGCAGCTCCATGTCACTGGTCTTAACCGCGTTGAATGCAAATCAGTTTTCTTTCTTTTAAGACAGACCCTTGTAGCAATGTTACAAAACGTTGAGATTTAAAAAATCAAGTCTGCAATTTATCCCATCAGATAAAGCACATAAAAAGAAGTTTAATTTTGACACCTAATTTACTTTCATATCTTCAGTATTAAGAAAGTTATGGCCATTATCATACTCGGAAATTAGCATCTTGTTCCCCATTGCCTTTCGATCACAACTCAAAAGCTGTGATCTGGAAAAGTTAAAAGCCCATAACTTTCTTAAAAATTAAGAGAACTCAATGAAATTTTCAGGTATTATAGATTGTTTCATATGTTTCAGAATGCTGCAATCCTACTTGGATGACCCGAAATTAAAGCATATAATTAGTTAGTTATCTAATTGTAGCTAATTACAAAATTCAATGAGTAGATCTAAACATCTATCCATTTCTTAAGAAAAGATAAACTTTTTTAAAATTGCCTAAGTGTCCAAATAACATTCACACAATAATCCACAATATAACATAATTTTAAAATCTCATTTTCATTAATTTCTGGGCCAAATGGAAGGAATTTAGTGTTTGATTCCTGTAAATTAATGGCCATTTAAATCAACTAGCGAGCGGGTTTTAGTGGAATACGGTGGATTGGAACTTTGCGGTTAGCGGTGAAGTTGGGAGGAAAAATACTGTTTGTTCATACATTTTTTGGGACCCCATTTCGCAACATGAAAATATAATTAAAGCCTCCCGAAAAACCAACTTTTAATATAAAAATAAACTACCTTTTTTTCTCCCCTACACAAAATCCTTCCGGTTGTCGGTGCTCACGGTTTTTGAAGGTGATTTTTAAATTACTCTAGTTAATAAATAATTTAGAGTAATTTAAAAACACCTTCATTCATGAAATGTCGGAGCGATTTTTCTTCCGCACCGAAATCGCCCGACATGGATCAATTTTCCCAGTCTGTAGAAAAACGGCACTTTAAGCCCGCCCCCCTCTGAACCGCGCCAAAGTCGTGCACACGGGGAGCGGCAGAACTGCGATGCTGCTCAAGGTAAGTTTTGCAACATACCTAACCTTTGTTGCAGCATTGAAAATAAAATATTCCATCGTGCCAACATCTAAATTCTGCAGAAGTTCCACTTTAACAAATGATATGGGCAAAAAACTCAATTTTCTGCCTCTTTAACTGGCATATGTAGTTTGATGATAACATTTTTCTATCCGTAGATAGTTTAGGGAAGAGCCATGCAAATTGATGCAGGCACAAATATTGAAGAGCATTGTTCTCTTGCCATTTGTATTTGGACATCTATTTACTTAAGGTTCACTTCCTTCTTGTAAAATCCAGCAATGATTAAATAAAGATGTAAATTAATATACAGTTCTCGTCTAACCCCCTGCCCCCAGTTACATGAACATTTACCTGTTAGAAGTTCGTATACTTAATTTTTTTCAAAAAAATTACACAGCATTTGTTGGCTAGTTGAGTAGTTTTGGATCCTTTGTATGCGTTATATTGTGTGTTTTTTTTAAAAACACTCTAATATCTGATTCAAGAAATTGCCATGGCAACCTTGGCATTCATGTTCTTGTATAAATAGTGAATAACGTGGAACCATCTGTGCTGCTTGACTGTAGAGTAATTTGCCAACTAAATGTATTCAGTTCAGCAAAAAGGAAATATTGTCGCTTATTTTAAAAGGGGAATGCAGGAAGCTCTGAAGATTTAAAGAATATGTGTGGGCACGGATTAGTAGCACTGACAATCAAAGCCATTCTGTCGTATTCTTTGTATAACCTACAGGACAACACAGAAAACCAATCTTTTTTTTAATGTTAATTTTAATTTATTTTTTGATACATTAAATGTTTTGACTAGTCCCCAAGCATAGATGTCAAGATTGTTCTGCAGACAGGGAGTCTGGAATTAAGGTACTTGATTTTCAGGATGAATTTAATACTGAGACAATGAGATTTTATTTCTTCTCAGAGGGCTGTAAATATATTGAATTCTCCGCCCAAGAGACTAATTTCAAGGCTGAGAATGTTTTAAATCATAGAAGAATTAAGGGTGACTGGGATCAAGTGGAGATGAGGCCAAGGAAGGAATTAATTGCGAACAAATGATGATGGGGCAGGCTCCAAGAGGGTTGCTTCTGCTCCTCATGTTCTTGAATGCTGAAGATAATTTTGAGACTAAGCAATCGTTAATATTAAATCAAATTGTAGAACCAAGGACATGTAGATGCCAGCTTACAAAAAAGAGACAGTGCTGGAGTAACTCAATGGAGCAGGCAGCATCTCCGGAGATCATGTCGTGATCCGAAATGTCACCTATTCAAATTCTCCACAGATGCTGCACTTTGCATCTTTTCTTAGAAATAAAATTGTATTGGATTTTGTCTGTAGGTGGCTGGGTTTTTATTTTATTTTAATTTTTGGTTTGCACAATTTATGATAATAAGAAGTCTGTGAAAGTAGAACTGGTTGATTCCTCATTTGGAAATAACTAAATTCAAGGGAAGTTGTCCCCAATAGACAAGGACACATTCTAAATGTTGTTTCTGATTATCTCTGCAAATTTCCAAGGGTTGGGTAAAATTGAATCGAACCCGAGTGATTTGGCTTGATTCTTGTTCTTTAATGTTCTAGAGTTTTGTTGGATTACTTTGAGGATGGCACGTAGTCTAATAGTTTGCCTATATGTTGATGTCTGATTGTCAGAGGGAACGGAGGAAGAGCTGTTGATGTTAGATTACATATTCATTATGAAAAAAGCTTCCCAATTGCACAGGTTCCCTCAACCAAGTCATTTTTATTATTAATGCTATCCTATGCATTTCTAACATTCCTACAAGTGAAAACATGTGAGGCAGCAATAAATATCACCAGTAAATTTTCATTGGGCCTCTGAAAGGTTTGGCAGAATTTAATAAAATGACAGGATTAAACATGCCAATAGAATATCAGATGGAAGAAAACTATAATTAGAGAGACGTTGGTGGGGCAGCACAATTGCGCAGCGGTAGAGTTGCAGCTCTTCCAGCACTGGAGAACTGGGTTCGATCCTGACTACGGGTGCTGTCTGCATGGAGTTTATACGTTCTCCCCGTGACCGCGTGGGTTTTCTCTGAGATCTTTGGTTTCCTCCCACACTCCAAAGACGTACAGGCATGTAGGTAAATTGTACTTTGTACAAATGTAAAATTGTCACGAGTGTGTGTCGGGCGGCATTGATGTGCGAGGATCGCTGGATGGTGAGGGCTCGATGGGCCTGGTTCTGTGCTGTATCTCTAAACTAAAATAAAAGTAGCACGGAAACAGCCCCATGGCCCATTGAGTCTTTGGCGGCCAATTGTTCAGAGATTAAATTGAATTAGAGGTGTGAGTGGAAGAACTTTGTATGATAGCATTGAAGATGACATTCAAAATTCATTTACAGGAAAGTATTGGTTGCACCATTTCTACTTTCTACGCTGATTAATCAGTCTTCTATCCACATTCTACTTTCTGGTCGGGGGTGGGGGGGACGGACTATTTTTGAATTTGCATTCCTAACTAGTAAATCCTAAGACCACATCCATGTGTGGAGATGGTTTGAGAGGAAAATGTCCCCTTTCAAGTGTCATATTCCTGTGCTTTTCCTCTGCCCATGGTCAGAATGAGGTACACTGTATGTAAAGGTTGCATAATCCAATTTTGTGTAAGTTTAAAATAATTCATGTGAATGAAACCAGTAAATAAAACTTGAACTATTTAACTACATTGAAAATAATTGTATCGCCTCGTTATCTTTGTTTGTTTAAAGTTCCTTTTCCTTCTGCCTGCATTTTCCCTTGTATTTTTGCGGTGCTGACTCGAAGGGCTGAATGGCCTCCTCCTGCACCTATTTTCTATGTATTCATCATTATTTCTGTGGAGGGAATTACAAAACCAGTTAACTGGCTTCCAGCTAAAGTCTGAAAGAAAATCAAACCCCACACTAGCTGGGAGTGGGAAGGTTAGTTTGGATTTTCTTCCCAATTTATTTGGAAAATGGCCAAATCCCAACTTAATTTTCTTGCTTTCTGCCCACAAATAGGCTATGGCTTTTTTTTTTTGATCAGCGTATCATGTGCTATGTAGAAATAGCAAGCCTTCATGAAGTCCGATTGGCACATTGGATAACATTTCAGAAAAATCTGACTAAGAGCAGGAAGATTTGAGGTGGCAGGGAGAGATTTCTGGAAATTCAAAGAACGAATCTTCCTGAATTTTAACTACCTTTCTAATAATAAATAGGCAGTTTGTTTTTTTCTTTCCCACCTCCAGTTCCCTCCCCTCTACTTTCAGTCTGACGAAAAGACCTGACCCAAAACATCACCCTTTTTTCTCCAGAGATGCTGCCAAGTTACTCCAGCACTTTGTGTCCAGGTTTGGTATATAGACCTAAATCTGTAGTTCCTTTCAACACAGGCAGTTTGATCAAGTCTTTTCATTGTATAAGGGATAGGGGATCGAAGTATGTACAGTGGCCTCCATAATGTTTGGGACAAAGACCCATCATTTATTTATTTGCCTCTGTACTCTACAATTTGAGATTTGTAATAGCAAAAAAATCGCATGCGGTTAATGTGCACATTGTCAGATTGTAATAAAGGCCATTTTTATACATTCTGATTTCACCATGTAGAAATTACAGCAGTGTTTATACATAGTCCCCCCATTTCAGGACACCATAATGTTTGGGATTCAGCAATGTCATGAAAATTAAAGTAGTCATATTTAGTATTTTGTTGCATATCCTTTGCAGGCAATGACTGCTTGAAGTCTGCGATTCATGGACACCACCAGATGCTGGGTGATTTCTCTGGTGATGCTCTGCCTGGCCTGTATCGCAACCATCTTTAGCTTATGTTTGTTTTGGGGGCTAGTCCCCTTCAGTTTTCTCTTCAGCATATAAAAGCATGACCAATTGGTTCAGATCGGGTGATTGACTTGGCCACTCAAAAATTAACAATTTTTTAGCTTTGAAAAACTCCATTGTTGCTTTAGCAGTATGTTTGGGATCATCATCTTGCTGTAGAATGAACCGTCTGCCAAAGAGTTTTGAGACATTTGTTTGAACTTGAGCAGATAAGATGTGTCTATACCCTTCAAAATTCATTATGCTACTACCATCAGCAGATGTATCATCAATGGCGATAAGTGAGCCAGTACGTTCAGCAGCCATACATGCCCAGGCTATAACACCCCCACCACCGTGTTTCACAGATGAGGTGGAATGCTTTGGATCTTGGGCAGTTCCTTCTTTCATCCATACTTTGCTCTTGCCATCACTCTGATATAAGGTAATCTTCCTCTCATCTGTCCACAAGACCTTTTTTCCACAACTGTGGTTGCTCCTTTAAGTACTTCTTTGCAAACTGTAACCTGGCCATGCTATTTTTGTGGCTAACCGGAGGTTTGCATCCTGCAATGTAGCCTCTGTATTTCTGATCATTAAGTCTTCTGCAGACAGTGGTCATTGACTAATCCACACCTAACTCCTGGTTTCTGATCTGTCGGACAGGTGTTTGGGGATTTTTCATTATTGTACTGATAATTTTTCTGTCATCAGCTGTGGAGGCCTTCAGATTCAGATTCAGATTCAATTTTAATTGTCATTGTCAGTGTACAGTACAGAGACAACGAAATGCCTTCCTTGGCCTGCCAGTCCCTTTGCAATTAGTAAGCTCATCGGTGCTCTCTTTCTTCTTACAATTGATTTTGGTAAGCCAAAGGTTTGGCTGATGCCTGTAACAGTTTCATCCTTGTTTCTCAGTCTCATAATGGCGTCATTGACTTTCATTGGCACTCAAAGAAGGCCAAGTTCTGCTTAGCAGCAACTGTTTGCTGAGTAGCAGCAATCAAACCTGCCCTCCAGTGTGCTCTCAGGAGTAGTCCCACATCTATTCCGAATTATAACTCCATTGATTCATTAATTAACTGCTGTCTTTTCCCAGGTGCAAATTAAAAGTTGGAGAGGGAAGGAGAATCATTATTCATCAACAAATCCTTAATGATAAGAATAATGCCACATTTTGTGTAATTGACTGTATTTGTTGACCATGCTTTTTTATATAAGGTCTTTAAGGTGTGTTGGAAAAAGTTATGAATGTCAGTCAAGTGTAAGTTACATTTTTTGGGGTGGGTGGGTGTTTGGAGAGCTCGTGCCCCTCTCAGGATGTCCCCAACTCTTTTACAGCCAATATTAAACATTGGTACCATGTTTCACACATTACAGTTTAGTTTTGTTTATAGATTTAAGGAACAGGCCCTTTGGCTCATCGAGTTTCCGACCAATAGCAAACCCCACACACTAACACCATTCTACACACTAGGGACAACCTACAAAGTTGCATGTCTTTGGAGTGTGGAAGGAAACCAGGGAACCCAGAGAAAACTCGCGCAGTCATAGGGAGAACATGTTATCTGTGGGATAAATTCTGGTCTGGGCTGTGACATACTTAGGGTTGCCAACTGTCCTGCATTAGCCAGGACATCCGTGTATTGGGCTAGATTGGTTTGTTCCGTATTTGACTGCTACTACTCGAGTCGAGGGGACTGTCGACATAGTGCAGCCCATGGAGTGCAGCAGCAACGCCTCGCCTGTGGCCCTGTCTGTCGGCAGCCTGGCCTTCAGACCTTTGCTTACCGCCGATCATGGCTGATCATGAGTTGAATGAGGTGCTGGACTTTACACGAGACATCGCGCGGGGGCCAAAGCTCTTCAGCTGGCCCACCAGCTGGTCTGTGTGTAGTCCAATACGGAGGGCCAACTCATCATTCACTCAGCAATGACCAAGTAGGTCAACTCATTGCCATCGGGAATTTGTCCCTTATTTTAACCTTTTGCCCCTTATTTGGGAGTGAGAAAGTTGGCAACCCTAGGCACACTCTAGTTCAAAGGAGCCCATGGCATTGTTTTAGTTCCATTGGAGAGCAGAGAATATGTCTTAACATCCTAGTTCATCCAACAATGCTGCACAGAATCATTATTTCACATTGTTAGCTTGGATTTTCTGTGCTCGGGCCTTGTATATTGCTTGCACCTGCATCCTACTACTACTAATCAATAGAGAAGTGTTGCCAGCTGAGCCACAGCTAATAAAAAAATATTTATTTTGATGACACCCATAATATTAAATGTTAGAACACACATTGCTGAACTTCTCTAATGGTAATTTCCACTTTGTATTGATTACTGTGACAGTGCAGTTTAATAGTAAGATTAAATGAGAACTTACCAGTTCGAAGTTTGATCTGTATTTTATGAGGAGTTATGATGAGGGATTACGTGAAGACCCCGTCCAGCACGCATGCGCGACATTCTTCAAAGCAGCGGTGTGGATACACAGAAAAAACACAATGATTGAAATGAATATAGTAAAGAAAAAATAAGAACTTAATTGCAAGTTGATCTGTATAACAGAGGGTGGGAGCGGAGGGCACGTAATCCCACATCGTAACTCCTCATAAAATACAGATCAAACTTCGAACTGGTAAGTTCTCATTTAATCTTACTATTTTATTTTGGAGTCACATGAGTGACTACGTGAAGACTTCAAAGCTCTGTGATTCCGAACCGTGTACCAGCTCATGCTTCACTCACTGTCTGAAGGCCTTTGAGGGAGGGAGTATGTTGTCACAATCAACCATAACCTGTTTGTGAACAAAAAAGGTTTATTAATAACAACAAAAAACAGAGAGCTCCCCCGGGCTTAAATTAAATATTATCTGCAGACTCTAAAATTCTGCAAATGGAGCAGGTTCCGCCAGCGGCTTATTATGAAACCTTTGGAAAGGTCTTTCCAAGGACCATCCTGCTCTGGCCAGAATATGGTCCATAGGCATGTCCATTCGCCTAGCCGCCGATGTGGATGCAGCCCTGGTGAAGTGAGATTTGTTAACATTAGTGTTGATTCCCGCAGACTTAAGCACCTGCTTGAGCCATGTTGAAATGGTTTGGCTCGTCACCTGACCATGGGGCTTCTTGTGGCTTATCCATAAGGCTTTTTCTCTCCCTCTTAAGTTGTATGTTGTGTCTATGTATATGGCGAGATGGGTCTTGACACACAGCCGTGGGTCAGATGAATATGCCCAGAACTCCATGACTGGAGGCGTGGTTCCTGGTCTAGTTTGTTTGCCCATACCCTGAATATGGAATGTGATACAGTCCAATGACATTGTCATGCTGTCCAGCCTCAGAAGGTGGAGGGACTGTACCCTTAGTGCTGACACTAGTGCCATGAGCATGACTGATTTCAGGGTAAGTTGTTCCAGCGTGAGTGACCTGGGTGGTGGCCATCCCCTAAGGTACGTCAGCACAATGCTGACATCCCAGATCTGAGTGTACCTTGCTCTGGGGGAATTAGTGTTAAAAATACCCCTCATGGGTTTGACCACCAGTGGGTGGGACCCCAAAGCCTGTTGTCCTGCTGCTGGAACCAAATAAGGTGACAACGCACTCCTGGCTGTATTAATGGCGCTGTAGCTGAGTCCATCCCGTTGTAATCCAACCAGGAACTCCACAACACTGATAGCTGTTGCTGTTGTGTAGGTAGTTCCTGTTTTGGAGCAATACCATTCTTACTTCCTTATGTTGGTCAGGTATTGTCTCCTGGTGGACTCCCGGTGGGATGCGGTCATCATGCTGATGGCGTCATCAGACAGTCCCAGGCCCAGTGAGGTCTTTTTAGAATCTGCAAGCCAGGAGATTGACTCTGTCATAGCACGGGTGACTAATGCCTGACACTGGGTGGATTAATAAATCCGGACTGCTGGGGAATTTCAACGGTGTTTCGACAGCCATGTCGAGGGCCACCGGGAACCATGGCTGTGTAGGCCAGTCGGGTTTTATCAAGATTCCTGAAGCGGAATCCAATTGAATCTTGGGTAATACCCGACTGATGAGGCAGAAGGGAGGAAAAGCATAGAAGAACATTTTCCCCCAATGCAGCGTGAATGCATCAACTGCTGCTGCCTCAGGGTCTGGTTCCCAAGCGACATACGTTGGTACCTGGTGATTCAGCCCAGATGCAAATAGATCAATATCTGGTGTGCCATATTGCTTTGTAATTTTAGCAAATACTTTTGGATTTAACATTCATTCGATGTTATCGTTAAATTTGCGTGACCTGGTGTCTGCCACTGTATTTTGCTTACCTGGTAGGTAAGTTGCTGATAACCAAATATGTTTTTCAACACACCATTGCCAGATTAAGTTGACCAAATTGTCACATGATATCGACTTTACACCACCCATGTGGTTGATATAAGCCACCACCGTGGTGTTATCTAATTGCAACCGGACATGTGCGTATTAGATGAATATGCTTTTAAACCATAAAATGCACCCAACATTTCTAAGTAGTTAATACCCCGTGTCTGTAGGCAAGATGATTCAAAATTAGTCCATCTGCCCCCTGTGCTGGATTGCATGTTAGTTGCTCCCCAGCCCAAAACACTGGCATCCGTTTGAATGTTTAATACTGGGTTGGTGATTATTATGGGACTGGAGCTAAGCCTAATGTTCCTTGTCCACCATTGTAACTCTGGAATGGATACAGCAGTTAAATTCATAATTTGGTCAAAGTGACCTGAGTTTTTCTTTAGCGCGTGCACTTTTGCTCTTTTGTAAATTTTGATAGTGCAGAGGCCCAAATTGTACAGCTGGAAAGGCTGCTACCATTTTCCCAATGACACTAGCTACCTGCCGTATGGTCAGCTGATGATTAACCATTAGTTCGTTGCATGATTGTGCCAACTCTGATGCTTTCCCCTTCGGCAGAGTTACAATCATGCGAATAGTGTCAATCATAAATCCAAGATAGTCCATGGTTGTGGACAGTGTTAAATTGGATTTATCTGGATGTATGACAAACCCCAAAGTTTCAAACAAACGTTTGGTGGCTGCTACTGCCAAAATGGCTGTCTCCAAGTTTTTCTCTACAATTAAAATGTCGTCTAAGTACACCATGCTTTCCAGAAAGTACCCTCTAGAAATCATTTGTCTAACAACCTTGGAGCTGAGGTTAGCCCATTTGGTAAGGCTTTAAATTGCCATAGCTGTTTCATCCAGATAAACTTTAGGTATTTACGATGCTCCTTGTGCGACATCCACCATCTTTCATTAGTTATAGACTCCCATGCATCCAAAAACAAGTGCTGTTAGTATAACAGCTATACTAACAGTATCTCCCCCCTGTTAGTATAGAGCCCCTACTGCTGATATGCTGAGAGGAACCAGACCCACCTACCTCCATGGTTACTGGTGCTTCTTCTGCCTCTTCGCTGGACAATGGGGTGTCTGCTGGGCTGTAGAGGGTTGATGTTGCTGTTGATGTTGGGGGTGGCGCATTTTCCATGGGGTCCACTCTGGGCCCTGGCCTAAAAAAGGTTTACGGGGAATGGTTGCGGACCCCGAGCTTTCACCAGTCCCGTATGGTAGTCGGCGACTGGTGGACGCCGTGGGGTACTGCCGCCTGGGTTTGTTAGGTCTGCTCGGTCCCAAACCTGCCCTCATGAGACCAAAGGTCTTGGACTCTCCCTCCAGGTCTTTCACCTTTTTTGGAAGGTCCTTTCCAAAGAGCAGAATTGGAGGTTCTGAACCCGATGTTTTGCAAAGTCCTGCAAACTTAGGGTTGAGGGCAGGCTTGATGATTTCCTTCTGTAGATTGTTAATCTCGAATTGAGTGACGCACAGCAGAGCTAATGTATCTTGCTGATTTGTGGTGATGTCCACATCATCTATGGACCGAGCATGTGATGTTATTCCTGCAGTCAGGAGTTTTAGGGTTTTCTGGAGCTTCAACACCAGGTTCCTGATATTCTGCCCCAAATGTCCCCAAATTTGGCTGTTTACAGCTGGTACATTCAGTGATGTACAATCTTCTGGGGCTGAATATAATTCAAGAGCCTCATTGACCACCTGGTCTTGTAAGGGTTTTAAGGACAGGTGGTCAATGCTGGGTGCAAGTTTCGGCTCTAAAGACCACAGTAAAACACTTACCTGTCGGCCCGACTTTCAAATTGTAGCGGGAGCGCCTTGAACTCCTGTTCGGTGCGAGTGCACTGCATGAACGCTAATGTCGCGCATGCGTGCTGGACGGGGTCTTCATGTAGTCACTCACGTGACTCCGAAATATAATTCAGAATTTCATAACTGGACTCTTATGTCAGAGCAATCATTCAATGACCATTTTATTGCCCTACCCTCCCTTCCCAGATCCAAGAGTGAGCACCACACTGTTGGCTAACTGACACTGGGGTTGCTTCAATCATAGATGCCCCTGATGCATAAATCACCATTAAAACCAGGCAGGAAGCAGATAATGGCAGCATTTTCTGGCTGTGCTGTCTTATTAACCACATGCCTGTTGAGGGATGTATAACCTCATGAAGATCAAATTGTGCTGCACATACATTCTAACATGATCTATTTCAGATAAAGAAAGCAATAATAATAGGTTGATATTTGGTAGTTGTTTGAACATAAGCGAGATTGCTTTCTTGTGTTTTCATATATATTGCATTATGGTCATGTTATCCTCAGCCTAGACTGTTTGTTAACATAAAATGGTACTGGTACCAGGTGAACCAGGTCCATGGGGGGGGGGTGTGAAGCTGCAGCATTGATTGGCGTGCATGGTGCAATGTAGATTAAGTGAATGTTTAGGGTGTTGAATGTGATGTTAATTAAAAAGGCTGCTTTGTCCAAGATAGTGTTGGGGCTGCTTAAGTATTATTAGAACAGAACACGTCCAGGCAAGTGGACATTACTCCATGACTTAGTATCATAGAGCAGTACTGTAGACAAACTGGCCCTTCAGCCCACACTGTCCATGCCAAACATGATGCCAAGTTAAACCAATCTCCTCTACCTGAACATGATCCATATCGCTGCACATTTAAAATATTCTCCGTGAAATATTTTATGGAATATTCTCCGTGAAATATGACGTGAAATATTAATTCACGTCATTCTAATTTTGACTTTTTGTACTAGAAATATGTGGATTTAATCTAAGTTTTTATGAGCTATCGGCTACAAATACAGACTTGAGTTTAATTTCAAAGTGCCTACTTGTGCATATGAAGTATATTTAATAATGCCCCTATTTTTATAGGTTTTTTAAAAATTAAAAAATATATCTTTATTTATTAGCGGTACTGTAAGTTACATCAGTGTACATCCCTTGTATTGTATTACAGTCATCGTGCCCTTTAATTTTTATTTTATTTTAAGGCTTTAGAAAAGAGAGAATAGAGAGAAAAATAGCAGCATAGAAAGTAGAAAAGTGAAAAAGAGATGTGAAAGTGCCAAAGTGTGGCAGAGGGAAAGGAAACCCTTGAGGAGTTAGAAACGGGAATTAAAAGATAGACCCTGGAGAGGGAAAAAAAAAAGAAAAAGGGAAAGGGAAAAATAGAGAAAGAAAAAAGAAAAGCCAGTTACTTTATTATAAACATCTCGCAAAAGGAATCGACCAACTCAACAGTAAACTATAAACTATTTTAATACTTTATTCAGTCTTTTTCTCTTCCTGTTATGTAGTTGGACATATCAGAGGGTGGGGAGTCTTGTGCGTGTGAAACTGCACAGCAATAGATTCATATCTACAGATAATGAAAGCTTATTTACCATTTTGCAGCATTCTTGCATTGATGGACTCACAACGCTGTACGTAGACATGTAGAGATATTCACACAGACATTTGGTCATGCAGATATTTGATTATTGAATTGATCTTACAGTTAACTAACTACAGTGGATTATCTTTAGATTAGTCAAGGTTCCAAAACAAAATCATAAACGTTATAAATAAAAAATTTAAACCATCCCAAAGTTATATTAATTGGTGAAGGGGTTAAAAAATTGAGATCCATCTATTTGATAACCATATTTTATTCTCTAAATGGACATTGTGTTCTTGGTACAGTTTGATTATAAATAATTATGTGTATCAAGGCATAATGTTCTTGGCTCTGCCAAATACACATGAATTGACTTCCCAGGCCCTAACAATATCTACTGTACACAATGTCACGGGCAAATGATGGATGTGACATAACCTGGTTATTCCAAGCGTCACAAAAATCCTGCAAAATCCATCGAGCCAAATTGCCTACTAGGTTCGGTCTGAGGTACCTGAGCTGAAACTACTGGCCATGCAGTTTGCTGGGCATTAACTGGCTTTCTGAAATTCCTGATAAAGTAGAAAATAAATATGTACATGTTTGGAGCCAGCAATGCATTGCTTGCCCTTTTAGTCAATGTAGTTTTATCAGCAACAAGAGAACTCACTAATAATAACATTAAGTGCCAGATTCTGCACATCTTTGCAAGACATTTTAGATTCTTTTTCCCCATTTTATTTGGTCTTTGCTGAATCCCCATGCATAATGTGGCTCGCTTGAGTAGGTAGGCCCTCCTACTGATGTTATTTAAAGGAACAATGTACTGCTTGTTGCTTTCTTTCAGGTGGCTTATTGATGCCTCCAGCAGCATTCAAAACGTATTGTCATCTTTGGTCTTGCATTACTGCTTGCTTTGGGGAAGCTTGGTTCTGAAAATTGATAGCAATATGATGTTGTTTCCTGGCCTGGAGGATGGAGGTAATAAGCAACAAAGATACTCGAGAGGAGCTATGAGGATACCACCAAGGTCTGTCCGCATGTGCGATTCAACTAGCATTTACACGTGAGCTGAACAGGAGCAATGTCTGGTGCCTTTGTTTTTAGTTTTAGATTTAGAAACACAGCGCGGACACGGGCCATTCGGCCCACCTAGTCCGCGCAGACCAGCGATCCCCACACATCCTATCCTACACACACTAGGGACAATTTACAATTATACTGAGTTTCTCCCCACACTTCAAAGATGTACAGGTTTTTGTAGGTTAATTGGCTTCAGTAAAATTCAACATTTTTCCTAATGTGTAGGATAGTGCTACTGTATGAAGTGATCGGTGGTCGGCATTGACTCGATGGGCCGAAGGGCCCGTTTCTGCGCTGTGTCTCAGTCTAAAGACTAGCCAAAATCCACCCGCTCTACCTAATTACTCTATGCCCATCATCCTCTTCACTTCACTTCACTTCACATCTCTGTGGCTTGCCCTCATTTCAATGCAAAAGTAAGCCAGCATGAAAAGGTGAACACATTTCTGAAATGTACTTTCTTTTCATCTGTCAGCGTTAATTAATGGGAGAGGTTTGTTCCCAGTGTTTTATGCCGATGATCCGATAAAATGTTTGCCTTCTGTGGTTACATCCACCACAGAGGGAGATTGATGAGCTATCAATGGAGACATTTAATGTGACCTTTGAGAATAACCTCAAGCAGCCCTGGATGTATAGCATTTGGCTGCAGTCTGCACCATCTCTGTGTAGACTTCTGCGGTCTGTCCCAGATAGTTGGATAACACTCTCAAAGGCTCTGGCAGAGTGGCTGGATAGGTAACAGATCCCTTGGGGCCAAAGCTCTGGCACTACGCCTTATTTGAACAATGTTTCTGCCAGTGATGCTCTGATGCTCTGGGTGTGTCAGTAAACAATGAACATCTAGCCCTGAGAAAATTCCATGGCAACAATGTGAGCTGGTGTAATAGCTAAACAAAATGTTCCAGCCATAATTATCAGCAGTAAAGTAATATGTTTTTTATCATGTTTAAGATAGATCTGCAGATGCTGGAAAAATCAAAGGTAGACAAAAATGCTGGAGGAACTCAGCGGGTGAGGAAGGAACAGTTGACAGTCAGATTGAAGAAGGGTCTCGACCCAAATCGTTGCCTATTCCTTCTCTCCATGTTTTTCATCATGGTGGGTCTCACAATGTAGCAACTGGATCAGACCACAGGGGGGTGAATTACCTCCACCTTCTATGCAAAGCCCTCGAATGACTGCAAAAGCCCGGCACCCAGTGCTTTGTCATTCCTGTAAACATTCTTTGATATCCTGAGCTCTTAAGTCTTCAGCTGAATCCTATTATTCTACTGTGGTTGTGATCTCAGCTTCTAGGTGTGCAGTTGGTGGCCCCATCCAAACCCCTTATCCTTACTCCAACCCACTTGCCATTGCTTGCAGATTCAGCTTGGTGCATTAGCTGTGCTGGGCAGGAAGCCAAGTTGACTGATATTGCCTCTTTGAATTTCTAACAGCTGTTGCATTCTGCCTACACAAAGTGTCTCCTTTCAATATTAACTGCTGGGGGTGGTGACACCTTGTAAGTAACCTGCTGGTGTGATTGTCTGTTCTAGTGGATCAGCAATTCACAAATCAATTTGTCTTGGTATTGACAATACTCGAATGACTTGGGGATATTGCAGCTTGTGTCAGGTGCTCCTTAAACACAACTTGATTGTTCATAATAAAATGACATGAAATTGTGGGGATTTTCCATTGATTTAAGTATTATTTTCAACGTTTCACAAACACACCCACTCTTGGATAACTCGGCAGTTTTGGGAGAGATCTTAGGGGGGGGAGGGAGTTTAAAATTCAAAAGATCTGATCTCAGTGAAGGCTTCTTGTAGTTGCATTATTCTCTCCAGAAATCTCACAAATCTCTGCGACATCAACAAGATAGGCAAGTCATGGGGATGATTTTAGTTTAGAGATGCAGCGTGGAAACAGGCCCTTCGGCCCACCGGGTCCGCGCCAACCAGCGATCCACGCACATTAACACTCTCATACACCCACTAGGGACAATTTTTACATTTTGCAAACCAATTAACCTACAAACCTGTACATCTTTGGAGTGTGGGAGGAAACCAAAGATCTCAGAGAAAACCCACGCAGATCACGGGGAGAACGTACAAACCAGGTACAGACAGCGCCTGTAGTCAGGATCGAACCCCGGTCTCCGGCGATGCATTCGCTGTAAGGTAGCAACTCTACCGCTGCACCACCGTGACTGCCCGTGATACTAGATTTACAAGATAAGGGGAAGGGTTGCATCAAAATTGATAGCTGTAGTAGAACCTGCAAACAGAAAAGGAAATATAAAATCTAAAGTTAAAGTTCAGGAGTGTATGCTTTAAGTTCCCTAAGAATGCGCATGATGTTTTGTACTAAAGAGTCGTACAATACGGAAATGGACCCTTTGCCCCAACTCATTCATGCGCACCAAGATGCCCCATCTAAGTTAGTCTCATTTACCTGTGTTTGGACTATATCTGGGGCCTATACTTGTCGGCACTGGGCCTGTACTCACTGAAGTTTAGAAGAATGAAGGGGGGACCTCATTGAAACGTACAGAATAATGAAAGGCTTGGATAGAGTGGATGTGGAGAGGATGTTTCCACTAGTGTGACAGTCTAGGCCTAGAGGTCGCAACACCAGAATTAAAGGACGTTCCTTTAGGAAGGAGATGAGGGGACATTTCTTTAGTCAGAGGGTGGTGAATCTGTGGAATTCTTTGCCACAGAAGGTTGTGGAGGCCAAGTTAGTGGATATATTTAAGGCGGAGATAGATAGATTCTCGATTAGTACAGGGGAGAGAGTACAGAGGAGATTTACTAGAATGTTGCCTGGGTTCCAACAACTAAGTTACAGAGAAAGGTTGAACAAGTTAGGTCTTTATTCTTTGGAGCGCAAAAGGTTAAGGGGGACTTGAATGAGGTCTTTAAAATGATGAAAGGGATAGACAGAGTTGACGTGGATAAGCTTTTCCCATTGAGGGTAGGGAAGATTGAAACGAGGGCATGACATGAGAATTAAGGGACAGACGTTTAGGGGTAACATGAGGGGGAACTTCTTTACTCAGAGAGTGGTGGCTGTGTGGAATGATCTTCCAGCAGAAGTGGTGGAGGCAGGATCGATTTTAACATTTAAAAGCAAAGTGGATAGGTATATGGATGGGAAGGGAATGGAGGGGTATGGTCTGAGTGCAGGTAGATGGGATTAGGGGAAAATAAATGTTCGGCACGGACTGGAAGGGCCGAGAAAGCCTGTTTCCGTGCTGTAATTGTTATATGGTTATCGTTATATGGTTATAGATGTCAGTTATGTAGAAATGTTACAAAATTTTGAGATTTTAAAAATTAAGTGCAATTTATCCCATCAGATAAAGCATAAAAAGAAGTTTAATTTGACATCTAATTCACTTTCATATCTTCAGTATTAAGAAACTTTCTTTTTTTTTGTTGAATATATTTTTATTAGAGGCCATACATATAACAAATAATATAGCATTTTTTTCCAAATATACTTGATACATCTTTCCAAAATTATATAAATGTTAACAAAATATATATATTGGCCTCACTTTTTTTTATAGAGTGAAAAAAGTATAAAGAAAGAATAGTGAATAATTATAAGAGTATGATTATAGTTGATTAATATAAAGAAGAGAGAGAAGAAAAAAAATAAAATAAAATAAACAAAAACAAAAAACAAAAAAAAAAAATACTTGTGGAAAAGAAACCGGTATACAACTTATCAATGAGTGGAACAATTTCTAATTATAATATATTTGATTTGATTCTTTATTTGTCATTCAGACCTTTCGGTCTGAACGAAACTCTGTTTCCCTGCAGTCATACATATAATTACAAATAAATAAACAAAAATGACAGAATACACAATAAACACAAATTTAACATCCACCACAGTGAGTTCACCAAACACCTCCTCACTGTGGTGGAAGGCACAACTTAAAGTCTGTGTCTCTTCCCTCTTTGTTTCCCTCTGCGCCGAGGTGATCCAGGCCTCCGATGCCGCGACCGCACTGTGCGATGGTAAGTCAGTCCCGCGGTTCAACCGAGCTCCACGAGTGGGCCGGTTCAACTCCGCGGCCTGGGGGGTCCACCGGGCCCGTGGTCGGGCCGCTGCAACCGCTCCGGGACCGAGTCGGGTTTCCGCTGCCGCTGCCGCCGCCATTGCCGGAACCGCTCCGGTAGTCGGGTCGCCGCCCCGGGACCGAGTCGGGCTTCCGCTGCTGTTGCTGCCGCCGCGGCTGGAACCGCTCCGGTAGTCGGGTCGCCGCCCCGGGACCGAGTCGGGTTTCCGCTGCTGCTGCTGCCGCCGCCGCTGCTGGAGCCGCTCCGGTAGTCGGGTCGCCGCTGCTGGAACCGCTCCTGGAGTCGGGTTTTCACTGCTGCCGCCGTTGCCGGAACCGCTCCGGTAGTCGGGCCGTCGCCGCTACTGCCGCCGCCGCTACTGGAACCGCCCCGGGCCCGAGGCCGCCAGCTCCGCCATTAGGCCTCGGCGCAGACAGAGACGGGGAATACGACAGAAAGTCGCACCCCCCCCCCCCCAGAAGGAAGAGACCCGGACATTTTACTCCCCCCCACCCCACCCACATACACACACAATCCAACAAAACGAACTAACCCAAACAAAAACAGGACATAAAAATAAAATAATAGACAAGTCTCAATCTCAATATATAGAGACAAGTATATAAATCTGATCTTAAACATTTTTGTTTGATCTTTCCACCGGGTACTCATTGAGTTTCGATGCTGAGCCCAGCTACCCCTTCATATAATCAGTGAATGGAGACCATATTTGTTCAAAAATCTCAGGTTTATCCATTAGAATAAATCTAATTCTCTCCAATTGTAATGTCTCCAACATTTCCACTGTCCACATTTTAATTGTCAGGGATAATGGTCCCTTCCAAAATTGTAATATTAATTTTTTTCCAATTATTAAGAAACTTTCTAATTCACTTTCATATCTTCAGTATTATGACCATTTTCATACTCGGAAATTAGCATCTTGTTCCCCATTGCCTTTCAATTGACTTAACTCAAAAGCTGTGATCTAGAACACTTAAAAGCCCATAACTTTCTTAAAAAAGAAGAGAACTCAATGAAATTTTCAGTTATTATAGATTGAAGCATTCTGAAACAAATATGAAACAATCTTACTTGGATGACCTGAAATTCAAGCATATAATTAGTTAGTTATCTAATTGTAGCTAATTACAAAATTAAATGAGTAGATCTAAACATCTATCCATTTCTTAAGAAAAGATAAACTTTTTTTTAATTGCCTAACTGTCCAAATAACTTTCAAACAATAATCCACAACATAACATCATTTTTAAATCTCATTTTCATGAATTTATAGGCCAAATGGAAGGAATTTAGTGTTTAATGCCTGTAAATTAATGGCCATTTAAATCAACTAGCGGGTTACACAAAAAGCTGGAGAAACTCAGTGGGTGCAGCAGCATCTAAGGAGCAAAGGAGATAGGCGACGTTTCGGGTCGAGACCCTTCTTCAGACTGGTCAGGGATCAGGGAAACGAGAGATATAGACGGTGATCTGGAGAGATAAAGAACAATGAATGAAAGATATGCAAAAAAGTATCGATGATAAAGGAAACAGGCCATTGTAAGCTGTTTGTAGTGTGAAAATGAGAAGCTAGTGCGACTTGGGTGGGGGGGGGGGGGAGATAGAGAAGGAATGCCAGGGCCCGAGGGCTGAGGGAGAAGTGGGGAGGGGGAGGAGGCAGTCTGGGTTAACAGAATTGAGAAAATTCAATGTTTAAGTCCAGAGGATGTGGACTCCCCAAGCGGAATATGAGGTGCTGTTCCTCCAACTTGCGGTGTTGCTCACTCTGGCCGTGGAGGAGGCCCAGGACCGAGAGGTCGGATACGGAATGGGAGGGGGAGTTGACGTGCTGAGCCACCGGGAGGTCGGGTTGGTTATTGCGGACCGAGCGGAGGTGTTCGGTGAAATCAACTAGTGAGTGGGTTTTAGTGGAATGCGGTGGATTGGAACGTTACGGTTTGCGGTGAAGTCCGTATAAAAAATACAGCCGGTTCATACGTTTTTTTTTGTCCCCTTTTCGCAACATGAAAATGTGATTAAAGCCTTCCTAAAAAACAAGTTTTTATGTAAAAATAAACTGTGTAGTTTCTTTTATCGCCTACCTTAGGTCCGTTCCGCTGTCACTGTTCAGAGCTTTAGAAGATGATTTTTAACTACTCTAGTTAATAAATAATCTAGCGTAGTTTAAAAATACCTTTATGAATGAAATGTCGGAGCGATTTCTCTTTAGCGACGAAATCGCCCGACATGGATCGACTTGGACTGCCTAGAAAAAAATCGGCATTTTAAACCCGCCCCCTCTGAAAGGCGCCAGGTCGCGCACACGGGGAGCGGCAGAACTGCAGTGCTGCTAAAGGTAGGTTTTGTAACATACCTAAGTTATGGGGAGAAGGCAGGGGAATGGGGTTAGGAGGGAGAGATAGATTAGCCATGATTGACTGGTGGAATAGACTTGATGGGCCGAATGGCCTAATTCTGCTCCTATCACATGATCTATATTCGTCTAAACATTTCCTATCCAAGTACCTTTCCAATGTATTTTAAATGTTATTGTACCTGCCACAGCTGCTTACTCTGGTAGTGCATTCTATGTACCCACCACTCTCTGAAAAGCTGTCCCTCAGGTGCCTATTAAATCTTTCCCTTCTCACCATAAACCTATGTCCCCTGATTCTTGATTCCTTTACCCTGGTGAAAAAGATTCACCCTATCTATTAGCTTCATAAGACCATCCTTCTATAGACTTTAGAGATACAGCGCAGAAACAGGCCTTTCGGTCCATCAGGTCCATGCTGTAGTAGCGATCACCATACACTAACACTATCCTACACACCAGGGACAAGTTACAATTTTACCAAAGCCAATTAACTTATAAACCTGTACGTCTTTGTAGTGTGGGAGGAAATCTTAGCACCTGGAGAAAACCAACACAGGGAGAACGTGCAAACACCGTACAGACAGCACCCGTAGTCAGGATTGAACCTGGGTCTCTGGCGCTGCAAGGGAGCAGCTCCTGCGCTGCACTACTGTGTCGCCCCAAACTGAGGACTAAACACCTGGCCTGCTTAACCCCCTCCCTGTAGCTCAGAACTCAACAATCGAGAGATATTTGTTCTTGGAAAACAAAGGAAGGACTTGCTGGTAGCTTGAAAATACTGCACGCTTTGTCCAGAAGAAATCTTACCTTTCTGCAGGGGAATGTGGCTGTGTGCCCCACATGACCTGTAGTTGCATCAACCAAGCATGTCCGAGCTGAATTCCACTTGTTTTTCACTGAATTCCACTTGAATTCCCAACGTGTTTCTAGCTTCAGGTTCCTGGGAGTCAACCTCTCCGACGACCTCTCTTGGACCCACAATACCTCAACTCTGATCAAGAAGGCTCACCAGCGTCTCTTCTTCCTGAGGAGACTGAAGAAGGTCCATCTGTCTCCTCAGATCCTGGTGAACTTCTACCGCTGCACCATCAAGAGCATCCTTACCAACTGCATCACAGTTTGGTATGGCAACTGCTCTGTCTCCGACCGGAAGGCATTGCAGAGGGTGGTGAAAATTGCCCAACGCATCACCGGTTCCTCGCTCCCCTCCATTGAGTCTGTCCAAAGCAAGCGTTGTCTGCGGAGGGCGCTCAGCTTCGCCAAGGACCTCTCTCACCCCAACCATGGACTGCTTACCCTCCTACCATCCGGGAGGCGCTACAGGTCTCTCCGTTGCCGAACCAGCAGGTCCAGGAACAGCTTCTTTCCGGCGGCTGTCACGCTACTCAACAACGTACCTCGGTGACTGCCAATCACCCCCCCCCGGACACTTATTGTTATTTATTCAAATCATTTGCTGTGTCGCTCTTCCAGGGAGATGCTAAATGCATTTCGTTGTCTCTGTACTGTACACTGACAATGACAATTAAAATTGAATCTGAATCTGAATCTGAACTTGTCTTGGTGGGTAAATCAGTGCTGGAGTGTGAATATTTATATTGGACAAAGGACATTTATTGGTGCAGTGAAATGTGAGTTGCCATTGCAGCGCACCAATAAAACAGTGTAGAATTTAACATTAAACATAAAAACATCCCCCCCCACAGAGGGATCAATGTTTCCCACTGTGAGGGAAGGCAGCAAAGTTCCGTCCACTTCCTCTACGTTCACCCGTGGCCGGGGCCTATTTGAGGCCTCCGCAGTCGCCGCTACGGCAGCCCGATGTTTCAGGCCCTCTCATCGGGATGATGGAATTCCAGTGTCGTAAGAACACTGTCAGTGGCTTGGAGTTCTGAAACGGCCGCTTGCTCCAACACTGCCGATCTCGGCGATAGATCCCAGGCTCCGCGGTCTTTATAGTCGGTGCCGCTGTGGCTGGAACCTCCGCAGACCACAGCTCCACGCTGTTAAAGTCGGCAGTCCCAGCACTCTGGAGCTCCACATGGTGACCTGGGTAAGGCATCGCCCCGCTCCGCGATGTTACCTCGGTGCTGCTCTGCCGCTGAAGCTGCAGCTCGAAGCTCTGGGCGGTCTCCGGCAGGAAAGGCTGCACCAATCCAGGTGTTAGGATGCGGGCAGGGGGGGCGAAGATTCGGCTTGGAGGAAGGACGCATCCTCACCCAGGTCGGGACTGGAAAAAATTGTTTCCCCTTTTCCCCCTCTCCCCCCCCCACCCCCACATAAAAAGACTAAAAGGCCTCCAAAACAAAAATTTTAACACACTAAAAAAAAGGTGAAAAACAAACAGCTGCAGGCGAGGCTGCCACACTCTATGGCACCACCACTCGAACTCTGCGACTGCACCACTATAGTCTCCAAGCAACTCCTGTTTCCTCCCACATCTGAAACATTCTGGTAGGTTAAGTGACCGCTCTCAATGGCAAAAGATTTAAAGGAGAAGTGTTCATCATGTGAGTACATAAGTTGCAAGGCCACAAACAGTTGGAGAGAGGAATCAAGCTAATGGGATTCCTATGTTTGATGTTTGTTAGTCTGATGAATGGTCTCGACCCAAAACGTCACCTATTTCTTTTATCCAGAGATGCTGCCTGACCCGCAGTTACTACAGTATTTTGTGTCTCTCTTCGGTGTCAACTAGCATCTGCAGTTCCTTCGTACACAATGGGATTGTTATTGCTGGGAATCTGGCAACTGAGCTCTAGCATCATAAAAGTAACTATCAGCCCACTTGCGATTCTTGAGCCTGAGCGACAACTCATCCTTTCACCTCTATCAGAAGAAGGTCGACAGTGGCAGCCTATGAAGCCAAATGCAATGGTGAAAAAAAGGAGAGGTTTCTGCTCTATGATGCCTTTGTGACTGGAAAATCAATAGGGAACCTTTCAGCTTTGAGGTCATCTTTGACAACGTTGTCCAGACTGCAGTCATCACAGAGCCAACTGTCTACATTCAAAGCGAAGATCTTAGAGCTCTAAGGTCTTTGATTCAAAACACTCATCACTGATCTATAAATACATCTCCTGCAAGGTGCTGTTCTGCACAGTCGCAGAGACAGGGGAGGGCTGGAAGGGACAAAAGGAAATATCCATCATAGGATTAAGGCAAAGATTATCTAGGTGACAGAACATTTTAAGAGCTATATAGTTTTAACAGATGAGTGAGCACAATTGGAGAAAGAATAAAAATCAAAATAACATGCATGAAAAGTGGGAGAAAGAACGTCACAGCTGTTGGAAATCTGGAACATGAGAATACTTGGAAATACACAAGAGATCTGGCACTGGTTGAAAAACTAGATTCAGGCGAATGACACTTGCATCAGAACTGGCAGGTTCTAATACAAACAAGAAAAGCTGGTTATTTGACATTCGATATTGAGTCTCAAGGGTTGTGAAACAATGAAATGCTGTTCTTCAAGCTTCTGGTAGGATTCTTTGGATCAGTGTATGAGGCAAAGATACAGATCAGAGTAGTATGTGTGGGAAAGAACTGCAAAAGCTGGTTTAAATCGAAGGTAGACACAAGATGCTGGAGTAACTCAGAGGGAAGAAGGGGCTCGACCCGAAACGTCACCCATTCCTTCTCCCCGGTCAGTAGTATGGAGGGTTAATGAGACAGATGACTGAAATTTTATACTCCGTGGGCCAGGCAGTATCTCTGGAGAGAAGGAATGTCTGAAGAAGGGTCTCGACCCAAAACGTCACTCATTCCTTCTCTCCATAGATTCTGCCTGTCCTGCTGAGTTACTCCAGCTTTTTGTGTCTATCTTCAGTTTAAACCAGCATCTGTAGTTCCTTCTTATGCAAGTGATAGATGGATACAGGTGGGGGTGGCGCTGTGGCAAGTATTGTCAAGGGGGGGGGGGGGGGGGCAGAGGAGAGATGACATCTTGACAATTAGAGGTGAGTGTATGGAAGAATGGAAAGGAACAGGATGGCTAGAGATGGGAGAAAGGCGTGGGGGATGGGAAAGAGTTGAAGAGTTAATTGAAAACTGGAGAATTCAATATTCATACTTTTGGGGAGTAACCTACCCAAATGGAATGTGAGGAGCTGTTTCTCCAGTTTGCACTGGCGAAGAAGGAAGCTGAAGATAGAAAGGTCTGTTTGGGGATGAGAAGGGGAGTTAAAATGGTTAGCAACTGGGAGCTCCAGCAGGTCATGATGAACAGAGCGTAACAGTTTGGTGAAACTTTCACCTAGTCTAGGCTTCGTCTCACTGATGTAAAGGAGGCCACATTGGAAGCACCAAATGCAGGAGATGAGGTTGGAGCATGTGAACGTCTGCCTCACCTGGAAGGGCTGCTGGGATGCCACGATGGAAGTGAGGATATAGTCCATGGGAACCTCCTTGGTCCTCGCCGCTGATGTGGATGCAGCCCTGGTAGAATGGGATTTAAAGATATTAGTATTAATACCCGCTGCATCCAATACCACCCTGAGCCACCTGGAGATCGTCTCCACTGTCACCCTGTGATGGGGTTTCTTATAGCTGATCAGCAGTCCTTTCTCCATTTTCCTGATGGTATGCGTCACTGTAATATAGTGACGTATGTAGGTGGCTATGCAGAGCCTCACATCAACGGGGTATGCTGGGAATATTAATTTCAGCCCTGTAGTCCCAGGTCTGTGCTGCTTGAGTAACTCATCTATGAAGAAAGTTACTCTCTCAGGGGTTGAGACCATATGATCCAATTTGATCTTTTGTAAGGTCTGGACCCATTGAGCCGAGGTTAGCGCCATTAACATCACCATCTTCAGGGTGAGTATATCCAGCGGTAGTCCAATCATTGGCGACCAACTCCTGAGTAGGGTCAATACTACCCCTATGTCCCAGGTTATATTGTATTGTGGTCGAGGAGGGTTTGAATTGAAAATACCCCTCATCAATTTGGACACAAGCTGGTGAGATCCTACTCCTATACAAAGGTAGGATGACAGTGCGCTCCTGGCACTGTTGATGGCGCTGTCGCTGAGGCCCTCATCATGATGTAGCCCTGCGAGGAATTCCACACATGGGGAATCGTGGCAGAGTCATACGTGATGTTAATCCGTCTGCAGTAGGCCTCACATTTCCTGATTTGGGTGAGGTACTGTTGTCTAGTGGATTCTCTGCACGATGCTGCAATGGTGTCCATGGTCCTTGGTGTTAGTCCGTATTGCAGGAGTGGCCTCTTCAGAACTTGCAAGCCAACAGGTTCAGATGACCATGGCACGGATGGTATTCCCCTGCAGTGGGGTTAGTCACCAAATCCGGGCACTTGTTAATAAGTGCCCATGGTTCCATAATCATCTCAAGGACTACCGGATACCGTGGTTGTGTAGGCCAGTTGGGTATTATTAAGATGCCTGTTGCAGAATCTGATTTTTATTTTACATGAATCTCCATTCTCTCCTTCCCTCCCTCCCTTCTCCCCTTCCCTCCCTCCCTTCTCCCCTTCCCTCCATCCCTTCTCTCCTTCCTCTCTCTATTTTCCCTTCTCTCCTTCCCTCCCTCCCTTCTCCCCTTCCCTCCCTCCCTTCTCTCCTTCCTCTCTCTCTTTTCCCTTCTCTCCTTTCCTCCCACCCTTCTTTCTCTACTCCCCACACTCCCTTCTCTCCTTCCTCCCTTCTCCCGCTCCTTCCCTCACACACACACACACACACGTACACACACGCACACACACACGTACACACACACACACACACACACACACACACACACACACACACACACACACACACACACACACACACACACACACACACACACACACACACACACACACACACACACACACACACACACACACACATTAGGATGGGGTAGAAGCCCAAAGGGTAGGATGGGCTTGAAGTCCAACGTGACTTCAGAGAGTTGGGAAGAAGACTGAAATGCTGGGCTTCTAGGGTGGTTATCTCTGGATTGCTTTCAGTACCTCATGCTAGTGAGGACAGGAACAGGGAGATAGGGGATCTGAACGTGTGGCTGAGGGGCTGGAGCAGGGAGCAAGGATTTAGATTTATAGACCACTGGGATCTCTTCTGGGGTAGGGGTGACCTGTACAAAAGGGACGGGATACACCTTAACTGGAGGAGGGCTGACATTCTGACAGGCACGTTTGCTAGGGCTACACATGTGGGTTTAAACTAAATAGTAGGGGGGAGGGATTGACAAATTGGGAGTATAAAGATGGAGTTGAAGGGGAAGAGACTACAGGAAAAATTACAAAAGATTCCCGAATTAATGGGAAGGAAAGCTTGAGAATGGACAACAGAGTAAGGCCAGGGCCAATTGTGAGCGGTGTGAGGGGGGAAGTGAATATGGAGGTCAAAGTCCTGTATATGAATGCGCGAAGTATAAGGAATAAAGTGGACGAGCTTGAGGCTCAGTTTGAAACTGGCAAGTATGATGTTGTGGGAATTACTGAGACATGACTGCAAGAGGGCCAGGGCTGGGAACTGAATATTCAAGGCTATACCTCCTGTCGAAAAGACAGACAGGTGGGCAGAGGGGGTGGGGTTGCTTTGTTGTTGAGGAATGAAATTCAGTCCCTTGCAAGGGGTGACATTGAAACAGGAGATGTGGAGTCAGTATGGATAGAACTAAGGAATTGTAAGGGTAAAAATCCCTAATGGGATTTATCTACAGGCCCCCAAACAGTAGCCTGGACATGGGGCGCAAGTTGAATCAGGAGTTAAAATTGGCATGTAGTAAAAGTAATGCTATGGTTGTTATGGGAGATTTCAACATGCAGGTAGACTGGGAAAATCAGGTTGGTACTGGACCCCAAGAAAGGGACGTTGTAGAGTGCTTTCATGATGGATTCTTTGAACAGCTTGTATTGGAGCCTACCAGGGAGAAGGCAATTCTGGATTTAGTGTTATGGAATGAAGCGGATTTGATAAAGGACCTCGAGGTTAATGAGCCATTAGGAGGCAGTGACCATAACATGGCCAGGTTTGATCTACAATTGTAGAGCGAGAAGAGTAGATCGGAGATGTCAGTGTTGCAGTTGAGTAAAGGGGACTATGGGGCCATGAGGGAGGAGCTGGCCACAGTTGACTGGAAAGATACACTAGCAGGGATGACAGTGGAACAACAATGGCAGGTGTTTCTAGGAATAATACAGAAGGTGCAGGATCAGTTCATTCCTAAGAGGAAGAAAGATTCCAAGGGGAGAAAGGGACGACCATGCCTGACAAGGGACGTCAGAGACAGTATAAAAAAGCAAAGAAGTACAATATAGCAAAGATGAGCGGGAAGCAAGAGGATTGGGTAATGTTTAAAGAACAGCAGAAGATAACTTAAAAGACAATACGGGGAGAAAAGATGAGGTACGAAGGTAAGCTAGCCAAGAATATAAAGCAGGAAAGTAAAAGCTACTTTAGGTATGTGAAGAGGAAAAAATTGGTTAAGACCAAAGTTGGACCCTTGAAGACCAAAAAAGGTGAATTTATTATGGGGAACAAGGAAATAGCAGATGGGTTGAAAAGGTACTTTGGATCTGTCTTCACTGAGGAGGACACAAACAATCTTCCTGATATAGTAGTGGCCAGAAGATCTGGGGTGACAGAGGAACTGAAGGAAATCCACATTAGGCAGGAAATGGTGTTTGATAGACTGATGGGACTGAAGGCTGATAAATCCCCAGGGCCTGATGGTCTGCATCCCAGGGTACATAAGGAAGTGGCTCTGGAAATCATGGATGTATTGGGGATAATTTTCCAATGTTCTATAGACTCAGGATCAGTTCCTGTGGATTGGAGGGTAGCTAATGTTATCCCACTTTTTAAGAAAGGTGGGAGAGAGAAAATGGGGAATTATAGACCAGTGAGCCTGACATCGGTGGTGGGGAAGAGTCAATTATAAAAGATGAGATAGCCGCACATTTGGATAACAGTAATAGGATCGGTCTGAGTCAGCATGGATTTATGAAGGGGAAATCATGCTTGACTAATCTTCTGGAATTTTTTGAAGATGTAACTAGGAAAATGGACAAGGGAGAGCCAGTGGATGTAGTGTACCTGGACTTTCAGAAAGCATTTGATAAGGTCCCACATAGGAGATTAGTGGGCAAAATTAGGGCACATGGTATTGGGGGTAGAGTGCTGACATGGATAGAGAAGTGGTTGGCAGACAGGAAACAAAGAGTAGGGATTAACGTGTCCCTTTCAGAATAGCAGGCAGTGACTAGCAAGGCTCCACAGCTATTTACAATATACATCAATGATTTGGATGAAGGGATTCAAAGTAACATTCGCAAATTTGCAGATGACACAAAGCTGGGTGGCAGTGTGAACTGTGAGGAGGATGCTATGAGAATGCAGGGTGACTTGGACAGGTTGGGGGAGTGGGCAGATACATGGCAGATTAAGTTTAATGCAGATAAATGTGAGGTTATCCACTTTGGTAGCAAAAACAGGAAGGCAGATTACTATCTAAATGGCATCAAGTTGGGAAAAGGGGAAGTACAATGGGATATGGGGGTCCTTGTACATCAGTCTATGAAAGTAAGCATGAAAGTCAGGCAGTGAAGTAAGCGAATGGCATGTTAGCCTTTATAACAAGAGGAATCGAATATAGGAGCAAAGAGGTCCTTCTTCAGTTGTACAGAGCCCTAGTGAAACCACACCTGGAGTATTGTGTGCTGTTTTGGTCCCCTCATGTCCTCGAAAGGACATTTGTGCTATTGAAGGAGTGCAGCGTAGGTTTACAAGGTTAATTCCCGTGATGGCGGGACTGTCATATGCTGAGAGAATGGAGCAGCTGGGCTTGTACAGAACCTTGTACAGTTCTAAGTTTAGAAAGATGAGAGGATATCTCATTGAAACATAAGATTGTTAAGGGCTTGAGCACACTAGAGGCAGGAAACATGTTCCCGATGATGGGGGAGTCCTGAACCAGGGACCACAGTTTAAGAATAAGGAGTAGGCCATTTAGAACGGAGACGAAGAAACACTTTTTCACACAGAGTTGTGAGTCTGTGGAAGTCTGGGGTGGCTTGCTGTGGACATCGCACATGCTGATATCGATTCAACATGCCGTCATGTGCTCTGTTAATGGAATTCCTTCACAATTGATACAGTTGAAGCCATTTGAGTTCCTGTGAATTTTAGTTATTTATATGAACTAGCTATCTACAAACTCTGAAACAATTAGCTTCCTGAAGCTTTAATAAGTTTTTAACGGTGCATTAACTCATTGCTAACTGCTTAGTAAGCTATCTGATTTATAAACACTAATATTTTCTGTGTACATTGTAAATCATTCACATGAATATTACAAAATACAGTCTTTTAATTTTTTTGTTTTAAACAATACTCATTTCAAATGGTTTTTCACATGTTTCAATCTTTCTTTGCTATTCTAACCAAAACCTGAAACATTAATAAAAAATGATTCCTGGTTTGTCAATGTCATTGGCCGCTTGGTCAGAAATCAGAATAAGAACACAAAACAGCACAGGAATGAGTCCTCCATCCCATTATGTCTGTGTGTTCATTTTTACATCAGATGTGCCTGCACATGATCTGTAACACTCATTTCCCTGTCGGTTCACGTGCTTGATGAAATCACAGGTACAGGACACTGGGAATCCTAATGAACAGATGACAGATTACAGCGGATGCAGGAGATAGGGAAGATCTTGCCTCAAGAAAAGGTTTATGTTCAAAGAGATCTTTATTTTGAGCACCGAGCCAGGCATGCCACTTTGACAATAGCCAAAAATTCTGTACAATGGTAACCAAACCTTGCAAGCCAAATATCACAAGCAGTCATGACTGTAATAGCAAATTTGGGCAGCTGAACTGGGGTAATTTTAAGGAACTGCAGATGCAGTTTTACACAAAATGAAACAAAGTGCTGGAGTAACTCAGGGGGTCAGGCAGCATCTCTGGAGAGCATGGTAGGTAACCTTTTTGGTCGAGATCCTTCTTCAGATTGATTGTAGTCTGCAGAAGGGTCCCGACCAGAAATGTCACCTTTCTATCGTCTCCAGAAATGCTGCCTGACCCGCTTAGTTACTCTAGCACTTTGTGTCCTTTTTATAAAACAGCATCTGTAGTTCCTTGTTTCTACATTTTGACTGCTCCACTGCAAAATCTCCTCGTTATGCTTACTTTGAAGAAGTTCTCCTTCTCTCTCTGACCACTGCAATTAGACTGAAGATGGGTCCCAACCCAAAACATCACCATCTCCAGAGCTGCTGACTGACCTGCTGAGTTACTCCGGCAATTTGTGTCTATTTAGGATCATTTTAATATTCATTAGTTTGATTAATTCATAAGAACATTTTCATGAAACAAAAAGAGGTAAATATCAGGTTTTGTGGCTGGGTGACAAATCTCGCTGCATCTTATCTCTTATGTTCTCAGTCCCTTTGTAGGTTTTCTGCACCGAGATATGAACTGTTAAAGATGGAGTTAAATCTACCTAATCATATTTCACGTAGGACAGGCAAATATCTCAGTTGCTGGTCTCTGTTTGACAAATGCAAAGCTTTATGTATTTTCTCAGTACATTCTATTTTTGAAATGTTATGTTCATGGTGTATATACTAGCACCAACTGCAATTCTGTGTCACTTCATCTCTTGATTGATTGATTGAAAGGTACGGCATGGAAACGGGCCCTTCTGCCCACTGAGTCCACACTGATCACCCATTCTTACTATGTTATCGCACTTTCGCATCCACTCCTTGCAAACCAGGGGCAATTTGCAGAGGCTAATTAACCCACAAACCTGCGAGTCTTTAGGATGCGGTAGGAAACTGGAGCACCCGTAGAAAACCCACTCGTGTGAAATCACAAACTCCACATGGAAAGCTCCAAAGGTGTGGATTGAACCTGGGTGTCTGACACCGTGAGACAGCTGCTCTATCAGACGCGCCACTGTGTCACCCTTTTCATAAAAACCTTCTGAATCTTTCCCCGCAGAGATTTACTCCAATTCAAAGTCTGTAAGATTGAGATTCTGAAACAAAAATACTTCATGAAGTCATTGTGAGAGTAAGAAATCTACTTTGTTTAAACTGAGCCCTATTTTGGGAAGTGATTACAAATGTTATGGTGTTGAGAGGGGAATTTATTTACTTGCGTGAGGATTTAACTACAATCGAAATATTAAGTGTAGGCACACAGTTTGGAATTTTTCATTGTGTAAACCTTTATATTTCCAAATAAGTTCTGTAATTTAACATTTAAAAATTTTAGGAACATGGCACACATTTGCCAATTTTGTTGAGAATATTTTTGGTTAGTGAAGGATAACAAAAACAGTGACCCACAGAGTCTGGGTATGTTGCTATTGCTCTTGAAAAGTTGGAAGCGCTAGGAGTCAGCATTCCATCCATGTTTATTGAGTGAAGTCACGTTTCCTCAGTTGTTAAACTGATACATAATGTACCAGCACAACATGTATGCTCTTGAACGCTCTTACTGCTTGGGAACTGTTGACTGATTCCAGCTTCTTGAAGTCATTTTGAAATGGCACAGGTACAACTCCAAGCTGATTAGAGTCATATGTAATACTATATTTTTCACTCAAGAATGCTGGAATTTTAACGCGATGATTCACATTTCTCTTTAGAAGGAAACAACTTCTTGAAATGTTGGATAATAGCTTATGACGCATATTATAAAATGTGTGAGCTTCACATCAGTTTGGAATCATAATGTTCTCATCTGGCATATCCAAGTTAACAACATATTGCATTTTTTTGGTAAAGAAGTAGGATGTTTCAAACTAGATGTTTTGCTTCATTCCATTTTATTCCTATAGATTTAACCTCTGATTGGATTTCCATCTAATGATCTATGCCGAATGTACCACAATAAAGATACGTTGGAGGGGAAATTTTCCCCAGAACATAGAATTTTCTAAAACTTTTCCACTGCTAACCATTTAGTTTCAGGAGGACTTGGTTGTGTAACCAGCACCTATCAGTGAGGCTGTTCTTCAATCTTTTGTGAACAATTGGGAATTTTCCACATGACCTTGTGAGGAAAGAATAAACCTGAAATATCAAACCATATTTTCCAGTTTTGTTAATGGTGTAATTGCAAATTAATAATTCTCAAAACCTTCCTTCACATAATCTAACCAGAGACATAGACATAAGGAACTGCAGATGCTGGAATCTTATGTAGAACGTAGTGCTGGAGGAACTCAGGGGTTCAGGCAACATCTCTGAAGGCAATGTTTCGGTTTGATCTGTAGAAGGGTCCTAACCCAAAACATTGCCTATCCATGTTCTACAGAGAATCTGCCTGACCCGCTGAGTTACTCCAGCTCTTTGTGTTCTAGCCTAAACAAAGTTTAATTTATACAAGTATACATCTGTAATTATATAACCAACTATTGAACAAATCAAATGTCCATTGTTCTTGCAGTCTTTTGTGAGTGATTATAGAAATTCAACCAGTAGAAAGCCCCTGAAGCTTTCTGTCCTGTGGAGAAGTGTTTTCAACCCTGCCATCCAGATCTCGCTCTCCTCCTGAGTACCCTGTGTAACAAAACCAGTTTAACGGGATACTGAGAAAGAACTGAGCACTTTGGATACGATAAAGGTCATGGGAACAGGCAAGCTCTCAGCTCTTTCAATTTAGCCTTTGTCCAAGCTGTTCCAATTTTGATATAGACATGACACCTACAGACAAAAGTGAAAGGTTATATAAGCATAACCTGTCTACAAAGGTCAGGAAAAATTGGACAAATTAACACCTATTGTATCGATAGTAAAAGCATAGGAGGGGTTGTAACATGAGGCATCTGCACCTTTAGACCTTTACTTTAGAGATTCACTGTGGAAATAGGGCCATTGGACCACCAAGTCCGCAACAACCAGCAACCATCCTGTACGCTAGCTCTATCCTACACATTAGTGACAATTTACAATTTATGGAAGCCAATGAACCTATAGGCCTGTAGGTTTTTGGAGTGTGGGAGGAAACTGGAGCACCCAGAGAAAACCCATATGATCACAGGGAGAACATACAAACTCCATACAAGTAGCACCCCTAGTCAGGATCGAACCCGGGCCTCTGGCGCTGTAAGACAACAACTCTACTGCTGTGCCACTGTGCCGTCTGCTCATCTTTAACCTCCGATACTCAGATTTAATCCCTTCATTGAGGCTCAGTTTGTATTCTGCTTGGACCGTTTGTCTCCACAATCTCATTATGGCAATGCACTAACTATGGAGATAAGAATTGACTTCCAGGTGAGGATGACTGTGTTTGATGTCAGAGAGCATTTGATCAAATGTGACATCGAGGAGCCCTGGTATAATGGAACTCAATAAAAATGTGATGAAAATCTATCCAATGACTGGAATAACACTTTACCTAAAGGAAAATGGTTGTGGTCATTGGAACTCCAATATCTGAGTTGGCAGCAACACCTCTTTGATAATCACGAAAACAGGAGCATCTCAAGGCTGTGTGCTCAGTCTCCTGCTCTACTATCCATAGTCATGACTATGTAGCCACAGTTCCAACGCCATCTTTAAGTCCCCCTGAAAATGTGATGCCTAGGCCAGGTCAGGAGTGGGGTGGTAAGTAACATCCGTGCTGTATAACATGCAGGCGACTATCTTCCCCTAGGACTAGTCCATTTACTGCCCTTGATATTGACTTGCATTGCCATTACAGAAGCACTCCCTCACTATTAACGGCAAGGTGGAGCAGCGGTAGAGTTACTGCCTTACAACACCAGAGATCTGGGTTCGATCCTGACTACGGGTGCTGTCTGTACGGAGTTTGTACGTTCTCCCCGTGACCTGTGTTGGATTTTTACGAGATCTTCGGTTTCCGCCCACTCTCCACAGACGTACAGGTTTGTACGTTAATTGGCTTGGCATAAATGTTTTAAATAATTGCCCCTAGTGTGTGTAGGATGGTGTAAGTGTGTGGGGATCGCTGATCGGCGTGGACTCGGTTTGCTTAAAGGCCTGTTCCTGCATTGTATCTCGAAACTAAACTAAACTATTAACGTCTTTGGGGGCATCATGGACCAGACACCAAAATGCCCATGTAAATGCCATGCCCATAAAAGCAAGTTCGGGCATCATATTATGTCATGAGTGATTCTCATTTGAATGCCTTTTAATCAGTTACAGGATATGAGTATTACTGGCTAGTCACATGTTTATTACTCATCCTTGTCCTTGAGTTAAGGTGCTTGCTCAGTATCCACAAAATTGTTGTGTGACTGGAGGCGGGTGTTGGTCAGACTGAATAAAGATGACATGTTTCTGTTATTCAGGAGCATTTGTGACCGGAGGGGGGTTTCCACTGTCTGACACATTTATGACACAAGCTTGTACTTAATTAATTAACAATTTAAATGCTCCTTTCCTCTCGTGGGATTTGAAGAAATAACTGTTTAATCAAGTAGAGTTTGTGATAGCTCTACAGTATTTTTATTCCACTACGGATGAGGTTGAAGGGCGATCTGAGAGGTAATCTTTCACACAAACGTAGTTGCAACCTGGAATGAACTGCAAGAAGAGATGCTGGAGGCATAAACGGTATTTCAAAGGCATCTGAACAAGTATTTGAATAGCAAGGCACAGTGGGCTGTGGTAAATGGGATTAGTATAGATGAGCATGGTGGTCAGCAGTGATAGGGTGGGCAGAGGTGCTTGTTTCTGGTCTGTACAACTTTGTGATCCAGAATCTTTTGACCACCACTCACCTCCAGGCACATGCATGGCTAGGAGGAGCTGCAACGGCACTCGATCATTCATCTCCAAAAGGTGTAGCCTTGTACGTTTAGAGGCTACTGAAAATTATTTCTCGTTTGGGGTAAATGGTGAAATCTGTTGATAGTAAGTGGAAAGTGAGGGGAATGAAATGAAATGAGTGCAGGATTTTTGTATACAATTATTTAATGATCACTGCTGACTCTGATGGACCATATGACCTGTTTCAACATTGTGTGACTCCACGACTCTAAGATCAAGACCATCCGGGCAATGGGTGTCTGCTTGACTAGACTTCATGCAGTACAGGTCCACCACCAATTTCCTGGCAACTGATAGTCTGGCACCTCCTTTAATTCAGTCAAAATCACGGGAAAGCACTTGAGATCCCACAAAGATGCCCCCCCCCCTCCCGCCCCCCGCCCCTGCCCAGGCCCTCAGAAAATGTGGCACATAGGCTGAATGAGGCTGATCTTGTCCTCATTGGGACTCCCATGCTGATCAGCAGGCCGAATTTGCCGGCATGAGCCGGAGCTCTGAAACTCCGGCCCGACCGGAGCCAACAGTTCCGTTCCCTTTGCCGACTTCTACAGCCGACTGTTTGGGCCGATATCTCGGCCCCCCAGAGCTGTGATCTTTTGTTGGTCCAGCAAAACGGATAATACAGCAAGGCCCTCAATCCAAGGCTGCCATGAAAATCAGTGGTAGATCTGTACTTTAAATGGTGCACGTGCCTGGAGTGTGTATTAACTACAAGATGCGCTGCAACAACTCACTGATCAAACTATCTCTAGTACCTTAAAAGGCAAAGGCTGTAGCTGCATGGGAACAGACGGATTGAGAAATATCCACTATTTTTCCTTGTCACTGAATTAAATTCACATTCCCCAAACAGCATTGCTGGAATACCTTTACCATTACTCTTAAAGAAGGCAGTCCATCACTACCTTCTCGTGGGCAATAATGGGTGCCCAATAAATGCTGATTTTTATCTATACCCCAAATATAAATGAATTATAAGTAAGAGCATTTCATAAAAATAGTTTTCACTTGTGACTCTAATGATTGAGGGACAGCATTTTTCTTTGGAATAGGTGGTTATATTTTCTGTAAAGATTCAGTAGACATGAGCACCACCAGCATTGAATTTATTTCTGACAATCATTGAGTCACACAACATAGAAAGAGCCTCTTAGGCCGACTTAATCCACACAGATAATCAAGCACTCCTTTAGTATAAAGGGCCTGTCCCACTGTACGAGGTAATTCAAGAGCTCTCCCGAGTTTAAAACAAAATCAAACTGGTGGTAAGTACGTAGAATGTACGTAGGGGTACGTCGGAGCTGGGGACGTCTCTTAGCGGCTGGTAATGCTAACGGCAGGGGCAGGTTCTCGGCAAACGTGGTAAGCTCGTGAAGTTCTTTCAACATGTTATAAAATGTCCACGAGAGCCCCGAGTACCTACAAGCGGCTATTACCGTAATTCTCCGAGTTCAAATCAGGGAGAACTCTTGAATTACCTCGTACAGTGGGACAGGCCCTTGAGCCTACACTAATGCCCTTATATTCTTGCCACATTCCCATCAACTCCTCCCAGATGCTATAATTCCCTTTGCAGCAGTGCGATTTACAGTGGCCAATAATTCAAACACTTGAGATAAACATGACGTCCATTTGTTTATACACAATAAACTGCAGATACTCGTTTTGAAAACAAACCCACACAAGGTGTTGGAGTAACTCAGCTGGCAGTGTTTGTGGGAGAACATGAACAGATGACACTTCGGGTCAGGGCCCTTCTTCAGACTGATTGTAGTACAGGGAGGAAAAAAACTGGAAGAGGGGTTTGGGACAGGACAATGCCTGGCAAGTGTTAGGTGGATACTGGCGGGGGGGGGGGGGGGGTTTCATTGAATTTTCAATCAAATTTCACGTGACTTAACCTCCAGGCAACACCTTTCCCCCTTTGTTCTCCCATCTCTCCCCTGTGCCCCACCATGTCTCCCTTTTCCCTCCCTCCCATCCCTATGTTCCTTCATCTGGCTTCAGATTTCATGCCTCTTCTCTCCTTATCTGACCATTTCTTGTCTTTTCATCGCTGGCCTTTGTCCAACCCTCGGCCGATCTCCCCCCCCCCCCCCCCCCCCCACCACCACCCCACCAACTCCCCTTCACTGATTAATTATTTTCCTACTCCCCTTACTGACTGACTTACACATCTTAACCTCTCTCAGTACCCTGGTGTATGGATTGTCTGAACAGCTTCCCAACATTTACCTGTCCACACCAGGTGTGTTCCAATGCACTAACTGTTTTATATATTAATAGCATTTTATTTTTAATTTCCCATATCAGTTTGACTGTAAATAAGATATGATTTTAATGGACATCATTTGGTTCAAAACAGTATTAACATTGGGTTCCATCTCACTAAAAGCAATCCAAAGAAACTTTTATTGATTTTCTTTTGGAAGTGTAATTATTTGGTATTAGAAAACCGTTTAGTTATGTGAAAAAGACATGTAATGTTTCAAATTATAGACTAATCACAATTTTCTCAAAGTAAGTAATGATGAGCAATAAATGTTTTGCCGACAATGCCTGCATGTTAGAAATTAATTAAAAGAAAATGGCACATTAGATGTGTGATAACGATGCAAGTACAAACTACTGTCCCTTAAGATCATTTTAATTTACTCTTCTCATTTATCGTGTACTCGGCATAATGTACTTCCAAAAGAAGTACATTAGTGTTTGCTGGAAGCATTATTGAGATTGTATTGTGCAGCATTAACATGTGGAAATGGCAAGGTATTCATCGCATGCATGCTACAACTCATACCTTTTTGTCATGAAGGAAGATAAGAGCCATTTTTGATGACGCATGTACGTGTTTTATGGTCTGTAGCACCTTTTTATCAGTTGTGACATTTGATACCAAATGTGAAGTTTAAAGGGAAGAGTTCAGAGAGTCCTTTTGTATTTATTTAACTTAAAATAAAATATTCTTTGTGGATAACCTATCTTCTGCAAGTAGTGCATGTTCTTTAGGTACAGTGTGAATTGCTGTTGAATTTTCTATAATTGTACTCAACTTATATCAACAAATTAGAATAAAGAGGGACAGACAGCATCACTGGAGCGAAGGAATGGGTCATGTTTTGGGTTGAGACCCTTCTTCAGACTGAGTTACTCCAGCTTTTTGGGTCTATCTTCAGTTTAAACCACCAATTGCAGTTCCTTCCTACACAAATTAGAATAAAGTCATCGAGCCTTCCAGCAAAGAAACAGGCCCTTCTGTCCAATGTCCATGTCTACCAAGTTACCTCCTCTGAACTAGTCCCATTTCCCTGCATTTGGCCCACATACCTCGAACATGATCCTTTCCATGTACATGTCCATGGGTCTTTCAAAAGCTGTTATAGCATCTGCCTCAACTACCTCCTCTACCAGCTCGTTCCATATACCCACCGGTGTCTGAGTGAAAATATAGAGGGAATATAACAAGTATCACGGGTACTAACCAATTGCATTAGGAAACGGACACAAATCAAGATCAGAGCTTAGTGCCCGGCATACACTGGCATTGAAAATATAGTATCTTTGCAATCAAAATTATGCAACCTAATCGCAAATGGTTTTGACATACGCTCAGATGTTTTGCCAGAATGGTGGCTGTGTGTTGCCAATCTTCACACAGTGAGCTCCTGATTTTGAATGTGCTTTTGTGTGTCACATAATAGAGATGGGTCCTATAGGTGATTGTGGAGCTTAAAACCATTAAGGCCAATCTGCATGCAAGTAATTAACAACTCAATCATTTAAAACATTACATTTATTTGGATGTAGTTTCTTACGATTTCTTGGACAATTCCAAAGCTGTACAGGTTTGTCGGTTGGTTGGCTTGGTAAAATTGTAAATTGTCCCTAGTGTGTAGGATGGTGTTAGTGCACGGGGATCACTGGTCGGTGCGGACTCGGTGGGCCGAAGGGCTTGTTTCCGCGCCGTATCTCTAAACTAAACTAAAATCCATTCATGCTTCAAAATAGCAAGGTGAACAACATGTTGTATTTATATATCACCTAATCTGGCTGTAGTTCTGTGAGTAGTAGAGTTCCACAAGGATCACTGCTGAGACTTGGATTATACAGTATATCAATGATTTGGTTTTAAATGTAGATGAAGTGATTACTACATTTGCAGAGAATATTAAAATTAGCCGAGTTGCGAACAGTGAGTAAAGTTATCAAAATAGATATAGCTGGATATAGATCAGCTACAAAAAGGGCAGCGAAGTGGCAGATGGAGTTTAATCTGAGCAGATGTGAGGTGTTACACTTTGGGAGGCTGAAAGTAAGGGGAATACAGTTAATGGCAAGATCCATAACAGTATTGATGTACAGAAGGATCTTGGGGTACATATCCATAGCTCCCTGAAAGTGGCAAAAAGGTGTATGGTATGGTTGCTTTTATGGGGTGAGGTATTGAGTATGTTACGGAGTCATGAAGTCAGGACTTTTCTGAGGCTGCATTTGGAGTATTGTCTGTTGTTACAGAAAAGATGTGGAGGCTTTTGACAGGGTGCAGAATGATGCCTGGATTAGACGGTATTAGTTTTAAGGAGAGGTTCGACAAATTTGGATTGTTTTCTCTGGAGTGTCAGAGGTTGAGGGGAGCTCTCTTGGAGGTATATAAAATTACAAGAGGAACAGATAGGGTAGACAATCAAAATCCTTTTTCCGAGGGCAGAAATACCAAAGGCTAGAGGACATAGCTTTAAGATGAGAGGGACAAGTGTATAGTCTGAAGAAGGGTCTCGACCCGAAACGTCGCCTATCACCTTCGCTCCTTAGATGCTGCTGCACCCGCTGAGTTTCTCCAGCTTTTTGTGTAACCCCCAGTGTATAAAGGAAGTGTGCAGACATGTATTTTTACGCAGAGAGTTGTGGATGCATGTGGATGGAGTGTCTTGCCGTGATGATGCTGGAAGAACACACGATAGCGGCAATATAAGAAGCTTTTAGATAGGTATAAGGATATACTGGGAATGGAGTGATATGGATCACAAACAGGCAGAGGAGATTAGTTTAAATAAAGGGGCTGTCCCACTTGGGCGACCTAATCTGCGAGTTTAGAAGAGTGTCTTCGACCTTCAAACTCGCAGCCTGGTCGACACGTAGTCCTAGGAGGTCGCTGGAACTCTCCTTCGTGCTCGAGGGAAGTTCCCGAATACTCGTGGCATCAGCTAGGTCGCGGATATTTTTTCAGCATGTTGAAAAATTTTCCAAGTGTAAAGTTTGGTCGGCATGGTTCTTTTTGACTCGTCGTACAGTGGAGTGGGGTCATTATTTAGCTACAGGCAGTCCAGGGCAGCTGTAGGCAATCTCCTTCGCTGACCGGGCATTTTGATTGGCTCATTGGAGTTTTCAGGAGCAGGGAAAACCGACCGGTAAGTAAAATGCCCGCTAAACTTTATTATACCTCATGAAAGTGTCTCCACTCCTCCTCTCCCCTCCTCTCCCCTCCCCTCCCCTCCTCTCCCCTCCTCTCCCCTCCTCTCCCCTTCTCTCCCCCCCCACCCCTCCTCTCCCCTCCTCTCCCCTCCTCTCCCCTTCTCTCCCCTTCTCTCCCCCCCCCCCCCCCGCTCTCTACAGGATTTACCGTACACTGTGGCAGCCGTTTTACCTTCATCTTCATCGTGGGTGTGAATTTCAGACAGCGCTCCCCCACTTTCCCTGGCCCCCACGTGTGTGTGTGTGTGTGTGTGTGTGTGTGTGTGTGTGTGTGTGTGTGTGTGTGTGTGTGTGTGTGTGTGTGTGTGTGTGTGTGTGTGTGAGAGTGTGTGTGTGTGTGTGTGTGTGTGTGTGTGTGTGTGTGTGTGTGTGTGTGTGTGTGCGTGTGCGCGCGATCGGACGATCCAGCTCGCGGTTTCAACGTGGACGGTCGATCCAGCTCGAAGCTTTCCAGGCGAAGACATTCTTCTTAACTCACGGATTAGTTTGCACGGGTGACCCTGCCCCTTTAGGATTCTATTTGTTACGGACATTGTGAGCCAAAGGGCACATCCCTGTGCGGTACAGTTCTGTGTTCCATGTTCAGCTCATATCTTCTGTCTCATAGTCAAGAATGCCACATCGTGAACCATCGATGAGATCATATTAGCGCAGATGTTTAGGATTGACAAAATAAATATTTTACATTTTACAATTGATCATTGCTTTGTTCAGCCACTCAATCAAACCCTATATTTAGGTCATGATGGTTAATATTTACTGCAGTTAGGAATGCATGTAGATTGCCTGATATGTAGTGGTGTAGTATGATGTTAGATTGTTTTAACTATTTTCAACTCTGAGGCCAGCACATATCTCAACATCATGGAGCCAGAGAGCAAACTATTGTGTCAGAGAATCTTTTGGGCAAGGAAAATCTTTGACCTCTTACCTCAGTCATCTTGTTCATTCTTAGTACTTTACAGAAATGATTCTACATCCTGTCTAGGTATTGTTTTTAAATGAGACTGCTTATGTTAAGACTTCATGTAAGGGTAAGCAGGAGTATTAACTGGAATGTAATTGTTTTTTTTGGCATTCTATGCATTCTGTGGCATTGAGTAATTTCCCTCCATTATTCCCTTGGGTGGATTAAGTGGAATTCATTTTTCTTAAAACAGTTCACAGAGTGATGAAGATACAAGGAACTGCAGATGTTAGTCTACAACCAAAAAGAACACATAGTGCAATACTATCTATGCAGATCAGGCAGCATCCAAGTCAGCAGAAGGGTCCCGACCCGAAACGCCACCTATCCATGTCTTCCAGAGATGCTGCCTGACCCGCTGAGTTACTACAACATTTGTGTTTTTTATACAAAGAGGAACGATCCAGATTTAAGAATTACTCAGTGGGGTTGCTTTGATAGTGATATTAATTAAGGAGACTGCTTGCTCATTAGTGCTTTCCTTAAAGGAAAATTGATAATGAAAACTGCTGGTCAACTGTGCGAGGAATTCATAATTGAAATGCTGTTGCAAATAGACAAGTGATATATAAAAACAATTTTTTAAACAGAATGTAATGAGTCAAGGCGGACACACATCAAGATACAACATATTTATTAAAGTCCACTTACACCGTTGGTCTGCAGGATTCTACAGCAACTAGCAGCTACTCAGACTGAATTACGTAGGCAAGCGCTTGGTAATATGAATCGCATATTAGGCGGAGCAACTAATAAAGCACTACAATTGGTCAGTAGGAAATAACCAATCTACATCTTTCCTTGTAGAAACAAAATAAAGCATAGATACGTGGGAACATGCTAGCTAAACAATATAGGAGCCTGGACGTTAATAACGCACATGGGGAAGTATAGATAGTTATACAAAATCACCATTTCTAATGGGTGGCCTGCTAACTCGCCAAGCATGTGTGCGGTACCAGTCCACATCTCCTCCTTTTACTGGAGAAGTTACCGGGGAGGGAATCAGAGATGTGACGGGGGACCCACTAGGGGAGGGGAGGTGGGGAAGTCGGCGAGCTAGGCATCGTAAGTCACGGGGAGGCAGTGGGGGATACAGTCTATGATAGTGGAGTAGCGGGTGTGTACAAAACGCGACAGTTGGGTGTGTACACAAAATGCGCAGCGGGTGTGTATACAAAACGCAAAATCTCTGGATATGGAGTCGCAGGACGCGGTTCCTTCACTGGAAGGAGATGTTGACGGTTGCATCTGTAAATGGCTCCATCCACGTTTACCAGGTAGGTGCGCGGTTCTTTGGCAGGGCTGTGGATGTGTCCCAGATGGCCGTAGCCCTTGTTGGTCTGGAGGCGAACCACCTGTCCACTGGTGAGAGTTTGAATTGTAGCTTGAATTGTAGTTGGTGCCCCACCACAGACTGAGAACAAACCTGTGGCTGCAAAAGCTGCTGGGAAACAGGCAGGGGAGCACGGGTTTGAGCTGAATGTCTTTGGCACGGTCCTGTACTTTCTTCAGATTAGCATCATGTTTTGCCAAGACGCGCCCGTAAACGAGAATGTCATCAACAATGATGGCGCATGGATACTCCGCAAACAATTGTTCCATCGTGCATTGGAAAAATTCACTGGCAGAGTTAACACCAAAGGGCATTCTCAGGAATTTGTAGTGGCCGAAGGCGGTGCTGAACGTAGTAAGATTGGACGAGTCTGGGTCCAGCGGAATCTGCCAAAACGAGCTTTTGGCATCCAGAACAGAGACCACTGATGCGTTGCCTATTTGATCAGCAACTTCCTCTACTGTTCACACAGGGTAGTGCAGGCGTTTGATGGCTGCATTGAAATCTCTGGGAAACAGGCAGGGGAGCATGGGTTTGAGCTGAATGTCTATGGTATGGTACAGTACTATCTTCAGATTAGCTTCATGTTCTTCCAAGTCATGCCCGTAGACGAGAATGTCATCAACAATGATGGTGCAGGGATACTCTGCAAACATGATTACCTCAGGGTCAAGTTGTTCATTAGAGGAAGGGAGGATTGAAGGCATGGGTTCGAATCCCACTTCTGACACCATATAATGAGTCAAGGCAGACACACATCAAGATACAACACATGCTTATTAAAGTCTAGTTACAGCATAGGTCTGTAGGACATTACAGTAACTGGCAGCTACTCGGACTGAATTACGTAAGCAAGCACTTGGTAATATAAATCACATATTAGGCGGAGCAACTACTAACAAGCGCTACAATTGGTTAGTAGGAAATAACCAATCTACGCAAGATGAATGCAGTTTTGTTAAATATAAACTAAAACCCAGGAAGTTTCCTGTTCCACTGTTTTCTGCGCTTTGTTATTTGACAATGATGATGAATTAACCTTGCAATCGATTTTAAAGTGTTCAATTTTAAATTGTCTTCTATAATGCAGTATCGAAAGGACGTCCTTCACTTGGTTTGTTTCTTACCAATTCTACACATTCAGGGTGGTTTCTGTTGCAGCAATATACCATTACCTTTAAAGTTCCCCGAGGATCTGTCATCAGCCATCCCCAGTGATAGCCAGTGACACCAGATACATGTTTCACATTAATGCTAATAATATTCTGCTCTACTAATCTACATAGTCACCATTTCTACTGAATGTTCAAATCTCCGCTATTATACCCAGTAATATATTTGAAAGTCTTAAGCTATCATTTTTGTCTGAGATTTAACAATATCTACAACTTCACTACTTATTACATCCTACAAACCAACTTTCACCTCAGACTACAAAATGTGGATTATAACTCTTAGATTCCTATTTGGTTCCTTCAAAAAGTTTTACTTTGTAATCTCTCTCTCACAATGATCCGCTCTATCATAATAATCCCGCCTCAGATTAATTTGCAAATGGGTTCTCCATCCATGCCTCCATCACCACCGGATTCACATGTGGGTTCAGATAAGCCTCTGATCTATCGCTTTGCATAGAAATTGTAAATAAATGTGTCATTTCATTTCTTCAGGGAAGTCAACAGTAGATATGTGGAGCAATTAAAACCTATTTGTGGTATCTCACGTTAAAATAATCTAGTACGTTACAACATGCAAAGTAAATTGGATTTCTGTGAATATTTTACTGTTCAGTGACTCGTGCGCTTATTAAATTAAATTCAAACGTGAGAAGCATGTTTCAAATAATTTGCCTGACGTCCCCATGGAGTCACATTTGGGAGGCAAAACATGCATGTGAGAAAACAGCTGAGCTCAGTATGTGTGGTGTGGTAGAGATAGCATTCTGGTTAATTCTGTCAATGAAGAAATATGATCACATTGTAATCCACGTCTGTGGCAACCTACAATTAATTTAAATTGGGTGGCACGTTGGTGCAGCAGTAAAATTGCTGCCTTAAAGTGACATGGGTTCGATCCTAACCATAGGTGCTTGTCTGTATGGAATTTGTATGTTCTCCTCATGACCTGTGTGGATTTTCTCCGAGACCTTTAGCTTCCTCCCACACTTCATAGACGTACAGGTTTGTAGATTAATTTCCTTGGTATAAATGTAACTTGTCCCTAGTGTGCATAGGATAGTGTTGGTCGGCAAGGATCGCTGGTTGGTGCAGACTCAATGGGCCGAAGGGCCTGTTTTCCACGCTGCATCTCTAAACTAAACTAAAGAATCATAAAACTCCACATCGATTGACTTGGAGAAGGTTTTAAATGTAAGGGTGAATCTCTTGGCTAACTTCATCTAACATGTATGAGTATACCTCGATCATCACGGCTTACATGAAGGAGTATGTTGACAACCTTGGATGAACAGAGAAATTCACTTTGTGCTAAAGTTCAGAGTTTAGAAAGATAAGGGGGGACCTCATGGAAACTTAGATTAGTGAAAGGCCTGAATTGAGTGAATGTGGAGGGGATACTTCCATTAGTGGGAGAATCTTGGACCAGATGCCGTAACTTCAGAATAAAAGAACGTATCTTTAGAAAGGAGAAGAGGAATTTCTTTAGTCAGAGGGTGGTGAATCTGTGGAATTAATTGCCACAGAAGGATGTGGAGGCCAAGTTAATGGAGCAGACAAAGTCAATGGATATTTTTAAGGTGGCGATTGATAGATTCGTCATTAGTGCGGGTACCTGGGGTTATGGGGAGAAGGCAAGAGAATGGGGTTGAGAGGGAAGGATAGATCAGCTATAATTGAATGTTGGAGTAGACTTGATGGGCTGAATGGCCTAATTCTGCTCCTAGAATTTATGACCTGATGAATCCAAGACTTTCAAGATGGGTCACTCACAGTGTGCAAGAAGGTAAGGCTCTCTGGGACACCACGAGTGAATTCTGATAGGTGCAAACTATCACAGTAGCAAGAGAATTTTAAGTGATTCAAGAGCTTTCAAGATGGCCAAATCCAAAACTAACTTAAAAATGTTAAACCTGTTTAAGTTGGGATACATTTTCCATATAATGATGCCTTGTTTTACATGTAATTTATGGTGTAGTTGTCTGAATGCCTGAATTTGTCTGATAGTTTGTTTTAAGTCCATTGGACCATAAGAAGAGAAACACAAGGCAGTAGTCCTTCGAGCTTACTCTGTGCCATGCATATGTAGGATGGCGACACTAACATTTCTTGTCCACTTTCCAGCCCTTTCCCCATTACCATCGATTTGCTTAATGATTAGAAATCTATTTATATCAGCCTTAAATGTATATAAGGATTGTCTCGCCACTGATTGACACAAAATGCTAATGTACCTTAGCGGGACAGGCAGCATCTCTGGAAAGAAGGAATGGGTGACATTTTGGGTCTTGAACCTTCTTCAGACTCGAGAAAGGTCTCGACCTGAAACGTCACCCATTCCTTCTCTTCAAAGATGCTGCCAGTCCCGCTGAGCTACTCCAGAATGTTGTGTCTATCTTTGTTTTAAACCAGCATCTACAGTTCCTTCCTGCACACTTGACTCGCCACAGCCCTCTTTGACAATGAGTACCAATGGCTCAGAGAACTTTGCTGGAGAAATGTTTCCTCATCTTAGTTTTAAATGGGAATCTCTTCACAAGCCCATTCTGTGACATATTAAACATGTCAATGAAGGAATGTAATCACGTTGTGATCTGAACATGGCCAGCTGTGCACCACCCAATAATTAATTGGAACAGAATCTCAAAACTCCACACCCTGTGAATTGGAGGCAGGTGACACATGGCTTACATCTCTTTCTGTTAAATGAAAACTACGAAACATTTGGATACTTGGTCTGATTATACTATCATGGTATCAAACGAATAGCAAACCAGAGGTGCTGAGGTTTTTGGTTTTTGTGGTTTTTGGTTGTGCACAGTTCAAAAACCTGGTGGTTGCTGGGAAGAAACTGTTCTTGAATGTGCATGTCATGATTCCCAGGCTCCAATTCCTTGTACAGGAGCCGGAGATGGTGGTAGTGAGAATGTGACCAGTTGTATGGATCTTTGATGATATGAGCAGTCTTGTGACAGATCCTCCTGTAGATCCCTTGGATGGTGGGGAATTCAGTATGGATGTCCACCTGTGATGGCAATAGAAACATAGAAAATAGGTGCAGGAGTAGGCCATTTTGACCCTTCGAGCCAGCAGCGCCATTCAATATGATCATGGTTGATCATCCTAAATCAGTGGCCCGTTAGTGCTTTCTCCCCATATCCCTTGATTCTGTTAGCCCTCAGAACTATATCTAACTCTCTCTTGAAAACATCCAGTGAATTGGCCTCCACTGTCTTCTGTGGCAGAGAATTCCACAGATTCACAACTCTCTGGGTGAAATTTTATTTTCCTCATTTCAGTCCTAAATGGCCTACCCCTTACTCTTACACTGTGACTCCTGGTTCTGGAGTGCAATGTTTATTGCTTTCTGTAGCCTCTTTTATTTATGGGCATTTGATTTACAGAACCAAGTCATAGATGCCGTATAATGTGGATAAATGTGAGGTTATGCACTTTGGTGGCAAAAACGGGAAAGCAGACGATTATTTAAATGGTGGCCAATTAGGAAAAGGGGAGATGCAGCGAGACCTGGGTATCATGGTACACCAGTCATTGAAAGTAGGCATGCAGGTGCAGCAGGCAGTGAAGAAAGCGTATGGTATGTTAGCTTTCATAGCAAAAGGATTTGAGTATAGGAACAGGGAGGTTCTACTTCAGTTGTATAGGGTCTTGGTGAGGCCACACCTGGAGTATTGCGTACAGTTCTGGTCTCCAAATCTTTAGGAAGGACATTATTGACATAGAGGGAGTGCAGAGAAGATTCACCAGACTGATTCCTGGGATGTCAGGACTGTCTTATGAAGAAAGACTGGATAGACTCGGTTTATACTCTCTAGAATTTAGGAGATTGAGAGGGGATCTTATAGAAACTTACAAAATTCTTAAGGGGTTGGACAGGCTAGATGCAGGAAGATTGTTCCCGATGTTGGGGAAGTCCAGGACAAGGGGTCACAGCTTAAGGATAAGGGGGAAATCCTTTAAGACCGAGATGAGAAATACTTTTTTCACACAGAGAGTGGTGAGTCTCTGGAACTCTCTGCCACAGAGGGTAGTTGAGGCCAGTTCATTGGCTATATTTAAGAGGGAGTTAGATGTGGCCCTTGTGGCAAAGGGGATCAGAGGGTATGGAGAGAAGGCAGGTACGGGATACTGAGTTGGATGATCAGCCATGATCATATTGAATGGCGGTGCAGGCTCGAAGGGCTGAATGGCCTACTCCTGCACCTAATTTCTATGTTTCTATGTTTCTAAGTCATGAGACAACCAGTCTGTATGCTGTCCACTGAACATCTGTGGAAGTCTGATAATGACATAGCAGTTCTCTTCTATAGAAGTAGAGCTTGCAGTGTCTGGTTAGGGACTGGCTTAGGGAGCTTCAAACCGCAGGAGCTAGGACCGCCCCGATGCGGGAGCTTTGATTGCTGGCTGCGGGAGTTTCAAGCACCCCAACTGCAGATGGTTCGATTCTCCTGACCGCTGGAGATAAAGGAGGAAAGAAGATAAGACTTTATTGCCTTCCATCACAGTGCGGAATGTGCAGGAGCGGCTGTGAGGGATGTTTATGTGAAATATTTATGTGGTCGCGGGTTTTGTTTTGTTTTCATGCTTGCCTCATCAAATCAATTACAACGAACAACATCCTGACTTGGATGTAGTCCTATTGTCGAAGTTGTCAAGTGTAGAGTGGAGAGTCAGAGAGATTGCATCGGGGCCTACATGCAGAAAAAAGTAGCATTTTCTAAAGTTCGTGCAAGGGATGAAGTGATAAACATCGTTGATGGTGGAGTAGCAGTGGTTAAGAGCATTTGATTCTCTGGTGCTGCAGGAAATGTGCTGGTGTTAGTTTGATGTGATGTCTTTGAACTAGCCTTGTTGGCATCATTGTCTACGATGCGGAAGATGTGGGGATGGGGGATGCCACTTGATGTTTGTTGATCATGGTGTACAGCTCCTCCTGTACTGGCACAATATCTGCCTGGGGCAGGATGTAAACTGCAGTCATGATGATGGAGGTGAATTTCCTTAGGAGGTAGAAGCACTTCACCACAGGATGTTCCAGGTACAGACAGCAGGAGATGGACAAGACCGCTATATCAAAGTGCTACGAAGCGTTTGCCTTGAGGCAGACACCCCTGCAATTCCCATTTCCCAATGACTTCATCCGGTCCATGAGAACGATTGAAAAATCTTTGTGCCATGTCTCTGCCATTCCCTCGTGTGCCTTCAGTAAAGCTGCCTCCCACATTTCCAAAAACTCGTGGGTTGACAGATTAACTGGCTAATCTAAAATACGTCTTGTGTGTGGGTGAGTGATCGAATGAAAATATAAATAGGGGCATGATGGTCAATGATGGGTCAAAAGGCCTGGTTCCATGATGTATGCCTCTGAGGCCATTGCTTCCTGGCTCCGACTGGCTGTCTAATCAGAGCTGTCTATTCAGTTCAATCGCCCGTTTCTTTCTCTGGATTCTGCTATATTTTTTCCTTTGAGCATCCAATTTCCTTGTGAAAGGAATGATTAAATCTGATTCAGTTATATTTCCTTCCAGATGAGTCCATTCACTGCAAGTAAGAACAAATGCTTATTAACGTAGAACTTGGTGTTGTCCCCCCTCTAGCTGCTGGCAGAAGACACATAGTGTTTTAAATACTGTAGCTCTTGAAATGATGAATTATGTTACAGTTTGTCAGATATTTAAACATTTTCTTGACTAAGCAGTAACTTATTTTCTAAGCTGTACCGTTTGCCAAGTATGACATCAGTGACCATATTCCTGGCTTGGAATCTCTGTGTATAAACATAGTAAGGAACATTTGGATAGAAATGATTAATAATAGGAAAATTATTACCCCAGTAGTCATTGTATTTGGGCAGAGGAGTATAATCATGTCATGGTCTCTGCATATCTTGTTAGTTGCCTGGTTTACTAAATTTCATGATAAATGATTAACACATTGTTGGTGTCATGGATTATTTATTGTGAATATTGTGGTGGATATCCTAATAATTGTACAAGGCATTGGCAAATGAGAAAGAATGTTTTCGAGTGTGGAGAAGAGGAAAATTAGAAATCAACAAAATAAACGGCTCAGCCATGCATCCAAATGAGAACTTCAGCAGAAAATTCTTTCCCTTGAGGGCAGTGAGAATATGGAACTCTCTACCACAGGGAAAGTTTGTGCATTAAAGAGGAAGATAGATACACGCAGATGACAGAAAGTAATAGTGGGTAATGCTGACTTGGTTTACTGAAGAATGATACAAGGTGTAGGAAGGAACACAGACACAAAATGCTGGAGTAACTCACCAGGACAGGCAGCATCTCTGGAGAGCAGCAATGGGTAACGTTTTGGGTCAAAATCTTTCTTCAGCTAGGAAGGACCCTTTTTCAGTGTAGGAAGGAACAGCAGATGCTGGTTTAAACTGAAGAAAGACAAGAAAAGCTGCAGTAACTCAACGGGTTAGACAGTATCTCTGGAGAAAAGGACTGGGTGACGTTTTGGGTCGAGACCCTTCTTCAAACTGAGAGTCAGGGGAAAGAGAAATGAGATATAGATGATGTGGAGAAATATAGAACAAATGAATTAAAGATGGGCAAAAAAGTAATGATGATAAAGAAAGCAGGCCATTGTTAGCTGTTTGCTGGTGAGAACGAGTTCAGACAATGAGACTCAGCAAGACGACTTTGAAGCTAGTACGACTTGGGTGGGGGAGGGATGGAGAGAGAGAGGGAATGCTGGGGTTAATTGAAGTTAGAGCCAAGTGAATTATGAGATGCTGTTCCTTCTATTTGCGTTTAGCCTGACTCTGACAATGGAGGAATGTTGATGGAGCATAAACACTAGCCGGAGCCGAAAGGCCACTTTCTGTGCTGCATGTTCCAACCAGTATGTGAATAATGGACCAATGAAACCATGCCTTAAACTTTCCAAACTATATCGGTAAAAAACGTTGAAGATTGAGGTTTAAGGGCCTGTCCCACTTGCATGCGATTGCATGCATCTGGTGCGACCAAACGTGGTTGCTTTTGGCGTACGGGCCGCGTGGGGCCGGTCCCACTTCCAAGCGATGAGGCGTATGGAGTTGTGCGGGGCTGGTCCCGACATCGCGCGGGGCTCCGAAAAACTGACATTGTCCGAAAATTCCGCGCACCAACGGCCTGTCGGGCTGCAGACGCATTGAGGGCATACGCAGCGTCTTGACGGCGTACGCCTAGTGCATGACGTTGTGCGATGACGTCACCGCCCAGTGTGGCATTGCGCGATGATGTCACCGCCCGACGCCATGCAATGCCTAAATTGAGTCAGCCCGCCTCCTGCCCAGCTGATTGGTGAGTATGACGTGAATTACGTCACGCGCGAACTCCGCTTCCGTTTGGTCGCGCCAAACGCATGCAATCGCATGCAAGTGGGACAGGCCATTATGTTTACTCACCTCATCAACTTCCTGATCGGTGCTATTGTTGACCATATTAACCCTCAAAAACAGTAAGTGCAAGAGTGAAAGGGACATTTCTGACTCCATCCTTATCCTTATAACTATAAAACTCTGAGTGTGTGCATGCGTGCGTGCGTGCGTGCGTGTGTGTGTGTGTGTTATATATTCATTCTGGTAGAGATTCACCCCCTGGATTCCGAAATCGGCTTATCTGAAAATGTTGTGCTTTATTTCATGAGTTCTTAATAAATAATCTTCACTAACCGGTAAAACATTGAAATCAAAAAGCCTGTTTTTCACTGATGACGTGACAATGGATCTGCCTGCGTGCCGTCTGCTTGCACTGCGACTGACGTCACCTCCTACCCCATCCCCCCTCCCCCCATTATACAAACGACGCCCTGTCGACTGAAGAACAAAGATCATAGCTGCGAATGGATAACGAGCAAGTCGGGCCCTGTATTAGAGCTCACGGTCCGGTCCGTCGCTGTCGAAAAACCTTTGGGAAAAAAGCTCCTGCTGTCTTCTTGCTCGCGCTGCGAATGACGTCACTCCCCCGACCACTCCCCCCCCCCCATACCAGGGACGTGCGGTCAGGGGAGGCAGAGCCTCACCTGTCATGCTCCCAATGAAAACAGCTGTTAAGAAAAGTAAAGAAAAATAATAATAAAATGAAATAAATATAAAGATTTTTCCATTGATCTGTTATAAATGTAATTTCTATATGAATCTAATAATTTTTTACAGTCAAAATCGCCAAATTTGCGCAGCTTGACTGCAAATACAGGGAGAGATGAGAGGTGAGGCAGCGGCGAGCTGAGCCTCCCCTCAGAAACTGCATGGAGCGAGGGCAATAATCGTGTGCCTGGTACTATATCTATGTATGTCACCAAAGTAGTGTTTGTAATGTCCTCGCCTTGCATAGTCCAATATATTAAATTTGTGCTCGCTGGTCTCATCATAAAACTGCAATGAAAAAGCACCAGAGGAGGCAGTGATCACATCTGCCTCACAAGGGGGCGTGTCTTTGAGCCCAGTGGAGGAAGAGCGAAAGTCAATTACGTATGCTCAGCCCTACTCTCCCTCCACGTTAACTAGCTTCAGCTGTCGGGGAACGCGGCGGCCCGGGGCTGCTCTTAGTGGTGTTACCGGTTCGATCCCTCGAATTGTCAGAGCCGAGACTTCACTGGGGATCCGTGAAGAAGGGTGCAATGGTGCGGGGTTTGGCGGCAGTCAGAATGGGACGGCTGCAGGTTATAATGTGCCATCGTTCCTCTCTCCCTTCTCTCTCTCTTCCCTTCTCTCCCCCTCTCTCTCGCCCCATTCTCTCTCTCCCTTCTCTCTCTCTCTCTCCCTTCTCTCTCTCTTTTTTTTTCCTTTTTCAAAAACTTTATTCGACACAATCATATAATACAACACATCAAAACATAATCAAAAAATAACACTATAACAAACAAATCATTGTAGTACAATAGTGCATTCATTGTTTACAATACTCTCAACCCCAGGCGGTGACCAGCGTTGACGGAAGGCCTCCAGAGTCCCCGTGGACTCCGCATGTTCCCTCTCCACCTTCTCTCTCTCTCCCTCCCCTTCTCTCTCCTTCTCTCTCTCCCCTTTTCTCTCTCCCCCCATTCTCTCTCCTCCCTCTCCCCCCCCCCCTCTCTCCCCCCCCCCTCCCTTCCCTCCTCTCTCCCCTCTCCCAGCCACGGCACCACGCCTCTCTCTCCTCGGGGAGACGCGGTGATTAATACAGGGAGGCCCGGCCACTGAGACTAGCCAGTGCCTTCCCAGCCATTGACCTCACTGCCCGTCACTGCCCCATACTCGGGCCCTGCCTGCAACTGGGAGCGAGGTTCGGGAACCAGCCCTCCCCTCTGACGCGCCCCCCCCTCAAACTCTACCCCCTCCCTCTCTGCCTCTCCCTCTCTCTCTGCCTCCCCCTCCCTCTCTGCCCTCCTCCCTCTCTGCCCCCCCCTCCCTCTCTGTCCCCTCACGCTCTCGCTCTACCCCCCTCCCTCTCTGCCCCCTCACGCTCCGTCTCGTGGGGGCAATGAGTAGGGGACGGGTGCGTTTTGCAGCTGGGAGCGAGGGAGTATTGCATTCAGGAACCAGCCCTTCCCTGTGGCGACCCCACCTCCACCCCTCAAACTCTACCCCCTCCCTCTCGGCTCCCCTCACGCTCCCTCTTGCCCCCCCTCCCATCCCCCTCCCACTCTGTGCCTGTGTCTCTCTCGGTCCCTCTCTGTGCCTCTTTGTTTGCCCCTGGTCTGGCTGTAGCACCCATGTCGGCTCGCTTGCCCCAGGGACTGGCTGTAGCGCCCAGCTCGCTTGCCCCAGGGACTGGCTGTAGCACCCAGGTTTGCTGTATGTCCCGGGACTGGCTGTAGTTCCCAGCTCGCCTGCCCCAGGGTTGGCTGTAGCTCCCAGGTCCGCTCGCTTGTCCCGGGACTGGCTGCAGTTCCCAGGTCGTCAAAACGAATTGAAAAATAAATACTCATGCGGGCCGGATGATTTTGGGTTACGGGCCGGACCGGGCCCGTGGACCGTAGGTTGATGACCCCTGTCCTAGATGTTAGGCCTCATTGTGTGTAACCCCCCCCCCCCCCCCCCCATGTTTTAAGTGCGACTTCCGTCCATGGAACCGAATATGATAAATCATTTTAAAAATCTGTTTAATATTTTCTGGGCTGTTAAGGAGTGTCGAGCCTATTTTACTCTCAGGCCTAATCTTCAAGACACTTTCACCTGTGACCATATGTGTTTTCTTCAGGTGCATTCGTTTCCTCCCACATTCCAAAGACATTTAGGTTTGTAGTTTAGTTTAATTTAATTTAGAGATACAGTGCGGAAACAGGCCCTTCGGCCCACCGAGTCCGTGCTGACCAACAATCCCCACACATGAAGACAATCCTACACACACTGAGGATGATTTACAATCATACCAATCCAATTAACCTACAAACCTGTACGTCTTTGGAGTGTGGGAGGAAACCGAAGATCTCGGAGCAAACCCACGTTGTCACGGGCAGAACGTACAAACTCCGTACAGTCAGCACCCGCAGGCTGGATCGAACCTGATTCACCGGAGCTGTGAGGCAGCAGCTCTGCCGCTGTGCCACCGTGCCGCCCAATGGTTAATGGGCTTCTGTAAATGGTCCCATAAGATATAACTGGTGCCGGCCACAGTGCCTGTTTCCATGCTGTATCACTAAACTAAACTAAACTAAACTACCAAGAAAAGCCATTCGGCCCTTCGAGCCAGCTTGCCATTCATTGTTGTAGATTGGTTATTGCATGTGAACCAGTTAGAGTTGTGTAGCATCAGTGACTCCACCTTACTGTACACTTTATATCAACACTCATTCCCTACATTAGGTAGTCTTGGAAGCTGTAGTGATGAACAGAACCAACTGCACCGCTCGATCATGAGTTATGATTAAAGATGATTTAAACTTCAGACCGCTGTCTATTAAGTCATTTACATTGTGTCAGAAAGCGTGATGTAACCCACTGCGTCCGTATATCGGGTTTTATTTGCGTTTTATCAGTTTTTATCTGTATTACCATAGCTCACTCGTGCCGCAAGCCAGCACAGCTCATCTTTGACTTGGACATTGGAGAACGATCTTCAAGATCTACTATGAACACTATATCAACATCGTCCATTGGAATGACCCAGATGAGGTCAAAGCTTAATTTCTACTAAACCTGGCGGGGCCAGAGGCTCTGATGAGAGCGCAGACCTTCGACTTCGCGCAAGCCGTTCTTGACGGTAACGGCCAGGTAGTTGTACCAGCTGAGACTGTGCGTAACCCCAATGTCCTGCAGCGTAAATTCCGCGAACTCTGTGGCCTACCTTCTAACCACATCTTGGAAAGAGCCAAGTTCTTCGCGGGCCAACATATAACCATATAACCATATAACAATTACAGCACGGAAACAGGACATCTCGGCCCTTCAAGTCCATGCCGAACAACTTTTTTCCCTTCGTCCCACCTGCCTGCACTCATACCATAACCCTCCATACCCTTCTCATCCATATGCCTATCCAATTTATTTTTAAATGATACCAACGAACCTGCCGCCACCACTTCCACAGGAAGCTCATTCCACACCGCTACCACTCTCTGAGTAAAGAAGTTCCCCCTCATGTTACCCCTAAACCTCTGTCCCTTAATTCTAAAGTCATGTCCTCTTGTTTGAATCATTCCTATTCTCAAAGGGAAAAGCTTGTCCACATCAACTCTGTCTATCCCTCTCATCATTTTAAAGACCTCTATCAAGTCCCCCCTTAACCTTCTGCGCTCCAGAGAATAAAGACCTAACTTATTCAACCTATCTCTGTAACTTAGCTGTTGAAACCCAGGCAACATTCTAGTAAATCTCCTCTGTACCCTCTCTATTTTGTTGACATCCTTCCTATAATTGGGCGACCAAAATTGTACACCATACTCCAGATTTGGTCGCACCAATGCCTTGTACAATTTTAACATTACATCCCAGCTTCTATACTCAATGCTCTGATTTATAAAGGCTAGCATACCAAAAGCTTTCTTTACCACCCTATCTATATGAGATTCCACCTTCAAGGAACTATGCACGGTTATTCCCAGATCCCTCTGTTCAACTGTATTCATTCAATTCCCTACCGTTTACCATGTACGTCCTACTTTGATTTGTCCGGCCAAGGTGTAGCACCTCCCATTTATCAGCATTAAACTCCATCTGCCATCTTTCAGCCCATTTTTCCAACTGGCCTAAATCACTCTGTAGACTTTGGAAATCCCCTTCATTATCCACAACACCCCCTATTATCCACAACACCCCCTAACATTTTCCTGAAGAACCTGTTGAACGATTTATTTGTGATTTAAAATATATGGCTCAGCGATGCCGCTTCGGAGATATGTCTAACGAGTTAATACAAGACAAACTTGTCAGTGGCATGACTGATCAAAAGCTAAAGACTGAGCTACTACGGAATGCTGACCTAACTCTTCAACAAGCTGTGCATGCCTGCCGCATGTCTGTGATTGTGGCCCCACTGAGCGACCAGTTTGACACTCAGAAAAAGAGTATAAACCTGACAGGTTTCAACAAACGAGCCACACCGACAGCCAACAGAAGATTTATGAATGAACTGCTGCAAATGTCTAATCGAGGATTTATGAATGAACCGCCAAAAAGGTGTAACTATTTCCACAACAAGGGACGGATGTCATGTCCAGCGAAAGGCAAACCATGCAACTACTGCAAGAAGATGAACCATTTCGCCGTTTGCTGCAGGTGGGAACGGCAATTCTAGCTCGGCATCTAATCTGCACCTGCTGCAACATGACCAAACATTTTCAGACTCCCAGGACCAGCTCGAAGCAGCCCACGAGGATGATCCAATTAGCTCGTATGAAGAGTCTACTGTTCACACCCTCCTCCACACAGCTGGTAAGCTTTTGGATCCCTCTGTGTCCTTGCTAATTAACAACAAGCCTGTGAAGGCCAAATTGGACACCGGGGCATGCGTGAATGTAATGTCCCTGAATGTCTACAACAAGATAAGAAATAATGAGACCTTGACTAGAGACGGGTCTACCTTACATGCTTATGGGGGGGAGGTCATGCATCCTCTTGGAAGAACTAGCTTTAAATGTGTGTTGGAAAATACCACAAGAAATATGACTTTCTATATCCTAAAATGGGACTCTGTGACTTTACTGGGCATCCATGCATGCCAGGACCTTGGGCTGGTCCACTTTGATCACTCCATTCACAAGTTACTTATATCTGAGGACGCGATTTGAAACTACCCTGATCTGTTTGATGACAAGCTGGGCAAGCTTCCTGTGACTTATAAGATCGCCGTTGACCCCACCGTTGACCCAGCTATCGGTGCTCCCCACTGTGTGCCACATACCATGCGTGACAGAATTGAGACTGAACTGAGAAATATGGTTTCCATGGGTGTACAGGCTGAAAATCAGCAACCCCACAGACTGGGTCTCCACCATGGTTGTCACGCAAAAGAAAGACAAAGACGAGCTGTGAGTGTGCATCAATCCCAGGGACCTACACACTGCCATCAAGCGTCCACATTATCCGATGAGAACTGTCGAAGACATCGGGGCCCAAATCGGTCGCGCAACAGTGTTTTCCGTACTAGATTTAAACTTCAGTTCTTCCGTGCTGATTTAAACTTCAGACCGGTGTCTATTAAGTCATTTACAATTGTGATCATGGCTGATTGTCCCCAATCAATAACCTGTGCCTGCCTTCTCCCCATATCCCTTGATTCCACTAGCCCCTAGAGCTCTATCTAACTCTCTCTTAAATCCATCCAGTGATTTGACCTCCGCTGCCTTCTGTGGCAGGGAGTTCCACAAATTCACAACTCTCGTGGTGAAAAAGTTTTTTCTCACCTCAGTCTTAAATGGCCCCTTTATTCTAAGACTGTGGCCCCTGGTTCTGGACTCTCCCAACATTGGGAACATTTTTCCTGCATCTAGCTTGTCCAGTCCTTTCATAATTTTATATGTTTTGATAAGATCCCTGCTCATCCTTCTAAACTCCAGTGAATACAGGCCTAGTCTTTTCAATCTTTCCTCAAATGACAGTCCCGCCATCCCAGGGATCAATCTTGTGAACCTACGCTGCACTGCCTCAATCACAAGGATGTCCTTCCTCAAATTAGGAGACCAAAACTGTACGCAGATGCTCCAGATACACTACATCCACTGGCTCCCCTTCATCCATGTTACTTGTCACATCCTCAAAAAATTCCAGAGTTAGTCAAGCATGATTTTCCTTTCATAAATCCATGCTGACTTGGACTAATCATTTTACTGCTATCCAAATGCCCCTTTATCACCTCTTCTATAATTGACTCCAGCATCTTTCCCACCACTGGTCAGGCTAACTGGTCTGTAAATCTCTGTTTTCTCTCTCGCTCCTTTCTTGAAAAGTGGGATAACATTAGCTATCCTCCAATCCATAGTTGTAGCATGAATTGCAAATATCAGTGAAGAATGCATCTCTTGAGCCATTAAAAAGAATAGTAAGTGTTCTTTATGAAACCGAGGGATTTACAGTGCTGCTTGAATACCTGACATTGTGAACATCCCCATTTCACAGTTGATCAGCATGGTGAGACGGAAAGTTCAAGTTCAAGTGGATAACCTCACATTTATCTATATTATACTGCATCTGCCACGCATCTGCCCACTCACTCAACCTGTCCAGGTCACCCTGCAACCTCCTACATCCTCTTCACAGTTCACACTGCAGGAAAATAAAGGATGGATTAGAATCAAGTGAATCATAAAACAGTCTGAGATAAGCATTAAATCACATTGGATAGAGACTGCGATCTTGTTTTAGTTCAGTGATGAGAGTATTCACAGTGGGTTACACAAAAAGCTGGAGAAACTCAGCAGGTGCAGCAGCATCTAAGGAGCGAAGGAGATAGGCGACATTTCGGGTCGAGATCCTTCACAGTCCTCAGTGAGGATCAGTTCTGATGTAGAATCTGATTTGTTTGGGTGGCACAGGTACACGGTCCACAGGGTTGTCAACCCAATGGCTGGAGTGTCATTTGAATCCTTTCAGAAGATGCCAATTGACGAGTTTGATCCGAGGGAATGAAGGAAGGTTATTTCAATCAATTTGAATGGTCCTCTTGGGTAGCAGAGATTCTGTAGGTCTTGTAAAAGGGCCTGTTGTCTGTGACTGGAACTGTTCACTGAGTTGTGAAGAGGCCTGAAGCAGGCTCCGATGAAGCTCACTTCCTTGAGGGAGAATTGTGCTGTAAAAGGAGTAGATTGGAAGCATCTGCCAATGATGTGTGTGATAATTTTTATTTACTCATTTTGCAGTGTGATGGTATCGCTGCTAGGCAGCATTGATTGTCCATCCTGATTGCTCTTGAGATTGAGATGATCAGCAAACCCTTGAACAGTTTCTGCCCATCTGGGACAAGTACACTCACTGTTCTGTAGGTTAGAGAGTTCATGCATGTGAACCCAGTGACAATGAAAGAAGTGTGATATACCCACAGGGCAGGCTGGGTGCAAGTTAAAGGGTAAGTAGGATGTGGTCGAAAATCCAAAAATCTGGAGATGCTATTAAATCTGGAGTAAAAACCCAGTGCTGCAAATATTCGGCAAGTTGGGGAACCTACGCGGAGAAGGAAACTTTTAGCATTTTACGTGGATCTGGTCAGAATTTTAATTCTGTGATTAGTTTTTCCAGCCTGTGCTTTAATTTCAGCCTGACCATGGGCCAATAGTATTTGTTCTCCTTGGCAGTAGATGTCCCAGTTTGAGAGATGCAGTTGGAGTAACCTAGGCCAGTAACTGGAGTGCATTTTATAGATGAAAAAGTCATCATATGTCTGTGGTAGAAGGAATGAAGATTTAGAGTGCTGTCGTTCAAGTGGGCTGCTTCATCCTACATGAAGTTGAACATCTTTGCTTCGCTCTCTATTGGGAGATAATGGATTACGTTGGTACATCTGACCCCCTGCTCCACACCAGATCACCAACTACTCTGACAACTGCTCCAGAATATCCTGTACTGAAGGACCAAATGATCCCTGTATTTGGCCCTTCGTCATTATGCCGACAATACTGGCACAAATAGAGTTCCCAATATCATTAAAAAACAATTTCTTTTTTTTTTAAATATATTTTTATTAGAGGCCATACATATTACAAATAATATAACAATTTTTTTTCAGATATAATTAATACATCTTTCCAAAACTATGTAAATATTAACAAGCCATATATATAGGCCTCCATTTTTTTAATAGAGTGAGAAAGAGAAAAAGAAAAAAGTATAAAAAAAGAATAGTGGGTAATTAGAAGAGTATGATTATATTTGATTAATTAAAAAAAAAAAAAATTAAAAAAAAATTAAAAATAAAAAAAACCAAAAAAAAAAAAACCCTATAACTAGTAAACAGTTATTATACTTGTGGAAAAGAAAACAGTATACATCTTATCAATGAATGGAACAATTTCTAATTATAATATATAGAGACAAGTATATACATCTCAAATTAAACATTTTTGTTTGATCTTCCCACCGGGTACTTATTGAGTTTCAATGCCAAGCCCAGCTACCCCTTCAGATAATCAGTGAATGGAGATCATATTTGTTCAAAAAGCTCAAGTTTATCCATTAGAATAAACCTAATTCTCTCCAGTTGTAATGTCTCCAACATTTCCACTGTCCACATTTTAATTGTCGGGGATAATGGTCCCTTCCAAAATTTTAATATTAATTTTTTTCCAATTATTAAACAGTAATCCAGAAAATTTCTTTGATTTACTGTTAAAGTTTGGTTTGAATCTAAAACCCCAAATATAATTAATTTTGGGTCAAGGCTTAATGTAATCTTTAAAACTATGGAAATAATTTTAAAAATCTCAGTCCAATAGTTATTAAGTCTCGTACATGTTACAAAACTATGAGTTAAATCGGCGTCTATGTGCTGACATTTATCACATAATGGTGATATATTAGGGAAAATTCTATTTAATTTCTTTTTTGAGTAGTGTAATCTATGTATTACTTTGAATTGTATCAAAGTATGTCTGGCATTTAACGAACAGCGATGAATTCGTTGTAAGCTTTCTTCCCAAAAATCTTCTGATATAGGTAAACCACTTTCATTTTCCCATTTTTGTCGGAATAGTTCAGTTTTTGGCATTTCCCTGTCCAAAAAAATATTATATATATATGCTATTAATTTTTCTGTTGTTGGATGCTTGTTAAGTACTTCATCCAGTAAACCTGGATCTCTATTTCTATAATTTAGCGTATTTAATTTGACATAATCTCTAATTTGTAAATATCTAAATAAATTATTTGCTTGCAATCCATAAATCTCTTTCAACTCCTGAAATGAGAGAAATTTTCCATTCCTATAAAGATGTTCTATCCTTATTATTCCTAAATTTTTCCAATGTCTAAACCCCACATCCAATGTCGAAGGTTTAAACATAGGATTATTCATAATTGGTAAACAAAGTGGCATAGTTTCTAAATGTAAAGTCTTAATGATTTGTTTCCAAGTACGTATATTATTTAAAATTATAGGGTTTTCCTTTAAAAAAAAACAATTTCACCAAGCTTTTTTGTTTACTTTCATAATTTCACTCTCTCTATGTATGTTAATTAGTCAACAATTCACAAGTTCACAAGTTATAGGAGTAGAATTAGGCCATCTGGCCCATCAAGTCTACTCCACCATTCAATCATGGCTGATCTCTGCCTCCTAATCCCATTTTGCTGCCTTCTCCCCATAAGCCTTGACACCGTTCTAATTATGTAATTATTTTTAACAAAACCTATTTTTAGTCATTAGTGACCGCCCTAGATATTTAATGTGGGTGACCTGGCAATGGTAATACCATCTGCATTTCAAAAGTAGGTGGATAGTGTACCTGGACTTTCAGAAAGCATTTGATAAGGTCCCACATAGAAGATTAATGGGCAAAATTAAAGCACATGGTATTGGGATAGGGTGCTGACATGGATAGAAAATTGGTTGGCAGACAGGAATCAAAGATTAGGGATTAACGGGTTCCTTTCAGAATGGCAGGCAGTGACTAGTGGGGTACCGCAAGGCTCGGTGCTGGAACCACAGCTATTTACAATATATATTAATGATTTAGATGAAGGGATTAAAAGGAACATTAGCAAATTTGCAGATGATACAAAGCTGGGTGGCAGTATGAACTGTGAGGAGGATGCTATGAGAATGCAGGGTGATTTGGACAGGTTGGATGAGTGGGCAGATGCAGTTTAATGTAGAAAAATGTGAGGTTATCCATTTTGGTAGCAAAAACAGGAAGGCAGATTATTATCTAAATGGTGTCAAGTAGGGAAAAGGGGAAGGACAATGGAATCTGGGGGTCCTTGTTCATCGGTCAATGAAAGTAAGCATGCTGGTACAGCAGGCAGTGAATAAAGCAAATGGCATGTTGGCCTTTATAACAAGAGGAGTTGAGTACAAGGGACAAAGGCCAAATAACAAGGACAAAGCACATACACCAATTGGTGAATGGACAGCACACCAATAAAAATAAAACAGAACATTAAAGAAGAATTTAAAATTAAACATAAAAACATCCCCCCACAATGGTTCCCACTGTGAGGGAAGGCAGCAAAGTCCAGTCCACTTCCTCTTGTTTACCCGTGGTCGGGGTCTATTTGAGGCCTCCGCAGTTGCCGCAACGGCGGCCCGATGTTTCAGGCCCTCTCACTGGCGTCGGAAGAACACTCTTCAGCAGCTTGGAGTGTCTGGAACGACCGCTTGCTGCCAGAGACCGCGGCTCCCGAAGTCCACAGGCCGCGCGGGTCGGAGCTACAACACTGGCGATTTCGGGAAAGATCCCAGGCTCCGGGGTATTTGAAGTCAGTGGCGCCATGGCTGGATGCTCCGCAGACCCCACAGCTCTGCGATGTTGGAGTAGGCGGTTTCAGCACTCCTCAACTTACCACACGGCGGCCCTCGGTAAGGAGGTAAGCAGTATAGCAGCAAAGAGGTCCTCCTACAGCTTTACAGGGCCCTAGTGAGACCACACCTGGAGTATTGTGTGCAGTTTTGGTCTCCAACTGTAAGGAAGGACATTCTTACTATTGAGGGAGTGCAGCGTAGGTTCACAAGGTTAATTCCCGGGATGGTGGACTGTCATATGTTGATAGAATGGAGCAGCTGGGCTTGTATACTCTGGAATTTAGAAGGATGAGAGGGGATCTTATTGAAACATATAATATTATTAAGGGTTTGGACACGCTAGAGGCAGGAAACATGTTGCCGGTGTTGGGGGAGTCCAGAACCAGGGACCACAGTTTAAGAATAAGGGATAAGCCATTTTGAACGGTGATGAGGAAGTACTTTTTCACACAGTTGTGAATCTGAGGAATTCTCTTCCTCAGAGGGCGATGGAGACCAGTTCTCTGGATGTTTTCAAGAGAGAGTTAGATAGAGCTCAAAGATAGCGGAGTCAAGGGATATGGGGAGAAGGCAGGAATGGGGTACCAATTGTGGATGATTAGCCATGATCACATTGAATGTAGCAATGTTACAAAATTTTGAGATTTAAAAAATCAAGTCTGCAATTCATCCCATCAGATAAAGCATAAAAAGAAGTTTAATTTGACACATAATTCGCTTTCATATCTTCAGTATTAAAAAAGGTATGGCCATTTTCATACTCAGAAATTAGCATCTTGTTCCCTATTGCTTTTCTATTGACTGTGAAACATAGAAGAAACATAGAAAAATAGGTGCAGGAGTAGGCCATTCGGCCCTTCGAGCCTGCACCGCAATTCAATGTGATCATGGCTGATCATCCAACTCAGTATCTCAAAAGCTGTGATCTAGGACAGTCAAAAGCCTATACTTTTCTTAAAAATTAAGAGAACTCAATGAAATTTTCAGTTATTATAGATAGAAACATTCTGAAACAAATATGAAACAATCTTACTTGGATGACCTGAAATTAAAGCATATAATTAGTTAGTTACCTAATTGTAGCTAATTACAAAATTCAATTACTAGATCTAAACATCTATCCATTGCATAAGAAAAGGTTAACATTTTAAAAAACCTAAGTGTCCAAATAACATTCACACAAGAATTCACAATATAGCATAATTTTAAAATCTCATTGTCTTGAATTTATAGGCCAAATGGAAGGAATGTAGTGTTTAATTCCCGTAAATTAATGGCCATTTTAATCACCTTGCGAGTGGGTTTATGTTTACCCCATATCGGCAGGAAGAATACTGCCGGTTCATATGGGTCCTAAGTCACCTTTTTGCAAGGTGAAATTTTGATGAAAGGCATCCTAAGAAGCAAGTTTATATGAAAAAAAACCGGTGTACCTTGCCTTGTCCTGTACGTGAGATCCGTCCCGTTGTCGGCGTTGACGGCATTAGAAGATGATTTTTATTTTACTCCTGCTATTAAATTATCCAGCGCTAATTTTAATAAATGTAATAAAACGGCAGTCTAAGCAATTTTTCTTCAGCAACTAAACAGTCTGTTCAAATTCGATTTGAATAGTCTGAAGAAAAACCGCGTTTTAAACCCGCCCCCCTCTCAAAGGCGCCAAAGTCACACACACGGGCAGTGACAGAACTGCAGTGCTGCTGAAGGTAAGTTTTGTAACATACCTAGTGAATGGCAGTGCTGGCTCGATGGGCCTACTCCTGCACCTATTGTCTATTGTCTTTAGCTGGAGATGGTCATTGACTGGTATTTCAATAATAAAATTGTTACTTGCCACAACTTTGCCTGCAGATTGTCTCGATTTTGCTATGTAGACGGTTGAGGAGATGTGAATTGAACGGAACATTGTAAAGTCAACATTGAACCCGCCCCCCGGTCTTAAGATGAAAGGTCATTGATAAAGCAGCTGAGGATGATTGAATCTAGGACACTGCCCTGAGCAAACCATCCCGTGCAATCCTGGTTCTGGGATGAATAACCTCCAACAACAACAAACTTCCTTTGTGCGAGGTGTGACTCAAACCACAACAATATTTTGTCTCCCTTGCACCCATTGATTCTGTTTCTGCCAAGGCCCATTGAAGCCACACATGGTCAACTGGGATGGACAAAAAAACCCTGACCTTGTCCACATCCTGTGATTCATTTTGTAATGAAAGTTGTCATTTCTATTAATGATAAAGGAATATTACAATTGTGATGGCTGCAGCTGGAATTTGCAAATAGAACCAAAACATGGTGACTCTTGTATATGGACTCAGTGAGCTGTTTCTATGCATTCTGTACTTAATCTGGGAATGCAGTTATGTATGGCAGGGCTGCCAAAATTGGGTGAGAGTTGCGAGTGAGAAATTGCGATGGACCCGAGGGAGCATAGCGACCGAGGGGATGTGGGAAGGGTGTGGGAGGGAGGACGGTGTGGGAGGAGGGTGCTTTTGCTTTTGAAGCTTTTGCATTTTTCAGCTTGAAATTGTGCAATCTGGTGCATACTGTAGCGAGTCTTTTAATTTATACTTGAATGCAATATCTATGCTTTAAATTGGATTAGCTATGAATAAGGTTAGGCTAAATTACATTCCTAATTACATTCCACAGTAGAGCTGGGCTCCGATCAACAGGTGCAGCACATGAATGATTTTAGTGTATTCACAAATGGAAATCAGATTATAATCAAGCACTTGGCATCTGTTGACCAACCTGGGTCTCACTGCACACCTGGTACTACTCCTGACCATGACTACAGTTGCATATCTTCTCTCATTCCTGACCCTGAGTCCAGCCCTACACCTGGCCCTCTGTTCTACCCTGATCATAGCTGCTTACCTGCTTAGGTTCCCAGTGCTGAACACACCCCTGGTCCCAGCTTTGACTGCACACCTAGTACTATTCCAGACCTTGACTCTGGATGCTCACTTGGCCTTGCTCCTAGCCCCTTTGCACTGACAATATATCTGGCCCACACATAAAGCCCCATATCTGACCCCCTGGACTTAACCTATTACGTTCAAGTCCACAAGTGCTTATCTAATGCTGTAATCTTATATGGGGCACTTCACGGACCAAGTTTTGTATAACAATATGTGCTTTATTCCTTTGGTTTCCTTGTTATCTAGCATGCTAGTTACTTTGTCAAATAAGTAATCAATTAGTTGAACACAATTTCTCATCCATAAAACTATACTCAGTCAGCTGTATAAATATTTAAGAGGGAGTTAGATGTGGCCCTTGTGGCTAAAGGGATCAGGGGGTATGGAGAGAAGGCAGGTACAGGATACTGAGTTGGATGATCAGCCATGATCGTATTGACTGGCAGTGCAGGCTCGAAGGGCCGAATGGCCCACTCCTGCACCTATTTTCTACGTTTCTATTCTGTTACCATTTCCTTTATTTTCCTAACAAACTGCCCTGAAGTCATTTTCACCCCGCAATATTTTCAGTATTTTGCTGTCTTTCTCTCAGCTGGGACTTTTCCGAAATGCAAAGTCCAATAACTATATATATTTAAGCAATAATATTCTATTTAATGTGATCATGAGAGTACATAATATTTTCTGTGGTATTCATAACACAACAATGATCTTTGTTTTGATTGCACTTACCAACATGCATGTATTATTATATTACTGTTAATATGTACCGAGGGCAAATTTTGGTTCCAATGCTCCCCATCCCCAATTACTTTTACATTGAAGTTCCCCGCTCACATCTGGCAGATTTTTGCAAGTGGGGAGCCTGAGCGATCACTGATCACAGACCTTGGTGGTACCTGGACTTTTTGAAATTTGATGTATTAAAATTTGATGTACTTTTACATTGAAGTGATTGAAAGTGAAGTTTAAATGGCATCTGAAAAATGAAACCTGGAATGGAATGGATGATATTTATTACGCAGTTGGTTGGTCAGTAGCAGCACAATTACTATATTAAACTTTGAATCTTCAGATGTCCTGGTTCAAGCTAAAACTAAAGGCAAATAATAATCTCCTCATACATTCCCCTTCAAGTATCTCTGTCACTCCTTTAAAATATGCCGCTCCTTTGAACAAGCTCTTAAATATCGTATCTGAATCAGTTTCCATCTGATTACACTCCTTGAGGATGTGGTCAATTAATAAAACATGAGATTGGGGACATTTCTTTTCAACCTGTCAAAGGAATTTTGTGGGGGGGGGTTAGAAATAGTCAGTGAGGGAAACAAACATAATAGTTGAGTGGCAAATGACAATAGTGCTGCCTTCCCAATATTTAACTGAAGGAAATAATGGGTTATTGGGGCTTTATGTTGCGACAGACAGCCTGACACCTTGCATGTCATTTTAATATTACACTTATTCCATCCCCCTGGATATTCTGGATTAGTAAATTAAGGTTTTGTCAACTAATTACGTCAGGCTAATTACAAATCAATAACATTAGTCAACTTTGAAACACAAAGTGCTGAGCATTGGGATCAGACATCACGGACAACTGTCCTCAGTTCCCTGCTCACATCGGGCAGTGGGGGCTAAGCGATCACTGATCACCGGTCTTGAGGGTACCCGGCGAGACAATGGAGCGGCTGAGTGGGGGGAGGGTGTGGTAGAGGTTTGATTTTTGAAATTTGAGGTATTAAAATCATGTTTTAGTGCATTATAGAAGTATGATTTCAATGTTTTTTGTTTGAAGTATTTTTAAGAGATAACTTTTTAAGGGGTAACCTTTTCCACACAAAGGGTGGTGGGTGTATGGTACAAGCTACCAGAGGAGGTAGTTGAGGCAGGGACTATCCCAATATTTAAGAAAGAGTTAGACTGATACATGGATAGGACAGGTTTGGAGGGATAGGGACCAAAAGCAGGTAGCGTAGCTGGGACATGTTGGCGGGTGTGGGCAAGTTGGGCCAAAGGGCCTGTTTTCACACTGTATCACTATGACTGCATTATACCTCCACCATGCATGAATGCTTCAAAATCAAGTGGTCGAGGTTTATTGCCATATACTCAGGCATAGAAACATAGAAAATAGGTGCAGGAATAGGCCATTCGGCCCTTCGAGGCAGCACTGCCATTCAATATGATCTTGGGTGTTCATCTAAAATCAATACCTCTTTCCTGTTTTTTCCCCATATCCCTTGATTTTGCTAGCCCCAAGACCTAAATGTAACTATCTCTTGAAAAAATCCAGTGAATTGGCCTCCACTGCCTTCTGTGGCAGAGAATTCCACAGATTCACAACTCTCTGGGTGAAGAAAGTTTGTCCTCATCTCAGTCCTAACTGGCCTACTCTTATTTTTAAATTGTGTGACCCCTGGTTCTGACCTCCCCCAACATCGGGAACATTTTTCCTGCAGTTACAGTAAGTGAAAATCTAGCAGGCAAGCAGGATGCTTTCTCCAACCACCCCCATTTGAAGGCCACTATCTTCCACCGCTTCTACCCAGTGCCTGGTACTTACCTCCAGTAGCCACTGGTTGTTCTCCAGGATGCACCGAGCCGCAGCCTGTTTCATGCTGGTGACTCAGAGCACATTCGGCACAGAGACTCTCACAGCCACGGCGCAATGCTTCCGACGCCTCCGATGGCCCGGGACTCTTGCACTGAGACTCCATGGCCGGAGCTGCAGTGAGCCACTCGCCAGCCCGGAAAACACTCGCCAGCCCCGCAAACACTCGCCAGCCCAGGCTCCCCAACCGCAACTGCCCCAGCTGCTGCTTCTGCTTCTATCCCTCCCTCCACCCCAGCTCTCCAACACCCACGCCCACGTTGCTCAGAGCACCGCAGCGTCTCATCCAAAGCCGGAGATATTGAAACATATCTAGCCAAAAAAGTGGGAGGCTGCAGTGCCCCCCCCCCGGTTCCGCAGCCCATGTACCTCTCTCCTGTCCCTCGCTGGCCTTGCTCATGTCAGCCGCTTCCCACAAATCCTTAAATTCCGACTGCCGCCGGGAGCAGGACAGGGCCTGACTTGCTGCGCTGGGTGACACTCATTCACTGCCCGGTCCGTGTCTTTCAATGTAACTTTGCATGGGGACATGGTTTGGAGGTGTGTGATGGTTCGATCAAGAGAGAATAAGAGTGTTGCTGTCTAGTCAATAGATGTGCGCACAAGCCGTCGATATTAGTTTTGAAATTCTCGTTGATCACAGAATTTTTCACGACAGGGCGTGAGAAATTCTGTGATCAGCATGATAATTGGGCGAAATGTGTGCATCTCACGCTCAATGCGTGAGTGTTGCCAGCTCTGGTATGGTAATAATTTTACTGATCTGTACGCAAAAAAAGAATTTCACTCTGCCTTGATATTAAAGAACTATTGAACCATTGAATAAACGTTTATCTCCAGGATATCAATCCCCTTAAGTAAACAGTAGTGAGGCCTCTAATTGAATCATTGAATCAGATAATTTTAACACAGAATATTTTTGGAAAACTTAAATTGAATAGTAGTACGCAAAAAAAAAATCCAAGGTATAAACATTTTATATTTGATTTTAAGGAATCATTTCAAAATAGGACACTGTGTCCTTAATTATTGATCATCAGTCTATGAATTGCATAGTGAGAACATATTTAACTATCTGGTTTAAATTTTGCTGGATAATATAACTTTGCTTGAGTTTGTGGTTTCTTTAAACAACATACTAATTCAACAACTTAATTATTATCATCATCATTTCATGCCACACTAAATGTTGTCCAATTCATGTCTAGACTGGCAGCCTGACTCTTCCATCTCATATAAGTGAAGCTGTTTGGTATCCGCTCAGTGATAGTTTCATTACATTACCTCATGAGGCGAATCATTTTGCCTGGTAATGTAACTTTGCCTGATTTAATCAGAATCAGAATCAGAATGCCTTTTATTGTCACTATACACGTGTACAGTGAGATTAAAAACTGCTCCTACTCAGTGCAAAAACAAGACAAAAAGGGGGGGGGGGGGATAAGGTGCACAGTTTCTGCAGCCTGTGTTATTGTTTTGATCTGCATATCAGAATATTTGTCTAATTACCAAATGCCATTTCCCATAATTTAATAAGTCAGCTCTTGGCTGTTGACCTCCCAGTTCTTCATCATTGAATCAGTCATGTCGCCGGACGTCTAGCCAATTCTGAGGACATGACCTCATATCCTCTTAAAGCAAAGTTCATAGAAAACATAGAAAATAGGTGCAAGAAGAGGCCATTTGGCTCTTCAAGCCAGTAATGTCATTCATTGTGATCATGGCTGATCATCCACAATCAGTAACCCATGCCTGCCTTCTCCCCATATCCCTTGATTCTGCTAGCCCCTAGAGCTCTATCCAACTCTCTTTTAATTTAATCCAGTGAATTGGCCTCCACTGCCTTCTGTGGCGGAGCACTCCACAAATTCACAACTCTCCGGGTGAAAAAGTTTTTTCTCATCTCAGTTTTAAATGTCCCCCCCCCCTTTATTCTTAGACTGTGGCCCCTGGTTCTGGACTTCCCCCAACATTGGGAACATTTTTCCTGCATTTGGATTGTCCAGTCTTTCTATAATTTTATACGTTTCTAGAAGATCCCCTCTCATCCTTCTCAATTCCAGTGAATTAAAGCCCAGTCTTTCCAATATTTCCTCATATGACAGTCCCGCCATCCCCGGGATTAACCTTGTGAACCTACGCTGCACTGCCTCAATAGCAAGGATGTGCTTCCTCAAATTAGGAGACCAAAATTGCACACAATACTCCAGATGTGGTGTCACCATGGCCCTGTAGAACTGCAGAAGGACCTCTTTACTCCTATACTCAAATCCTCTTTCCCACTATTATACAATGCAACAGATGGAGTGTAGTAATTATTGCTCGATAGAAAGGGATGAAAAGTTCACTGGCATAATGCTCTTCTCCATATTCATTTCATATCAAAGAAAATGGTGCATGGGAGAGATTCAAATCAGACTGAACGTACTTATTGTGCTGAAGACTCATTGTCCATATTCAACACCATGATAACCTCACGTTTGAATTGGAATAGGGGTCCCACCACAGTCAGTTAAATTCAAACATTGTGGCACTATCATGCCCCAGGTACCACAATTGATTTCAATTATGAATCAGGGAAAATCGTTGGATATCATTACATTTGGACAGTTGGAAGGTCTCTGTCCACGTTGAAGAGGATCTTGTTGGACCAGGTTTATACACCTGTTCATTCCACCCTCGAAGCTCAAACCTAAAAGCCAAAGAGGCCGATAAGATAATGGAGCAAAATATGTTTCGGAAAACATATACTTATAGACTGCAATGAACAGTGTGCATAAACTGGTCCTGCAAGAGCCTCTTCAACTCGGGCTGAGTCCTTCCAAATGTGCAGAGAATTTTTACTTTAGACTGTTAGAGATATAGTCCTACACACCAGGGACATTTTAAAATTTACAGAAGCCAATTAACGTACCAATACTGTACGTCTTTAGAATGTGGGAGGAAACTGGAGCACCCAGAGAAAACCCGCATGGTCACAGGAAGAATGTACAAACTCCATACAGACAGCACCCAGAGGCAGGATCGAACCTGGGTCTCTGGCGATGTAAGGCAGCAACTCTACCACTGTACCGCTGTGTCTCCCTAAATGGAGGTAGCAAAATCCAAAGACCTTGACCAATCCCAATTTATATCGATGTCCTTTTCTTCATGTTTCTGATGTCCTCAGATTCCTCCCCTAATTACCTTTTCCTGACTTCTGATCTCATTTCCAATTAAGATTATTTCAGGAGGTACGCAGCCCTTTATTAATTACTGAGAAGTTATTGGTTAAGATAGAGATATGTCCTATTTAAATCTATTGTATGGGGGCAAAACACATAGTCAGAAACGAGAACAATAAACAGAACTCAGTGGGTTAAGTTTAGTCTGTGGAGTTTGTGGACCAAATATCCTTATTATTCAGTGTACTCAAATGTTTTGGAAGCCTTATAGTTCTGACAAATGGAAAAGGTTGCATAGCAAACTGGGCAGCAAAGGAAATTAATAGGAAAACAAGGAACTGCAGATGCTGGTTTACCAAGGAAAGACACAAAATGCTGGGGTAATTCAACATATCGGGCAGCATCCCTGGAAAATATGGATAAGTGATGTGTCAGGTTGGCACCCTTCTACAGACTTCAGGCATTCTTCTAGGTTTCCTTAACCCCATCCCTGCCTTCAGTCTGAAGAAGGGTCTTGACCTGAAACATCACCTACAGTGATGTTACTCCAGCATTACTGCAGCTGGGTTTACTCCAGCATTTTGTGTATTTTCTTATGTTATGGGGAGCTTGCTCTTAAAAGGCATTGCGGTCCATTTTCAGTTTTTTGTCCAATAGTATCTATATTGTTTGGTTTGACATTTTCCTCAAAACTTTTATTGAGAAAACTGCTTACTTGGAATGGGAGATTGAGCTTTGATTTCCATTGGAAGGACAATGTTGAGGGTTAAGATTAGAACAATCTCTGATGTAAAACCCGTCAGCTGTGACTTTCAGTTCCATGAACAGTCAGCATGTTTCTACATGCTTCCCGATGACCTAATTCTTAGGATTGCAGTGGAAGGATATGTGATGAGGTGTCATCGTTTCCACGCTTCTAACTGGAACATAGGTTTGGCCATGCAATGACACAGTTGCGGTTGACTTGAAGAATCATTTCTTGTAACTATTGTAATATTTACTGAAAATCACCTCATTGAACATTCACCTCAGGTGTTCTGCTACCGTGTGCTGCAATAAAGGATTTTGCAGACGGACCTGTCATCTGCAAGTGGACCCCGCCCACCCTAAAACACAAACTACACCTAACTTGGACCCACCAAAGGCCCACCCCTATGAAAACAATCTACAACTAGAACCTCAGTATTACCCCCAACACATTGTCGCAGCCCACTGCTGTCAAAGGCATCTTAGTCTGCCATAAATTGTACACATTTAAAGTGAGTTAAATTATTAAAATTAAAAATATTTTAAACTATTTCAAATTCAAAAATAGATCTAGTTATAAATATTGATACATCTGCTAACTAGCTAAAACATGTACAGAGAGTGAAATAATGAAAATTGGCCAAAAAAAACCTGGCCAACTTGCTTTTTAATGATGTTAGCAACTCCATTTGTGGCAGTATTGTTCTGCGTAAAGTACAAGGGCCACATGTATAGAACATTTGGCCCCTGGGTCCAAGATTTACCGGAGCGGTTGGCAGAGCTAGTTAAGTTGAGTTTATTGTACAGTGAAAAGCTTTTTGTTGTTGCGTGCTATACAGTCAGCAGAAAGACTATACATACGATCAAGCCACCCCCAGTGTACAGATACAGGGTGAAGGAAATAATGTTTAGTGCAAAATAAAGTCCAGTCACGTCTGATTATAGATAGTTCAAGGGTGTCCAATGAGGTAGATGGTAGATTGCTGCTGATCTGGTGTGGGGCAGGAGGTCAGATGTGGCAGCATATTCCATACCTCAAAATGAGGAGGGAAGCAGTGAAAGGCGAAGACACTGTACATTATAGACAATAGACAATAGGTGCAGGAGGAGGCCATTCAGCCCTTCGAGCCAGCACCACCATTCAATGTGATCATGGCTGATCATCCCCAATCAGTACCCCGTTCCTGCCTTCTCCCCATATCCCCTGACTTCGCTATCTTTAAGAGCCCTATCTAGCTCTCTCTTGAAAGTATCCAGAGAACCGGCCTCTGAGGCAGAGAATTCCACACTCTCAACTCTCTGTAAGAAAAAGTGTTTCCTCATTTCCGTTCTGAATGGCTTACCCCTTGTTCTTAAACTGTGGCCCTGGTTCTGGACTCCCCCAACATCGGGACTATGTTTCCTGCCTCTAGCGTGTCCAAACCCTTAACAATTCTATATGTTTCAATGAGATCCCATCTCATACTTCTAAATTCCAGAGTATACAAGCCCAACCACTCCATTCTCTAAGTATATGACAGTCCCGCCATCCCGGGAATTAACCTTGTAAATCTACGCTGCACTCCCTCAATAGCAAGGATGTCCTTCCTCAAATTAGGGGACTAAAACTGCACACAATACTCCAGGTGTGGTTTCACTAGGGCTCTGTACAAATGCAGAAGGACCTCTTTGCTCCTATACTCGACTCCTCGTGTTATAAAGGCCAACATGCCATTCACTTTCTTCACTGCCTGCTGTACCTGCATGCTTACTGTCATAGACTGATGAACAATGACCCCCAGATCCAGTTGTACTTCCCCTTTTCTCAACTTGACGCCGTTTAAATAGTAATCTGCCTTTCTGTTTTTGACCGAAGTGGATCACCTCACATTTATCCACATTAAACTTCATCTGCCATGCATCTGCCCACTCCCCCAACCTGTCCATGTCACCCTGCATTCTCATCGCATCCTCCTCACAGTTCACACTGCCACCCAGCTTTGTGTCATCTGCAAATTTGCTAATGTTACTTTGAATCCCTTCAACCAAATCATTGATGTATATTGTAAATAGCTGCGGTCCCAGCACCGAGCCTTGCGGTACCCCACTAGTCACTGCCTGCCATTCTGAAAGGGACCCGTTAATCCCTTCTCTTTGTTTCCTGTCTGCCAACCAATTTTCTATCCATGTCAATACTCTACCCCCAATACCATGTGCTCTAAGTTTGCCCATTGTCAGGTAGACATGCAGCCATAACAATAGACAATAGGTGCAGAAATAGGCTAATATTTGGCCCTTCGAGCCAGCACCGCCATTCAATGTGATCATGGCTGATCATCCTCAATCAGTACCCTGTTCCTGCCTTCTCCCCATATCCCCTGACTCCGCTATTTTTAAAAGCCCTATCTAGCGCTCTCTTAAAAGCATCCAGAGAACCTCCCTCCACCGTCCTCTGAGGCAGAGAATTCCACAGACTCACCACTCTCTGAGAAAAAGTGTTTCCTCGTCTCCGTTCTAAATGTCTAAATTATTCTTAAACTGTTCTTAACCTATGGAGATGTCCCACAACCAAGCAGCAACTAGCCTCAATAGGCCTATGAAAAATAACCGTGGCTGTAAATGTAGATGCCCCAGAAATAATATTGAAGATACACAAAATGCTGGAGTAACTCAGCGGGACAGATAGCATCACTGGAGAGAATGAATGGGTGACATTTCGGGTCGAAACTCTTTGTTAAACTGATCTGATCTGAAGTAGGGACTCGATCCGAAACGTCACCCATTCTTTCTCTCCAGAAATGCTGCCTGGCCCGCTGAGTTACTCCAGCATTTTGTGTCTATGTTCAGTTTAAACCAGCATCTGCAGTTCCTTCCTACTATAAATAAAACTTCCAGATCACAGATAGTAGCATTATAAAATTTATTTTTAATTAGATCTTAATTGTGTCACCAGCCACGAAAATGTGGAATATATATTTTGTGCGTTAGTTGTTTGTGCTGTAAACTTGATACAGGTGGTAATTTGGGTAATTCATTGTCAACAGTTTTTTAGTAGGCTTCCCCAAAGGCATTTTAACAATCAAAGCTTAGTGATACTGGAGTAGATATTTATAGCTGAATACAATTAACACACAGTATAGAGATGAATGTTTGTCGATATTTGCATTTGAGATTCAGTTCCATTGACTATATCATAAGTATTGTATTTAAATGTATTGTATTTCCATTTAGCTAACACTGTTAGATTTTTTCAGTTTACTTATTGTGATCACATATTGAGTGATCTGACTGGAAAAAACTAAAGATCCATAAATTTACTGATTCACTTATTCACTTATTGCATGTTAAAGCATTGTAAGAAAAACACTTTATTTGAATATAGAAAATGATAATTATTTTCTTCTGTCCTTCATTCATAAAGATCACTTTATCCCCTGCCATAGAGAACTGATGTTGGTAGATCAACATTGTGGAGGTGATTTAAGTGGGAGCTAACATTAAAATGTTGTTTCCATTCAATTCATGAAATTATATTGACTGTGTCTGGGGCTGGGAAGAGAGAAGAACAAAATTATTCATTATGTACACAATTGCTTTATTAGTTGGCTGGCCTTGTGATTCAATCAACCAGCAATTTTACAGGTAGTATGCTATGGTAAGATAAGATGTAGCAAACAAACAATTACCGGAAGAAGGTCAGAGAGAGAGTGTGTTTTATTGCCATATGTTCCAATAAGGAACAATACATTCTTACTTGCAGCTCCACAAAAGATATGTAAAGATAGTACGCTGCAAAACCCAAATGAAACAAAAAATGTTGTGTATATTTATCTGTGTGTGTGCGTATGCGTCTGTGTGTGTGCGTGTGTGCGTGTGCGTGTGCACGTGTGTGTGTGTGTGCGTGCGCGTGTGTGTGCACTTATTTATTTGTTTATGTGTTTTCACATCTTCTCGAAAAAATTACTCGCAAACGGGAACATGTTTACATATTCTGTTAGAGATTTACCCCCTGGAGTCCGAAATCAGCTTACCTGAAAATGTTGTGCTTTATTTCTTGAGTTATTAAGAAAAATGTTCACAAACCCGGTCAAACTTTGAAATCAAAACGCATGTTTTTTTTCGCTGATGACGTGACAATGGATCTGCCGTCCAGATTTCCTCTCTATTGTTAAAATGTATGAGTACTTTGCAGATAACCCCAAATGTGTTGCAAGTGCATTATTGTGATTGGCTGGCTGCAGAGGGGTTGTAAATACTGTTAATAATGTTGCAAGGTGTTTGTGTTACTGTTAGATGATTGGCTGAAGTGTGAAGCCTTGTTTGAATTGTTTATACTCCCCAGGAGAATGCTGCATTACTTGGATCAACTGACTTCTTTCCAGAAGCTTCTGTAGAAACATTGTAATGGGGAGCTTTGTAATTAGGTTGGGGAATTGTCAATAACGCTTTAATGTGATCGATATCTGTGATTGGTTTGTAGGGGTACCATCCGCATGTAGATCTGCCCCACAGTGTTCGATGACCTATAAAAGGTAACCCCCACGAGGTTCATTGTCCATCTTCTGGAGGAGCACTTGGGACTGCGTAACCTTTTGGAAGTATCTGCTTGTACGAGTCTGAAGTGCTTGGACAAGCAGAGACAAGGATCGATCCAGCAGTGTGGTCAGGTATCGTATAGGGAATTCGTTATTGTTTCATAAAATAAAATATTTAGTGGTCCAGTCAGGGCAGGATTTGGAAGAAGAGAGGCCCGAGGCTATTCCACTTGTGAGGACCCTCCCAATCCCCCACCCCCACAACGAGAGGAAGATGGAGGGCAAGGAAAATTACTGAAGTGTTGTTTAGAGACCACAGTGTATTGTGACAGCATATGTAAGAAAGGCCTATGACAGTGTCAAAAAAATTATACACCAGGCCCGTACGAAGCTTTTCAAAAAGGGGGGTGGCATGGCAGGATAACTGCACGCAGCGCATATCACAAGCGCAAAGCTGAAAGACCTATGCGGCCGGGGTCTGGCGTCTTAGATGTTCTCTGGTGCATCCTGAGCCTTATTTTGGAGCATTTGTGCACCAAATTTATGACCAATATTTCAGAAATAATTTTGGTTGAGTCAAGAGTAATGAGTGGTTGGAATGGGATGATTGGGGTCATTCAGATTCAGATTCAAACTTTATTGCCATTGTGCAGTGTACAAGTACAGAGACAACGAAATGCAATTAGCATCTCACCCAGAAGTATGAACGCAGAATAATGGAACAGTAAAATATATATATGTATATACAGTAGCAATAGTGCAAATTTCGGTGGGGGGGGGGGGGGGGGGAGATCAGTCACTCGGGGAAGGAGTGGGGTGACTGGCAATCACCGAGGTGCAGAGTTATGTAGGGTGACAGCCGCAGGGAAGAAGCTGTTCCTAAACCTGCTGGTCCGGCAACGGAGAGACCTGTAGCGCCTCCCGGATGGGAGGAGGGTAAACAGACTGTGGTTGGGGTGAGAGTAGTCCTTGATGATGTTGTGCGCCCTTCGCAGACATCGCTTGCTCTGGACAGACTCAATGTAGGGGAGTGAGGAACCGGTGATGCGTTGGGCAGTTTTCACCACCCTCTGCAGTGCCTTCCGGTCGGAGACAGAGCAGTTGCCATACCATACTGTGATACAGTTAGTAAGGATGCTCTCGATGGCGCAGCGGTAGAAGTTCACCAGAATCTGAGGAGACAGATGGACCTTCTTTAGTCTCCTCAGGAAGAAGAGAAGCTGGTGAGCCTTCTTGATCAGTGTTGAGGTATTGTGGGTCCAAGAGAGGTCATCAGAGATGTTGGCCCCCAGAAACCTGAAGCTGGAAACACGCTCCACCTCTGTCCCATTAATATGGATGGGGGCGCACGTGCCACCCCCATCCATATTGTTGTATACATTTTTTGTTAATCAAGATTTGCAGCTGTCCTTGTTTTAATAATCAAGTTGTACTGTAAAATGTTATAAAGGTGCATGCAAACACTGCAACTAAAACACTGTAAGTTTTTGCAATAAATAAAAACTTTTTTTTAGAAAATGTTTTGTGTGTTGATTTGATTGCCTGTTACTGTTTGACTGTGTTAGTGTGTGCACATGAAAATATGATGCAAAATGAAAGTCGCAAACTATGGAATACATAGTTTCAGTATTGTTATCAAGGAAAAGAAAGCAGTTCCAATTGTTTGATATTATTCATATGGAGGAGAAAATATAATTGCTCTAAAACCTACCTTAATTTTGCAATCTTACTGAAGATAATCCCCCTTTTCCTTCCCCCTCCTCCTTCCCCCTCCCTCTCCCTCCACCTCTCTCTCCCTCCCCATCTCTCTCTCTCTCTCTCTCCCCCACTCTCTCCCCCTCTCTCTCCCTCTGTCTCCCCCCTCTGTCTCAACCCCCCCTTTCCCCCTCTCACATCCCTCCCCTCTCTCTCCCTCCCTCCCCCTCTCTCTCCCTCCCATGCAGCAAGGCTCCAACTCCGCAGAGACCACAGCCCCCCCCCCCCCCCCCCAGCCCGGAAATAGCTCAAAATTTTTTTTTTCTCAGAATTTTTTTACTCTGGGAAGAAAAACTCCCTGGCCGGAGGCCCCCTAGATTTTGACGCCCTAGGCTTCAGCCTATGAAGCCTATAGGTAAACCCGGCCCTGCCAAGGACCTGCTAGATCTCGAGGCCCTAAGCTTAAGCTTGTGAAGCTTATACGTAAATCCGGCCCTGGGTCCAGTGCTTGACTGAACTAGATTAAAGGGTGGTTAGTGTGTGTGTGACACCGCAGGTCGCCCCCCCCCCCCAACCCCCAACCGCACGTTGAGGGAACGGGACCCACCGGGTCCCACTTGGTCTAGAATATATTAGAAACTTGGACAAATAAATAGGCAATAATAGTGCTACAGACTGGAAGTGTCACAGCTGGTGCTGTAGCAACAACCTAGAGCTCAATGCCCTTAGACAGTGGAATTGATTGTAGACTTTAGGAGAGCTCCCCCTCCCCTCACCCCACTCACCATCAACAACACCACAGTCACATCTGTGGAGTCTTTTAAGTTCCTGGAAACCATCATCTCCAAGGATCTTAGGTGGGGGGCTACCATCGGCTCCACGGTCAAAAAGGCACAACAGAGGATGTACTTCCTGCGGCAGCTGAGGAAGCACAATCTGCCACAGGCAATGATGGTCCAATTCTACACGGCCATCGTAGAGTCTGTCCTCACCTTCTCCATCATGATCTGGTTTGGCTCAGCCACCAAGCATGACACCTGGAGGCTGCAGCGAATCGCTTGATCAGCTGAGAAGGTTATTGGCTGCAACCTTCCCTCCATTGATGAACTGTCCACTGCAAGGGCCAGGAAGCGAGCGGGCAAGATCAATGTAGCTATTGAAATTGTATCGAATCATCTGTTGTATTCTTTATTCTTAAGAGCACTAAAACTTGAGTTTGGGAGATTCTATTGAAAGGGTCTCCTTGAGTTTGGGAGATTCTATTGAAAGGGTCTCCTTGAGTTTGGGAGATTCTATTGAAAGGGTCTCCTTGAGTTTTGGAGATTCTATTGAAAGTGTCTCCTTGAGTTTGGGAGATTCTATTGAAAGGGTCTCCTTGAGTTTGGGAGATTCTATTGAAAGGGTCTCCAAGAGAATGTCCACTTATGAATAAAGAATTTTATAGCAACCACCTTCATCTTCCGAGTGGTTTAGTTCACGTCACAAGTTTCAATTAGATTATCAAGTGGTCCTGTAATCTCATTATTTTTTGTAAACGTGGGAGTTTAGATTAATAATATGCCTCCCTTGTCATAAATAACGACATTACAATGTAACAAAAATGTGACTAAAACCTACTCTTCCCTTCATAAGTGTTGACTAATTTTTACTCACAGTATGACTCAAGACCCAAAACATGCATTGAAATTCTAAAGTTGGTCATTTCAATCCCTCTGTCTTTAAAGTACACACTGTCAAATGTATTCTTACCAATTTACCCTTATTTTTTTCCAAATCATTCTCTGATGGAGCAAATAAAGCTAAGCTAACCTCTTTATAAATTAAAGATAGACACAAAAAGCTGGAGTAACTCAGCAGGACAGGCAGTATCTCTGGAGATGCTTCTCTCCAGAGATGCTGTCTATCCCGTTGAGTTACTCCAACTTTTTGTGTCTGTCTTTGGTTTAAACGAGCATCTGCAGTTCCTTCATACATTGTTTATAAATTATTTTTTATTTCCAGCTGCTTCCCTTATTTACTTGGACGGGCCAGTATTTAAAAGCTTCAGAACATTGGATGGTAATTACTCCATTGCTGCTGTTTGTATTTTTTTCTTGTGGAAAGTAACTGAATTTTGGGAGGTTGCTGGAAATTTGGCTGCAGGGGCAGTGAGGTATGGAGGGGAATGTTGTTGGCATATGATAGACAGTGCTGTAATAGAATACTTTGGTTACATTTTACTTTGATTTGAGAAAAATTCTCCTTCGGATGATTTAATACTGTATGAATTTATTTGCGCTGGGCAATTGAAGCAGCCAAATATATGGCATTTGTAAAAATGATAATTTAAAATTCACTAATCAGTGAATGAACCACTACATCCTATGCAATTGAGTGCACTACGTATAATCAGGCCATACAAAGGAAGGTGTAGTCTGATTTTCAGATATTTTGTTGGTGGTAATTTAGAACAAAAAAAACCCTGTTGCTATTGGTTGACTTGGTATACTGAAAGGAGACAAGAAACATAATTTAAACTGGCAGCACAGTGGTGCAGCAGTGGAGCTACTTCTTTACAGCGCCTGAGACCCGGGTTTGATCCTAACTACTGCCGTTTGTCTGTACGGAGTTTGTACATTCTCCCTGTGACCAGCGTGGGTTTTCTCTGAGATGTTCGGTTTCCTCCCACAATCCAAAGACGTACAGATGTGTTGGTTAATTGGCTTGGTATAAATGTAAAATTGTCCCTAACGTGTGTAGGGTAGCGTTAATGTCCATGACAAGAGCTAATTTCTATTCAGGTAAGATGTTCCAAATTTGCCAGAATGCTTCCTGGATCTTTACCAGAATGTTGCATGGAACAGAAATTAGCTTTTGTCATGAATACTTGGTTTGAAGCTCACCTTAAGTTCAAATATTCAACTAAAGCTGTAAATAGTCTACGTCGGTATCAGTGAGTTACTAGGGAGATGGAAGGACTTATGGCTGATAAACAGATTTTGCAACAGGAATTGACATCCACACTTTTTCCTAATAGTGAGTTGGTGGTGACGTAAATTAAAAAAAACTTTATTCAAAATTAAAAAATATAGAGAAGAACTGCAAAAAGAGGATGTACATACATTAAATAGCGATGTATTTGGTAGTGTTTACAGAAATATCCTTATACTTGGCACCATTACAATCTGTGGATATTTTTACAGCAGAGATAGATAGATTCTTAATTGATAAGGGTATCAGGGGTTATGGAGCGAATGCAGGAGAATGGGGTTAGGAGGTCAAGATAGATCAACCATCACACCTGCCCCCCAGTGTCCAGCAGCGGAAGGACCCTAGAGACTGTGGTCCTCCCCCACAGAACCTTGACATTGGCTGCACCGAGCTTCAGTGCGTTCGTCAGCATGTACTCCTAAATGATGTTAATGTTACTGACTACGAGGTAGCGTTAATCATGGCATCAGGGTACCTCACTCTCTTTAAATTGTGGCATCTGACCTTTGAAAACCACTTGAACAATAGGATGAGTCAGCAAGGCTCTCATTAAATGACTTATCCAAATGATAACACATTCAAAAATGGAACACACCCCAGAGTACCAAATGATAACACATTCAAAAATGGAACACACCCCAGAGTACACACCCCAGACAATTGTGCTTAAATCCTGACTTGGAACCTAAACCTCTCAAATACATGCTTTCTCTGACCTTTATATTATCAATTGTATTATTTAAAAAAAATTACAGATAATGAGATACATCATTATAAATGTTGTTAATGTTAAGCTATTGCTTAATTTCCTCTAGTGAGCTTGCACCTCCATTTGAAGTAATGTGCTAACACACTAGAGTAGGTGTTCACCTCCCCCTGGTGGTGATATGGATGTAGGAGGAAAATTACTTTCTGAACATTTTCTGTAATAACATGAGTGGTTCAGTCACGATTACTGCCATGGTATGAGATGTTTTTATGGCTTTTCCCCATGTGAAACGACTTTGTTAAAATTCCCATGCTGATCCCATGCTACTTCACAGATCTGTAGGGTGAATAATCTGAGATTGTATTTTAAAATCAGTTAAGCATAAAGTACCAGATGGAGACAGCAATGCTTCAAGAACCCCTCTCTCCCTGTATACATCACAGTGGTAAATACATCTCTCCTTTCTTTTGCTAATTTCCACTTGATTCTGATAATTTCTATTTAATTTTGAATCCAGCAAACATCTGTATCTGTAACTCACTGCACTTGTGCATATGACAATAAGATAGACCTGACGACCTCTTTGTTTGCCAATCTTTGAACTCTTAAAATTTTGACAAAAGATACCAGGAATCATGGATTTATAAATGTTGAAGCTAATTCCTCATTTTTATCTGCTGTGATTATGTTCAAAAAACCAAACCTAAATGTCTGAAGAAGGGTCTTGACCTGAAACGTCACTTTCTTTTTCTCCAGCAATGCTGCCTGACCTGCTGAGTTACTCCAGCTTTTTGTGTCTCACTTTGGCTTTTTAAACGGGTCTCTTAATTTGTTCTGCCACAACATAGGCATGTTTGGCTAATCTTTGTGTCTCCCTGTTTCTGAATATATTTTAAAGTGTGCCATTTAGCAAGTTGTGCCTTTTCTCATTCTTCCTACCAAAATGAAACGTCACACTTATCTGTGTGAAATTGCATCTGCTATGTCCCCATTTCAGCAGCTTGTGCATGCCCTGTAGTTTCATTAGCAAGGCCAACATGTATTTCCCATCTCCAATTGCCCTTGTGGAGTGGAGGTGACCTGCCACCTTGAACTGCCACAATCCTCATATTTGGATTGTGAATTCCAGATTTAGATCCAGAAACAATGAGGGAATGGCAATATACTTTTGAGTCAGGATTTAGAAGGCAAATTCCTGGCGTTGCGCCAATATACTTGCCACCATTTTCCTTCTAGGTGGTTCATGGATTTTGCTAACAGATAAATTTGGCAAGTTATTGCGATGCTTTTTATGAATGGTACTCATTTCAAGCCATGAATGTCAGACATTGAGAGAGTGAATGATGACTATCATCATTATTTTCCTGTTTCTGGTGCTTAGTCAGTTTTGTACCTAATTAAATAGGATGGTCTTTCATCCATCAAATGTGTTTCATGCCTATTGGGATTCCATAGACCAAACATTAGCTGCACTACCTGTGTTCACCAAAAAGTCAATTAAGTTAGTCAAACGTGAGTTGCCCTCGGCAAGTTCATGTTGTCTTCACCTGTCAACTCATATTTATGTTGGATTCGTATTTGTAAATGCTTTTCAACCTCCAACATTAGGATGACTGCACTATGGTTGCTTATCTCCCTTTTTGAACTTTTGCAATTCTTCCCTCCTAAGACATTAATCTTTCTAAAAATTAATGGAAGATCTTGGTTGGATCCTGCGTTTTTTCCATTGTTATATCCTGCTCAATATTGGGCAGCAACCCGCAGGTCAGATCACTTTCCGTATAAGTGCATGCTAACCTTTCCAGTATCTGTTCTTTTATCTTTTCCTGTTTCTCTAAAACAGTCTCATTTCCTCTTTAAAAGACAGATAAAAAAATGCTCAATTATTATCCCATGTATGCCAACTAACTCCATATAAATCCAGACCATAGACACAAAATGCTGGAGTAACTCAATGGGACAGGCAGCATTACTGGAGAGATGCAATGGGTGATGTCTCGGCTCGAGACCCTTCTTCAGGGTCTGGAGACTCTTGTACACAAAACCATTCACCGACCATTTGTTTGTAACTGACCTATATCCCATTGAAATCCTTCCTCACACTTTCATACCTACCAACCAGCCCATCCTCATTTACACCTAAGTAATTTATATATATGAATATACAGTGGCTTGCAAAAGTTTTTATACCCCTTGAACTTTTCCACATTTTGTCATGTTACAACCACAAACGTAAACGTATTTTATTGGGATTTTATGTGATAGACCAACACAAAGTGGTGCATAATTGTGAATTGGAAGGAAAATGATACATGGTTTCCAAGTTTTATTACAAATAAAAAACTGAAAAGTGTGGCGTGCAAAAGTATTCAGCCCCCTTTACTCTGATACCTCTAAATAAAATCAATATTACAAACTGCAGATGCCCCAGCAGAGATCCCAATGGAACTGCACCGGACACAGACCTCCAACTGAATATTATCCTTTCACCACAACCCTATGTCTTTTTTTATCAGTAAGCCTCTTCTGAATCCACACGATATTGACTATTGACTGACACCTATTAAAAACCCACTGACTCCCACAACTATCTCAACTGCACTTCTTCCTACTCTGCTTCCTGCAAAGACTCTATCCCCAATTCCTCAGTCTACGCCGCATCTGCACCCAAGATGAGGTGTTCCATACCAGGACATCCGAGATGTCCTCATTCTTTAGGGAACGGGGGTTCCCCTCTCCCATCATAGATGAGGCCCTCATTCATGTTTCCTCAGTACCCCACAGCTCTGCCCTTGCTCCCCCTTCCCCTAGTCGCAACAGGGACAGAGTCCCCCTAGTCCTTACCTTCCACCCCGTCAGCCATCGCATACAACATATAATCCTACAACATTTCTGCCACATCTAACGGGATCCCACCACTAAATACATTTTCCCATTGCCATGTCTTTCTGCCTTCCACAGAGACCGTTCCCTCTGCAACTCCCTGGTAAACTCATCTCCTCCCACCCAAACCACCCCCTCCCCTGGTACCTTCCCCTGCAACCGCAGAAGATGCAACACCTGTCACTATACCTCCTCCCTCAACTCTGTCCAGGGATCCCTATAGTCCTTTCAGTTAGGCAGAGGTTCACTTGCACCTCCTCCAATCTCATCTACTGTGCCTGTTGTTCAAGATGTGGACTCTTATACATTGGCGAGACCAAATGCAGACTGGGCGATCGTTTTTCAGAACAGCTTCACTCAGCCTGCCTGAACCTACCTGATCTCCCGGTTGCCGGACACTTTAATTCTCCTTCCCATTCCTACACAGACCTTTCTGTCCTAGTTCTCCTCCATTGCCAGAGTGAGGTTAAACACAAATTGGAGGAACAGCATCTCATATTTTGCTTGGGCATCTTACAGCCCAGTGGTATGAATTTTGATTTCTCTCACTTCAGGTAGCCCGGGCATTCCCTCTCTATCCCTCCCCCACCCAAGTCGCACAAGCTTCTAATTTTCACACTACAAACAGCTAACAATGGCCTGTTTCCTTTATTATCGTAACTTTTTTGCATATCCATTAATTGTTTTTTATCTCTCCACGTCACTGTCTATATCTCTTGTTACCCTTATCCCTAACCAGTCTGAAGAAGCAGTCTCGACCCGAAACATCATCCATTCCTTCTCTCCAAAGATGCTGCCTATCCCGCTGAGTTACTCCAGCTCTTTGTGTCTATCTTCGACCAAGTCATGTTCATCACTTATGTAATGAACCAGATTTGATTAAGGACCTCGAGGTTAATGAGTCATTAGGAGGCAGTGACCATAACATGGTCAGGTTTAATCTACAATTGGAGAGGGAGAAGAGTAGATCAGTCAGATTTTTTAGGGACTACCCGACAGAGGTGGCGAAGAAACGGGATCTGTTTTCAAAGACCAGACAGATTCTGAAAGGAATTCTGGGTTTAAGATATGGTATTATGTACCCGGCTAAAATGAATATCACTTATCAGAATACGGAGCGTGTCTTCATCGACCCAGAAGAGGCAGATACATTTGCAGAAGACCTTTTAAAAGAGTTAAAGCGATGAGTAAATTACACAGTTGTCAAGAGACGGTTTGGATATAAACTTTGGTTGTGAAGAAGCTGAGAAAATTTGACTTTTGAAGTAACTGATATTAAAAATGTCTTTGTTAAGATGGCGTAATTCTTACATGTGGCAAAGTCTAGTCAGTTATCAGCTTTGGAATGCAGAACCAAGGTCGAATCTGTACTTCGATGAGAAAAAAAAGGGAGTCGCGTAACATGTAACACCCTAATTAAAGGGAGTCGGAATTAACAATTTATTCATAAAAAGATTGGTCTGATCATAGATTTACATATAAATAATGATTTAACATAGATTTAACATAGTTTTATTATAGTTTGTTTACTGACTAACATAAAAAGTAGTGATTTAATATAGTTTTATTAATCTAAAATTAATTAGTATAAAGAATAGAGTATCATACCCCCGGAGGGGGGTGGATTTATCATTATTTGCTGACAGACTGGTAGATTAGTCACAGTGACTTAATTACATCGATTCAAGCTCACTCTATAATAATATACTAATATGGGTGCAACTAATTCGGAAATGTAATTCATGAAATGTTTTATACAGAGTTGAAATTAGATGGAAGGGAAGTGATTCAAACATGAGGTAATTGGCAGACAGCCAAGAATGTACTCTTGGTTAAACCCTTCCAATCTGAAGGACTACTTTAATGCAAGACAATGGCTTAGAGCAATGAAGTTTAATATAACAATTGTTAGTACATAGCAAATATATATTCGTGAAAAGACTAAATCAGAGTTAGATGTTGGATGTATCTTTATATACCTTTGTACGGACCCCTCCACCTTCCGACGTTAGTTGGCAAAGGAGTGGAGGTAAATGTTATTTAACAACGACGGAAGTCGAAAACATTATTTCTACCACCTCTTGGTGGGTTCTTTCTAGTAGTGCAGTGTTTTTATCACTGTACTGCAATATCACTTGTCATTTTTTTGAATCACTTTTCACCTTTTTGGTCTTTTTTTTAAGGATATATTTTAAAGGGCTGTGCCTAGAATACCAAGAAGAGATAAGTACACACTCCACACCTGGAAGATCAAGGTATTGTGTTGACCATATGACATAAATATATTAAATTAATTTAAAATGCAAGGCATTACACAAAATAAAATAGGTGGAATCACGTTTTGCAGCTGGAACATAAGGGGTATGAATGATCCAATCAAAAGGGGTAAGATCTTGGCACAATTAAAATCATTAAATGCCGACATAATCTTCGTACAGGAAACACATTTGAAATTACAGGCGCAGGCAAGGCTTAGGGCTAACTGGTTCGGTTAGACATATCATTCATCATATAGTACTAAATCTAGAGGTACGGCAATTATAATTTGAAAAGGAATACCATTTAAACCATATTTACCGTGGTAAATATTTATGGGCCTAACTTTGATAATCCTCAATTCTTTAACAAAATTTTGAATTTAATCTCAGAGCTTGATTATCAAAATGTGATATTTGGAGGAGATTTCAATTACGTTCTCGACAATTACTTGGATAAATCAACACAACAAAAAAGGCTAAACATTAAATCTAAAGCTAGTGAACTCATAAATAAATACATTAAAATAACCAAATATAACAGATGTATGGAGGATTGCAAACCCAAATGGACGGGAATATTCCTTCTAATCAATGGTACACAAAACCTACTCATGAATTGATTATTTTTTAGTAGATACAAAACTAATCCCATTTACATCAAATCCAAAATACCATAGCAGTGTCACTTCAGATCATGCACCGTTAACTTCTAAATAATAGAAGGAATGACCAATAAAAAAATTGTTTTGGAGATTTAATCCCCAAATGGTTGTGCATATCTAAGACAACAGATGGATTTTTTTTAGACCAATGATACACCAGGTATATCACCCTCATTATTATGGGAATCGTTTAAGGCATTTATCAGAGGATCGATAATTTCTTATCAAGCATTTCAAAAAAATAAAAAAAGATAGAACAATTGAATTTAGAAGAAAAAATTAGACAATTGGACTTAGACAACACCAAAGACCCAACTATGGATAAACATAATAAGATATTCATATTGAAATTTAAATTGAATAGAATCTTATCTGAAAGAATCATTAGATTATTCCAAATCACAAAACAGGAACATTTTGAATTTGGCGACAAGCCACATAAACTACTGGCACGACAAATGAAAAAACGGGAAAGGAACATACGATTCCAAAAATTAGGTCAGATAAAGGGGAATTGATAGTACTACCCAAAGACATTAACAAAAGATTTGCCCAATTCTACCAAAATTTACATACATCAAAAACATCAACAGATAGTATTAAAATCACACATTTTTTGGAAAAGTATAATCTCCCAAAACTTAATGTGATGGAACAGGAAGAATTAGGAGCTCAAATTTCAATTAATGAAATGGAAGAGTCAATAAAGTCTCTGAAAAATTGTAAAACACCAGGACTGGATGGATTTAGCAATGAATTCTATAAAAAATGTCATGAAATAATTTCTCCACATCTACAGAAACTTTACACATATGCATTCATAGAACAGAAACTACCAGAAACACTAGCGGAGTCGACTATAACACTAATACCTAAAAAGGATAAAGATCTAGAGGACCCTGGGTCATATTGAGCCATTGTATTATTAAATACAGATCAGAAAATATTAGCCAAAACCTTAGCAAGAAGATTAAGTAAATATGTTAGTAAATTAATAAACCCGGATCAAACGGGGTTTATACCTAAGAGACACTCATTTAATAACTTGAGACGTCTTTTTAACATAACGTAGTCATATAAGATAGAAGAGGAAGACTTATCAATTATTTCATTGGACGCGGAAAAAGCATTCGACCAGGTGGAATGGGAATACCTTTTTAAAGTATTACAAAAATTTCAAATACATAATAAGCCCACGGCTAGAATACTGACTAATAATATATTATCCCTGAAATTTCAACTATCCAGGGGCAATAGACAGGGATGTGCCTTATCACCCCTTCTATTTGCCCAGGCAATAGAGCCCTTAGCAGAAAATATAAGAATGCAGCCTAATATTCACGGTTACAATACTAAAAACTCTAATAATAAAATATCATTATTTACAGATGATGTATTATTATATATTACAAAATCACAAATTAACATACCAAATTTATTAAACTTAATAGAAGAATTTGGTTCCTTTTCAGGATATAGAATAAATTGGAATAAAAGCAAAATAATGACAATAAAACCCCAAGACTCAACACATCTTTTAATATACCCTTTAGAATTACTACAGAAACATTTAAATACTTGGGTATTCAAATTACCAGAAAATATAAATCTCTATTTAATGCAAATTATCTGCCCTTACTTACTCTCTTTAAGAAGGGTTCAACCACCAACCCAGCAAATTATCGTCCTGTTTCATTAACAAGTACTTGCTGCAAATTGCTGGAGCATTTAATTGATAGTAATCTGATGCGACATGTGAGCAAACATAACATTCTTGCCGACAACCAACATGCATTTAGGAGGCATAGATCATGTGAGTCTCAGCTTATCCTGATGACAAATGACCTGGCCAAGCACCTTGACAGTAACGTCATCACGGATTTAGTTGTACTGGACTTTTCTAAAGCATTTGATGTCATCCCACACCAGAGACTGCTTCGGAAGCTTGACTTCCATGATATTCGTTCCAACACGAAACGATGGATTTCCAGTTTCCTGACAAAACGCCTTCAGCGTGTGTGTGTGAACAGAAAGTGCTCCAATTGGCATCCAGTGTTGAGTGGTACACCTCAGGGCACAGTACTTGGCCCACATCTGTTTTTGCTTTACATAAATGACATCCATGAAAAAGTCACAAGCACGACAGATTATTGGCTGATGATTGTTTGCTGTACCGTCCAATTAAGTCAGCTGATGATGAAGATGCTCTCCAAAAGGATCTCAATACTATGGTTGAGTGGTCACAACAATGGGGCATGCAGTTCAACCCTTCCAAATGTGAAACCATGCGTGTCACCAGAAAGAGGAATCCAGGCGTCACATCTTACAACATACTTGGAGCCACCCTTGAAGAATCCAAACAAACCAAATATCTTGCCATCAAATTACAGAATGATCTGCGTTGGAATGGTCAGACTCATCATGCAACGGTGAAAGCAACAGGTGTCCTAAATTTTCTGAGGCGCAACTTCCATCATTGTTCACCTTCTGTCAAGGAGAAGCTATACTTCACCCTCGTTAGACCTCATTTGGACTACGCAGTTGCAGCATGGGACTCATACACAAATAAAAATACTTCTTCCATCGAACGTGTCCAAAGACAGGCAGCTCCATTTGTTACTAACACCTATGAGAGAGAAGCGAGTGTCACCAAACTTCTGAATTCTCTGGGGTGGAACCCTCTCCAAGACAGACCTGAAGTTCACCATTTGACCTGTTTTTACAAAATGTTAAATGGTCAGCTCGACATAGATTACAAAACCTACACCAAACCCAAACCAATTAGGAGCAGACGAGGGCATTCGATCCAATTTGTGATTCCAGCTACCGAGACCGATGTGTACAGCAATTCGTTCTTCCCCCGCACAATTAAAGCATGGAATAATCTCCACCCTACCATAGTTACCCAACCAGATACAACTAAATTTAAGTTAGCTCTTTCTTCCCAAAAACCCTATCTGGCTTAAGTCCTCCCTCCACCACCTCCAGTTTAAATTCCACTTGGAATATTTTGGAGGACCAAGAAACCGAGAAACTAAATTACAAACGTCGATCCAAGTTTGGAAAACACTACCGATGTCCTTAATAGGCAGAATAAATGCCATTAAAATGATTTTTCTTCCACAAATACTGTATTTATTCCAATCAATACCTACATATATACTTAAAAAACTTATTTTAAATAAATTGACTCGTACATTACAAATTTCATATGGGACTATAAATCCCATAGAATTCAAAGAAGACATTTATGCAAACCTAAAGAATATGGTGGACTCACACTTCCCAATGTTACGTACTACTATTGGGCAGTGAGCATTAAAAATATAATGTACTGGTTGGATAGTTCATCACAACAGGCAGAATGGACAATAATGGAGAAGGAGGGTTGCACTCCTTTTAACATCGGAGCGATCCTTTTCTGCCCAATAAAATTGAAGAAAATAATATATGAGAAACCCGATGATTCACAGTAAAATACGAATCTGGAGACAAATAAAACCCTCTCTTAAATTAAGAAATGTTTCGCTTTTCTCAACGATAGCTAACAACCTGGCTTTTTAGCCAGCGACTATTGACAAAACATTCACCCTCTGGGAACGATTAGGAATTAAGACTTGGGAAGATTTGTATGAAGAGGGAAAATTTTTACCATTCCAAGACTTACAGCTTAAATAGAATTTGGAAAACAACCAATATTTTAGATACATACAAACCCGAGATTATCTGAAAAAAACACTCACAAGATGATCAGATTTGAAGTTGGACCTTCTAGGGCAAGGCATGAATAGACAGCTAGAATTGGATCATCTAACATCATATTTTTATAATACTATTCTATATATAGACATACCTTCGACAGAAGGTATAAGAAGAGAATGGGAACAAGAATTGGTTGTAGAAATTCCCAAGGACAGATGGGAAGATGAAATGTCACATATGTACATAAATGTTCGATTAACGTTAGATATACACTGATCCAATTTAAAATTGTAGACACATTATATTACTCAAAAACAAAACTAAATAAAATCTTTCCAAACGTCTCCCTTTTGTGATAAGTGCCTAACTAAAGAGGCAACAATAGCACACTCATTTGTTTCCTGTGGAAAACTTCAGAATTTTTGGAAGGAAAATTTTGAAAGCTTTTCAAAAATATTTAAATTAAGACTGGACCCCAAACACAGAATTAATTATCTTAGGAGCAAGGAAAGCCTGTTCTGAACTAACCATATTTCAAAGATGTTTCCTAAACTATGGTTTGATAACGGCAAAAAAACTTATACTTAAATTCTGGAAAAATGCTCCTATCCCAACGTTTAAAATGTGGATCACAAATATGTTGGAAATATTACATCTCGAAGAAATGAGTCATTCTAGCAGGAAAACAAGAATGATTCTAAAGAATATGGTCACCTTTTATTGATTTGTTACCATTATAATATGGTGCAGCATAACCATAGTAAGATATTGTTTTAGAACTAGGTGATGGGTGTGAATCGTTATGTGTTAGGCACATACCCTTTTTTTTTGTTTAGCTCTACCTTCTTTGGATTCTTTACTTATTTATTTTCCCTTCTTAAGGCCCTCTTCCCTTTGGGGCCTTCTTTTCTTTTCTTTTTTCTTTCTTTTCTTTTTGTTTTTCACATTCTTAAGCATGCAGTCTACTTAACCATCATCACTCACCTAACGCTAATCACTGCGGACTACACTTCACCACTATTCTCATTCTTCTCTTCTTTCTCATTTCTATTTTTCTATTATAGGTTAAAGTGTATAAAAGAAAATAAAAGAGAAGTTGTACACAAAATGTATTATGTTGCATATCATGATTAAGATGTAATGCTTCTAATAAAAAAAGGAAAAAGAAAAAGAAGAGTAGATCGGAGGTGTCAGTGTTGCAGTTGAATAAAGGGGACTATGGGGCCATGAGGGAGGAGCTGGCCAAAGTTGACTGGAAAGATACACTAGCAGGGATGACAGTGGAACAAAAATGGCTGGTGTTTCTAGGAATAATACAGAAGGGGCAGGATCAGTTCATTCCTAGGAGGAAGAAAGATTCCAAGGGGAGAAAGGGGTGACCATGGCTGACAAGGGATGTCAGGGACAGTATAAAAATTAAAGAGAAGAAGTACAATGTAGCAAAGATGAGTGGGAAGCAAGAGGATTGGGTAATGTTTAAAGAACAACAGAAGATAACCAAAAAGACAATACGGGGAGAAAAGATGAGGTACAAAGGTAAGCTAGCCAAGAATATAAAGCAGAACAGTAAAATCTTCTTTAGGTATGTGAAGAGGGAAAAAATAGTTAAGACCAAAGTTGGGCCCTTGAAGACCGAAAAATGTGAATTTATTATGGGGAACAAGGAAATGGTAGATGAGTTGAACAGGTACTTTGGATCTGTCTTCGCTAAGGAGGATACAAATAATCTTCCTGATATAGTAGTGGCCAGAGGATCTGGGGTGACAGAGGAACTGAAGGAAATCCACATTAGGCAGGAAATGGTGCTGGATAGACTGATGGGACTGAAGACTGATAAATCCCCAGGTGACATGACCTGATGGTCTGCATCCCAAGGTACATAAGGAAGTGACTCTAAAAATCGTGGATGCATTGGTGATAATTTTCCAATGTTCTATACTCAGGATCAGTTCCTGTGGATTGGAGGGTAGCTAATGTCATCCCACTTTTTAAGAAAGGCGGGAGGGAGAAAAACAGGGAATTATAGACCAGTTAGCCTGACATCGTTGGTGGGGAAGATGCTGGAGTCAATTATAGAAGATGAGATAGCCACACATTTGGATAGCATTAACAGGATCGGTCCGAGTCAGCATGGATTTACAATGGGGAAATCATGCTTGATTAATCTTCACAAATTTTTTGAAGAGGAACTAGGAAAATGGACAAGGGAGAGCCAATGGATGTAGTGTACCTGGACTTCCAGAAAGCTTTTGATAAGGTCCCACTTAGGAGATTAGTGGGCAAAATTAGGGCACATGGTATTGGGGGGTAGAGTGCTGACATGGATAGAGAAGTGGTTGGCAGACAGGAAACAAAGAGTAGGGATTAACGGGTCCTTTTCAGAATGGCAGGCGGTGACTAGTGGGGTACCGCAAGGCTCGGTGCTGGGACCACAGCTATTTACAACATACATCAATGATTTGGATGAAGGGAATCAAAGTAACAAATTTGCGGATAAATGTGAGTTTATCCACTTTGGTAGCAAAAACAGTAAGGTCGATTTACTATCTAAATGACATCAAGTTGGGAAAAGCGGAAGTATAACGGGATCTGGGGGTCCTTGTACATCAGTCTATGAAAGTAAGCATGCAGGTACACCAGGCAGTGAATGGCATTTTGGCCTTCATAACAAGAGTAATCGAATATAGGAGCAAAGAGGTCCTTCTGCAGTTGTAGAGAGCCCATGTGAGACCACACCTGGAGTATTGTGTGCAGTTTTCGTCCCCTAATTTGAGGAGGGACATTCTTGCTATTGAGGGAGTGCAGCGTAGGTTTACAAGGTTATTTCCCGGGATGGCGGGACTGTCATATGCTGAGAGAATGGAGCAGCTGGGCTTGTACACTCTGGAGTTTAGAAAGATGAGAGGGAATCTCATTGAAACATTTAAGATTGTTAAGGGCTTGGACACGCTAGAGGCAGGAAACATGTTCCCGATGTTGGGGGAGTCCAGTACCAGGGGCCACAGTTTAAGAATAAGGAGTAAGCCATTTAGAACGGAGACAAGGAAAGACTTTTTCTCACAGAGAGTGGTGGGTCTGTGGAATTCTCTGCCTCAGAGGACGGTGGAGGCAGGTTCTCTGGATGTTTTCACGAGAGAGCTAGATAGGGCTCTTAAAAATAGTGGAGTCAGGAGATATGCGGAGAAGGCAGGAACGGGGTACTGATTGGGGATGATCAGCCATGATCACATTGAATGGCGGTGCTGGCTCGAAGGGCCAAATGGCGTACTCCTGCACCTATTGTCTATTGTCTATTTTCATCCCATACATCTTAATCTTCTGGATCAGGTATTTATCAAATGTCTTATTAAAATTCATGTGGACAACATTCAACATCCTCCACTCACTGATCACCTTTGTCACCTTCTCAAATAACTCATTCACGTTAGCCAGGTATGACCTGCATGTACAAAGCCATGCTGACTGTCCCCAATTAATCCATCCTCTTCCAAATGGGAGTAAATCATATCCCAAAGAATCCTCTTCAATAGCTTCCCTACCACTGATGTGTGGCTCATCATAATGGCCTATAATTCCCTGAATTCTCTATACTTTCATTGTTGATTAAAATAACAGGTTTAGCCATTCTCCAGTTTCCCCAGGACCTTGCCTGTGGCCAAAAAGAAGCAAAGATCTTTGTCAGGGTTCCTGCTATCTCCCCTCCTGCCTCTCTCAATAACCTGGGATAGATCACATCAAGTCCTGGGGATTTATCCACCTTAATGCATTTCAAGAGGCTCAACACCTCTTAGTCTCAAACTATCCTTGCATATTAGTATTCTCCACAGAGATCTCACTCTCTTGCATGTCCTTCTCCTTGGTGAAAATAGATGTAAAGTACTTGTTTCTTGTATTCAGCTTGGTTGATCCCCTGTGGGTTGCATGAATCATATTCATCAGAAACCTCCGCAGCTTTATTTTAACTACTTCATTTTTAATTATTTTAACTTATTCCGGGAATTTGAATTTGGATTCCTTTCTTTTCCGTGTCTTGGGAATTTGTCAACCTAATACAGAAACTATTTCTGTTTGAAAGCTGCGTATTACTCATTTGTTGTTTTATCGGCCAAATTTTAATATAAATACATTTGCAGTCAATGTTTATGAGTTTCTTAAAATTTGTATTTCTCCACTTGAGTGTTTCCTAATTATGCTTGTTTCTATTTTTTCCATATCCCGTCCTAAACACAATAAATATTGACTAACTGTTTCCTCAAAATTGCCACTCAAACACTTCATTTACTGCAAATAAATCCAACTTCCTTCACCAAAATGATACTAGTTAACTTAGACAACTTGACAGTTCAAAGGGAATTTATTGATAGATTATCTCTCATTGGAGACCCTTGGACTATTTATAACCGGACTTTACTAGACTTTATCTTGCACTAAACCTTCTTCCCTTCATCCTGTATCTGTAATTATATCCATGGAAGTGGCAACATAGGTAGATGGTGGTGAAGAAAGCATATATAATACTTGCCTTCACAGGTCAGTTCCAACTATGAAATATGGATGTTACAAAACACTGGTTAGACTACATTTGGAGCTTGTGTGCAGTTCTGATCAGCATACAATATGAAACATGTAGTTGTACTGGAGATAATGCAGAGTGATTCATTAGGATGCTGCTTGGTTTGGAGGATGTCTGTTATGGGGAAACATTGGAGGGGCTGGAGTGAAGGAGGCTAAGTGGTGAACTGGTAGCTGTTTATTTGGAGGCATTGATAGGGTTTATAGTCAGAGGACTAGAGTGCAAGTGAATAGAAGCCATTCCCCTCATGCTTAGGAGCATACTTGCAGTGTTTTGAGCAAACCATTAAGGCATTTACAATTAATATATTAAGGCATTTACAATTAACATATTAAAGCACACTTTCAAATTTACAAGAATGATACCAGGAATGAGTGGGTTAACCTATGATGAGCGTTTGTCGGCACAGGGCCTGAACTAGCTGGAGTTTAGAAGTATGAAAGGGATCTCATTGAAACATACAGAATAGTGAAAGGCTTGGATAGAGTGGATGTGGAGAAGATGTTTCCACTAGTGGGAGAGTCTAGGACTAGAGGTCACAGCCTCAGAATTAAAGAACGTTCTTTTAGGAAGGAGATGAGGAGAAATGTATTTAGTCAGAGGGTGGTGAATCTGTGGAATTCTTCGCAGCAGAAGGCTGTGGAGGCCAAGTCAGTGGATAATTTTAAGGCAGGGATAGATAGATTCTTGATTAGTGCAGATGTCAGAGGCTATGGAGAGAAGGCAGGAGAATAGGGTTAGGCGGGACAGATAGATCAGCCATGATTGAATGGCGGAGTAGACTTGATGGGCCGAATGACCTAATTGTACATCAGAGTCACGTGAGTGATTCCGTGAAGAAGCCCCGTGAGTGCGCATGCGCGTCCATTAGATCAGATGCATTGGCGCAGCGACAGGCTGGAGAGCGCAGCTCCACCAGCGGTAAGTAAAACACCCGCAGGTAAGTGTTTTAAACCTTTACTGCGGTTTACTTAGGTCCCGTAAGGCTGGTTGCAGGAACCAGCAGGGACACTTCCAAAATGGGAAAAATTACAGAAAGCAAGGCGAGGTGTGCCGCCTGTAAAAGTAAAATTAAAAGTAAAAGCTTGCCCGCGTCACCGCGGTCAGCGGGCATACGCCGGCTCCAGAGACGCCGGCAGTACAGCCAGCGGCAGCAACTCCGGTGCCTCAGAGCACTGTGGCCACTCCAGTAAGGAGGAAGGCCAAGAGGAAATTATCCAGGCCTGTCGACTCTGATGAGTCAGGCCAGAAAGACTCCCCTCCTACCAACAATAAGGTTAGGGGACGTCTGGATGAGATGGAACACCTCCTAAAGGAAATGCTACAACCACATGGTGTTCCAGTCAGGGGTATACCCCCAGGGTTCCCCAGCAGCTCTCAGCAGCAACCTCTACCAGAGGTCCGTATAGTGCAAGAACCAGATGCCTACGAGTCTGCATGGGGACCCATACCAGCTCCCTTGGGCATGAGCCGGGAGAGCCAGGGCAGCAAGAGTCTGACCCTGAAGTTGGTGATACTGCAGAAGAGCATACACCAAAGCACACAAGCTCCACTCCAGGTGTGCCGGGTGTGGCAGGTAAATTCGCATACTGGCAGGAACTGGTGAAGAAATGGAGACCTCCCTTATGCATGAGCAGGGAGAGCCAGGGCTGTATGATAGATACTACCCCTGAAGTTGGTGGTATAGCAGAGAAGCATACCCAAAAGCCAAGAGTTTAGCTCGTGGCACATAAATTCATCATGCCGGCAGGAACTGGTAAGGCAAAACAAAAACGCCATCAAGCCAACTTGAATCCGAAATTTGCAGCACTGTGCAGATTATCCAACAGAGCCACCAAACTTGTTGTTTGGTGAGGTTCTGGCAAAGTAAGTCAATAACTCAGATGACGGGCTCAGAATCACTTGTGATGGCATACTTGCATGATGTTCTGATCGTAGGCAAAACTCAGAAGGCAGCTGAATTTCTGTTTCAATTACCAAACATTTGTTCGAGAGGTTGGGCATTCACCCGACCACATCCAAATTGATGTCATCTCAGAATCATTGACTATTGGGTCATTGATTCAACCAACATATCAGTGACTCTGCCTATGGCCAAAAGTTTAGAAATAGGCCTGCAGCAGTCTGGTAGAAGAACAGCAACCCTCCTTCCAATGAGTGGCTAATGTTATTGGTAAATTAATAGCCTTCCCTGGAGTGCAATTTGGGCCTCTACACTATCAGAATATGCAACGGGCTAAGGAACAGGCACTCAAAAACATGCAGGTCATTTCGATAGACTGATGCAGTGGGCAGCCCAAGCTATCACCGAGTTGCAAAGGTGGGTAACAAATGTCTCACGTTGCTCTGGTAACTTTCTGAGCAAACAACCTTCAGCTGCTTTACAAGCTGAGGTGAGCGTTTCAGGACGGGGAGCCACTGATAACACAATTCCAGCCGCAACAGCAAATTGAGTGTGCAAGAGGCATTAATCCTACAGGGATGCATGGGATAATATATTTCGAATCGTTGGGGGCATTCTATCCCACCCAAAAGCGTACTGTTTAACAAATGCATGACTTACATGTTCAGCTCCAGATTGACAACACCACCACAATTGTATATATTAATTACATGGGCGGAATTAAGTCATTATCATGTGATAATCCGGCTAAACCCCACCTGGCACTGCTGTATTAGTAGGGACATCTGGGTCTTAGCAATCTACTTACTAGGTAGAGATAACGTGGTGGCAGACACCAGGCCACGTAAATTTAAAGACAACACAAAATAGATATTGAATCCAAAAGTTTTTTAAAAGATGGTTACCCAGTATGAATTGCCAGAGATAGATCTGTTGCATCCAGATTAAATCACCGGTTACCTAAATACGTCTCATAGGAACCGGATCCAGGGGCAGTAGCGGTGGATGCATTCCCGCTACATTGGGGAGGTATGCTCTACTACGCTTCCCCATTCTGCCTTATCAGTCAACGTCTCACCAAAATTGAGCAGGGCTCCGCCTCAGGCATTTGGTAGTCCCAGACTGGGCCACACAACCATGGTTACCATTGGTTCTGAGACTAATGTCACAGCCATTCATGGTTATCCCCAAATACAGCAACTTGTTGCTTCTCCCTGTGACAGGAAAGAGTCACCCTTTCCATGATCGTGTTAATCTGTTGATTACAGATTCTGACAAAACTTTTCCAGGGGCTCGGACTATCGAGGCAAACCGTGGATGTGATAACTACGGCCTCGAGGGATAATACTAAATAACAATAAGTATCTCATATATAAAAATGGGAGATGCTCTGCTTACAGTCAAATATATCTTATCACACTGCAGGCATATCTGATGTATTGGAGTTTCTTGTTACATTACACTTTAACGAGCAATGGAGTTATAATGCCATTAATAGTGCTAGGAGTGCATTGTCCTCCTATTTATGGCAGGGGTTGGGACAACATTCTGTCGGATCTCATCCATTGGTGTCCTGATTCATGAGAGGTATTTAACACGAACCCTCCTAGACCTAGATATACGTGAATCTGGGATGTGAGCACAGTTCTCACACTGCTTCATCAACAGGCTCCGATTACATCTTTGTTTCCAAAAAACTAACACTTAAACTGGTCATGCTTATGGCGCTCGTTTCAGCATAACAGGGTCCAGACATTGCAAATGTTATGACTGGACAGCATGCATTTTCTGTAAATAGTATTGCGAGTTATGTATCTGATCTAATTACACAAAACAGGACAGGGATGTCCAGGACAAAAATGAGCTTTAGAGCATACCCTATTGACCGGCGACTGTGTGTAGTTACGCACCTGCGTCAATATTGAGGTCACCAAGAGTCTTAGAGGCTCCAAAACAACGATGCTCATCAGTCACAAAACCTCATAGAAAGGTGTCGGTGTAGATCATTTCGAGCTGGCTGAGGCAGGTTTCGGCTGGAGTAGACACTGATGTTGTTAAATCTCACTCCTCCATGGTGGTATCTACACCGCAGTGAGGGCACTGGACGCCATTTTTAGTCCAAATCCTTGGGGCGCAGGATGGTCTAGTGAAGGGATTTTCAACGGTTTTATAACAAAGCTATCCTCATGACGGAAGGATTTGGGCATGTTATATTGGGTCCTGTTTGTAAATTCCACCTAGAAGAAAGGGGTTGTTATTGCTTCTTTTGTTATTGAGACATTAATTTGTATAATTCAAACTATGTTCAATACATTATTTGTTTATCCTGTGTCAACCGAAGCAGTGTGTCGTATGGAACTCGATCTACGGCATGAAATCACAGAGCTTTGAAATCTTCACGGAATCACTCACGTGACTCCGAAGTAAAATAGTAAGATTAAATGAGAACTTACCAGTTTGAAGTTTGATCTTTATTTTATGAGGAGTTACGGTGAGCAATTACGTGAAGAAGCCCCGCCAGTGCGCCTGCGCATCAATCTTCAAAGCAGCGGCGTGAAATCACAATAACTCCAGTCGAAGTGATATAGTAAGACTCAGAAAACTAGAACTGCCAGATGATCTTTACGATTATGAGGGCCGGGAGCAGAGGGCACGTAATCGACTGTAGTTATTGTGATCTTCACGCCGCTGCTTTGAAGAATGACGCGCAGGCGCACTGGCGGGGCTTCTTCACGTAATCGCTCACCGTAACTCCTCATAAAATAAAGATCAAACTTCAAACTGGTAAGTTCTCGTTTAATCTTACTATTGTACCCCTATCACTTATGACCTTATGACCTTACACTGTTTCATTCTGTGTTGCTTTTTTCTTGCTTCTACCAGAACGTTAAGGGAGATTAGCTATGTCCATCATCAACATGGTAATGGGAAATGCAGCATTGAAACACGTTGCAAATGCTATCACAAAACTATCAGAAAGTCATTGAAAGACCTAGTAAAAATGATGAATGGTTTAGTGACTGTGGAATGTACTTGGCTGTAGAATCGTTTAGTCTATGCCTAGCAGTTGTATATGGGGCATGATAAATAAATCTATCAACATACAAATCATCAGATCAAAATTTAGTATAAATTTATGGTGAGTTTATAGTAGAGAGAAATATAAAGAAGGTTCACAAATACTATAAACTTGAAATGGAAACAAACTGGCTAGGAATGGAAACATTTCACTTTGTCTTGGCCAGAGAGCTGTGGAATTCACCCTAATTGAAGCATTGAGAATTATGAGAGTGCTGAAGAGGGAGGATGTGCCCCTGGGAGGTACAGAACCAGAGGTTATGGACTCGGAATGAGGAGTAGGCAATTTTGGCCTGAAATGAGGAGAATATTGTTTCTACGGAGGATGGTGAATTTTTGAGATTCTGTATCCAGGAAGGCTGTTGTCAAGTTCATTCGAAAAAGAGATTGATGGATTTCTGGATACACTTTGGAGTCATAGGGTATTAAGATAAAGCAGGAACTGGAGTAGGAAGCAACTGCAGATGCTGGTTTACACCGAAGATAGACACAAAATGCTGGAGTAACAGTGAGGCAGGCACCATCTCTGGAGAGAAGGAATGGGTGACGTTTCGGGTCGACTTCAGACTGAGAGTCAGGGGAGAGGGAGTTCAAATATATGGAAGGCAAGGCGTGCAAATGACAGATCAAAGCAGACGATGATAAGGAAATGCAGAATCGTTCATTGTTAGCTGATGGGAAGGTGACGAGGAGGCGTACAATTTTACCAGGAATTGGTGTTGGGGTATAAGATGGACATTGGTGTCAAATCAGAGAAGGCTTGTGGGGCCAAGTAGTCTGTCCCTGCGCCATGTCTCACATTCTACACTGAAGTTCAGATTGCACAACATCAATAATAAAGTGCACAATAGAAACATCTGATCACAGCTACAACACGCTGGTAACAATTTGCATTAAGTAAAATGAAAAGGGAGATGTATGATGCATAAACATTATTGGTTGGGCTGAATGTGCTGTTTGTGCAGGGTTATGCTTATTGTAATTTTGCATCAGTGAACTCGCTGCCTGTGGTGATAGCACATTGGGGAAATTCACCTTGAAGTTTGGTATGAGCTTCTCTAAAGACATTAATCTTATCTGCATTTCTATTTTTGGCGCACTAAAAATTCAATTTTTTAGTACTTTCACCAAACCAGATCTGCAGAAGAGAAAAAGAAACATTGAACAGAGCTGTGTGAAGGCATTTAACACCCAGAGAAAAAAAACATGAAGACATGATTCGCACAGTGTCTGATCGGATTCTCAGCCCAGCTGCTCCCGGCTGTCTGAGCGACAATCAAAGAAGAGTGTTAATCCTGAAAGGAAGCTCCCCATGACGGCCGGGCAGTAGCAACGCAGAGGATGGCTGCCGTTCAGTCTTTCTCTCTCTCATGCTGAGACTGAGACACATACACTCCCTCCCTCACATTGCAAAACTCACAGAACAATCTCTCTTATGCTGAAACATCTCTCTTCAACTTTCAAACTCTAACATTAAGACACATTCTTTGTGACACAGACACACTTATGCTGGTGCTCCTCTCTCTTTCTCTGTAAAGACAGCGCCTGTGGTCAGGATCGAACCCAGGACTCCAGTGCTGCAAGGCAGCAACTCTACCGCTGCGCCACCGTGCCGCTCTGACACTCCTTTGAGAGGTTGCTTGACGTGAAGGCTGAAGGTACTGATTGCACCCCTTACAAGGTCACCGATTCACCTCCCACCGTGCTCTCACAACGGAGCACTCATCTGCGCCCCAGAGGAAGTCACCCCAGACTGCTCCTTCAATTAGTTCCATTTAGCTTAGCGATACGGCATAAAAACAGGTCCTTCAGCCACTGTGTTCACGCTGATCACTGATCACCCCTTCATACTCGTTCTATGCTATCCCACCTTCTCATCCATTCCCAACAAGGGGGGCAATGGGGTGGAAGATTGCAACCTTCACCTTCACTGTTCAGACACATGCAATCAACCCAGCATGCAGAAGCAAATAAGATCAAATAGAACATGTTGTCCTTCAACTTTAGGCTGTGCACGACATATGCAAGAAGAAGAAGGTGGCAGTTTACAGAGGCCAATTAAGCTACAAACCTGCACAACTTTAGGGTTTAGGAGGAAGCGAGAGTGCCCGGAGGGAACCCACTTGGTCACAGGAGAATGTGCAAACTCCACAAGGATAGCACCCGAGATCAGGATTGAACTAGGGTCTCTTTCACTCGAAGGCAGAATTACTACCAGCTCTGCCCCATTGACTGTGGTCATTTGGCTGAGGCCAGCTCAGCTGGGGCACAAAACCTTCATGCGTCATTGGGGCATCTGTATGGACTCAAGGTGTAAGAGAGCAGCCTTTCAGCGGTCAGTCTGCTGCCACAGAGGGGATACTGCCATCTAGTGCCAGGACATTAACACCACCTACAAAGTTTTCAAATTGGAAAGACGAATAGGGTCCGTAATTAAAAGTCAAATTGTCATCATTTTCTGCGTTTGTGTTTTGCTTTGCTAATGTCTTGAGAATTAAATATAACGATGTTCAGATACATTGCCATTTGGGACACAAACTGGACAATGACGACCTTTAAATCACAGCTGCTTACTGAGATGTCTCACCTTCGGAGCTTGTTGCTGTTATGCTTCATGTTAATGTGCTGGGGAGAAGCCAGGCCGTTGGGTATTGAGTGAGACTTTCAATTAAACATGATTGCTTCAGTGCAGTGGAGCACATGATTGTGAAGTGACTTGATTGACACCATAGAGACATAATAATATGGAAGTTGTCTATTTGACTCTGTAGAATGATCTAGTCACTCACGCTCTCCTGCTCTATCCCTGTAAGTTAATTTCCGAAAAGGTTTTGTGTCCAGTTTCCATTTGAAATCATTGACTATCTAGACTTCCACACTCCCATTAGCAATAGGTTCCAGGTTCCTAATGGACAATATGATTGGCATGGACATGATGGGTCGATGATCCACTTACTATGCTTGCATCTATGACCTATTACTTATTACCTCTAACTGCACAGAAAAGCTTTTCCTTGTCATCTCTATTTCTTTCTATCCTAAAGCTTAAAACCTGTTTACTGAACTCGATGCAACATCAGTAAGTGGGAATAGCCTGCTATCAGAATGTACACCTTCAATAAAAACCCTTTTTTTCTCTGAACAACAACTGCAGCTTCTCCAACATGAGCACAAGGCCAAAATTCCTCCTCTCAAGATCTCTCTACTTCCTCAGAACCTCCCTTTGTATGTTGACCAGAAATGAATGAAATCTGTCTAATTGTGGCCTAATTAGACCACTATAAAGGATTATCACAGCTTTCCCGCTATTGTGTTCACAACTTACCATTGTGAAGCTATAGACAGAAATGCTGGAGGAACACTGCGGGTGAGGCAGCAGGTGAACATTGACCTCCAACTTCAGGTAGTCCTTGCTTTCTCCCTCCTTCCCCTCCCCTTCCTAGCTCACCCACAGCCTACTGTCTCCGCCTCTTCCTTCCTCTTCCCGCCCCCCCACTCCCACATCAGTTTGAAGAAGGGTCTCGACCCGAAACGTCACCTATTCCTTCGCTCCATAGATGCTGCCTCACCCGCTGAGTTTCTCCAGCATTTTTTGTTTACCTTTGATTTTTCCAGCATCTGCAGTTTTTTCTTAAACATTCTGAAGCTGTAAATTCTTTCATTAGCTACACTCTCTTTGCGAATGTCCACCTTCAATATTTTGTACATAAGATGTCTTTGCAGTATGGTGCACTTCATGTTTCATCTCCCCATCCCTTATGTCAAATATCATCACTTCACATTAATACTATATTCTACCTGCCACTTGCCTGCTCCTTCAGCTAACGTTATTGTTCCTTCAGCTAAGTCTTATTGGCAATAGATTGTTTCATCCTTCCTGTTCATCATGTTCCAGCTTCAATACCATTCATAAATTTTGCTTCATATTTCACAACATGTCATTTGTATTAATCAAAAAATGCCGTGGTCCCAGCATTGATCCATGTGGAAGATAGACACAAAATATAGGAGTAAGTCAGGGATCAGGCAGCAAGGAATAGGTGACGTTTCGGGTCGAGACCCTTCTTTAGACCCTGAAGTCTGAAGTCTGAAGTTTGAAGCATCACATATTCCTTTTCTCCAGAGATGCTGCATGGCCCGCTGAGTTATTCCTGCATTTTTGTCCATCTGTGGTATAAACCAGCATCTGCGGTTTCTTCCTACATATTTTGATTCACGTGGACCACTAATCTCTATTGCAGCTACTGCGTGAAGTTGATTCCAATTTCATGATTTTTCATGCCTGCTTGCCTGCTCCTACAAAAACTAACTTGGCAACATCTGAGGCTGGGACTCCTAAATGAGGCTGAAAAATACCTGCACAATCCTGTTGCAAGATGAAATGAGCTTTTTTTTTCCCTCCTTCAAGACATACTTGTGTGCAAAATATTGAAAGCTTCAGCAGCAGAGGAGAAAATGTAGGGGACAGAACCTGTGCAGGAAAATGTGAGGCATAGAATGAAAATCAAAAATGGCAGATGCTGGCATTCTGAAATAAAAACAGGTTGCCATCTGAAATAGCAAGTAAGGAAATAATAGTGGATAGCGAAATAGGTAACGTTTCAGGCCTAATGCTCTTTGTCAGAAAATAATGTAATCATAATGTGAAATTACATTGATTTCATTCAGTTGCAACAGAGTGAAGCATGATTCATTTGCCATTGATAATTTATCAGTTTGCCTTTTTTTGTACCTTGAAATGGTTAAGGGCCTGACCCACTTTCACGACCTAATTCACGACCGCTGCCGAGTTTGCTCGTGACTCAGACTCGCAGCATGGTCGTCACAAGTGGTTTCTATAAACAGATTTAAATCTCTTCTTAATGATGTTGAAGCGGGCTCTTCTGTCTGTACATGCATTGTTTGATGATGTTACGTCTGTGACTCTATTTATATGTTCTCTGTTGTTTTTAAATTATTGTCTGTAACTGGGGAACTGTGCTGCTGCCTGTCTTGGCCACGACTCTCTTGTAAAAGATTTTTAATCTCAATGAGAATTCTCCTGGTTAAATAAAGGTTAAATAAAAATAAAATAAAACAAGGTCGTAGGAGGCCGTAGGTAGGTTGTAGCAGGCCGTGATGCTCGTCGTAAGTACTCGTGGCATCAAGTAGGTCGGGGCGTTTTTCTAGCCTGATGAAAAATGTCCACGAGTAAAACAGGTTGTGAATTAGGTCGTGAAAGTGGGACAGGCCCTTCAATTGGTAAAATATCTTCAAATGTATTTCATTTTGAGCGTCGTGGGGGAATGACTCACTGTTGAATTGATGTAGACTTTATTGCTTTGAAATGTTCATCACATGGCATCTCCCTTGACAATTTGGGATTATGATTTTGTAGATGATTTATGAAAAGCATCCTCAAATGATAGACTTCTTTGTAGTCCTTATGGACAATGCCTCCCTCAATGAGGAATTGAGACTATTGATCTTGAGTGAGGATGTTCCTCTGGAAGCCTTGATGGTACTCTTGCTAATGTTGCTACTGATGGTTTGAGGATCTGACTCATGGTCCTTCAGCTCTGGGTCACTGTGTTGATCTTCCTCCGGCTGCTGTTTGCAGTTTTCAAGGTAGCATATTGTGCAGCTAATTATGAGAAAGCTTCCACATCTATTAGAACATAAGACATAGGGGCAGAATTAGACCACTCGGCCCATCGAGTCCACTCCACCATTTGATCATGGCTGATCTATCTTTCCTCCTCAATCCCATTCTCCTTCCCATAATCTTTGACAACATTACAAATCAAGAACCTATCAACCTCCGTTTTGAACATTCCCAATGATTTGGGCTCCACTACTGTATGTAGCAATGAATTCCACAAATTCACCACTCTCTGGCGAGATAAATTTCTCCTCATCTGTATTTTGAAGGTAAGCCCTTTAATTCTGAGCCTGTGGCCTCTGGTCCTAGACTCTCCCACTAGTGGAAACATCCTCTGCACATCCACTCTATAGAGACCTTTCAGTATTTGGCAGGTTTTAATGAGATACCCTCATCCTTCTAAACCCCATTGCATTCGTGCTTTTTATATTCTAGTCCTCTCAAAATGAACGCTAACATTGCATTTGCCTTCCTTAATACTGATTTTGGGAATCTTGCACCAGCATTCCCAAGTCCCATTGCACCTGTGATTTTTAAATCCTCTCCTCTGTAAGAAAAAAAATTCTATGCCTCATGTGTACTGTAGGCTTCATGCTCCCCCATTACTGGCAGGAAACAACATTTTAATTTGAGGCTACCACTACTGCCCTAGTAGTCTGTTGGCTTTTGCTGTTTAAATGCTCATTGGATGTGTTCAGTATCCAAGATGGTATAAGAAGCCACTGAAGTAGAAGGTAATGTTATTCCCCCAAAGATCCACCCCTCAGAGCAATGTTGGTCTCACAGAGTATCATAGACCCAGAGATAAAGAGAATATGGAGAAAAGTCCTTCGGTGCACTAAGTTTGCACCGGCGATCAACGATTTACACGAATCCTAAATTAATTAGGATTGATGTAGGATTATTTTTATTATCCCCATAGTCTCACCAACAACAACCCCCTGACCAGATTCTATGACTGACCTACATACGAGGGACCAGTTACAGTGGTCAATTATCATTCACATCTTTGGAATGTGGGATGAAACCAGAACACACTTTGAAAACCTATGGGTCACATGGTCACTGGGAGAATGCACTAACTCCACACAGATGGCAGCCAAGGTCAGAATTGAAACTGGGTCTCTTGCGTTGTGAGGTAGCATCTCTACCAGGTGCACCATTGTATCACTCACATTGCAGGTTCCATTGGGATGAGCAAACCAGAAGGTGGGAACATTGAAAGTAGGCATGCAGGTACAGCAGGCAGTGAAGAAAGCGAATGGTATGTTAGCTTTCATAGCAAAAGGATTTGAGTATAGAAGCAGGGAGGTTCTACTTCAGTTGTATAGGGTCTTCGTGAGGCCACACCTGGAGTATTGCGTACAGTTCTGGTCTCCAAATCTGAGGAAGGACATTATTGCCATAGAGGGAGTGCAGCGAAGGTTCACCAGACTGATTCCTGGGGTGTCAGGACTGTCTTATGAACAAAGACTCGGTTTATACTCGGTTTATACTCTCTAGAATTTAAGAGATTGAGAGGGGATCTTATAGAAACTTACAAGATTCTTAAGGGGTTGGACAGGCTAGCTTAAGGAAAAGGGGGAAATCCTTTAGGACCGAGATGAGAAGAAATTTTTTCACACAGAGAGTGGTGGGTCGGGACCCTTCTACATTCCGGCCCGAAAACATCACCTATCAATTATCTCCAGAGATGCCGCCAGACCTTTTGAGTTACTCCAGCATTTGTGTCTATCTTTGGAAATGACATGCCTATCTGTGGAGAACCTATTCCCAGAGAGTTTTCAGAGACACTTCATTGTGCCCGGATCAATCTGAATTGTATTCACAAGCTTCTCAAGACTGCCATCACCAAGATATGAGAGGCCTTTGGTCCTACTCTCACTACCAGATAGTGCCCTCTGTTGTTCTTAACTTCCTCAGCCACTGGATCACTCCAGCCAGTAAAGGATGATCTATCATTTTTCTCACCAGGAGAGAAATTAACCAAGGTTCACGATTCACGTTGTTATCAGCAAGGAGAGAACAACATTTTGGACATTGGCATCTTACAACACTACTGGGTCCCTATGAGGACAGGCAGCCATTGACTGTACCTATGTGCTCATATTAATAACCTGCACTATTTCATCAACAGACTTGGTTAGAAACATAGAAACATAGAAATTAGGTGCAGGAGTAGGCCATTCGGCCCTTCGAGCCTGCACCGCCATTCAATATGATCATGGCTGATCATCCAACTCAGTATCCTGTACCTGCCTTCTCTCCATACCCCCTGATCCCTTTAGCCACAAGGGCCACATCTAACTCCCTCTTAAATATAGCCAATGAACTGGCCTCAACTACCCTCTGTGGCAGAGAGTTCCAGAGACCCACCACTCTCTGTGTGAAAAAATTTCTTCCTCAGATTTGGAGACCAGAACTGTACGCAATACTCCAGGTGTGGCCTCACCAAGACCCTATACAACTGAAGTAGAACTTCCCTGCTCCTATACTCAAATTCTTTTGCTATGAAAGCTAACATACCATTCACTTTCTTCACTGCCTGCTGTACCTGCATGCCTACTTTCAATGACTGGTGTACCATGACACACAGGTCGCGCTGCATCTCCCCTTTTCCTAATCGGCCTCCATTTAGATAATAGTCTGTTTTCCTATTTTTGCCACCAAAGTGGATAACCTCACATTTATCCACATTAAACTGCATCTGCCAAACATTTGCCCACTCACCCAGCCTATCCAAGTCACCTTGCAGTCTCCTAGCATCCTCCTCACAGCTAACACTGCCTCCCAGCTTAGTGTCATCCACAAACTTGGAGATATTGCCTTCAATTCCCTCATCCAGATCATTTATGTATATTGTAAATAGCTGGGGTCCCAGCACTGAGCCTTGCAGTACCCCACTAGTCACTGCCTGCCATTGTGAAAACAACCCGTTTACTCCTACTCTTTGCTTCCTGTTTGCCAGCCAGTTCTCTATCCACATCAATACTGAACCCCCAATGCCGTATGCTTTAAGTTTATATACTAATCTCTTATGTGGGACCTTGACGAAAGCCTTCTGGAAGTCCAGATACACCACATCCACTGGTTCTCCCCCATCCACGCTACTAGTTACATCCTCGAAAAATTCCACAAGATTCGTCAGACATGATTTACCTTTCGTAAATCCATGCTGACTTTGTCCAATGATTTCACCACTTTCCAAATGAGCTGCTATCCCATCTTTAATAACTGACTCTAGCAGTTTCCCCACTACCGATGTTAGACTAACTGGTCTGTAATTCCCCGTTTTCTCTCTCCCCCCCTTCTTAAAAAGAGGGGTTACGTTTGCTACCCGCCAATCCTCAGGAACTACTCCAGAATCTAAAGAGTTTTGAAAGATTATCACTAATGCATCCACTATTTCCGGAGCTACTTCCTTAAGTACTCTGGGATGCAGCCTATCTGGCCCTGGGGATTTATCGGCCTTTAATCCATTCAATTTACCCAACACCACTTCCCGACTAACCTGGATTTCACTCAAGTACTCCTTTGACCCGCGGTCCCCTGCTATTTCCGGCAGATTATTTATGTCTTCCTTAGTGAAGACAGAACCAAAGTAGTTATTCAATTGGTCCGCCATATCCTTGTTCCCCATGATCAACTCACCTGTTTCTGACTGCAAGGGACCTACATTTGTTTTTAACTAATCTCTTTCTCTTCACATATCTATAAAAACTTTTGCAGTCAGTTTTTATGTTCCCTGCCAGTTTTCTTTCATAATCTATTTTTCCTTTCCTAATCAAGCCCTTTGTCCTTCTCTGCTGGTCTCTGAATTTCTCCCAGTCCTCTGGTATGCTGCTTTTTCTGGCTACTTTGTACGCATCATCCTTTGCTTTGTTACTATCCCTGATTTCCCTTGTTATCCATGGATGCACTACCCTCCCTGATCTATTCTTTTGCCAAATTGGGATGAACAATTTTTGTAGTTCATCCATGCAGTCTTTAAATGTCTTCCATTGCGTATTCACTGTCAACCCTTTTAGAATTGACTGCCAGTCAATCTTGGCCAATTCACGTCTCATACCCTCAAAGTTACCTTTCCTTAAGTTCAGAACCATTGTTTCTGAATTAACAATGTCACTCGCCATCTTAATGAAGAACTCGACCATATTATGGTCACTCTTGCCCAAGGGGGCACGCACAATAAGACTGCTAACTAACCCTTCCTCATTACTCAATACCCAGTCTAAAATAGCCTGCTCTCTCGTTGGTTCCTCTACATGTTGATTTAGATAACTATCCCTCATACTTTCCAAAAAAAATGTCACCTATTCTTTTTCTCTACTGATTCTGCCTGGCCCGCTGAGTTACCCCAGCTTTTTGTGTCTAACTGGTTTAAACCAGCATCTGCACTTCCTTCTTACACTTGTAATCTTGTGTCCTCTTTGTATGTGATCTTGAGTGCACTTCTTGAATCTTCCAGCAGGTGGGCTGATTAACACATTGGTGAGATAAGGATTGTTATAAATACAGTGAATAAAAGTTGGAGCAAGCCTAATTCACTTTAATCTTATGTCCTTCTCCTCAATCAATCTTAGACTAAATCACAGAAACCACTGGAAGTGCTCAGTATGTCCTGCTAGTATTAGTGTAGGAAGAAACTGCAGAAGCTGGTTTATACCGAAGATGGACTCAGAATACTGGAGTAACTCAGCAGGACAGGCGGCAGCTCTGGATCGAACAAATGGATCCCTTCTATCGAGGGATGCTGCTTGCCCACTGAGTTACTCCAGCATTTTTTGTCTAGCCTGGTATTAGTAATGGCTTGTAAACCACTACATGTATCAAGATACAGTGAATAATTCTTTAGGTAAGTAAAGAGGAAAAAATATAGTTAAGACCAAAGTTGGACCCTTGAAGACTGAAAAAGGTGAATTTATTATGGGGAACAAGGAAATGGCAGATGAGTTGAACAGGTACTTTGGATCCGTCTTCACTGAGGAGGACACAAACAATCTTCCTGATGTACTAGTGGCCAGAGGATCTGGGGTGATGGAGGAAGTGATGGAAATCCACATTAGGCAGGAAATGGTGTTGGGTCGACTGATGGGATTGAAGGCTGATAAATCCCCAGGGCCTGGTGGTCTGCATCCCAGGGTACTTAAGGAAATGGCTCTAGAAATCGTGGACGCATTGGTGATCATTTTCCAATGTTCTATAGATTCAGGATCAGTTCCTGTATATTGGAGGGTAGCTAATGTTATCACACTTTTTAAGAAAGGCAGGAGAGAGAAAACAGGGAATTATAGACCAGTTAGCCTGACAGCGGTGGTGGGGAAGATGCTGGAGTCAATTATAAAAGATGAAGTAGCGGCACATTTGGATAGCAGTAACAGGATCGGTCCGAGTCAGCGTGGATTTACGAAGGGGAAATCATGCTCGACTAATCTTCTGGAATTTTTTGAGGATGTAACTGGGAAAATGGACAGAGGAGAGCCTGTGGATGTAGTGTACCTGGACTTTCAGAAAGCATTTGATAAGGTCCCACATAGGACATTAATGGGAAAAATTAGGGCACATGGTATTGGGGATAGAGTGTTGACATGGATAGAAAATTGGTTGGCAGACAGGAAACAAAGAGTAGGGATTAACGGGTCCCTTTCAGAATGGCAGGCAGTGACTAGTGGGGCACCGCAAGGCTCGGTGCTGGGACTGCAGCTATTTATAATATACATCAATGATTAGACGAAGGGATTCAAAGTAACATTAGCAAATTTGCAGATGACACAAACTGGGTGGCAGTGTGAACTATGAGGAGGATGCTATGAGAATGCAGGGTGACTTGGACAGGTTGGGTAAGTGGGCAGAAGCATGGCAGATGCAGTTTAATGTGGATAAATGTGAGGTTATCCACTTTGGGAGCAAAAACCGGAAGGCAGATTATTATCTGAATGGTGTCAAGTTAGGAAAAGAGGAAGTACAATGGGATCTGGGGGTCCTTGCTCATCAGTCACTGAAAGTAAGCATGCAGGTACAACAGGCAGTGAAGAAAGTGAATGGCATGTTGGCCTTCATAACAAGAGGAATTGAGTATAGGAGCAAAGAGGTCCTTCTGCAGTTGTATAGGGCCCTAGTGAGACCACACCTGGAGTATTGTGTGCAGTTTTGGTCCCCATAATTGAGGAAGGACATTCTTGCTATTGAGGGAGTGCAGCGTAGGTTTACGGGGTTAATTCCCGGGATGGTGGGACTGTCATATGCTGAGAGAATGGAGCAGCTGGGCTTCACTTGAGTTGAGAAGGATGAGAGAGGATTTAGAACAAAAATGAGGAAACACTTTTTCACACAGAGAGTTGTGAGTCTGTGGAATTCTCTGCCTCAGAGGGCGGTGGAGGCCGGTTCTCCGGATACTTTCAAGAGAGAGCTAGATAGGGTCCTTAAAGATAGCAGAGTCAGGGAATATTGGGAGAAGGCAGGAATGGGATACTGATTGTGAATGATCCGCCATGATCACATTGAATGGTGGTGCTGGCTCGAAGGGCCGAATGGCCTACTCCTGCACTATTGTCCATTGCATAAACTTTTGTTTGCATGCTACCCAATTTAATCAGATAATGCTGCACATGGTTGCAATCACGCTATATACAGTACAAGCACCACAGGTAGAGCAAAGAGAACAATACTTGAGCACAGAATATATTTCTCAACGTTATAGCATTACTGTTCCAGAGAACCAAATCCAATGTCTGCAATGGGAGGCTGGCTGGCTTGGGACTATATCAATGCATAATGAACAAAGTAAACAGAGTCAACATTTCAAGTCTAAGTCCCTTCCTATGAACTGGGAAACAGTGAAAACAATCTGCTTTTAAGTTGCAGAGTGGACGGTGAGGACAAAGTGAATAGCTATGAAATGTGAGGCTGGGGTAGGTTGTTGGTATCATCAGGTTGAAAGGTTCATGGGAACAGTTTGAGGGTGTAGATACAAATAAAGTGTGTAAAAAGAATGTGAAATGCAGGCTCCAGAACACATCCACCCTTTGCAATAAGACGTCTTTGCTCCTGTAATCACGCCCTCATGTATTAAAGGCTAACATATCATTTGCCCTCCTTGTGGCTTGTTGCACCGGTATATTAGCCTTCAGAGACTGTGGATAAACACATCTAGGCCCTTTTGTGCATCAATGCTACTCATTCTCCTGCCTTCTCAGCCTCACCTTTAACATTTATAATTGAGACATTCAACATGGAACAAGGGTCTTCTGCCCAACATGTCCGTGCCAACCAAAGTGCCCCATCCAAGGTCGTCTCATTTTCCCATGCCTGGCCCGTATCCCTCCAAACCTTCCCTATCCATGCTATCCACACAAGGTTTTTCAGGGTGTGAGGGATGCTCAAATATCGACCACTCTCTTTTTCATGGTGTAATTAGCGTAAAGGCCTTTGGATTCCATGGGATCTAACCTTCCAGAGCAGTCTACCATGCAAAACCTTGTTGAATGCCTTACTGAAATCTGTATGCAATGTCTACAGCTCTGCCGTCATCAATCTCTTTGGTTACATGCTCAAAAAAATTCAATGACATTCGTGAGACATGACCTCCCATGAACAAAACCATGCTATAGTTGCACACTGATGCAATTATAAAGAAAGCCCATTAACGCCTCCATTCCCTGATAAGATTGCGGAGATTCAGTACGTCAGAGAAGATTCTTTATTCTTTAGGAATATAGTAGAAAGCATGGTGACTGGTTGCATCACAGCCTGATCCAACAACTCGAATGCCCAGGAACAAATAAGAGTACAAAAAGTGGTGAATACTGCCCAGTCCATCATGGGTACTGACCTCCCCACCATTGAAGGGATTTACTGCCTCAAAAAGGCAGTCGGCATAATCAGTAACCCCACACCAATAATCACACCACCTTGGCCACATACTCATTTCACTCCTGCCATTGGGGAGAAGACATTGGGAAGAAGAGCCTGAAAACTTTAATGTCCATGTTCAGGAACATGTTCTTCCCTACAGCTGTCAGGCTATTAAACACTACAACCTCCAAATAAGGTCTGATTTTTTTTAACATTTATTGTATTGTTTACAGATACTATATATTCTGCTGTGCTGCTGCAAGTAAGGATTTCATTGTTCTGTCTGGGACACATGACAATAAAACACTCTTGACGTGACAATACAAAGCCCGGTATGAAACCGATCTCTCTCAATGCGCATTGATTATGTAGGCAATGAAATCAAAACAACTTTGGCTCTAATACTGAATAAATTTGATCCCAAATTAAAAAAGAAAATGTCACAAATACTCAACACATCAGGGAGCATCATGGACGGAGAAAACAAATTGAAGTACCAGTTTATTGATCTTTTATCAGAGTTGGGAAAAGTTGGAGAGAAAGTTGGAAGGAGGTGGTGTAATAAAAGAAAAGGGAAGTGAGTGATTGTGCTTGTGTTTTTGAGATTGCACCACTGTACAGTATTCTCTAAACCTCTGGCAAGTTGTTTCATTAACGTATCAGAAAGACGAATCAGCTTGTGAATCATTAAGTTGCTATATTTTACAAAGCAAATAATGGTAGAGTTTCAGTTTTAGCAAATCTTAGGTTAATTTATCTTGAATCCCCTTGTGAACACCAAAGAAATCACAATAGCTGGCTAAATTTGATTCATCTGAGTCATTATTAATGAATAAGTACCATCATTCCATTGTAGCAATGATGAGTAAATCTAAATGTAAGCGACATTAACCATGGAACAACAATTAGATGTCATAGATTTCAGATGTACAGTGTGTTAAAGGAATAATTCCACTGGTTTAAAAAAAAATGCAGGTTCTTATAAATAGGAATTTGCTATGTTATAAACATATTAAAGAAATAACGATAAATTGGAATGCGATCAAAAGCATCCTGGAGCTTCAGTTATTTTGGATGTTGCATTTCTTTCATAATAAGACTTGCGACAAAGCTTGATTTGTTTTCAATTAACAATTAACTAATAAAATGCACACCATTATTTCAAAGCTCCATATTTGCACAGTTGTGTGAGCAGGGCTTTAATTAAATTCTCACATTTCTTGTGTAAGAGTCAGGCTACGTCACAAATAATTAGAAAATATAATTGCATGGGTGGGTACAAACATTATTCCATTAAAGTGCATGACTGGATACAAATAAATTCAATGAAGTAGTACTAACATAATAACAAAATCAGAAAATGTTGGAAACATTCATCCATTTAAAAGGATTGCAAAATAACTATTTTTCCTCCACAGATGCTGCCTGATGCCCCTGTCCCACTTAGGAAACCTGAACGGAAACCTCTGGAGACTTTGCGCCCCACCCAAGGTTTCCGTGTGGTTCCCGGAGGTTTTTGTCCTCCGGCAACCACCTTCAACTAGCATCGCAACCGGCTTCGACTAAAAAATGACCGATCGCAGGCTCAGCGATCGTTTCGCTGAACGCCCCTCTGCTCAGTCCGCCAAAACGTACCTGATCTCCCGATTGTTCCGCACTTTAACTCCTTCTTCCATTCCCACACTGATCTTTCTGTCCTGGGTCTCCACCACTGTCAGAGTGAGGCCCAGTGCAAATTGGAGGAACAGCGCCTCATATTTTGCTTGGGTAGCTTACACCCCAGCGGTATGAACGCTGACTTCTCTAGCTTCTAGTAGCCTTAGTTTTCCTTCTCTTTCTCCATCTCCCTCCCCTTTCCAAGTTCTCCGACTGAGTAGTCCTACAAGTAGTCCTACTGTCTCCGACTACATTTTATCTCTGTACCGCTTACTCCCCTGACACCAGTCTGAAGAAGGGTCTCAACCCGAAACCTCACCCATTCCTTCTCTCCAGAGGTGCTCCCTGTCCCGCTGAGTTACTCCAGCACTTTGTGCCTATCTTCGATTTAAACCAGCATTTGCAGTTATTTCCTATGACAGGGCATCTGCAGGCATCATATGAATCCATTACAAACGTGCTACTTATAACTTTGAAACCTTTACAGAGTGTAGGTTACTCAGAAAGAACCAATGTGGTCACAAGGAGAATGTACAAAATATACATGGTCAGCACTCAAGATAAGGATTGTTCCTGTGTCTCAGCTGTCGCAAGGCAGCAGCTCTACTTGTTGATCTACCGTGCCATCTGTGATTATTGGTTTTCACTCTCCACAGATGCTGCCTGGCCTGCCAAGTATTTGTTGTATTTTCTGTTATTATTTTGGGATCTGTACCAGACTGATTCCTGGGATGTCAGGACTGTCTTATGAACAAAGACTGCATAGACTTGGTTTATACTCTCTAGAATTTAGGAGATTGAGAGGGGATCTTATAGAAACTTACAATATTCTTAAGAGGTTGGACAGTCTAGATGCAGGAAGATTGTTCCCGATGTTGGGGAGGTCCAGGACAAGGGGTCACAGCTTAAGGATAAGGGGGAAATCCTTTAGGACCGAGATGAGAAGAACTTTTTTCACACAGAGAGTGGTGGGTCTTTGGAACTCTCTGCCACAGAAGGTAGTTGAGGCCAGTTCATTGGCTATATTTAAGAGGGAGTTAGATGTGGCCCTTGTGGCTAAGGGGATCAGAGGGTATGGAGAGAAGGCAGGTACGGGATACTGAGTTGGGTATGGAGAGAAGGCAGGTACGGGATACTGAGTTGGATGATCAGCCATGATCATATTGAATGGCGGTGCAGGCTCGAAGCGCCGAATGGCCTACTCCTGCACCTAATTTCTATGTTTCTATGTTTCTATCCAATTAATCCTGATAAAGTTTAGTTTAGTTTAGATATACAGCGTGGAAACTTTGGCCCACCGTCCGAGCCAACAGGCGATCTCCGCACACAAGCACTATCCTACCCATAGTAGGGACAATTTACAATTTTAACAAACCCAATTAACCTTCAAACCTGTATGTCTTGAGTGTGGGAGGAAACTGGAGGAAACAAAGAAAATCCATGAGGTCACGGGGAGAATATACAAACTCCGTAAAGAGCACCCAAAGTCAGGAGTTGATAGTTACTGAGGGAAATCCACTTCATACTAGACTTTGTGTTTTGTCATTTTGACTGTACAAAAAATTAAGCTGTGGTACTCTCAGTCGAGTACGCTACATCTACATTGTAGACATTATAATTTAACAAGTTCATAAGTGATAGGAGCAGAAGCAGCCTATTCAGCCCATCAAGTTCACTGTGACATACAATCCTGGCTGATCTATCTCCCCCTCTTAACCCCATTCTCCTGCCTTTTTCTCCCCAAAGCCCCTGACACACGTACTAATCAAGAATCTATCTATCTCTGTTTTAAGAATATCTATTGACCTTTCCTCCACAAACTTCTGTGGCAATGAATTCCACACCACCCTCTGACTACACATTAGAAGCTTAATCCTGTCAAAACCCATTAAAGAAATTCCGACCACATTGCTGGCTCTAAGCATACAATTTTGTAATGCCTGCATATTTGTATACCACTACTGAAGTTGGAAATTTGGAAGAGGAACATAACAAACAGCCACTACATCATGGCACATTGAAAATGAACAGAATAAATCTCCATCAAACCAACAACTTGCACTCCAGGAAGGCCTCTGTAGCCTAAGACATTGTGCAAACTACTGTCAATTACATTACTTAGCAACTGTGTTGACGTTAAGGGGTTCTGCACTGAACTTTGATTGTGTTACTGAAACAAGGGCCTAGACATTATAGTGTAGTACAAAGCTTATGTTAGAAATGCATAGGAAGGAACTGCAGATGCTGGTTTCAACCGAGGCTAGACACAAAAAAGCTGGAGTAACTCGGCGGGACAGGCAGCATCTTTGGAGAGAAGGATTGGATGATGTTTTGGGTTGAGACCCTTCTTCAGACATTGGAGACATACTGCATGCTCCATGCAGTCTATAATATTCTTTCCTTGAAGCTCCATACATCTGATGCACAAGTGAAGGTGCTTAACATTAAGCAAATCAAGAAACATAGGAGGCTTAGTCCAGGAAAATGGTGGTGAGGTAAAATGTTAGACATGAAATCATTGACCTTATTTGTCTTCTTCCCCATTTCACAGTGTTTTTGTCTGCCTCTCATCTCTGGCCTTTGTCCACCCATCTGCTAATCATCTGTCACTTGCTTGGATTTGCCCAACCCTCACCTCTTTTCCAGCTATCTTGCCCCTGCTGTAGTCAGTCTGAAGAAGGGAATTAACCTGAAAAGTAACTTATCCATGTCCATCAGTGAAGCTGGTGACCGCTTAGTTACTCCAGTATTGTGTGTCTTTTTTTTGTAAACCAGTATCTGTTGTTATTTGTGAATAGATAATTTAGACTATTGTAACTTAACTTTAATTTAGTCCATTGTCACTGGAGATTGCAATATCTAGAAATCGTTTATATCATACAAAGCACTGAAGTAACTCAGCAGGTCAGGAAGAAGCACTGGAGAACATGGATAGATGATGATTCAGGTTGGGACCGTTCACACAAGGACACAAAATACAGGAGTAACTCAGCGTCAAACAGCAAACATGGATGATCTCAGAAAACATAGAGTTAAGAAATCCATTGGTGCATTTGCTGGGGGTTATGGGATAGACCAACTATATTTTGGAGATCCATTAGTGCAGCGTAGCAGCGTGAGATACATTGTTAAGGATTGATTGATCTTGCATTCTTAATATAGCCAATGACCTTTCCAGATGAAAACAGATAGTTGGATTAACATGTTATTGTCGGGTGAAATGGCTGGAGGAGAAATTGATGGGATAGTGAGGGCGTAGATGGGCAATCAAGGCCTTGAGGATCAGGTCAAAGCATGTGGGGCAATTTCTGTTCTGATTAGCTGGTGGTGATGAAAGAGAAGGTATGTCAATGGTTTGGTGATGGGGAGGGATGGATTTCCGATTATGTTTGAAGGTGGTGGGAGTCATGAATGGTTGAGGGAACGAGGTGGGGATGTGGAGGCATAGGAAGTTCGGAGCGGCTTCAGGAAGTTAACTTAAAGAGGACATGCTAAAGCAAGTAGACAGTACTGACCTTCGTGGCTGGGACCTTTGAAGTTAGGTGGCAGTGGATGTTGGAAAACAAGTATGATATTCGCAGATAAATTGTATTGTGGACGTGGAATTTGGTGCCATTGCACCTGTCCACAGAGTACAGAAACAGGAGTAGACCATTTGGTCCCGTGACTATACTTCCCATTTCAAGGAGGACTCTCTCTAACTTCTGCAGGTGTACGGTAGAGAGCTTGCTGACTGGTTGCATCGTGGCTTGGTTCGGCAACTTGAGCGCCCTGGAGAGGAAAAGACTACAAAAAGTAGTAAACACTGCCCAGTCCATCATCGGCTCTGACCATCCTTCCATCGAGGGGATTTATCGCAGTCGCTGCCTCAAAAAGGCTGGCAGCATCATCAAAGACCCACACCACCCTAGCCACACACTCATCTCCCTGCTACCTTCAGGTAGAAGGTACAGGAGCCTGAAGCCTGCAACAACCCGGTTTAGGAATAGTTACTTCCCCACAGCCATCAGGTTATTAAACCTGGCTCGGAACTCTGAACATTAATATCCCTCCATCTGTTATTGCACTTTATTAATTTATTAAGTCATGGGTGTATTTATGTATAGAATTGTAGTCAATGCCTTCTATGTTCTGTTGTGCTATGCAAAGAAAGATTTTCATTGTCCTGTCAGGGACACATGACAATAAACTCTTTTGACTTTGACTTTGACATGGGTGACTTTTTTACCTCCACTGTTTTTCTGCACTAATCCATGTTTCTTGATTTGCTTAATATTGTGGAACTATGTACCTGCACTCCTAAATCTATCTGGTCTACACCACTCCCCATTGCCCTACCATTCACAGTGTAAACTACACTCCAACCCCTGTTGAATGCAAACAGAATCATAGTATGGTTATATTATAGAAGGAGGCCATTCTTCCCATTGAGCTAGCATTGCACTTTGCAAATGAATTCAATCCAATCCTTTGCTCCACTGTTTCATCATCGTGCTGAAAATATTTTTAGACTTCAAATACTTATCCAATTTTATTTTGGAAAGCTCCTCAGAATCTGCATCAAATATATTGTGCATCCAGGCAATTCATTTCAGATCATAATTGGCATAATAGTAAACATACATAATAAGTATGTTTCTATGTACGTTTTACGATAATTCTCCCAAGTAAGGTGCAGGATTCTAAGTTTAATTTAGTAAAGCCAATCGCTTATAAGAATTTCCAGACAAATTGAGCAATGACCTCATGCAAATTGGGCTCATGGTCCTGCATCACTGATTTTATTATTGCTTGTCCTTAGCAAGTGATTGCAACCAATGTGCAATTTACAACCCCGTACCTTCAATTGACATGTTTGTTTTTCTTTGTGAAAACGTCTGCACATAATTAATTATAGAAACTGAACATGGGCTTTTGAAAAAGAGCAAAGCAAAAAACAAACTGCTGAAGGAACTCAGTGGGTCAAGTATTGTTGAAAAAAGATCAATTGGATTTTGGAATGCAATGAATCTGACTTTGATTGCGTGTCGCTATGTGATTTCTCAAATGCCATCAAATTAATTTTGGACTGCTGGATGCCACAGAACAAGCAATTTCTATATATAACTGGTAAAAGGATTATATTGTCATTTGTTTCACTGGCACCAATATCAGAATCAAACATTAATTCATAAGAATTTGTTAATTTAGCTCCTTCTGGACAATAATGTTCATTTAAAGTAATCTCCATGCAATATTATCGGCACAATCCCTTTTTCCCTTAGAGTCACATTTATTTAATTGTCAGTAATACAGAACATAGGGCTGAAAACTGTTGATTCCTGTTTGGAAATATTGCCGTCAATCACTGCAAAATTATATGTCAGCTTTTAATGTGTGTGTTAAAATAACTAATGCAATTCCATTGCCTCTTTATGGACTGGAACAAAATATTATTTATGCACTTTTTTTTCAAAATGCAAAATACTGGAAGAACTCAGCGGGTCAGGCAGCAACTGTAGAGGGAATGGATAGATGATATTTTGGGTTACGAATCTTCTTCAGATCTTTTTCATGCAAAGAATAGATCAGCTAAAACTGTTTAAGTAAGAAGAGCATATTATAATAATTGCTGCTTCCAAACTCCTTGGTATACTCTTCCCTTCTCACCCAAACCACCCCCTCCCCAGGCACTTTCGCCTGCAACTGCGGGAGATGGAACACCGGTCCTTATACCTCCTCCCTCACCTCCATCCTGGGACACCAGTAGCCCTTCCAGGTGAGACAGAGGTTCACGCGCACCTCCTCTAACCTCATTTACAGCATCTGGTGTTCTCGATGTCGTCTCCTGTACATACAATACAATGCAATACAATTTATTTGTCACATTGCACATAAAATGCAAGTGAAATGAATTCGTCACTGTGGTGGAAGGCACAACATTGGCCAGTCCTCCTCCACTTTCCCCCCGTGGTCGGGACCTCAACCCTCCGCAGCCGTCGCTGCAGGCGTCCGGACAAGTAGAGTCCAGGGTCGGCTCTTCCCCACCGGAGACCGCGGCTTTAGGCTGGTATAGGGCGCTGGCCGGCGGTTGAAGATTTCAAGTTGCCGCCGCTGCCAGAAGCACCGCAGACAGCGGGGCTGGCGGTCTAAGCTCCCCTCCAGGGGTGATGGTAAGTCCATGCCGGACTCGCAGTAGAAGTAGCCCGTGGGCCGGCGGTGGTGGCTCCTTCTTCCCCCGGGTCCCCCACGAGGAATCCCGGGCTACGGACGCCGCTCTCCCTGCAGACCGCGGCTTCAGGCTGCCGACTGCCGCGGGCCAGCGAAACGAAGCGATCCACTCCGGCAAGCCCCAGCGAGGGCTCGCCCGCTCCCCACCGAGAGTCCACACTGCGCCCGGCGCTGAAGTCCAGGGCGTGTCTCCAGGAAAGGCCACGTTGCTGAGATCAAGTGTAGACTAGGCGGCCATTTGGCGAAACACTTGTGCTTGGTCCACCAAAGCCTACTGAATCTCTCGGTTGCTAACCATTTTCACTTCACTTCCCATTTCCATACTGACCTTTCTCTCTTGGGCCTCCTCCATTGCCAGAGCAAGGCCACACACAAACTGGAGGAACAGCACCTAATTTTCCACAACAACAAATCAGTATAACCACTGAATTCTTCAATTTTACGTAGCTATGTAATTTTCTTCTCCTCCCTAAGATCTGACTGTCTACCTTATCTATGCCTCTCATCATTTTATGTACTTCTATCATATTGTCACTCAACCTCTGATGTTCCAGAGGAAAAAATCCAGGTTTGTCCAACCTCTACATACAGATAACATCCTTTGATCCAGGCAGCATTTTTGGTAAACCATTTCTGCACCCTCCACCAATTTTGGTGTCATCTGCATTTTCCATGCAGTTTCATCAATTATATACATCACAACCACCAGTTTTCAGTTTTGGTCACCTAGTTATAGAATGGATGGGAAGAGTGCAGAGACGATTTGTGGAGATGATGCCAGGACTTGAGGGACTGAGCTATAGGGAGAGGTTGGGCAGGCTGGTACTTTATTCAGCACAGGGAGACAGCTGAGGGGCGATCTTATAGAGGTATATACAATCCTGAGGGTAATAGTTAAGGTGAATGAACCGAGTCTTTCACCCAAAGTTGGGAAATCAAGAACCAGAGGTAATAAGTTTAAGGTGCAAGGGGAAAGATTTAATAGGAACCTGAGAGGCAACTTTTTCACACAGAGGGTGGTGGGTATATGGAATGAGCAGCCAGAGGACAAAGCCCCGCTGACTGTCCCAAATTAGACATTCTCGTCCAAATGCTATCCCAATCCTATCCCAAAGAATCCTCTCCAATAGTTTCCTTGCCACTAGTGTGAGGCTCACCATTGTAATTTCCTGGATTATCTCTATTTCCCTTCTTAAAAAAAGGAATAACATTGGCTACTCTCCAGTCCTCTGTAGCATTGCCTATGACTAGAGAAGATTCAAAGTTCTTCATCAAGGTTCCTACAATCTCCTCCCTTGCCTGCCTCTATAATCTGGGATAGATATCCCATCAGGCTACCGTTTTTACATTTTATTCTTCAGCTTTCATTTCTGATTTTTCTTTCTATTCTTCTCATGCTTCTTTCACTTTTAAAAAACAACTTTTTATTGCTTTTTCCTGCTTTCCTCCTTGGGTTTCCCTCTGGGTCTGTGGGTTCTGGAGTAGCAAATGATTCCACCGAAGGAGACACAGACTCTGCCATAGCTGGGGCTGGAGGAATAACAATGATGAGACACTGGATGTAGTTTGGGAGGTGACGTCCTTTTCTTTTCACTGATACTGCCCATCCCACTGTTTTACATTGACATTGATTTGCTTATTCTTTAAGTGAGTTTGAAGGAATTTTCAGGGACAGTGCTGGTGATGTCAGGAGCCAAAAATCAAGAGTTACAAATGTTTGATTGTTATTTGTACCAATAACGAAACAATGTTCTTAATTGCTACAATTTAAGAGGCCTGTAAACAAAATGACATATAGACAACATATAATAATTGAAAATATAATAAATTAATAACGGTAATCATTGGAAATTATAATACTGCAAAAATCAGGTCCATTAGGCAACCAAAGACACGGTCCATAGAAGATCATAATTGCCGAGGTTAGTTTTGTGTCGTGTTCAAGAACTTGACAATTGTTGTGAAAAGGCTATTCTTGAACCTGGTGGTTATGATTTTCAAGATCCTGTCCCTTCCGTTTAGTAGTAGTAGTGCAATGAGTGTGTGGCCAGGGTAATGTGATGATAATGGTTACCTTATTGAGGCAGCTCCTATTCTAGATCGCATGGGTGGGGAGGTCAATACCTGTGATGGACCAAACAGTGTCTATGACTTTGTTGTCTCGTTTGTTCCTGGGAGTTTGAGCCAAACCAGACCATGATGCAACAAGTCAGTACGCTCTCTACCAAACATCTGTGGAAATTCAATACAATATTTATCAACATATCGATTCCCTTCAATCTTCTAATGAAATAGAGGCATTGATGAGCAAGATTCAAGATTCAAGATGGGTTTATTGTCACATGTACCTTTTTTATCATACGGCCACACCAAGTGAAAAGCAGTAAGACACACAACCACATAAAATAAAATTTAACATAAACATCCACCACAGCGGCTCCCCACATTCCTCACTGGGAGACATTAAAGTCCAATCTTTCCCTCTTTCTTCTCCGCGGTCGGGGCTGTGGAACCATCCGTGGTCGGGGCCCTCAAAGCTCCCGCAGTCGGTCTCCAGGAAAAGTTGTGCTGCTCCATGATGTTAGGCCGCATTGGGGGACGGAGAAATGACACGGAAAACAATCACAAGTCCATTGAGGTAAGAGATCGGTGTGATGGACCTCCCTTGTCGGGCCAGTTGAAACTAACCACAGCTTGGAGCCCCAACTCTAACCAGGCACCATCGAGGTAAGAGATCAAAAAAAAGTTTCCACCAAACAACAAACCAAGATCCACTAAAACATACTTTTAACACATACTTAAAATAACAAAACAGAAATAAAAGACTGGCCCACGACATGCACATAGCAGAAGCAAAAGCACTTACGATACAATCCAAAATGATACGATAAAACTTATTCATCCCCGGAGGGAAATTGATCGAATTCATGGTGGATTTAAAAAAAATATATATATATATTTGATAAAAGGCTAGATGGGGCCTGTATTTTGTTTAAAATGTATTCTGCTATGGGAAGGTCTGTTATGACGTGACTAGTCCAGAACTTTCTAAAGTCAAAATTAATTTACCCTCAAAATATGAAAAATATAATTTCAATGAGACATGAGACATGGATAGGTATATGGACGGGAATGGAATGGAGGGGTATGGTCTGAGTGCAGGTAGATGGGACTAGGGGAAAATAAATAGTTGGCATGGACTGGAAGGGCCGAGAAGGCCTGTTTCCATGCTGTAATTGTTATATGGTTATATGGTTATATGGAGACATGGGGTGATTCTTATCTGTGTTAAAATGTTCATTTTAATTGATATCAATCAGTTTTAACTGTATTATGCAAATAGTGTTTGTCTTATCCTTTTCATAAACATAATGGTGGATTACATCATTAACAACATGTTTATTTCCTTTCAAACAATTAACTTCTTTGAATTAATGTTATTGTAAATGCAAATATTTGCAATCTCAATTTTGAGAGGTTTTTGCCCAGAAAAGTATTGTTGTATATTCAATCCATAGATCTTAATCAGAAATCTTCTCAACCAGAAAATGTGAACTCTTAATGGTTTAAGGGATCAGAAAAAATCTTCTCAAAAGTCCTGGACAGCAATCCTAGTAATTCCAGTTCAACTGATATTAAACATGGACTTCTCTAAACCCCTTTTTCCCATTTCCTTATCACAATAAATGATTTGAGGTAAAAAAACATCTGTGGCCCAGCAATTTAATGTTTGTTTCAGAGGAGCCATAGTGCTAAAACTGACATATATTCAGACATGCAGACACACACGTACAACAACTCGTGTTCCAGAACAATGCTGCTGCAAACAAAATGTGTAGGAAGGAACTGCAGATGCTGGTTTACATTGAAGATAGACACAAATTGTTGAGTAACTCAGCTGTTGCAATATGACGATTAAAGTACTTATTTAAATTTTGTTCAGAATTTCTACAGTGAAGCTGCACACCTAGGATTTACTTTGGAAACTACCATAATGCTCCTGTCTTTGTGCGCAAATGAAAAAGCTGGAATGCAACTGTTTCGTAGTTTACCAGCAGTTAAAGTGAGAAACATACCTGCACCAAATTAGATATCAAGCAGATTTAATAGGGAGGAAGGAAGTTTCGGGAAGATACAGGGAACACAAGTATTGCATATAAGGTCAATAGACAATAGATGCAGGAGTAGGCCATTTGGCACTTCGAGCCAGCACCGCCATTCAATGTGATCATGGCTGATATCCACAATCAATACTCCGTTCTTGCCGTCTCCGCATATCCCCTTGACTCCGCTATCTTTAAGAGCTCTATCTAACTCTCTCTTGAAAGCATCCAGAGAACTGGCCTCCACCGCCCTCTGAGGCATTGAATTCCACAGACTCACAACTCTGTGTGTGAAAAAGTATTTCCTCATCTCCATTCTAAATGGCTTACCCATTATTCTTAAACAGTGGCCCCTGGTTCTGGACATGTTTCCTGCCTCTAGCGTGTCCAAACACTTAATAATCTGATATGTTTCAATAAGAAATCCTCTCATCCTTCTAAATTCCAGAGTATACAAGCCCAGCTGCTCCATTCTATCAACATATGACAGTCCCGCCATCCCGTGAATTAACCTTGTAAACCTACGCTCTTCTTCTTTCGTGTGGCATGCACAGCCTAAAGTTGTAGGACAACTTGTTCTATTTGATCTTCTGTTTGTGCACGTCGAGTTGATTGCATTAGTCGAAACAGGGCGGACCATGTGAATGTTGCAATCTTCCACCCCAAACATACACTGCACTCCCTCCATAGCTGAAATGTCCTTCCTCAAATTTGGAGATCAAAACTGCACACAATACTCCAGGTGTGGTCTCACTAGGGCCCTGTACAACTGCAGAAGGACCTCTTTGTTGCTATACTCAACTCCTGCTGTACCTGCATGCTTACTTTCAGTGACTGATGAACAAGGACCCCCAGATCCCGTTGTACTTCCCCTCGTCCCTATTTGACACAATTTAGATAATAATTTGCCTTCCTGTTTTTGCCACCAAAGTGGATAACCTCACATTTATCCACATTAAACTGCATCTGCCATGCATCTGCCCACTCACCCAACCTGTCAAAGTCACCCTGCATCCTAATAGCATCCTCCTCACAGTTCACACTGCCACCCAGCTTTGTGTCATCTACAAATTTGCTAATGTTACTTTTAACCCCTTCATCTAAATCATTAATATTTATTTTAAATAGCTGCGGTCCCAGCACTGGCCTTGCGGTACCCCACTAGTCACTGCCTGCCATTCTGAAAGGGACCCGTTAATCCCTGCTCTTTGTTTCCTGTCTGCCAACCAATTTTCTATCCGTCAGCACCCTAACCCCATGTACTCTAATTTTGCCCACTAATCACCAATGTGGGACCATATCAAATGCTTTCTGAAAGTCCAGGTACACCACATCCACTGGCTCTCCCTTGTCCATTGTCCTAGTTACATCCTCAAAACATTCCAGAAGATTAATCAAGCATAATTTCCCCTTCGTAAATCCATGCTGACTCAGGCCGATCCTGCTGCTGCTATCCAAATGTGCCGTTATTTCATCTTTTATAATTGACTCAAGCATCTTCCCACCACCAATGTCAGGCTAACTGGTCTATAATTCCCTGTTTTCTTTCTCCCACCTTTCTTAAAACGTGGGATAACATTGGCTACCCTCCAATCAATCCCCAGGAACTGATCCTGAATCTATAGAACATTGGAAAATTATCACCAATGCGTCCACGATTTCTAGAGCCACTTCCTTAAGTACCCTGGGGTGCAGACCATCAGGCCCTGGGGATTTATCAGCTTTCAGCTCCATCAGTCTACCCAGCACCATTTCCTGCATTATGTGAGTTTCATTCAGTTCGTCCGTCAGCCTAGATCCTCTGGTCACTAAGTACATCAGGGAGATTGTTTGTGTCTTCCTTGGTGAAGACAGATCCAAAGTACCTGTTCATCTGTCAATTTCCTTGTTCCCCATAATAAATTCACCCTTTTCAGTCTTCAATTGTCCAAATTTGGTCTTAACTAATTTTTTCCTCTTCACATACCTAAAGAAGCTTTTACTATCCTCCCTTATATTCTTGTCTAACTTACCTTCGTACTTCATCTTTTCTCCCCGTATTGTCTTTTTAGTTATCTTCTGTTGCTCTTTAAAAGTTACCCAATCCTCTTGCATCCCGCTCATCTTTGCTATGTTATATTTCTTCTCTTTTATTTTTATACTGTTCTTGACTTCCCTTGTCAGCCACGGTCACCCCTTACTCCGCTTGGAATCTTTCTTCCTATTTGGAATGAACTGATCCTGCGCCTTTTGTATTATTCCCATAAATACTGACACCCTCCGATTAACCCCTCTCCCTGTCAAATTGTAGATTAAAACTTATCAGATTATGGTCACTACCTCCTAATGGCTCCTTTACCTCGAAGGTACACAAAAATGCTGGAGAAACTCAGCAGGTGCAGCAGCATCTATGGAGCAAAGGAAATAGGCAACGTTTCAGGCCGAAACCCTTCTTCAGACCTTTACCTCGAGTTCCCTTATCAAATCCGTTTCATTACACAACACTAAATCCAAAATTGTCTTCTCCCTGGTAGGCTCCAGTACAAGCTGCTCTAAGAACCATCATGGAGCCACTCCATAAACTCAATTTCTTGGGGGCCAGTACCAACCATTCGGCCCATCAAGTCTACTCCGCCATTCAATCATGGGTGATCTATCTCCTCTTCCTACCCCCATTCTCCAGCTTTCTCCCCTAACCTCTGACGCCTGTACTAATTAAAAATCTATCTCTGCCCAAAAATATCCACTAACTTGGCCTCCACAGCCTTCTGTGGCAGAATTCCACAGATTCACCAACCTCGGATCAAAGAATTTAATATAACAAGATAATAGTTTTTCACATTTCAACAATGTATTTAATTCGATCTTACTGTAATAAAACATTTCAAGGTCCTCACTGAGGTTTATTCAAACAAAAACACCAATTTACTTAAAAAAATAATTGTTTAGTTTAGAGGTGCAGCACGGAAACAGGCCCTTCCACCCACTGAGTCTGCACAAACCAGTGATCCCCACACATTAACACTATCCCACACACACTAGTGACAATTTACACTTATACCAAGCCAATTTGCCTACAAACCTGTACGTCTTTGAAGTGTGGGAGGAAACTGAAGATCTTGGAGAAAACCCATGCGGTCACGGATGGAACGTACAAACTCAGTACAGACAGCACCTATAGTTGGGATCGAACCCGGATCTCTGGCGCTGCAAGCGCTGTAAGGCAGCAACTCTACAGCTGTGCCACCGCGTGGCTTGTAAGTCTCATGTCTCATGTAAGTGTAGTTAATTATTTTAGTTTTATAACTATAGTATTTGCATTTTTGTCAAGCAAAAATAAGAATGAAAATGACCCAATGCTTATTTGTTTTGCCTGTTTTGATGTGTTTTTCAATATTTATGATTGTCTGAGACATTCAAGCTGCTGGCCATGATTTTCAGATGTGCTCCTGAACTCCCTGGTCAATGAGGTGGAGAGAAGAGATTCCCAATGCTATATTCAATGGCTCTGGAATCATTACAAAGCAACAATAAGTTGCTAAGGAATCAATGCTAGTAGTCAAATACCCAGAAAATGATACACTCCTGGCAAACAAGTTCACAAGTTCATAAATGACAGGAGCAGAATTCGGCTATTCTGCCCATCAAGTCTACTCCGCCATTTAATCATGGCTGATCTATCTTTCCCTCTTAACCCCACTCTCGTGCCTTCTCCCCATAACCGCTGACACCTGAGACACCATTGAGATATAAAACTACACAGCACGGAAACTTGTCATTCGGCAAAATCTGTCCATGCTGATCAATTGCCTAACTGAGCTAGTCCATTTGACTGCGTCTTGTCCATATCCTTCCAAACCTTTCCTATCAAGTAAATTCTGGTGTTCTACCGTATATATTCTATGCTTCATGTTCTAGATCAAATTAGTTTATACACCAGAGAGCAAGGAAACACCTTGCTCACATGAAGTTCACAGTGTAAACAGTATACATCCAAAAATGATAACTCAACATCAAATGCTAAACAGCAAAATGGTGCAAGATTGCAGAGCAAAGTCTGAGTAGTGCAAAAGATGTTTTAAGTACTATAACAGAATTAGGTAATGTTCAGAGTATGTGGCAGCACCACCAGGAACAGGGTGTGAAAGGGAAGATTGTTTCAGGAGTCTGATATTTCATATGTGCTATGAACATGTCTCTGTGCTGATCAATTTGTCAAACAGCAAAAATTGCAGTTCAATTCTTTGCCTGCAGTTTGCAATCAAAATTGGGAAGAAATCAGCAATGATTACCCATAACGTTATTCTGCAGCCGTCATGTCTAACAGCTGAATTATTCCATCTCTATACTTTGACTATCTGTTATGTTCTTTTTTGAGTTTGTTGGTAGTTTTCTGTCATAGTCACAGCTTGATGTCAGTTTACCAAGGCTAACCACTGTTTCAGTTTATGAGAAAATTAATTCAACCAGATTGATTTTTCTGCAAGATTTCCACAGGCAATGCTGGTGGGCTTATTAAAAATGACCTCTCAAACAAAATACGCACAAACACGTTATCCTGTAAAACTCTTTTTGCATTAATGTTCATCATCAATCTACATTAAGAATGCAGGAACAGGATTCTGACATTTACTCATATTATGACTCAAAATTCCATCTAAATTAACTCCATTGGTACATGACCCTCAATAAGCCTTCCAACCAAAATATCTATTAATCTTGTTCTTGAATTTTTTAGTTGATTCAATCTTACCATATTTTGGGATGGAGCAGGACCAAAAATAAGATTTCTGCTTTCCTTTATGTGAAATAATTGCTACTAATAAGTCTTCTGAATGTTTCAGCTAAGGTCTTTTGTGCTGAACGCCCTAATTAAAGCTAAGGTCTTTTGTGCTGAACTCCCCCACCAGAGGAAATAGTTTATCTTTATTCTTTCAAACAGCAAAATCATCTTAAATATCTCATTTAGATGGCTCCCGAATCATATCGATGGAATTGAATACTGATCTTTAACCAGGGTTTATCCTGAGCTCTATGTAAATGTCATTTAATTTCCATCTTTTGTATTCCAGCCTCCTGAAGATAAAAATTAATATTCCAATTATGTTTTTAATTAGTTCAAACTGTGAAAGCTTTTAATAATTTCTGTAAATGAACACCTAAATCTCTGCTCCTCCGCAGTGCGTTGCTTCTTGTAATTCACAAAATATTCTTATCTATATCTCCTAGGTCCGAATTGAAATCCATTTGCAACAGTTCATTTAATTCACTTAATCCATCAATGTCCCTTTGCAAACTCCAGCTTCCATCTACATATTCACGTGGGTACCGAGCTTCATACATCAGGCTGCAAGGTTTGCAACTCCTTCATCTATTAACTTATAATTAACAGGTGAGACCATAATACATATTCCCATGGGAACCAGCAAAACATGCTGTCAATATCTATTGTTCTGACTCTCCTAATTCCTTTGCCTTTTAATTGCCTCCAATTTCTTATAGTTATGATTTTTGTCAACTTCTGTTAATTTCGGTTAACAGCTAACTTCAAGAAGTCCATACAAACTGACATCTATGACCTTTCCTTATTCATCTCCCACAGTTCAAGCACCACAGATTGATTAAAAACAACAAGAATAATGAAAAAGTGATAACGGAACATTAAGGCTGTCTTAGGCACAAAATGCTGGAGTAACAGTGGATCAGGTAGGAAGGAATAGGTGATGTTTTGGGTCGAGACCCTTCTTCTACAGTTCCTACACACCAGGCTGAAACGTGAAGGTGCAATCACTTTCTGCCAATCTGCCGAGTGGGGAAATGAAACATTACCTATTCTTTTTCTCCATAGATGTTGTCTGACCTGCTAGGTTACTCCAGCCTTTTGTGTGTCTAACTAATGGGGAAATGCTTTGGGGCATATAGTATTTAAAAAAAAACATTTTGACCTTTTCTTATTGGAGGAGCAGGAAGCTTGGTGCGAACCTGCTGCATGTTCACTTACAGTGGCTTGCAAAAGTTTTCATACCCCTTGAACTTTTCCACATTTTGTCACGTTACAACCCCAAACGTAAATGTATTTTATTGGGATTTTATGCGACAGACCAACACACAGTGGTGCATGGTTGTGAAGTGGAAGGAAAATTATACATGGTTTCCAAATTTTATTACAAATAAAAACTGAAAAGTGTGGCGTGCAAAAGTATTCAGCCCCTCCAGGTAGATGGGACTAGGGCAAAATAAATGGTCGGCACGGACTGGAAGGGCTGAGAAGGCCTGTTTCCGTGCTGTAATTGTTATATGGTTATATGGTTATATGGTTATAAGGTTGCAATCGTCCACCCCACCCATTGTACTCATGAATGGTGACGAAGTCGACCCTTTAATAAAACTCAAGGAACTACAAGATTAACCATCTGCAGTGAGTTTTACTTGCACAAGGGGAAAAGTGTCTAAGTCAAAGGATGTGATCACAACTCCAAAGTTAAGTCAGTACAGCAGGACATTTATACACAAAAAAAATTACAACTGAGGAAATACAGAAGTGATGTAGATTGATATGATAATTACACAAATTGTGCTTGATGGGCCTGCAGAGGGCCTGCAAAGTCCCACTTAGGCGACTTTTAGTTGACTGCAGGAGACTATATGTTCGCCACAACATTGCCACATTCTCGCGGATGGTTGAGGGTAGTCGGCTTCAAGGTCGTGAGGAGTTCCCACATTCTGGGAACTAATCACGGCCTCATTATGGTCAGCACAAATTTTTCAGCATGTTGAAAAATTTGTGGCAACCAAAATGAAGCCGCCATAGAGAGTAGCGAGAATTCTCGTGCCATAGGTGCAGTGGTAGTGGGTTGACAGGAGGTCGAAGGTTATTGTAGTAAAACAGTTTAAAGATTTAGAAGTTACAAAATGGGTTCTGCTGTGGCTTTAGAAGCAATAAAATTAATGCTTAACCTTTCTCCTACAACACTAGCACGATTACAGCACAATAACATGAATGTTTTTGCTCTATGATATAAACTAGATCCTACCCTTTTCTCTACGGATTGCAATGTACAAACAATTATTCAACAAGGTCAAAAAACAACAGTGCTTGAATCTGGAAAAAAATAGCTCCTTCAGCATAACCATATATGGGTTAGCCTTTCCTCTATCGGATGAACATGTCAATCCTCTGATTTTCACAGGCTAAGAGGCTGTACAATGCTCTCTAAGATAACGAATTGCTGATTATTAGGGTATAAATATATCTGATTGCACACTACCTCAGTATGTGGAGAAAGAGGGACTCTGTAGTCTGTATTTTACAAACTGTGAGAGCTGACTCCCACACCCGCCTGGCGAAATAAAAACATTACTGTATTACTAACTTTTGTTATGTTATCTGTTTGAAGCAAATTGAACTTTAGCATTGGCGTAGTTGGCAGGATCTTGCTGGAAACTATCTCTGAAGACTGAGTAAGGCTACAGTTTGGCCGGGGTCTGGAAGGGAGTAGAAAGTACACTATCGGACCCCTTAATTCTGAACTCCTGAGAGTGCCCGGGAACACTGGGGTCCTTTGTCCGAAGTTGATCTGGTTTCCTGCCAAGATCCCTGACAGATAACGTAAGGTAAGACATTTTTGTTGATTGACCAGCTCAGACTTGGGAACCAATGTTCTGGGAGTACCATATGGGTCGAGATTGTGGATAAGATATTAGAGGATTCGGGACCCATATTTTCAATTGATCAGGTCAGAATACATGCAGTCTGTTGAAATTAATGGGTGAGATAATCATTGTTTATAGAGTTGAATGATGGGACAGGCTCTGGGTAAGAGTGATGTGGGAGCTTCGGTACTGCATATGTGTTATTTGGATCCAGGAAAATGTAAAGATTACATGATGAATTGATTCAAGATTATGTAATGAATAGATTATAAAAAAGAGAATATGGTTGGCCAACATAATATTAAACATTTGGCATACAAAAATGGAAACCTAAGCAAAATATCCCCAGTGACCCCTTTTCTGGTATGGCCACCCTGTTTACAGAGAGAGGGGTGATGAAGAACAAATTCGGGGAGGGAAACAAAATTGGAAATAGTGTAGACCACCTCCCCCATGCCCTGGCCGCCAGTCAATAACAGCAGGAGCTATGACACTAAGATCCTGTGAAGAGGGGCTCCAGTGCTCCTAGAAGGAAAGGCAACCCCAGAAGAAGGAAAAACTGAAAAGGAAGACGAGAAAGAAGAAGGAAGAGCAGCAATGAATCCAGCAGTGAGAGAGTTAAACAACACAGAGCACCAGAAAAAGAGAAACGGCAGATAAATCAAAGAAGACTGAAAAGGGAAAAATCAGGATATCAAGCTGGTGGCTTTCGAGGCACTGTACCTTAACTACCCTGCAAGAATTGAGGCTGCTCACTGCCCTAAGAACTTTATCATTTTGCAGCCAACAGTTGGTACAGTTTAAAACAAACTTGAAACAACAGACTCTGACCTGTTTGCAAATACAGAGGTCGTCTCCCTAATAGAGATAGAGAGGAAAGTTGTGTGGCAAGACCCTGAATGACAGGGAATCTGACCCATCCCATTGTGAACCATGCCAGCCTGACCACCCCAAAACAGATGAGGGCTTTTCTGGGCTTGGTTAATTTCTACTGGCAGTGGATACATTAAACTACTGTTGCTTGTGTCTCTGCCAAGGCACCATAGTAATTCTCTCTTACTCCAACAAGAAGAAGACTTTCACAACTTAAAAACAGTGTGGCTACTGCACCAGCTACTGCATGCCTTATCCCTCCCAGTCCATTATTAAGTGCAATGCCCATACAAGTGGCTACAACAAAGTCTCTCATGGAAATGCCCAAGCTGACATTACTGCCTGCACAACAGATTACAAATTCTACACATTGGTCCCCACAGAACCAAAGATTCTAGTCGACAGAATGGCTCTGTCAGACAAGGGAATGTAAAGTTATTAATGTAAAGTTCTGCCACGTAAAAAGATCTTTGGAAATGAGGGGGCTGCACCATTGACCCTTTGACGGGCCCCTGCCTCGCCCCTCTTAAAACCATATAACCATATAACCATATTACAGCACAATTACAGCACAGAAACAGGCCTTCTCGGCCCTTCCAGTCCGTGCTGACCATTTATTTTCCCCTAGTCCCATCTACCTGCACTCAGACCATATCCCTCCTTTCCCTTCCCATCCATATACCTATCCACTTTACTTTTAAATGTTAAAATTGATCCTGCCTCCACCACTTCTGCTGGAAGATCATTCCACACAGCCACCACTCTCTGAGTAAAGAAGTTCCCCCTCATGTTACCCCTAAACTCTGTCCCTTAATTCTCATGTCATGCCCTCTTGTTTGAATCTCCCTATCCTCAATGGGAAAAGCTTATCCACATCAACTCTGTCTATCCCTTTCATCATTTTAAAGACCTCTTGGACAAATTTGTGTACCTCATGTTTTTCTGCCCATTCTTTTACACTATATACATTTCCTTACATAGAAACATAGAAAATAGGTGCAGGAGTAGGCCATTCGGCCCTTTGAGCCTGCACCGCCATTCAATATGATCATGGCTGATCATCCAACTCAGTATCCCATGCATGCTGATAAGGAGGGAAGGGAATGTGGAATGTAGCTTACACTTTGAAGCTTTAATGAAATGACCCATGTCTAAGAGGGGGAGCAGAAGCAGCAGCAACAGATAGAGAGAGAGAGAGAGAGAGAGAGTCGAGTGGGCTATAAGGGATGTGTAAATGTGTGTTTTGGGTTGAAACCGTTCTTCAATGTGTGTTATATTTATGGACAAATATGAATATTTTTGGGTGTATCAATTTTTTAAGAGTTTTGCATGATTTCCTTGAGGTGTGTATAACTGTGTTTTACTCTTGAGTGAGAATTGTATTGCTTTAATGTATGTGAATACCTGAGATTCAGCAAATTGCATGAGGTGCGGAAATTTGTGAGTGAATGTCACAGAAAAGATGAGTGAGTGAGTGAGTTTAAAGACCATTACTTGTTTGTGGAACAGGCTCTGGGTGAATGTTGAATTATTCTTCTTCTTTCGTGTGGCGTGCACAGCTTAAAGTTGTTGGACAACTTATTCTATTTGATAATGTTGAATTAATCCTATAATTCAGATGAAATAGGATGTCATTGAATGAGCTTGCTCATTTACGTGATTAATCTTTGTAGAGTCTCGTGTTTTAAACGGTAGTGTATTTTTAAGAAGTTGAAGTTGTGTGGGTGTAGAGCCGCCCACAGTTATTTTATTATCCTTTGCTCTTTGGAAATGCATTTGCTATCTATGTGGAAATTAACTGTTTATTCTCTGTCTTCTCAACTTTTATTAAACAGCAGATGTGGCTCAGCAAAGAGACTGTTCATTTTATTTGCTACGTAAACTGGCATTAGGATTGGTGACCTTGTTGGTATTTTAAGTTTGGTTTCTTATTATTTCTTAACTTTTGAATTGAATTCAAGGGAGATCTGAATTGCACACTGGCCATGTGGATTTCAGATTGAGGTGTCGGATGAGAATTGGAAATGCCTTTATCTCAGAAAAAACCTGTTAATTTGAAATTGTGAATTTGGGGAGATAGATTGAAAGAATTGGGAATAATTTTTAAATTGGTATTTTCTTTATAATTACCTATTTTGAAAGGGTCTGCCTTGTAAGTAGTAAAATAATTTAAGTGAAGCCTTGACTGAGACTGAACAGGACCTTAGTGATTCATTAATTACGTATGCACAGCAATTGACCCAAACCTTGTCAGTCTTACAGAAACCACTGAACCATAGAAACGCAGAAACCACTATCAACTGACCATAACTGCGAATCCTTACAACCAGGAAATTACGAACTGATATGAATTTAGGATCGGAAGAAATTGGGAGAACGGTGGAAGGAGCCCTTCCAAGTACTACTGACTACACCTACAGCAGTGAAGGTCGAAAATAATCCTCGTTGGATACACCTAACCGATTGCAAAATAATTGGATGCTGGAAAAAGGAAGTATGAACTTGGACGTCCTCCTGCAAGACTGCAAGTAAAAGGAAGCCATACACATTTTTTTTTAAGGCCAGTATTTACAGTATCTTGTTAAAACCAGCCATGAATATAAGCGAACGCATTGCACTGAATTATATACGTGCCTCCCTAATCCTGGATACCAGGAACGGGTTTCCCCTGGTTGAATAAACTTGAACAATTAACAGTGACCCCTTATTTGTTCTTTGGGGTCCTGGGATTAGGAATAATGGTCCACCTCCATAAAAACCAATGGGATCGATTTGAGATGGGCGACACCTCTGAGTCACACTTAACCATAGCTACTGGACCTCCAGCAACAGCGAAATAAATAAAAAAATGATAAAATGGATGAAGGACACACAGGCAATTAATGTTTTAAAGTTGCCAATGACACAGAAGGAAAGATCACAAGGGTCAGAAAGGAATGGGACACTATGGTTGAAAAGCAACAGCTTCCTAATGAGAATCCGCCAAGGTTACCAATGGCTCTGGTCCAAGTACCCTCTGAACAATGGGCAAAGCATAAGAATCATGTGGAATGAGTGCATTCAGCCAGTGAACATAAAGTGATTTTTAAAAAGGGTGCTGCCTTGCCATGTTTAAAACAATATTGACTGGCACTGGAGGCTGAAGAAGCGGTAGCTGTGGTCATCATGCCATTATTGCAACAAGCAGTATTAGTGAAAATGCAGTCCTGTATTACTCCTATTCTGCCAGTCTGGAAAGTGGGAAGACGTAATGAATGGTGTTTTGTCGAAGACCTGAAAGCTATTAAACATAGTGATCCCTATTGCTCCTTTAGTACCTGACACCAATATTATTCTGGCATCTATACCGGCAGAAGCCAACACCTTTACAGTAATTGACCTGTGTTCAGCCTTTTTCTCCATACCCCTGTATAAGGACAGCCAGTTCCTGTTTGCTTTTACCTACAAAGATTAACAATATATCTGGACTAGGCTACCCCAGGGGTATACTGAAAGCCCAGTCATATATGCAGCAGCAGTGGAAAATAATCTAGAGGAATGTCAATTATCAGAGAGGTCTACTTTGGTCGATGACCTTTTGGTAGATTCTGTGACAGATCCTGATTTTAAAGAAGGACATTTTCTCCTTCTTATGCATGGTGGGTTACTGCAGACATTGGATCTATGACTGCAGGGAACTAGATGCTGCATTGCGTTCAGCCACCTTGCAGACTAAGCCCTCCAGAGTAGTATGGACAGGCATTTAGGAATGTAAAGAACGTTATGGTTACTGCTCCGGCCTGGGATTGCCAAATTATAATAAGCCCTTTCAACTTAATGTAAATGAATAAAAGGGGTTTGCGACTGGGGTCCTGGCTCAAGATCATGGAGGGGGAAAAAGACCGGTAGCCTATTTTTCCATGGCTTTACCAGCAGTAGTAAATGGCATTCCAGCCTGCTTACGAGCTGCAATGGCGAGGGTTTATATGATAGAAAAATCAATCCCCTTCGTTCTTGATCACCCGTGTGTAGTGATCATTTCTCATGCCGTGATGTTCGCAGTGAACTCGCTGCTCTAAGGTAAACAAGCTTCCTTATCTGATTAGAATGTTGGGTTTGTGCCATATCCCTTTACGAACTCAAGGATAGGTTCAAACTAAATTACAATTAGTCACATGTGACACCATTTCTGCAACTTTCTTACTAGAATAAGTATTGATCATCAAGATCAACAAGGAGGCACCTATGCTATAATAAGATGAGTGCTGTGCCTATATCCCTGATGAATCCTCTAATATCACGGACCTTGCTACCAATATTTCCCAAGAAATTGAAAAGATCCGTAAGATTGGCAGTGACATGTAAGGTTACAATGAAGGAAATGGGAGCTGCTGGCCATTCAGTTGGTTTCATGGACTCTGGGGTAGTGTGTTACATTATCTTTTTGTTAATCATCGCTCTGATTTTTATTGTTAGATTCTTGCGACCATTGTGAACCCACCGAGGATTGTGAATGTTATCATGTAATGATAAGAGGAAGGAATGACAGAGTTTAAAGATTTAGAAGTTACAAAATGGGTTCTGCTGTAGATTTAGAAGCAATAAAATGAATGCTTAACCTTTCTTCTACAACACTAGCAAGAGTACAGCACAATCACATGAATGTTTTTGCTTTATGATATAAACAATCAGAAAGATGTTCAGACAACTCATCCCGACACTTTATTCTACAGTTTGCAATGTACAATTAATCAACAAGGTCAAAAAACAAGAGTGCGTGAATCTGCAAAAAATAGCTGCTTCAGCATAACCATATATGGGTTAACCTTTCCTTTATCGGAAGAACCTGTCAATCCTCTGATTTTAACAGGCAAGAGGCTGTACAATGCTCTGTAAGATAAAGAATTGCTGATTATTAGGGTATAAATATATCTGATTGAACATTACATATGTATGTGGAGAAAGAGAGACTCTGGAGTCTGTATTTTACATACTGTGAGAGTTGGCTCCCACACCCGCCTGGTGAAATAAAGACGTTACTGCTTTACTAACTTTTGTGTTGTTATCTGTTAGAAGCAAATTGAACTTTAATGTAGGTTCTCATAGGTTGTAGCCAGTGCTGACCAGTGAATTTTATTTGCTCATTAGGGAAAGAAAGGAAGCAGTATTTTTCAGAAGTGAGGATAACCGACCGGTAATGTTAATGTCCGCTGAGCTTCACAGCCGTGTATCTCTGGCTTCTTAAAAGTCGTCTCCCCCATCTCCCCTCTTCTCCCCCCCTCTTTTACTTATGTAACCCTTCCTGCACACTGTGCTTTCATCATCTTAATTACAGCGCCAACCTTCCCGTTCATCGTGGTGTGTATCTGTATCACATTGCCTTTTCACTGTGTGAAATTCACTCAGACAGCACTCCCCCCGCTTGCCCTATCCCCGCCTGCATAACGGGCTGGTGAAGGAAGTGTTGTGTGTGTGTGTTCCACTCTGACAGTCGCCGTCCAGTCGTCGGTTTCCAGGCGACTGGCGACAACTTGATGTCAGTCTGAAAAATCGTCTAAGTGGGACAGGCCCATTACTCTTACTTTGTACAAAAGTTGCAACTTCTCAGTTCTGAATGCAACAAAGTGCAAAGGTAAGGGCAAAGATGGTTAATGGCGAGTCTGCGAGAACTGACAGTTAATATGTTAATGGCAGGCGCTAGCTGGCAACTTGAACTAATGTATTAATAAACACCTCTAACAGTTTTGGGACTTCCACAATGGTACGATCTGCTGGGAGAGTAAATTAAATGTTATTCTTTACTATCTCTCAATACACGTGACAATAATAAACCAGTGCCAATAACTAACTAGTGCCTTCTAGACTTTCTTTCTAAATTTGAGATGCCTGTAGTATGTCCTCAACTAATCTTATGAAATAACTATAATGATGACAATTAAGTTAGTGACTTTAGTGAAAGAGTAATGTTTAATTTGCCTTGTTGATCAAGTTTTGCACATGTGCACTAGCTTCCATGTCTTATTTTGCTCTGTTAGACCAGTCATTTTTTTTGGAGTTGCAGCATAAACCTTGATTGCAACTGATTCAAAGATAGACACTGGATCCATATAACAATTACAGCACGGAAACAGGCCTTCTCGGCCCTTCGAATCCGTGCCGACCATTTATTTTTCCCTTGTCCCATCTACCTGCACTCAGACCATACCCCTCCATTCCCTTCCCGTCCATATACCTACCCACTTTACTTTTAAATGTTAAAATCGATCCTGCCTCCACCACTTCTGCTGGAAGATCATTCCACACAGCCACCACTCTCTGAGTAAAGAGGTTCCCCCTCATGTTACCCCTAAACTTCTGTCCCTTAATTCTCATGTCATGCCCTCTTGTTTGAATTTTCCCTACCCTCAATGGGAAAAGCTTATCCACGTCAACTCTGTCTAGATTTATTGTTTATTCCAATCACCATTGCGATTTTACTTCGGAGTCACGTGAGTGACTACATGAAGAAGCCCCGCCAGGCTCATGTGCATCATTATGTCCGACGCGTGGCGCACCCATGGGCTGGAGAGCGCAACTCTACCAGCGGTAAGTAGTAAACCCGCAGGTAAGTCAATGTTAAACCTTCCCTGCGAGTATTTAAACTGGCTCGGGAGCCAGCGGGAGTTAGTGGTATGGAGGGTGTTGGTAAGAAAACTGTCCGTAGTAGGAGCGGAACGCGCGGGCCTGCGGTTGCCACTCGCAGATCGGGTCGGGAGATAACGGCTGCAGTAACGCCGGCTCCGATACCGGCTGCTGTTCTACCGGCAGCTCAACTGCCTCCATCAGTTCCAGTGCTTCAGGGCACTGCGGCCACTCCACCAGGGAGGAAGGCCAAGAGAACATCTCTCAGGCCTGTTAATATGACAGGTCTGATGAAGAGGAACACTCCCCTCCTGATAATGAAAAGGTATGAGGACGGCTCGACCAAATGAAGAGGATGCTCCAAACTCTAATGATCCATGAGATGTTTCAATCGGGATTGAATGCCCCTAGGATTCCCCAGGCAGCCTCACATAGAGGCCCATACAGTGAAGACTACACTGCTTATGAATACCAGTGGGAATCACCCTCTCCAGCACCTTGTTTAGGGCTGGAAGAGACCTCCCTGGAGCAAGACTCGGGAAGCCAGGGCAGGAGGAGTCTGACACTGGTTGCTGAAATTGGTGTCACTGCTTTAGAGCACATGAGCCATGCACCAGGTGTCCCGGATATAGCGAGGAACTTTGCTATTCCGGAAGGTACTGGTGAAGCCATGGAAGAAAACCTGGTGGCCAACATCAATTACATGGCCTCTCACCAGCTACAAGATACAATAATGGAACAAACAGCCACCAGATATAAAACACCTGTGAATTGTGCGTCGCTCAAAGTGCCCACTGTAAACTCTACTATCTGGGCACAAATGAGTGCAACGATGCGTGGACAAGAAATCCGTTACCACCGGGTCCTCAAATTGGTGGGAGCAGGCATCACGGCCTTTGGCAAAATGGTCCGAGGGGCACCAATGTCCAGCACACAGCAGGATATGCTGGCCCTGCTGTGTAATGCGTATTTTGAGGTGAATTGTATCTGGAAAATAGCCATAAAACCTACACTGAACCCGCGATTTGCAGCTTTATGCAGGTCCACCAATATTCAAGTGCCAGATTATATATTTGGGGTGGACCTGCTCAAACAAGTCAAGGACCTGGAGGAAGCGGCCAAGACAATAGGCCTCATGAAGACAGACGTTCCTTCTGCCAGGATGCCACCTTGCAGGTCGTTTTCAACGCGAAGGGGGTCAGATCCGGGGGCAGGGCCAAGCAGAGTGGGGCCAGTGGGATGGAGGTATTACCCACCTGTACTACAACACAGTATGCATTCAGTCCAGGATAAATCTTCTGGGGAACAACCTCCGGTTGGGGGTAGGTTGCAGTTATTTTATTATGAATGGTGCTGCATAATATCTGATCGGTTTATACTGGACACTGTGTCAGGGTCTCGAATAGAGTTTATGTCAGGAATTCATCCACCTGCACAAAATATGCCTAATAGAGTATTGGATTTTTCTGGACCAGAAACTCAGCAGGTAAATGAAGAAATTGTGGTTTTGTTCCAAAAAGGGCTAATTGAGAGGACGACATACCATCCTCAACAATTTGTGTCCAATATATTCGCCAGACAGAAAAAAAGATGGTGGATGTAGAGTCATTCTGGATCTAACCTAGTTAAATTCCTATGTCCAGTATAGGTATTTTAAAATGGACACCTTCAATACTGCTAAACAGCTGTTATCACAAGGCTGTTATATGGCAACTATAGATCTGAAAGGTGCATATTATTCAGTACAAATTCATCATCAGTACCGGAGATACTTGAAATTTAGTTGGATAGGACAGCGGTGGCAATTTAAAGCGTTGCCCAATGGGTTAACCTCAGCTCCTAGGTTGTTCACAAAATTGTTGAAACTAGTACTGGCGCTACTTCGTGCCCAGAATCCATTGTAATGGCTTATCTAGATGATATTTTAATCATAAGCAACACTCAGGAGACAGCTGAGGAGTCGGTTTCAACAACCAAACACCTGTTTGAAAGGTTAGGGTTTCTGGTCCATCCAACAAAATCCAAGTTATAGCCATCCCAAAAAATTGATTATTTGGGGTTTGTCATTGGTTCATTTGATATGTCAGTGATTTTGCCTACAGCCAAGGCTGTGGAAATCAGGGAGGTCTGTACTGGTCTCACTGAAAAACAACACCCCTCCATCCGGGAAGTAGCCAGTGTTATTGGCAAATTGGTGGCAGCTTTCCCTGCAGTGGAGTTTGGAACCCTGCACTATCAAAGTCTGCAATGAGCTAGAGAACAAGCACTTAAAGAACATGCAGGTCATTTTGATAGACCTATGCAGTTGCCAGCCAGAACCATCGCAGAACAATGGTGGATTATCAATATTGTACAAACTACCAAAAACATTTTGATTCAGCAACCTTCAGTGGTTTTACAGACAGATGTGAGAGCTCTGGGATAGGGAGCCGCGGACAGCGAGTCTAGCTGTGGTGGTAGATGACAATGCTCATCAGCCACAAAAAAACTCATAAAAAGGTGTCAGTACAAACTATTTCTAGATGATTAAAACAGGTTTTGGATTGTGCTGGAGTAGACACTGATGTGTTTAAATAACACTCCACCAGGGCAGCATCAACATCCGCAGTGAAGGCGCAGGACGTGTCTCTAGACCCCAAATCCTCGGGGCTGCAGGATGGTCTAAGGAGGCACCCTTCTCAACATTTTATGATAAACCTATCCTGTCAGTGCCAGTATTTGGGCGTGCTGTTTTGGATTTGGTTTGATTTCTTTGTCTTTATAAATTTCATTTGTAATTTCCCCCTGGGACAGAGGGGTTATTAATATTTTGTTTGTTATTATTATTAAAAGAATTATTGGATAATTCGAAGCAATGTTCAATACATTATTTTTTCACTACTGCGTCAACTGAAGCAGTGTGTCGTATGGAATGGATCTACGGCATGAAATCTTCACGTAGTCACTCACGTGAATCCAAAGTAAAATAGTAAGATTAAATGAGAACTTACCAGTTTGAATTTTGATCTTTATTTTATGAGGAGTTACGATGAGGGATTACGTGCCCTCCGCTCCCGGCCCTCATAATCGCAAAGATCATCTGGTAGTTCTAGTCTTCTGAGTCTTAATATCTCACTTAGACTAAAGTTCTGTGTTTTTACACCGCTGCGTTGAAGTATGACACGCATGCGCCTGGCGGGGCTTCTTCACGTAATCCCTCATCGTAAATCCTCATAAAATAAAGATCAAACTTCAAAATGGTAAGTCCTCATTTAATCTTACTAATATAGGTTTCAGAGTTCACATGTACACTTTGAACTTATACAAGAAACATTTTTAGTGTTCAGGGTTTTTTTATTTGTTCATATGCAGGCAAAAGATAAATGAGTCAAAAATAAACAGTTTACAGAATTTATACGTCCATAAAAAACAAATAAAACAATTACAATATGTTTTCAGATGTTTTCCTGCATCTGATAATTTAAGTCTATGAAAAATATAAAGGTAGATCTAACTATCTGGATAATAGTTTTGCTGACAAAAGGTATGGTGCATATAACTAGAATTTATAATAAAGCAGTAAACCACTAACCTCCATATTTTTAAGTCAATAGACCACAGATCACCGTTCATATTTACTTGTATTTTCAATCTGCCTCTCAGTCTTTACCATGACATTTATGGATTTACAGGTGACTGGTACTTTATTGACTGAACCACCTTCATTGGTTCCATTACTGTTATTTTTAGAATGTGCCATGTACGATACATCATGATTCATTCACGTCCCGCCACACTGGCAATGTTTACTTTTCAATTACTCCTCAATATTTGAACTGCAGTGATTATTTTCAAAGTAAAACTAGATACTTTGATAAGATATCAATAATTGTCTTCAGCTTTTTCCCCTCTTCGAATAGCTTGTTTGCAACCTGTATCGTTTATCTGGCTTTTTAATTTTGATTAAGTGGCGCCAGTAGGGAGATCCAGCACTTGAATTACCAGATTCTGAGCCAGTTTGATAACATCTTTGCCTTGGGGCTTTTTGAATACGATCACTAAACCTTAATTATTGCAATATGACCTGTACTACATTTTCTTCCAGTAATAACCAATTGCATTATATTTATGTTACCAAGTTGTTTTGCTGTTAATGTTTCTGTGGCATCTAATACCTTGATATTGGAAGAACCTGATACTTTATCCAAAATATTTGATCTCAAGTATTTGTGATAAAAATTCTTTAACATTTTTTGCCAAAGACAATTATAGTTTTGCATAGTTTTATCAACAAATTTTTATTACAAATTGTTGCTCGGTTAAAGACTGCCAGTAATGTTAAAAACAATCATCACTCAGTAGCAGAGAAAACCTTTTCAGTGAGAGCATAGAAATAAGTACTTTATATTTTCAAATATGTTTATGATGTTGCACTTGGAAATGAAATGATGATATAGAATAACAGAGGTAATGCAATCATTTTTCTTCCTGTTTTTGAACTGAAATATTAACTCTGTTTTTTTCTTTCCACGGATAAAGTCTGACCTGCTGAGTATTTACACCATTTACCATTTTATTTCTAATTTCCAGCATCTGCAGGTTTTCAACTAGCTGTGTATGACTAGTTATGATACGATATGATATGGAACGATACGAGAGAACTTTATTTATCCGAGGAGGGAAATTGATCTGTCAACAGTCACAGATTACATGAAACATGAAACCAAAGTAACGAGTAGAAAGGATTGGGGATGTGCAAAGATGTAGGCAGTTTGGGGGTGGGGGAGTCAGTCCTGTTCACTGTCATGTCTGTAGTTCCTATCTCAACAACCCACTGCTGACTTAGTTTGAGAAGTGACTGTAACCCTTGTTTGACCGCAGTATCTTTATGGCTGAGAGATTTCATTTTTAATGTAAAATCCTACTGCCTCAACCAATAGAAACAATTTAGAGTTGCACAGCGGTAGAGTTGCTGCCTTACAGTGCCAGAGATCCGGGTATGATCCTGATTACGGGGGCTGTCTGTGCGAAGTTTGTACGTTCTTCCTGCGTGGGATTACTCTGCTTGCTCTGATTTTTTCCCACATTCCAAAGTCATGCAGGTTTGTCTTCCAGTAAATTGTCCCTAGTGTGTAGGATAGAACAAGTGTATGGGTGATCGGTGATTGGCCGAAGGACCTGTTTCCATGTTATATCTCTAAACCAGACTAAACTAATTCCCAGTCTGAAGAAGGATCTCGACCCGAAACGTCACCCATTTCTTCTCTCCAGAGAAGCTGCCTGTCCCATTGGGTTACTCCAGCTTTTTTTTTTCCAGCCCCAGTGTCTATCTTTGATCTATAATTCCCCTTTGTTTGTGCATCACCCTCCCCTCTTGACTTTTGCAAACAACTACCTTTTTGAATTTCACCTTTCCCAAGCCAGCTGTTATTATAATGTTAACATTTTAAAGTTGTAATTTTACATTCCATTTCAGCTGATGAAATACAAGTTCAGATTTCTGTATTACACACACACACACACACACGCACGCCTCCTGTATGCTAATATAACTCAAAGATACTTTGGAGAAAGGTCAGACACAAGGATCCTCTCTGTCATTGTGAAGGCTGGATCTTCTGATAAACAACCTGCCCAGGTGCTCAGACCTGTTAATGTTTAGAAAGAAACTGCAGATGCTGATTTAAACCAAAGACACAAAAAGCTGGAGTAACTCAACGGGTAAGGCACATCTCTGGAGAGAAGGAATGGGTGACATTTGGAACCCGAATCGTCACCCATTCTTTCTCTCCAAATGCTGCCTGTCCCGCTGAGTTACGTCAACTTTTTTATGTCTATCTCCTGTTAATGTTCAACTGTCACCATTCTACAGTGTGCATTCAAGATGTTTTGTTATTTGGTTCCTTTAAATCCTGATATGAAAGGGAACCACAAATTTTACCAAGTCCAAGAATATTATCACAACAAAATCCATTAGAAAATTGAGTATAGAGGTTAGGATGTTACGTTACAGTTGCACAAGATGTTGGTGAGGCCGCACTTGGCGTATTGTGTTCAGTTTTGGTGACCCTGTCATTATGCTGGAAGGCTGACCATATAGAGGTGTATAAAATCATGAGCAAAATAGATTGAATACCCAGTTTTATTCCCAGGGTAGGGGAATCAAAAACTAGAGGGCATGTTTATGATGAGAGTGGAAAGATTTAATAGGGACCCGAGTTGTAACGTTTTCACACACAGAGCAGTGGGAATATGGGCTGCCAGATATGTAGGTGAGGCAGGTATAAAAACATAGAAAATAGGCGCAGGAGGAGGCCATTTGCCCTTCGAGCCTGCACTGCAAATAAAACAATAAATAAAAAACATTTGGACATTAATTGAAAAGGTTTAAAAGGATATGGGTCGGGCATGGGCAAATGGGACTAGCTTGGATGGGGAATTTGGTCAGCATGGACGAGTTGTCGAGAAGGGCTTGTTTCTGAGCTGTATGACTCTATGACTCTGGGACTCGCATACAATTATTGGAGGAGATCACAATGTTAGTGAAAGTATTTTGCCCACATCCCACTTGCCGTGCTGTTCAATGGGATCTCCACTGTGGGAAACCATCCTGTTACACAGCACAAAGTTACTGAGAGGAACTTGGGCTTTTTATATCTGCATGTACATGTGGAAATCCCAAGATCGATGCTCTTATGTTGGACAATGTCTAAGATTGTTGATGACATGGCATCATTTGAATGTTTATGTATGACGTACAATGTTTATTTATATGTTGATGTATTTTTTAAGTGGAGATTGATAGGAAGGGTACCAACGGTTATGGGGAAAAGGCAGAAGAATGATGTTGAGAGGGAAAAATAGATCAGCCATGATTGTATGGTGGAATAGACTTGATGGGCTGAATGGCCTAATTCTGCTCCTATCTCACGGTCTTCTCATTGTTGTCATCATCTTGCCAAACCAGCCTATATTTAACCTTCAACGCAACCATGTAGACAATAGCTTTTATCAGTGATTTAGCTATAGATGGATTGCAATTTCAGGGGATGGGCGGATGTGTGACTCAGCCCCTATTTTCAAACGTTGCTGTCTGAATTCAATTGTGCAAACTTTAGTTCTGTGGGCTAGTCTCAAAGTTTCTGCTGTGAACGGCTTTCACTTTCCGCAATTTCGGAGGCCAAAACAATAGCTCTGAAAGTGTACATTTGACTTGTTAGATACCCTGCTGCAGCAAAATCTCTGTTAATAATTATGCTTCAGTATATAAGTATATATTGCGTACAGTTTTGGTCTCCAAATCTGAGAAACGACATTCTTGCCATAGAGGGGGTACAGAGAATGTTCACCAGACTGATTCCTGGGATGTCAGGACTTTCATATGAGGAAAGACTGGATAGACTCGGCTTATACTCGCTAGAATTTCGAAGACTGCGGGGGGATCTTATAGAAACTTACAAAATTCTTAAGGGGTTGGATAGGCTAGATGCAGGAAGATTGTTCCCGATGTTGGGGAGGTCCAGAACAAGGGGTCACAGTCTAAGGATAAGGGGGAATTCTTTTAGAACCAAGATGAGGAAAACATTTTTCACACAGAGAGTGGTGAGTCTCTGGAATTATCTGCCACAGAAGGTAGTTGAGGCCAGTTCATTGGCTATATTTAAGAGGCAGTTAGATGTGGCCCTTGTGGCTAAAGGGATCAGGGGGTATGGAGAGAAGGCAGGTACGGGATACTGAGTTGGATGATCAGCCATGATCATATTGAATGGCGGTGCAGGCTCGAAAGGCCGAATGGCCTACTCCTGCACCTATTTTTCTATGTTTCTATGTTTCTATAATATAAATTGTTCAGTAAAATAATTCCTGGAATGTTTTACTCTTACGTACTGCAAGTATGGTACCTCTGTGGATACTGGAGCACTGAGCTCCATATTCTGTCACTTGACTTCAGCAAAACTTATTTTTATCAAATTCTTCAGTCAGGTCAGAAATTAGGAAATGTATTTATGTGCAAAAATGGTATTTCATTATTGTTGATTTTACAAGGTTCGTGATTTTGTTTTGTCTACAAATGGTATTGAGAGGTGGGGAGAATAATGAAGTTGGGCCTCAGATCAATCTTGATTTTGCTGAATGGATGAATGGATTTAGTTTAGTATCAAATAACCCTATACTCGCTGCTTTCCTAAAACAAATGTTCCTATTAGCATATACAGGCAACCTGACACTATGGTGAAGTGGCTTCCCTTTAAAATGATCTGTCCAGGTACAGGTATACCTATTTTTCATAACCAAGCAGGCATGTTGTCTGTGCATGCAATGAGAGTTGGAAAAAAATTACTCAGTGTTACCCCATAAATTCTGTGCGAGCAATATTTTTTCCATATCTCAAAGTTCTGGCTAGTGATTTATGAATTCTGCAAGGGTGACTTTCTGTTATTTGAATGGCTATAATGCATGGTTCAGCTAGAGTTCTCTTTTAGATGTTCCCTGCCTACTTATAACATACTATGCATCTGAGTTATTGGCCCTGCTATTAATTCAGAGTCCTATTTGGAATATTGTCTGGGAAATGTAAAATAACTCAGCACATCCTGCTGTTTTCTTACGGTGACATAATTAGAAACATAAATTTAGAGTTTGGCATTCAGTGCATGGTGGCACTAATTTAGTTTAGTTTAGTTTGGAGATACAGTGTGGAAACAGGCTCGGGGCCCACCAAGTACGTACCGACCAATGATCACACTACAGGCAATTTTACAGAGGCCAATTAACCAACAAGCCTACACGTCTTTGGAATGTGGGAGGAAACCGAAACACCCAGAGACAACCTATGCAATCAGAGGGAAAACATGCAAACTTTGTACAGACAGCATCTGTAGTCAGGATTGAACCCAGGTCTCTGGTGCTGCAGCATAGCAGCTCTACCACTGTGTCCTATTTAGTGGACTAACAGGACACAACATGCTTGAATATAAAGATACAAACTAACGGAGAAATTTGTTTCATCATAGATTTAGAATGTCGGTGCAGCACGGTGGCGTAGCGGTAGAGTTGCTGCCTTACAGCACCAGTGGGTTCGATCCTGACTACGGGTGCCGTCTGTACCCCTTTTTTCACTCCATTGCCGGAAACCATTAACACTGCCCTGCGTTTTTGTCCTACACCAAACAGACCTGATATGGGATTAAAGATTCCATTCATTTCCATGGAGTTTCTTGACCCATAGAACGATGAAAGAAATGAATTTTAAAAATACATAGTTTTTAATGCTTTTATTGATTTGAATTATTTAAATCAGTTTAATTTGTCATTTTTTAAACAATTGACACCATTTCCAATATGTTTTAAAATGTCCAGCGATAAGAAACATGCAAAGCTCTACTTTTAGCTGAGCTTGAAGGCCAACAGGCCTCGGGTACACCACCTGAGGCCTTGTTGCCATCCAGGTCACACTGTACCTGGTTGCCTGGTTCTTGGTCTTTGCAGTGTGTCTTCCACATCTGACTCAAGTGAATCTAGGGAGGTTGGGACTGCAGTCTGAGATTTTGGACGTTTGACAAGGCTTAGAACAGAACAAATAATTTCCCCCTGTGGCTGCTGCTTTCAATGCGGGATATGTTTTAATGGTGCAACCAGGTCAGAGATTTACTTACATATTTATGTATAATCCACTTATGTGCTTCACCTTCTCTCTTTATTTGGCCTGGCCGAGCATGCACCCATGTACTATTCCACAGAGCGGCTTCCATTGCAAGCACAACCATTCTTTTCTCCTCTCTCACACACTGCTGACCTATTCATCCACCAGTGCCTCTCTTCACTGCTCTTAATGTCTCCCCTGGTCAATCACCCTTACTCAATATGTGTTGTGCATTGGACAAGTTTGCATCAGCATACTGATGTTGCTCTAGGCATGGACACAGGGACCCAGCTAGCAGTGTTAACTTGATGCATATTTTAGAGGGATTGAGTAAGAAAGCAACATATTCTTCCTTTCACCAAATAAGTCAGACCTGGTTTGTGCAACAGAGAACATGATAAGCCAGAGCAGAATTCCTCTGTGAGGAATGTGGTAATTACAGATAGCTGGCCTCCTAGTACCATCACCAAGGTAACACAGACCTTATCTGATTAAAGGATATTTTAGGCATGTGGTTTCCAGACCCTGAACAGAGGCACATGGAGATTATGCGGGGAGATAGACCATGTGCCTTCTTGTCCTGGCCTGGCCTGGCCAAGAGATGAACGTCTGTGTGCAATGGTGAAGGTGCTTTATCTTATCTCAAAATGTGTACAAAAATGCTAGACTTTGAACAATCAGGTAAACTGAACAGGCCATCTCATCCTGAATAATCGGTCTAATTAAATGTTTCAATTTGACTTGGAAAAGACATTTGAATGATTTTCTTGCTTCATCTGAGTATTTTCTCATCCACTGCAGGAAGGGAGAATGCAGAACACTAGAAGAGTGAACTAAAGATTGGTAAGATTTTAGAGTCCATTATAAAGGATGAGGTTATGAAGGTTATGAAGTTCACCATAAAATAGGCGTAAGTCCATGGCTTTGTGAAGGGGAGGTCTTGCTTGACAAATTTACTGGAAGTCTTTGAAGAAGTAATTAGCTGGACAAACAAAGGAGGGTCAGTATATGTTGTTTACTTAGGTTTTCAGAAAGCCTTTGATAAGGTGCCACATGTAAAGGGCCTGTCCTACAAGCATGCAACTCTATGCGATGAACGCGATCAAACTAGAAGCGGGGGCCACGCGGAGGTAGGGTGATCCCTGTACAGGGCCTTTCCGACCAGCATGCGCCTGCATGCGGCAAGCGCGACCAAACCGGCAGCGGGGGCCGCGCGGAGGTCGGGTGAGTGACGCAACGCGGCGCAAAGTGAGGCGAACTTGGAGCGAAGTCTAAGGTAAGTTCGCCAGGACAGAGAGGGGCACACAGAGAGGGGCACAGAGGCACACACACACACACAGAGGGCCACGGAGCATACACATAGAGGGTCACAGAGGCACGTACAGAGAGGGTCACGGAGGCACGACGTTGGGGCGGTGTGTCATGCGTCGAGGCGACTGCGAGCCGACAAGCCGTTGCCGCGTGGAATTTTTTAACATAGTCAGTTTTTCGGAGCCCTGCGCGATGTCGGGACGAACTCTGCACAATTCCGCACGGCTCCGGCGATCGAAGTGGGACCGGCCCCGCGACGCCGGATGGCTCAAGCGACCACGTTAGGTCGCGCTAATCGCATAGAGTTGCATGCTGGTGGGACAGGCCCTTTAGGCTGCTTAGGGAGATGAGAACTCGCGGTATCAAAGGATAACAGGCTGGCTGGATGGCAGAAGACAGAGTGTGGCAATAAAGGGGTCTTTTACTGATTGGCTGCCAGTGACGAGTGGAGTTCTGCTAACGTCGGTATTCGGGCCTCTACTCTTCACGTTGTATATTAATGATTTGGACACGGGGATTGAAGGCTTTGTGGCAAGGTTTGTGGATGATATGAAAATAGGTGGAGGGGAAGGTAGTGTAGAGAAAGCAGGGGCTCTGCAGGAGGGTTTGGACAGGTTGAGAGAGTGGGCAGAGAAGTGGCAGGTGGAATATAGTGTAGCAAAGTGTGGAGTCATGCATTTTGATAGTAGGAATAAACTATTTTCTAAATAGCCATATAACCATATAACAATTACGGGGTGAGAATCCAGAATTTGGAGGTGCAAAGGGATTTTGGAGTGCTGGTGTACAAAAAGTTAATCAGCAAGCTGAATCGGTAGTAAAAAAAAAAGCAAACTCATTTATTTCAATTGAAATTTCAAGCATTTATTTCAAGAGAGCTTGTCTACAAAACCAGGGATGTAATGTTGAGGCTGTGTAAGGCACTGGTAAAGCCACATTTAGAATATTGTGAGCCGTTTTGGGCAAGATGGCTCTGGAGAGGGTCCTGGTGGCCTTGCTGGAGACTGACTTTGAGCCCCGCCGTGGGGATGTGGAGTTACCATCGAAGCCTGGGATCGACGCTCCAACCGCGGCCTGCGGATTTCACTGTCAAGGAGCTCGCAGTCTTGGGTAGAGACCGATGTCGGGAGCTCCAAATGACGCAGACGGTTTCGACCAGCCCCGACCCGGGGTCAGATCGCTCAGCGCGGGGGAGCTGAGATTCCCCCCAGATGCAGGAGCTTGATCGCCCTGACGCAAGGGCCCAAACGCCGCTGGCTACGGGAGCCAAGATCACCCAGTCAATGGGAGGCTCGAGGTCCCCAACCGCGGGGGAACAAAGAAGGGAAGCGATTGAACTTTTTTCGCCTTCCATCACAGTGGGGAATGTGGTGGAGTCACTGTGGTGGATGTTTATGTGAAAATGTATTTTGTGTGTTTTGTTGCTTTTAATGGTGTGACTGTATGGCACATCAAATTCCTCATAAGTTGCAAAACATACTTGGCTAATAAAGTATGATTATGATTATTATGACACAGAATAGTAAAAGACTTGGACACAGTAGATGTGGAGAGGATGCTTCCACTGGTGGGAGAGTCTAGGACTAGATGTCATTGGATCAGAATTAAAGGACACCCTTTTAGGAAGGAAATGAGGAGAAATTTCTTTAGGCAGAGGGTGGTGAATCAGTGGAATTTTTGCCATGGAAGGCTGTGGAGGCCACAAGTCAGTGGATATTTTTAAGGCAGAGACAGATAGGTTCTTGATTAGTACAGGTGTCAGAGGTTATGGAGAGAAGGAAGGAGAATGGGGTTAGGAGGGAGAGATAGATCAGCCATGGTTGAATGGTGGAGTAGACTTGATGGGCCAGTGAAGGTAGAACAGTACAGCACAGGAACAAGTCCTGCACCCCATGACGTCTGTGCTGAACATGATGACAAACTAAACTAACCCCATCTTCCTACATATGATCCATATCCCTGTGTAAAAAAAACTTGCCTTGCATATCTCCTTTATACTTATCCCCCCTCACATTAAAGCTATGATTACACAACAGACCCATTTTCTATGCTTACCATGTAAACGCTTGTCTTTTGCACTTTGGTGGGAACATTTGCATTCATAAATCAGTTTTAATCTTGGTAAACCAGTTCACAGGAGCAAACAGTGATTGAAGAGATTGCTCTGGACTGTGAGTGTTGGAATGCATATTCATGTTCCAAATCCGGAGACTGTATCTGATGCTGTATCCTGAGGCCATCGATATAAAGGATGATCATTAAGGAGCAGCAAAAGAAATAATCTGTGACACACTGACAAATCTGTTATGCTATTCATTTCAGGGAGAATGGAGGATTCGATCTCAGGCATGAATGGACTGAGGTTTCAGGGCATTATAAGACTACCTTCTTCCATTGTCATTAATCACAGTGATCAAATGAGTCCATTCAGACTTGACAACACTCCTGCAGCTGCCAGGAATCTGGCACATATCAGCATGGGCTTTGCTTGCTGCCACATCACCTGAACATTGATGAACTAGGTCTCTTTGAGATTTATGAATCCTACTGAGAATGGTGTTGATTGCTTTGAGCACGCAGTCGCCCTGTACTTATGGGAATACAATCAGAAAACCAAACCTGTGTAGTCTGACTGGTGTTATCGAAAATAAGGTGTCAGTCACTACTTATTCATGAGAGAGACCGGATCAATCCTGTAGCGTACTATACACATTCAAAGCCATTGAAGTTGAGAAATCTCACAGGTGTTATCCATTTCACCGGGGAGTAAAGGACCTGTCCCACTTGGCGATTTCGGTGACTGCCGGCGTCATATCAGTATCGCCAAAAGATTTTGAACATTTCAAAATCCAGTGGCAACAAAAAAATGTTGCGACACTTGAAAAAAACATTGCGCGTCAATACGCCATCACCACCGCATCAGCGTCGCATCACGCCGCGTCATGCCACGTCACGCCGCATCACGCCGCATCACGCCGCATCACACCGCAAATATTTTGGTGACCAGATACCCCGGAAAAATCGGCAAGTGGGACAGGCCCTTAAGTCTTCTTCTCGGAGGCTGCAATTCTCTTTCTGCACTTGACAAGACAACCTCAGCTTGCAGAGTTTGAAGAAGGGTCTCGACCCAAAACGTCACCCATTCCTTCTCTCCCACAGATGCCGCCTGTCCCACTGAGTTACTCCAGCATTCTGTGTCTATCTCAGCTTGCAGAAGCGCTTTCATTGTGAGATCAAAGCAGACAAGCTTGTAAATGTGAGCTGTGCCTCTTGTGACTTTAGACTTTGGACTTTAGAGGTACAGTGCATAAACAGGCCATTCGGCCCACCGAGTCCGTGCCGGCCCATGATCACCCCATACAGTAACATTATTCTCGTGACAATTTACAATTTCACCAAAGACAATGGACCTACAAACCTGTATGTCTTAGGATTGTGGGAAGAAAGCGGAGCACCCAGAGAAAACCCATACAGTCACAGGGAGAATGTACTAACTCCGTACAGGCAGCACATGTGGTAAGGATCGAACCTGTGTGTCTGGCGCTGTAAGGCAGCATCTCTACCACAAGGCCACTGTGACGGCTCTTTTGATTCTCCCCTCTCGCTGCTCCCCCCTTTCTGCTCCCTACGACAGATGTCCAAAGATGATCAAACCTGGACATTTCTGCTCTTCACACAATATCAAAACGTTATCCATCTCTTGGCCTGCAATGGTTTATCTGATACTTAAATGCTTTCATACTGTGAACTTTTAACATTGTTTTTGTGCTTCAATGAATTAAGCAAAAGTATGTGAGAATGAATGATTCATGATGATCTGTACAAGGATGAAAGTTTTGTTTCTCTACAGATTTGGCTATGGACACCTTTCTTGCAAATTGTTAAATATTTTCTTCCAATTGAATATTTTTATTTTCCCATTTCCATTCAGGTTTTCCTGCACTTGCTCTTTATTTTAATCATTATTTCCACTTTTTTTTGTTGCTGTTTCTAGATTTCAATCCATTTGTTTCTTCGTATTTTATTTCTCCTTCCATCATTGGGGAGTTCTTGGTTTTAATGCCTCCATTATGCATGCCTTATTTCATTCCTTTCATGCCATCATTTTTGTTGGTGCTTTCTCATCATGAAACCATCAATCTCCTTACCGTCCTGCAATATCAATCATCTTTAGCTTTCACATAATAAATGATCTCTGTTCATGCTGCTTAGAGTTAGATGTGTTGATTCCATTAAAAAAGTATAAAATATTTTACAGTATTGCTCTATGTTATTTACAATTACTCAAGATTATGTTATAAACTGTACTGCATTTTCTGCATTACACCAATTGGTGCAATAGGGATTTAAATTCGTGACATGAGCTCACACCTGGTAAGTTTTGAAGCAATTGCTATATTTTAAAATGGGCTTTTTAATTGTAGCTTCTGACCCTGTGACATGTGATTATGTTTACAGATGATACAACCTAATGTTAAATGTTGGAAGAAGGCATCCCATTTAGAAGGTAGCATTGACTCCGTTCAGAAATAATTGCATGATGTAACTTGTTGATTATAAATTTGATAAATTTATAAATGGAGGATGTACTTGGATTCTAAATGGGATCATTAATACAGGATTTTGAATTTTCAATACAGCAAAAGTATGATGTGTGAATATCTACTTCAGAAAGGGGAGAATCGTTCATTTATATATGTTTCTTCTTAATTGTGATAAGCTGATAGCTGATTGCTCTGATTATAAATACACAATAACTCCAAGTTTCCATTTGTCTGTAAATTTAGCTGTGATTTTTATCATTCTCTCTGTTGTGGCAACAATTATCATCTCCTACTAATGGTGCTGATGGAAAAGGTCTGAAAAACATAGAACATATTTACAAAAAAAATTCTCTTGGGAAGTTTAGCATTTAAGTGCATTTGTTGAAGAAATATCCCTAACGTAATCCACTGACAGTAGCAGTGCTTTGATCTGGATTTTAGCATTTGGCCAACCGATCTGGAAACATTAATATATATCTGAAGCACGTTATGAAATAAGGTTACATAATGATGATGAATGTTGAGGCCCACTGTAATACATGAACTCAACAGAGTAACAAGCAAAACCTGCAGTCAATTATTATAGGTTCTCGTTTAACACGACGTAACTTTGCTTGTTATAGCTTGAGGATGATTTAATCCATTGGGATTGAAGTTTTTATCTCTTCTTATTACACATGAATGATAGCATTACCATTCACATTTCTTTTCTTGTTTTCTTTGATACTAAGCAGCTGGATAGATTTGTGATAAGTGATGAGTCATAGAGTTGTATAGCCCTTCATCCCAACTCATCCATGCGGACTATGATGACCCAGTAGAGGATGAAAACTAGTAACATTTTTGGTTTGGAGAGAAATACAAGTTTTTAATAGATCTTGTTCACGATAATAATTACATGTCGGTGTTAATAATCAATTGTGAGTTTTGCAAAACAATTATGGTAAAAATCTTAAGGTTGTCTTTGCAAAATATAGAGGCAGTTAAGTTTATCAAGAGCATGAATGGGTTTATATCTCCATCTGAGAACAGAAAATATGAATTTGGATCATACGCACCCAGACCAATGGTTTGCATCCGCCCACTGTAGTGACCCTCATGCCTCACTACATCTTTTAGCCGTGGGTCTAATAGATCCACTGGTCTGACTAATTTAACCACAGCACCACACTAGATCCACACACCGATCTGTTGATGCCAAAGAATTCCGAAATAAACAAACAATATTGGGAGCTGAGATAATTCAATCATTGAATTCCATTTAGCAAACACTAATTACGTATTTGATCACAAATCCATATTGTGAGTTGAGACTTCACTGACATTAATTAAAAATCTGTAATGGCTAAGTCTAATTGCATCAATACTTAAAAGAGATTCCAATGCATATGTATTCTGCCCAGTTATTGTCTTAATCTTTTTTTTAATCTATAGTCATTCATGTCTGTTAAATAGAATTCAATTATTAAATTTCCTCAATTTTCAATTCTGGTTATTATCCCTGAAGTCCGCAGACATGAACAAACTGATGCACGGGATCACATATTCTGAAGGCAACCACGTGATGTTGATTTTCTGGTTTCCTTGGATTTCATGCACTGTGCACATGTTTAATCTTATTATGTTTAAGCTTGCTTCCTTTCAAAGCATCCACTGCCACTGTTCCATTCATGCGTGGCTTTCACTACCCTGACGGCTATGATCTGAGCTTGTCAAATAATGACATTTAAGAATACCACCTTATGGTAATTACCAGTGTTTCAAACTCCTCTAATCAGCATGCAAAACAGTTGCTGGGGAAGGAAATGTGTCTGAAGGTGACAACAATTCCAGCCACTGGTTTAGATATTTAGAGCAAATTAATATATTTAAATATTTTTCATCTTTATGACTGAGAATAAACTACAAAAGCTCTAAAATGCATTGGAATGTGCGATCATTTTGGTTGAGTCATTGCATCATACAGCGTGAAAACAAGTCCTTCGGCCCATCTTGCCCACACTGACCAACATGTCCCATCTACACTAATCCCACCTGCCTACATTTGGCTCATATCCCTTTAAAGCTATTATATCCATGTACCTGTCTAAATATTTCTTAAAATTGAAATAGTAACTGCCTGAAGTACTTCCTCCGGGTGTTCCATACACCCGCCACCCTTTGTGTAAAATAAGTTACCCCTTGGGATCCTATTAAATCTTTCCCCTCTCACCTGTAAACGATGTCCTCTAGTTCTTGATTCCTTTATTCTGGGCAAGAGACTCTGTGCATTTACCCAATCTATTTGCACTGTCTTTTTAAATCTCACTGCAGTCCTTTTAAATGAGCAGGAACTGAAACCATCATCATTATACTTAGATCTAAATTATAGGCCATGGTGGGTCGAAATTAGTCCTTGGCCACAGTGGTGGCTGTAGTTTGCACTGTGCTTCTATAATACATGCTCACAACAGGGCCACGTTTTAACAGCAGAGTACAGGATGCAGCTGGCACTGCATTGTGCATTTTGTGTATGCAGTGGAGGATGAAATTCTATTCATATAATGTCACAAACTTTCTTTGTGCTTTAATATGATCTGCCCCTGTTCTATATATAGAGAGAGCATGTTCAAATTCACATTGGCAGTTTGAAAGTTTGAACACAGCTTTGCCCAATTTAGTTTTGTCATCTTTCCTTCTCCCGATGATTCAAGTTTAATGTTGGGCTGTGATTCCACTGGTACCTTGTCAATGTCGCTCACTTCCTGTCTTGAAGGATATGAGTGAACCAGGATGGTTGTTTATGTATAAATCATGATCAACTCTTCAATTACTTGATTAACTATTGAAGCATTTCATAGGAGGGACATCAACATCTTGAAGCGTGATGTCTTCTTCTACAATCCATTAGCAGCAGGGTTTGGTAGGCGGTAATCAAGAATAAGAACTCTGATCAACTGGCCTTGATCTTCAGCATTATTCTCACTATTAATTTTGCTTAAAATCAACTAACTCGATTTGCATTGATGAGAGGCAAGATAGTGCAGCATTTAGTGCTGCTGCCTCACAGCTCTAGAGACTTGGGTTTGATGCTGACAGGTGTAAGAGAATGAAGTGCCGGTCTGGAGGAACATGAGAAGGGGAACTGGACTGATAGGATTGCTCTGCTGGGAGCCACATCAACCCAATGGGCCACTGATCTCCTTTTCCTCAATACATGCTTTTACCACCACCTTGTTCCATGTGGCTTCCAACACCATTTTAAGTCATCTTGGTTCAGGCTGAACCAGGATCTAAGATATCTCCCCTCCATCCATTGCTTTTCACAAGTTCTTTCTCTGTGCACTCTGCTCTCCACCATGCGATGGTACTCGCTGAGTTCCTCTTGCAATTTAAGTTCTGCTCCTGATTTTGGCACTTGGAATTTCTTGGGTCTCCTTTGCGACCTCTTTCTGTGCAGCAGTAAGTAAGAATCAAATTTGTGTTCCTAGTTAACAGAATTGATCCACAAGAAAATCATCATGAACCTATAAAGAAAGCCATTTAGATTTTTCAATACATCTTATATTTTTTAAGTCAGTGCAAATTATGTAAATATGTTGAATGCTATGTAATAGCCTTTGTGTGTCTTTCTTGCAACAATTGAATAGGGATTGCACCACTGTGTAGGAAGGAACTGTAGATCCTGGTGTTATACGAGAATTTTGCCCGAACAGTCTGTGACACATAGCGCTTTGGCCATAGCGCTATGCTTAAAGCCCATAGCGCCGTGGCCGGCAGCACTACATATAAAGCCCATAGCACCATAGCCGGTAGCGCTATATTTAGAACCCATAGCACTGCAGCAACAGCTCTTTGTTTAAATTCCCACGCATTAAGCCGACAGCGCTCTGTTTAAACCTTTGCGCACCAAACCGGCAGCGCTGTGTGTATTGCTTTACGCGCCAGTCTGTGGCTGATAAAGCTTTGTTCCCAAACAGGGGTGGGCTCACTCGGATGCAGTTCCCTGCCATTGGTTATAATTTGGGAGTTATAATTTGGGAGCAGCGCTATTAGCCAGGACATACCGGCAGTTTTTTCAACAACTGATTTTTATCTGTATAAAGGCAGGCGCCAGTAAACCAGAAATTTGTTTAAGTACAAAAGGGGTTCACCGACGGACTGAGTCGCAATCAGCGCCACAGAGGGAGGGAGGGAGGGAGGGAGGAGAGAGGGAGAGAGGGAGGGAGGGAGGGAGGGAGAGAGGGAGAGAGGGAGAGAGGGAGAGAGGGAGAGAGGGAGAGAGGGAGAGAGGGAGAGAGGGAGAGAGGGAGAGAGGGAGGGGGAGGGAGGGAGGGAGGGAGGAAGAGAGGGAGAGAGGGAGAGAGGGAGAGAGGGAGGGAGGGAGGGAGGGAGGGAGAGCGGGAGAGAGGGAGAGAGGGAGAGAGGGAGAGAGGGAGAGAGGGAGGGAGGGAGGGAGGGAGGGAGGGAGGGAGGGAGAGGGGGAGAGGGGGAGAGGGGGAGAGGGGGAGAGGGGGAGAGGGGGAGAGGGGGAGAGGGGGAGAGGGGGAGAGGGGGAGAGGGGGGGGGAGAGAGGTCTGCTAATGTAAACCGGACCCTGCGCATACCAAGACAAGTATTGTTTTTGTTCTCTCTTGCCAATAAAACTGATTTGTAACTAAACAGACAAGTGAGCCTTTTCTGGTCTACTGGTCAGATCCTTGAACCTGTTCCCTTGTAACAGCTGGTTTAAACCGAAGATAGACACAAAATGATGGAGTAACTCAGTGGAACAGGCAGCATCTCTGGAGAGAGACATCTCTCCAGAGATGCTGCCTGTCCCACTGAGTTACTCCAGCATTTTGTGTCTATCTAGGGATTGCAACACTGACGTGCTGCAAGGTGAGTTCTCGATTCGATATCAGGATGGAAGTAGTATCTGGCAAAGGATGCTAAGCAAAAAACTTCGTGAAAAGGGAGAAAAGTTTTCAGAGCGAGTCTAAAGCTAAAATGATTTAGTGCACCAGAGATGAGTTGATTATACAGCTGCCGCAACTGTACTTTGTGACCACCTTTTCTTGTTCCTGAGACAAGTCGTCAAGTCAAACTGGACAAGGAGAAATAATACCTTCTCTCCATAGATGCTGCTTCACCCACTGAGTCTCTCAACGTGTCAGATACTAATTCAACTTTAAATGTAAATTATTTTCTATCATTGAGCATTTTATTTAAACAACTAGTTTACACCATCTTTCTATCCAAATCTGCAGTTAGAAACTTTGTCCTTGTACATTCATTTGTTAATTCATGGTTCTTTTGACATGTCTTCTTTATCTTTTCAAATGTAAAGAATTTAGAAGTCAAATTTTGCCTGTGTAACTATAATGATTGATTGACACTTTCGGAAAATTATTCCATGAATGTCTTGTTAAGTTCTGTCACCTTACTCTCTGAGTTAAATATGGACTTATGCCAAAGGGCTCTAGGACTTGGAATTTGAAAGGTTACTTGGTTAATAGTCTTAACATGCATAGCTCTAATATTTTCTTTATATGGAACTAGAATTCAGCTGAGACTTACAGTTTTTTTCTTTGGCAGCCCAAATAAATCGGATAATATTAAAATGCCTGGGATCTAATACAAATTGAATCAAGGAAATCTATGGTATTTGGCGGTGAAGGTGCTGCCCCACTTGGGCAACCTAATCTGCGAGTTCTGGCGAGTTTGCCCTCGACTCATACTCGCAGCATGGTCGACACGAGGTTGTAGGAGGTCGTTGTAACTCTCCTTCATCCTCGAGAGTAGTCCTCGTGTACTCGAGGCCTCAGCTAATTCGTGACGTATTTTTCAACATGTTGAAAAATGCCCGCAAGTAAAAAAAGGTCACCATGAAAAAAATTGATACTTTTTTTACTTGTAGGTTTAGTTGTAGTAGGTCGGCATGTTAGTCGTGGGTAATCAAGGGTAGTCGAAGGTAGTCGTAGATAGTCTTCATCATAGTCGAAGGGAGGTCGAAGAAGATCGAAGGTCGTCTTCACTCACCACTATTCGGTTTCCAATGTTCCCGAAGTTAGTCGTAGCTGGTCGCAGCTAGTTGAACCTAATCCTCAACATAGTCGAAAGAGGTCGAAGGTGGTCTTGTACATAGTCGAAGGAGGTCTTCAACATGACATTTTTTCAAACTCTCTTAAACTCTTCTAAACTCGCCAATTAGGTCACCCAAGTGGGATAGCCCCAATAGAAATGTTTCTTTAATTTACTTTTACATTAAATTCCCAACAGAAAATGAATGTACATTAGTCACCCTAGGTCTCAATGGCTATAGACAATAGACAAAAGACAATAGGTGCAGGAGTAGGCCATTCGATCCTTCGAGCCAGCACCGCCATTCAATGTGATCATGGCTGATCATCCCCAATCAGTACCCTGTTCCTGCTTCCTTCCCATATCCCCTGACTCCGCTATTATTAAGAGCACTATCTAGCTCTCTCTTGAAACCATCCAGAGAACCTGCCTCGATTGCCCTCTGCGGCAGAGAATTCCACAGACTCACCACTCTCTATGGGAAAAAGTGTTTCCTCGTCTCCATTCTAATGACTTACTCCTTATTCTTAAACTGTGGCCCCTGTTTCTGGACTCCCCCAACATCGGGAACATGTTTCCTGCCTCATCGTGTCCAAACCCTTAACAATCTTATATGTTTCAATGAGATCCCCTCTCATCCTTCTAAACTCCAGAGTGTACAAGCCCAGCTGCTCCAGTCTCTCAGCATATGACAGTCCTGCCATCCCGGGAATTAACCTTGTAAACCTGCACTGCACTCCCTCAATAGCAAGAATGTCCTTCCTCAAATTAGGGTATCATAACTGCACACAATACTCCAGGTGTCATTCAAGGTTGGAGAATGGCTGGAGAAAAATGGCTTAAGGGAAAAGGAAGAGAGCAGATGGAAAGATAATGTAGTACAGGTGAAATTATTGAGCAAAGTTCAAGTGAAATGAAGTTCACTAGTAAATGTACAGAATAAGATTGGTTTCCTATTAAATGGGAACTGAGAACTACGGAATTTTGATCTGAAATGAGAGTATTGCTGGAGATAAGGTTGCTACAGGCAGGATACCAAAGCACTAGGGCAGGGTAAAGGGGCTCATCATGGTTGGAGCTGGATGCTAGAAATGTCCAGGACTGAAGGTATTATAGAGGGGAAATAGACATTTTACCAGCCCCCCTCAATTATCTGCCCCCCACCATCAACATATTGGGCTAGTTCCATTTCCCTGCACTTTGCCCGTATCCCTCCAAACTCTTCCTATCCACATTTGTCCAAATGTCCATGAACATTATAATTTTAACTGCTTCAATGGCTCCTCTGGCAGCTCATTCCAGACACAGACTACCCTCTAAGTGAAAAAGTCTCTCTTAAATCTCTCCCCTCTAACGTAAAGCCTGTGCCATCTATTTCCCAGAGAAACTGACTGTGAGTATTTTAGAAGCTAAGGCTGTGTTCGGAAGCTTGGGGACACGCTCCATCCGTTGTCTTTATTTGTGCTGGCTGAAGATACCTGAACATTCATTGGATCTTCGAGGACTTTTTCTTGTGCTACGAGTTTGGATTATTAATGAATTAAGATAGCATAATATATTCAGAAGTGAGTCATGAGCATGGAGAGAGAATGAGATAGAAACGATTTCCGATGGTTATTATTCAGACATGATTAGTGATACTATTTAGGTGGATGCGGTTTACAGTTTGTCAGGGTCTGCTTAGATGTCCAGTGGGTGAGAAGGGAGGTCTTAATGATATCCTTTGTCAGGGAGTAAAAGGCGTGAATCATTTCACTTCCTTATTCAAAATGCTGCTCTTGAAATGGAAATAAAGAAACAATGCATAGTAAGCGCACTTGAGGAGCCACAAATTAACTGTCACTGGAAGATATAAAGTATATGCGGCCACAATCATTCTGTGAAGGAAAAAGTTAATATGAGGATGATAAGGTGGCCAAGATGACAGTGGTGGTCTCAGTCAGTAGAAACAGTTGAGTTAGAAGAAGGAGGATTGTTGAGGCAATGTAAAGTGGGACAACCACACAGTTGCTTAGCGAGGGAGTACAATATTGTTCAGGATAATGTGGAATGGGAGCCACTCACTGCTATTATGAGCCATTCCAAATTGTCTCAGTGGATTCCAGGAGCTTCCAGGATCTTTCAAGACCATTGATAGATGTGATTCGGGCAAAGCTGGTAGATTGAAGATAATGATTATACATTCAATTTAAAGCTAAAATCATGAGCCTCCAATATTTACCAAAATCAGATGACCATTAAATCAAAATGGTAATGCATTGGCACAGTGACACATAGTGGCCAGTGGCCTCAACTGCCCCGCAGACCCGATCAGCATTTGGTGTTGACTCTCAAAGTCAATTGATAGTTACTATAATGAGCTTTGAGATCACAATAAACAAACCACGCTTGTTGGTTTTGAGTAGCACATCAACCCTGGACTGGACCCATCTTATTTCGGCATCCAGCCATTGCACTGTTGATTGTTTAAGCAGGGGGCAGTATTATGAGTGGCCAGCTCTAATTAACGATAGTGTCACCACTTAAAGCTAGTCTACACAGCTTAAAGAGGAAGTGTGTTGCAACGTACTGGAATTGTTATTCAAATGACTCGATTGTAATCATTTATTGTCTTTCTGCTGACTGGTTGCACGCAAGAAAACCTTTACACTGTACCACGGTACATGTGACAATAAACTAAACTGAACCAAACTGAACTGAAGTAGGTTTGATCATAGTGAAGAAGGCAGAATCTGGGGAATAATGTGTTCTGGGTCTTTAGGACCTTACAAATGGAAGCATCCCTGACACGTCCAGACCAGGTGTGTCACGTGCCACAGATCCTGTTCAATTCACTGCACACCTTTCTTTATTCGTGTATCAACAACCTTTCAGTTGTGGCTCTTTCCTAACATTGACATGTTCCGCCACACCCTCGCTGTCTGAGCTCTTTTGCAAGCCTCACACCCACAACTTGTGGTTTGCAAGCACTGCCAGTTAGTCACCGTGTCAGCCAAACCCCACAAATGGATTACACAACCCTCACTGATTCATGTCCTTCTCGCTTTCAGAACTGGGTGGGGCACAACTGAAGGAAGTAGGACATTTCCAGAGGATTACTAGACTCCTGGAAGTCTATAACACCCCAGGAGGACTCAACATTAACAAAAAGTGGGACAACTATTTCTACGATGTGATTTTTAGACTTGCATGGAAACAGGCAGTTCAGCCCAGTGATCACCCTGCACACAAGCACTATCTTACACACTCGGAACAATTTACAGTTTTACTGAAGCCAATTAACATACAAACCTGTATGTGTTTGGAGTGTGGGAGGAAACTTTAGCACCCGGAGAAAACCCACGGGGAGAACGTAGAAACTCCATACAGACAGCACCCGTAGTCAGGATCAAACTGGGTCTCTGGCGCTGTAAGGCAGCAACTCCACCTCTGCACCACTCTACCCCCCTATTTGTTGGAAAGTATCATAACATGTCGGTATTTTTTTACCTGATGTTTCTTCTCGCTTATCACCTCCCTATTAACTTGTGCTTACTTCTGATTTATGAAGTATGAATGGCATAAGCAGAGTCTCAAAATGATATTCACATATTCAGTGGCAGCATACACAACGATAAACTTGCAGTCCCAGTGGTTCTGCCTGATTTCATGCCTATTGGTCTCTTGCAAGAAAATCATATTAGCGATTTCCCCTTCGAGGTTCCCAGGGACATCCCTCACAGCAGTAAAGTATGGTAAACTGCACCACATCGCCAATGTATCCGCCTTCCTCGATAATTAAGCTAAACTCATAAAAAGTGAATTGTCACTGTCATTTTGACAGCCATTGACAACATGTTCCTTGCTTGGGTGAAATTATAACCAGATTGTGGCAAATTTCAGTAAGTGTCATTAAAGTGCAGATCTCCCACAGATGTGTTTCCTTGACAAAGTTCAAGTAGGAGATAAGCTTCCCGAACATTCACATTAGGATTCATAGGAACCCTATATTTTATTTCTCAAGGCTTATTTCTCCCCTGACAGTTTGTATCACTCTGCATTTTCCAATTTATTCTCCCAAATTGTATTCAAGGGGACATCTTATTGAAGCTCCCGTGCACGAGAATGAGTTTGTGTAGAAGCTCGATGTCAACAAATATTCAAACAACACCCCGTGATTCTATTCCCTAGACAATTGTAACAATAAATAGCCATAGAAAGCACCCAAGTGTCTTAAACATTGTTTTAGCAGCTAGAAGAAATCATTGAATAACTTATTATTGGATGATAATTGCTTTTAAATACACTGGGGCAGGATCTTCAGCAGCTCAATACAAGAGCATGCACTGTCACTGGTCTCAGAAAACCCACATTGATCTATGTAGAAACAAAGAATTGCAGATGCTGGTTAATACACAAAAGGACACAAAGTAAAGGGCCTGTCCTACAAGCATGCAACTCCATGCGATGAGCGCGACCTAACGTGGTCGCTTGAGCCGTCCGGCGTCGCGGGGCCGGTCCCTCTTCGATCGCCGGAGCCGTGCGGAATTGTGCAGAGTTCGTCCCGACATCGCGCGGGGCTCCGAAAAACTGACTATGTTCAAAAATTCCGCGCGGCAACGGCTTGTCGGCTCGCAGTCGTCTCGACGCATTACACGCCGCCCCGACATCGCGCCTCCGTGACCCTATCTGTAGATGCCTCCATGACCCTCTATGTGTGTGGCTCCATGGCCCTCTGTGTGTGTGCCTCTGTGCCCCTCTCTGTGTGCCCCTCTCTGTCTTGGCGAACTTACCTTAAGACTTCGCTCTAAGTTTGCCTCACTTTGAGTCACATTGCGCCACTCACCCGACCTCTGCGCGGCCCTCGCTGCCGGTTTGGTCGCGCTTGCCGCATGCAGGCGCATGCTGGTGGGACCGGCCCTGTACAGGGGATCACCCGACCTCCGCGTGGCCCCCGCTTCTAGTTTGATCGCGCTCATCGCATGGAGTCGGATGCTGGTAGGACAGGCCCTTAACTCAGCAGGTCAGGCTGCATCTCTGGAGAACATGGATAGATGATGTTTTGGGTTTTGTCTTGAGATGTCACCTATCCATGTTCTCCAGAGATGCAGCCTGACCTCCTGAGTTACTCCACCACTTTGTGTTCACATTGATCTACGTGCTCTGCGTACTTTTAATGAATACTAGTTGCATGATCTCATCCTGATCATTTAGAACCCAATGTGACATTAGCCCCCTGGGACATTAGAACCCAATGTGATATTAGTCCCCTGGGACATTATTTTGAAGTTCAGACACCATATAGAATACGGATACTAATCGAATACTAATATGGAGACTAATTATACTAATACTATTGCCATAGAGGGAGTGCAGAGAAGATTCACCAGACTGATTCCTGGGATGTCTGGACTGTCTTATGAAGAAAGACTGCATAGACTCGGTTTATACTCTCTAGAATATAGGAGATTGAGAGGGGATCTTATAGAAACTTACAAAATTCTTAAGGGGTTGGACAGGCTAGATGCAGGAAGATTGTTCCCAATGTTGGGGAGGTCCAGGACAAGGGGACACAGCTTAAGGATAAGGGGGAAATCGTTTAGGACTGAGATAAGAAGGACTTTTTTCCCACAGAGAGTGGTGGGTCTCTGGAACTCTCTGCCACAGAGGGTAGTTGAGGCCAGTTCATTGGCTATATTTAAGAGGGAGTTAGATGTGGCCCTTGTGGCAAAGGGGATCAGAGGGTATGGAGAGAAGGCAGGTACGGGATACTGAGTTGGATGATCAGCCACGATCATATTGAATGGCGGTGCAGGCTCGAAGAGCTGAATGGCCTACTCCTGCACCTAATTTCTATGTTTCTATGTTTCTAATAGGGTAGGCATGGTGGCGCAGCGGTAGAGTTGCTGCCTTACAGTGCCTGCTGCGCCGGGTTCGATCCCGACTACGGTGGTGTCTGTTCGGAGTTTGTACGTTCTCCCCGTGACTTGCGTGGGTTTTCTCTGAAATCTTCGGCTTCCTCCAACTCTCCAAAGACGTACAGGTATACAGGTAAACTGGCTTGGTATAAATGTAAATTGTCCCTAGTGTGTGTAGGATAGTGTTAATGTGCAGGGATCACTGGTCGACCCGGACCTGGTGGGCTGACGGGTCTGTTTCTGGTCTGTATCTCTAAACTAAACTAAGCTAATGAGTCAAATTTATTGTCGTAGATTTTTGGCTGTCATATTATATTAGGTAACACTTTGTTATTATCTGTTTCATTCATTTATATTCCCATGCAATACTCCATTAATACCCTTAATAAATAAAAAAAACATTAAAAATACGACCTTCTAAAACGTTGTTGCAGTAATAATGATCGAAATCAAATAAACATTTAACAAAATACGGAATGCATTTTTAAATTCAGATATTGAGACAGGCCTTTGCAACGGTTTCATGCAACATTTATCCCAATTGAATTGTAAGATCAGGACAAAAATGATATAAACTTTAGTTTTTAATAATTTCCACACATCCAACTTGCTCCATTAGCCATTTGAAGAAACAATGAAGTGGAATAAAGATACGTCAGCTCCAATAACGTCACTGTCTCAGTTATTTGACCATGTCAAGCCCATGTGATGATGACTGCCTTCTGGAGTGCAATTGCCAACGTGCAAGTTGATGAAAATGGACGGGTTGTGTGTCCATCTAAGTAATAACACATTTAAAAAAGAAACAACATTAAAGTTCTATTTTGTGTTAATGTTTGTTCTGGTGCGACTGTGTATCTTTGTGGATAAATATCTTTATTTATAGATCTTTATTATTTACACAGAATTTGGGGCCTATTTGCATTTCTAGTCCCAATAGCTTTATAGGGGTGAGGATCAAGCAGTCTCCAAAGCTTTCAATGCTCGTCTGAATTTGTAGTCAGAGAGAGAGGTAATTGAATCTTCAAATTGTTCTTTAGCTGAAGGAGGAGTGCTTCATGTTAATAATGGTGACCAGGATAAAAATTGTTCCATCTATTAGAACTAATGTCTGTCTACTTAATGAGCTAAAAAGACTTTGACAATGTTACTGGTTTTCTTTCGATTCCTGCATATAGTCAAAATTATCTTTCCACCAATTTGCCCAGGAGAAGGTTGATTACAAATGATAAGAGATATCAGCTATAGAGTTATTGATTGGTGATGCTCATGTTGCTCAGAGTATTTGGGAAGAGTTTATTGTCATTTAAAATGTACTGATGTTCAACGACATTAGTTTTCTCTGTGGGCAATGAGACATTTGGGAGACACAAGAAACTGCAGAAGTTGGCTGAGCAAAAAGCAAATTGCTGGTGTAATTCAATGGGCCAGGCAGCATCTGTGGAGGGAATGGATAGACGATGTCTCGGATTGGGAACCTTCTTCAGACTAATGGAGTGGGGAGAGGGAGGAGAAAGCTGGAAATGAGAGGGAGCGGTGAGGCGAAGCCTGGCAAATCCTAGGCGGTTAAGGTGGGGGCAGATGGCGAAGATATCAATGGTTCAATGGTCCTTTACTGTCATGTGTACCAAGGTACAGTGAAATTTAATTTACCATACAGTTATACCAAAAAAACACCAAGAAATAAAACTATACAAAGATTAAACCTAAACAGCCACCACTGGGGTGTGTGCGAATCCCTGGGGCACACAGCTTAAGCGGAGACCCACAGCCATCAATTCAATGTCCGGGTCACACACACGCTCCTTCACCGTGATGTTACCAACCCCTGTCACTCTCTGTGCAGTCCCTGTCTGCCCGAACAGTCAGAAAGCCGTCCACACTTGCACCAGACTCCAGGATGTTCTCATGGCGAGATGTCCCCGCAAACATCGAGATCACTGCACTCACGGCAGCACAAAGTGACAAAGGCTAGAAGTGAAGAGACGTAAAGGTGCCACATAAGGAAAGAAGAGGAGGAGCGAAATGTAAAACCAAAGGGTGGGACATGGGTGAAAAGGGATGGTGGTTAGAAAGGAACTCCAGATGTTGCTTTACACCGAAGATAGACGCAATATGCTGACACGAGTGACAGAGTATACTGCCTGTCCTGCTGAGTTATTCCAGCATGTAGTAGGAAACTAAGGTTATGGGTAAGGACTTTTGAACTCATTTTCATGTGTTCAACTATGTAAATAAGGGTAGAAAGATGGCACCGATGGTAGAGCCAATTGTGCCTGGAACCTTAGATGGGATCACAACAGCAAGTCCGTGTAAACACTGTAAAAGGTGCATAAAGGATCATTGTGTGAATTCTGCACATTAAATACAGAAATTAAATGTGTCCTTTTTCTGGGCATCTGTTTTGCCACCCCCTCACAGTTCCCTGATACCAGACACATCCTTTCAACTCCCAGCCTAGTTCTGAAGAGTTCTAAATCCTTGATAGGCTCCTTTATTTTGGCTCTGGCTGCAGTCTCTACATGCAAAGACTGCACATTGGCAAATCAGTAGCTAATGTTACAACACCTCATTTAATTTCTCTTGGGGAGGAGGTGCAACCACAAAAAACAGACAGTAGCATCAATTGGTTTGTTGATCGGCTATGTATTTTTCCCGTAAGGGAATGTATTTAAGTTTTAAAGAATATTAACATTGAAGTCTATAATTATCTGTCATCTCTTCCATCTACTATGCATGTACAACTCAGCACGATTCCAGTGTAGGATGAATGTAATATGCTGATATTGAGTGGGGAGGACTTTGTGATAATATGATCTGAGATTTCCAACAATGGAAAATTGGCAATGTAAAACCATAATTTAGACCATTTTGTTCCCCAATCCTCCTGTGGTGAATTTACATTGTAATTTTGTTGAAAATTGGATGGTAGGGAGAGCCATGCAGAGACTGCAGCAGTGCATTGGATGATGTGTTGACATGGGTTCACAAGTGGGGTGATTAAGGTTCAATGGCAAATGCAATTTGCGGTCTGTGGTCGTAAATGTTTTGGAGTAGACTCTCTTTCTGCAATTAAACAACTTAAATATCTGACAGATATAAAGAAAACAGATATAGGAAAGGAACAATCTGTCCAAGCATTTGTGTGAGAAGTGCAAGATAAATCTGATTCTTAACGGACTCCTATACAAATTATTTTTTTTTGTAAACTATGCAGCCAGAAAAAATTAGATAATCAGCAACAATTAATGCAAAGGCAATTGTAATGCAATTCTATGTTAAATTATGCTTTTGTCTCAGAAGTTGGTTTGATGTTGTAATCCATGCGCTTGTACATCAGAACCAGAGCCAGCAAATTCCTATTGTTAGAGGAAGTATTATTGTGAACACTTCAACAATACAATAGTGTATTGTTTCAAATTAATTGGTCTCTTAAAAAATGGTCTCTAATGTCATAGGGTCATACAGCATGGAAATAGGTCCTTCTGCCCAGTTTGCCCACAGACCGACATGCCCCATCTACATATCCCACCTGCCTGCATTTGGCCTACATCCTTCTAAACCTATCCTATCCATGTACATGTCCAAATGTCTTTTAAATGTTCTGATAATACCTGCCTCAACTATACCCTTTGGCTGCTTGTGCCATACACCCGCCACTCTTAGTGTAAAAAAGGTACCTCTCAGATGGTTCCTATTGAATCTTTTTTTTTTTGAATAATTTTTTTATTAGCAATAAACAATTCTCAATGTTTAAAACTGAGTTATAAACATCAACTTAAATCAATATTTGTACTCTAATGATTATTATCTTTTTTTTTTTTGAAAATAAAAGTGGGTAAAGAGAAATACCATTATTAATCAATAAAATTATAATTCCTTAATAATTATTTGGTATAAAAGAAAAAGAAAAAATGAAGAAAAAGAAAAAAGACATATTATGTATATATATCAATTAAAAGCCACACAATATATTGTAAATGAAACAACTACAAATAATAATATCAGTAAAGACATGCATATATCCTGGTATACCAATACATTATTTTCATCAAATCCCGCAGGGTGTCAGTCGAGCCGTGATGCCAAGAACAGCTACTTCTCTAAATACTGTATATATGGAGACCATATCTGTTGAAAAGAATTATACTCGTCCAAAAGGACAAATCTGATTCTTTCCAACTGCAACGTCTCCAACATCTCTGATGCCCACATTTTAATTGTTGGGGATAATGTTCCCTTCCAAAATTTCAATATTATTTTTTTCCCTAATATCAAACAATAATCAAGGAAATTTCTTTGATCTAGTGTAAATATCAAATTAGCCTCTGGAATTCCCAGTATTATTAGCTTTGGGTCGGGTTCTAATTTAACCTTAAGAACTTCAGAAATAACTTTAAAAATTTCTGTCCAATAATAATTCAATTTAGGACATGTAACAAAACTGTGTGTTAAATTTGCTTCTAAATTCTTACATTTATCACAAATAGAGGAGAGATTAGGAAATATACTATTTAATTTGGCTTTTCAATAATGTAATCTGTATAATACTTTAAATTGTATTAATATATGTCTAGCATTTAACGAGCACCGGTGTATTCGTTGTAGACTTTCTTCCCAATTTTCTTTGGTTATAGGTGATCCAATTTCATTTTCCCATGCTTGACGATATGTTTCAGTTATTGGATTCTCCTTATCCATAATGATGTTATATATATATATAAGCTATTAATTTTTCTGTGGTTGGATGCCAGTTAAACGATTCATCTAATAATCCTGGTTCCTTATTTTAAAAATCCTGTGTATTAGATTTAATATAATCTCTAATTTGGAAATACCTAAACAAATGCTGTGAAGACAATCCGTAGATATCTTGTAATTCCTGAAATGAAATAAATTTTCCATTTCTATAAAGGTGCTCTACCCTTGTAATTCCTAAATTATCCCAATGTCTGAACCCTCCATCCAATGTGGAGGGCTTAAATAATGGGTTATTCATAATTGGTAATCTAAATGAAAGGTTGTCTAAATGTAAAGTCTTGACTATTTGTTTCCAAATACGTCTATTATTATTATAAATGATTGGATTGTCCCTATAAATTTTTTTTTGAACTTCCTTTGGGGCAAAAATAATTGAATCTACGTTGAAAGGCAAACAATCTTCCTTTTCTATCTTTAGCCACGTTGGTTCCAGGTCCGTATTTACCCACCAAAAATTCATATTCTTAATCTGTACTGCCCAGAAGTAGTATAGAAAATTTGGAAGTGCTAATCCTCCGTTTATCTTTGACTTACATAAATGTTTTTTACTTATTCTATGATTTTTATAATCCCAGATAAAACTATTAACAATATTATCAATTTTTTTAAAAAAGGTTTTCGGAAGGAAAAAAGGGATAGCTTGAAACAGATATAATAATTGTGGTAGAAAAACCATCTTTATAGCATTTATTCTACCAATCAAAGATATAGGAAGTGTTTTCCAATATAAAATATTTTTTTTAAGTTTATCTAATAATTGAGGATAATTCGATCTAATTAATGAGTTATGAGATTTAGATACATTAATTCCTAAATATTTAATTTTGTCAGTAACTATTGATAATGGATATTGTTGTAATATGTTTAAATTTATATTAGTTATTGGCATAATATCACTTTTATTCCAATTAATCCTATATCCAGAAAATGTACTAAATTTATTTATAACATCAAACAACATTGGAATACTAATTTCAGGTTTTGTGATGTAAATCAAAACATCATCTGCAAATAAGGATATTTTATTAGTTGTTCTGTCAGTATTATAACCGTATATTTCAGGTTCTGACCTAATTCTTTCCGCCAAAGGCTCTATCGCCAAGGCAAATAATAAAGGCGATAACGGACATCCTTGTCTACATCCCCTAAAAAGTTTAAATTTAACTGATAGTATTTGATTAGTTAGAATTCTTGCAGTAGGATCTGAATATAGGATTCTTACCCATTTACAAAATTGATCCCCCAATTGAAACTTTTCCATTATATTAAATAGATATAACCATTCCACCTGGTCAAATGCTTTTTCTGCGTCTAACGATATGACTGCTAATTCCGTATCTCGTATTCTTTTAGAATATATAATATTAAACAGGCGTCTTAGATTATGAGATGAATAGCGTTTTGGAATAAAACCTGTTTGATCATAATGTATTAATTTAGAAATCACCAAACTTAGTCTCCTAGATAAAACTTTAGCTACTATTTTTTGGTCTGTATTTAGAAGGGCAATCGCTCTATATGAACCAGGATCTTCCAGATCTTTATCTACCTTAGGTATAAGTGTAATTGTGGATTCATTTAAAGAGTCTGGTAATTTTCCTTGTTCATATGCATGTCTATACACTGTATGTAGTCTTGGAGAGATCAGATCTTGAAATTTTTAATAAAATTCTGCACTCAGGCCGTCAGGTCCCGCAGCTTTTCCATTCTTTAATGAACCAATTGATTCTGCGATATCTTTCACTGATATTTCAGCATTTAACAAATGTCTCCCTTCCTGATCTAAACTCTTAATTTGACATTCTTGTAGAAATGTTTCCATTCCATCTGTTTGTCCTGTTAATTTTGATGAGTAAAGATTTTGGTAATATTGTAAAAATCTATCATTAATATCTTTTGGTATGGTCAGTATATTTCCTTGCATTGATCTGATTCCATGTATCGTTTTTTCATCGTCTAATTTTCTTAATTGTCGTGCTAGCAATTTATGCGGTTTATCTCCAAATTCAAAATGCACTTGTTTGGTTTGTTGATAAAGTTTGATGACTTGATTAGAGTATATTTCATTTAGTCTATACTTTGCTATTGCAATTTTATTACTTAACTCCTTAGAAGGGTGTTTTATATTCTCATTGTCTAGTTGTTTTATCTCCATTTCTAACTTCTGTTCCCTCTTTCGGTTTTCTTTATTAAAATATGCTTGTGCCGATATTATTGCACCACGCATGAATGCCTTAAATGTATCCCAAAGTAACAATGGTGAAATTTCAGGTGTGTCGTTTGTCTCAAAGAATAATTTAATCTGTTCTGTCACATGATTACAACAATCCTTGTCCTTCAGTATCTGAGGATTAAATCTCCAAGTCATAGTTTTATTAGATATATCTTTTAGTTTTATCTTAAATGTTAATGGTGCATGATCTGAAATAATAATATTGTGATATTTTGCATTGTACGCATAGGGAAGCAGTTTTGAGTCTATTAAAAAGTAATCTATCCTCGAGTAGGTTCCGAATACGGGCGAGAAAAAAGAATATTCTCGTCCGGATGGGTTCTCTAATCTCCAAATATCCTTAACGTTAGTTGAGTTAATGAAAGAATTTATAAGTTTACTTGAATTAGAGATAGCTTTCCTTTTTGTTGAGGATCTGTCTAAGTAGTTATCCAAAGTGCAATTTAAATCACCCCCAATTATTAAATTATGTTGAGTGGATATAGGAATATTATTGAATATTTTCTTGAAAAATAATGGGTTATCGAAATTAGGAGCATATATATTCATAAGAATTACTTTTTTTGAGTATAATTCCCCTGTGATTATTACATATCTGCCCTCTTTATCTTCTATTATAGAACTTTGTTTAAAAGGTATACCTTTACGAATAATTATTGCAACTCCCCTAGATTTATGTATAAATGAAGAATGATATACCTTTGAAATCCATTTAGCTGTTAATCTATATTGATCATCTCTTTTGAGATGCGTCTCTTGGAGGAAAATAACGTCTGATTTCAATCTATTCAGCTGCGCTAACACCTTACCCCTTTTAATTGGTTCATTAATTCCCTTAACATTCCAACTACAGAAAGTGATTCCATCATCCCCAGTCTTCAAATTCATATCTTGCATTTTAGTATTAGGGTGGTTTTTTTTGGAGTAGCCCTCTCGGCCCCTCCAGCTCAACAAGGCACCCAAACGCCAATCCGACGAAAATTACCAATCTCAATAATCCATATCCATGTCTATCTAAAATAACTATACGGTATTGTTCATAATTACATTCGTATAATATATAACATAAATTCAAATACTTAATATATAAAAAAAAATAGAAAATATAAGTGAAAAAAGGAAAAAGAGTGTTAAAAGGGTGCCCAAAGAAAAAAAAGACTACACTGATAGATTGTGTAGTGTGTGTTAGTGAACGCCACACTAACGTGGCGATTAATCTAATGACTTCCGTGTTTAAAAAAGATGTTAAATATTCCAGCTCCCAACTAGAATACTGTGTATATTGGGGTGGGGTACTAACTTTAAGGATTTAGTAATTATTTCTATTATTCATGAAACTATTTATTAATTACTATTCTATTGTAATTAGTATTATAATAAATAATACTATGTTAGGGGAATTATTGAAATTCTACAAATTGATACCAAACTACTACTACATTCCCATTATTTTCCCTCTTTCTCAATGAATAATTCATAACCGCAGGTTAATGATAAAAGTCCCAAATGTTCAGTCGTCGTCTTCTTCCTCCCGTGATTCATCGTCTGCTTCCTCCTCTTCTGCCTTCTTCTGTATGCCTTGAGCGAACTTCAATGCATCAGTATGCTTAACGAAGCGGTGTTCCTCGTTGTCATAGGTCACTCTCAGTGTTGCTGGGTACATCAAGCCATATCTGAGATCCACTGTATTCTTTAAATTCCGTAGAATGCCTCTTGTTTCAGTGAATAAGGATCTTCTCTTAGCAACTTCCGCTGGGTAATCTCTGAAGATACTAATGTTATTTCCTTCGTATTTCAAATTTCTCTTTCTCATTATTATCTTCATCATATCTTCAAAGACGTGATCATACACCACCTTTACAATCATTTGTCTGGGTGGTGCACCTCTCCCAGGGACCCGTCTTAAAGCCCTGTGGGCACGGCCCAGCAGTGGTTCTTCATCCAATTCCAAAATGTCTTTTAGGAGTTTTGCAACAAATTTTCGTGGATCTTGATTTCCTTCACAACCTTCGGTCAATCCTACAATTCGCAAATTCTTACGTCTTTGTCGGCCCTCCAAATCAATACATTTCTCATTTATTTTGCGAAGTAGTTCTGAGAGGCGTTTATTCTCGGCAAGTAACTTCTCAGTTTCCTTGGCACTTTTTACAGCAAAATCAGCCAAATCTTTAAGTGTATCATTGTGTTGGTCAATTGTAATGGTAATAGGATCTATCTTATCATTCAGCATTTGTTCCAACCCAGCAACCTTGGCGTTTATCTCAGAGAATCGGTTTTTGAAATTCAGCCTCCGTCTTACTTTTCCATTCGCTCATCATAATCTTTACCGTCTCGGTAACTTCTTTTGTTAATTCCACTTTAATTCTCTCCTGAGACACCAGAATCTCCGCTTTTAGATTTTTTATTTCATCTTTATATTCTTTCTTCAGATCTTTTATTTCTTTCACCAGTTTCTTCATCTCACCTATCATGGAATTTTTAAACTCTTCCATTTCCACTTTTCTCTGTGAGATCTCTTCCTGGGAGGCAGTCAGACTCGAGCCCGAGGCTTTGGTGGTGCCAGCCTCTCTTCTTAGGCCCGTTTTCTTCGGGGGAGGGGAGGAGTGCTGCATTTTAAATTTCTTACCGAAGTCGCGCGCCTGATGACGTCACGCAGCCTTCAATCGCACCGGAGCCGTTTTTAATCGATCTCCTGCGGTAAGTAGCGTTAGCACCCTCCTTTAGCCCCGTTTTTTTTACAGATTTTTACGGAGCTGATCTGGCGCTGTTCTCCCCTAGAACATGGCGCCACCGGAAGTCCCCGGTTCCTATTGAATCTTTCCCCCCAAACCTTAAAATGATGTCCTCTGATTCTTGATTCCCCTACTCTGGGTAAAAGGACAAAGGACAAAGGACATTTATTGTCACATACACCAATTGGTGTAGTGAAATTTGACTTGCCATGCAGCACACAGATAAAGATAAGACCCAACACTAAAGAATTAACAATGAACATAAAAACATCCCCCCACAATGGTTCCCAGTGTGGGGGAAGGCGCAAATTCCAGTCCCATCCCCATGTCCACCCATAGTCGGGCCTATTGAGGCCTCCGCAGTCGGCGCTACAGTGGCCCGATGTTTTAGGCCTTCTCGCCGGGTGTTGGTGTTCCGGCGTCGGGAGAGTCCTCACAGCGGCTTGGGACACCTGGAACGGCCGCTTCCCTACCGTAGTCCATGGCTTCCGAAGCCGACAATGCCGCGCTGGATGGAGCTCCATAACTGGTGATCTCGCTGAGAGATCCCAGGCTCCCGATGTTAAAGTTCAGCGCTGCCGCCCGCAGCCGGCAGCCCCGCAGTCCCGCAGCTCCGCGATGTTCACCTGCGGTCTCAACATTACGGAGCTCCAGCGCGGCGACCCAGGCAAGGTATCGCCCGCTCCAATCCCCGATGGTGCTCCAGCGCTGAGCCGCTGCCGAAGCCGAGGTTCTGGGCGGCCCCCCAGGAAACGCCGCTCCAGGCCCGCTGGTAGGCCGCGTGGACGGGTCGACGGTGCAGCCCGGAGAAAAGCTGCCTCTCCGACCAGTTAGGGACGAGGAAAAGCAGTTTCCCCCTTCCCCCCCCCGCCACCCCCCACATAAAAAAGGCTAGGGCTCCAAAAACAAAACACTACAACTCACTAAAAATAAAAGAAAGAAGTTAAAAAACAGACAGCTGCAGGCTGGGCAGCCATACCAACTGGACGCCGCCCCCTAGGTAAAAGACTATGCATTTACACTATATAATCACCTCATGATAATATACAACCCTGTAAGATCAACACTCATCCTCCTCCCCTCCATGGAGTAAAGTCCTAGCCTGCTCAACCTCTCCCTATATCTCAGGCCCTCAAGCCATGGCGACATCCTCATACTGTAAATCCTCTCTGTACCCTTTCCCACTTAACAACACCTTTCCTATTACTGGGTGACCAAAACTGAACACAATACTCTAAATTTGGCCTCACCAATAACCTGTACAACTGTAACATAACCACCCAGCATCTATATTCAGCACTCCGACTGATGAAGGCTAATGTGCCAAAGGCCTTCTTTGCCATCCTATCTACCCATGACACCACTTTCTTGGAAATATGTACTGTATCTGCACTCCTAGATCCCTCTGCTCTACATCACTCCCCATTCACTGTGATGGCCCTGCCCTGGGTTGACTTCCCAAAATGCAACATCTCGCACTGATCTGTATTAAAGTCCATTAACCAATCATCTGCCCAACTGATCAATTTCTTGCTGCAAATTTAGATAATCTTCCTCACTATCCACTTCACTATGCCACCCACTTTTGTGTCATCAGCAAACTTACTAATTATGCCTTGTACATTCTCATCCAAATCATTGATACAAACCACAAACAGTAAAGGGCCCAACACGCCATTAGTCACAGGCCTCCAGCCTTCCACCATCACCCTCTGCTTCCTTCCATGAAGCCAATTCAGTCCAGTCGGCCAGCTCTCCCTGGATTCCATGTGATTTAACTCCTAGAATCTCCCAGAACCTACCATACGGAACCTTATCAAATTTCTTGCTGAAATTCATACAGACATCATCTATGGCTTTACCCTCATCAACCTCCTCACAAAATTCTATCAGATTCATGGGACACAACCTCCCATGTACAAAAATGTGCTGTCTCTAACTAATCAGCCCCAGTCTAAGGGTTCCGACCCAAAACGTCACCCATCCTTTTTCTCCGGAGGTGCTGCCTAACTTGCTGAGTTACTCATAGAACCAGTGTGAACAGGTGATCGATAGTCGGTGTGGACCTTCTTGCTAAATTTTATCTCTTATTCCCCAATTGTCATGCAGATAGAAATTTATTTACAACTAGTACTGGCCCTAACTTTTTAGGGTATATTGCATTTAAATTCATGTTAATGATAGCCTTTCTGACGTTCTTAATGTATTATGCAGCACATGTAACACAACACTACATTGATAATATATTTCACAATGTTATAAAGCTGGAGTGGTACTGGGGAATAGGATATGAATTTTTCCCACATGGGCATGTGGAAACGCATCTTGTCTTGATTATAAAATCACTCATCCTTTCCCCTCCATTGAGAGATAAGTGCATCACAATTACTCTACCTGGCAGTGACTGAGATATTGTCTATCCCTTGCTGAACTTTGTTTTGTACCTTAATTCTTGGTAAATACAAAAAAGCAGAACAAATTAAATTGCACCAATTAAATATTGCTACTTTCGCTATTTCATTGGGCAGAGTCTACGTTAATACTCCCATTAAATATCATAGGCCACATTTTCAGCCTGAATATGATGGACTAGAAGCAATTGTTTTCATGAGTAGTTAATTCCTTTTTAGCATATGCTGCAAGGGTGGTTTATTTCCAACTCCATGCGCAACCACTCTGTGTGCCAAGTACAAAATTGGAAATGTCTTTGAGTGGAGCTGTAATTGGCTTTCCCTTATCTTACCTCATTTCAATTATAATTCCAGTGTGTGGTAAGAGAAAAATAGGACGTCTGTTTCAAACAACAAGTTTTAAAACATTTTCGGCTGCTAGTTGCAACAAACAAGTGTTACCTAAAAAAAAACTATCATCACGACAAAAATATCGTTTTTTCTTCCTACTAAATAAGGGAGAACCGCATTAAGAAGGTAACTCTTTAAATGTTTTAAAGTGACATTTTTTTTAAATATGAAAAACAACAAAGTATTTCTCCAAAGATATCACAGTGCTGGGGCAACTCAGTGGGTCAGGCAGCATCTCTGGAGAAAAGGAATGGGTGACCTTTTGGGTCTTCAGTCTAAAGAAAGTTTCCAACCCAAAACATCACCGTTCCTGTCTCCAGAGATGCTGCATGACCTGCTATGTTGCTCCAGCACTTTGTGTCTATCTTTTGTAAAAATCAGCATCTGCAGTTCCTTCCCACACAAAGTATATTTCCAAATTATTTTCTCATGATGATGGTGTTTGTCAAATTGATTTTAACTGTGGCACAAATGGTGGAGCTACTTGTTCACAGTCAAAGAACTAGGTTTGATCCTAATCTTGGGTGCTATTTATGTGGAGTTTGCACGTTCTCCCTGTGACCATGTGGGTTTCCTCTGGGTTCTCTGGTTTCTGCCCACATCCCAAAGAAGTGCGGGTTTGTATGTTAATTAGCCTCTGTCAGTGCTAGGGTGTAGGGAGTGAATGGAACACTGAGATACTATAGAACTAGTGTGAATGGCAGGTCGATGGTCAGTGGGCCATGGTGTATCTTTCAATCAATAAGTCTTCATTATTTAATGAAGCAGGTTAGAAAACAGAAACATTATGATGTCAAAACAACAACCTCTCCCTGCAACGTCAGCAAGATGAAGGTGTTGGCCACTGAATTCAGGAAGTACGGTGGACTACATACCAAAACCTACATCAATGCTGCTGAAGTGGAGATGATCCAGATGTTCACGTTCCTAGGCATTAATATTACAACAGATTGAACTGGTCCAATCACATTGACACTACAGCCAATAAAGCTAACCATAGCCTTTAATTCCATAGAAGAACATTTGGGATGTCTGTGATGTCCCTTTCCAATTTCTGCAGAAAGCATCCTATTGGGATGCATCATAGTTTGGAATAGCATCTGCTCCTGCTCAAGAGTGCAAGAAATCATAGAGAAGTGAGCAAATTTTAGATTGCGAAGGTGATTGTCAAAAATTGCAGCAGGATCTTGATCAGTTGGGCAAGTGGGCTGAGCAATGGTTGATGGAATTTAATACAGAGAAACATGAGGTGTTGCAATTTGGGAAATCCAACACAGAATGGTAGGGCTCTGAGGAGTGTTATAGAGCAGAGGGATCAATTCTAAAAACAGTTCATGCTACCTTAGGGAAGTAGCCAATATAACCAAAGACCATCGTTCTCTCAATTTCTTGGTGGCTGCACGCGCACACACACGTGAGACTTCGGAGGCTTTGGCCGTGGGCTGAACTGGTTGGTGACCAACTCCGAACTCCAGCAACAGCAGCTTCATCCACTCCAAATCATGGGGCTTCAATCGGCCCGTTCTCGGGGCCTTTCATCGCCCGGCGCGGCTTAAAACCGGCCACGCTATCTTCCATCACCCGGCGGGGGTTTCAGCATCGGGAACCTATGATCGCCTCGACGCAGCAACTTGACCGTGGGGCGATGGAAGATCCCGTGGCCTCGCTGGGCGATGAAAGCTGGCTGTTTCAAGCTCCACTCTATGATCTTTGCTCCACCAGGATGTCTCCCTCCTCCAATCACTGTGCTCTATCCTCAGTCCCCCCCCCCCCCCCCTACTTATGCCTCCGGCTGACACCTCCCTCCTCCAATCATCGCACTGAATCATCATGTCCCGCCCCTCCACTGCCTGCTGACTGACGTCTCTCTCATCCAATCAGCGCCCTCAATCATCAGTCCCACCCCCACTGTCTCACGGAAAGCGAAGATTTTTAATAGTTTTTGTTTTCGCCAAATTTAAAAATCCAGATTACAAATGATGGGGGAATTTCTCCCCCACCTATCAAAGCATGGAGGGGACATGTCGCCCCGTCCCCCATCCCCCCCGGATTTCCGCCCATGAAGGCACAAACCAGCAGATTCACAAGCTGCTCCTTCCCCAGTGGTGATTCTTGTACAGATCACACTCCCAACCGATAACATTGAAGCTTTGCACTTTTTATAATCCCATTTTCTCTGCAGCTCTAACACTATTCATCGCTCTGTTGCACTCATGTATGGTATCATTTGTACAGGAAGGAACTGCAGATGCTTGTTTAAACCGAAGATAGATACAAAAAACTGGAGTAACTCTGCGGGTCAGAGTCTGCGTCTCTGGAGAAAAGGAATAGGTGACGTTTCCGATCGAGACACTTCTTGCTTGGATAGCGTACAAAGCAGCATTTTTCACTGTGTCTCGGTATATCTGACAATAATAAACCAATTATTGTTTTGAATAGAAGATCAGTAAAAAACAACTTTCTACTGATACATATTATTCTAGTGTTAAAGAAGGAACTGCAGATGCTGGAGAATCGAGGGTTACACAAAAAGCTAGAGAAACTCAGCGGGTGCAGCAGCATCTAAGGAGCGAAGGAGATAGGCGACGTTTCGGGTCGAGACCCTTCTTCAATCTGAAGAAGGGTCTCGACCCAAAACGTCGCCCATCTCCTTCGCTCCTTAGATGCTGCTGCACCCGCTGAGTTTCTCCAGCTTTTTGTGTAAACCCATATTATTCTAGTGTTGTGTTTTGATATAATGTTTTTCACCAAAAGTCAACCTTTATTTGAACACAGTAAATTATATTTTGTGGACATTTCATATGCATTCCTGTTTCACTTCATGGTGAAAAAAGTCAACAGCAAAATGATGAAAGTCCAAACATTTTTTTAGAAAACATGCAGCAATTACTTTAAATGAAAAATACTGAAAATAATCTGCTGGTGAGCAGTGTCTGCAGGAAGAGATAGAGTTAATAGTTCAGGTCAAACCCTTAAACAGAGAGACCTCAACCTGAAACGTTAACTCCGTTTTTCTTACTACAGGTGACATGTTGAATGTTTCCAAAATGTGAAGTTTTTATTTCAGATTTCCAGATCTGCAGTGTGTTTTGATTATAATTATTGTGGCAGCGCTGCCCTAGCAGTGGCGGCTCGCCCGCTGTCCGTCTGTGTTTTTTTTTGTTGTCCTTGTCCTGTTTTAGCCAGGTAACTTGAGTTGTTAGTTTGTGTGTGTGTGTGGGGGGGGTGGGGGGGGGGAGAAACATGTTTTAGTCTCTTCCTTCAGGGGGGATGCCACTTTTTGTTTTGTTGTATCCCCCGTCTCCGTCTGCGCTGAGGCCTAATGGCGGAGCTGGCGGCCTCCAACTGCGACCGACCCAAGACTCCGGAGGCAGAGCTAGCCAGGACTTACCAGCGTGAGGCTGGCCGACATCGGGGCTGTGGCGGGCTCCGGCGGCGGTGACGGCCCGACTTGGGGCTGAGGAGGTGTCCCGGCGGTGACGGCCTGATTCGGGGCTGTGGCGGGCTCCGGTGGCGCTGACGGCCCGACTCGGGGCTGAGGAGGTGTCCCAGCGGTGACGGCGGCCCGACCTCGGAGGTTCGGCCGCGGGCCCAGCAGACAACATCGTCGGGAGCTCGCAGGTCACAGGTTGGTGACCTGTTTTTTCGGAGCTCCTCTGCTAACAGCTTCGTCCGCTGGTCTGGAGGGCGGCAGCTTCGGCAGCTTCAACCACCCCGGGCCGCGGAGTTTGAATCGGCCCGTTCGCGGAGCTCGGATTCAGCCGCGGGACTGACTTACTTACCATCACCCGGCAGGGTCACAACATTGGAGGCCTGGATCGCCTCAGCGCAGAGGTAGAACAAGGAGGGAAGAGACAAAGACTTAAGACTTTTGCCTTCCACCAGTGAGGAGGTGCTTGGTGAACTCACTGTGGTGGATGTTAAATTTGTGTTTATTGTGTTTTGTTAATTTATTAAAATGTATGACTGCCAGGAACAAAATTTTGTTCAGACCGAAAGGTCTGCATGACAATAAAGGATACTTTACTTTACTTTATTGCAAATGCACTTATTTTCGGCAGCACTGAACAGCAATGTAGCTGTACCGTGCTTCTATTATATTTCCTCCTGATGGTTTGCTACTTGTTTTGATGTTGGAATAATTCTATCTAAAATGTTCTTTCTAGCTCTGCAGCACTCCCCCAATCATGGCTGTAATATAGGAGTGAGTGGCATTATTCTAACGTTATTGGACCTCTGATAGACGAGAATAACAATAATCATAAAATATTTGGACTGTTTTCCTATATGAATTACCCGATTGTATCCGGTGACATTAATTAAAAAAGATTTCCTAGTCACTAATGAGCAGTAATGAGATTCTTATTTTAATGAAAAACAGAATATCTGGTATTCATAACCAACAGATTGCAAGATGAGCAGCATTTAATTTTGTGGTATCTTAGAATACAATTTATTTAGCAGGTCATGAATAAAGCAGCATCTGTTAAGTGTCAAAAGTCTACCATCTCCACCTGCTAGCGATAACCATTAGAAATCAATGTTTATATATGTTGAAAACGTTTGCAGAAGGACAAAAACGAGTGTATTATGGCTTGTCGACATTTGTCACGTAATTTGTAATTTAAAATATCTAGGGGTAAATTCAATTGATAGGAACATTCAGTGCTCATGAACATCCAGTATTCATCCCATGTGCATATCCAAAGTTAGGATCAACCTTCATGTTGGTCCAATATTAATTCCATTATGTATTCAACTGTGCATTGGACATGGATATTATATGACGAATGCATTAACATTTTGCCAAACACATCATGAAATGTTGCATGCTTTGACAAAATATTAACATCACAAAAAATGGGCCATTCTGCTCGCGTGTGCACATGGACTATTAGGTACTAATCCCATCATCTAGTGCTCAACCCACAGCATCCTACATCATGAAGTTGCTCATCAAAATACTTCTTAACAGTTGAAAGGGTGCCTGTTTCCATCACCTAATATCGACTGGTGGAGAGTTACAGTAGTAAGCAGAGTTCAGTTTAGTTTAGAGATACTGCATGGAAACAGGCCCTTAGGCCCATCAAGCCCGTGCTGACCAGTAATCCCCGCACACTAATACTATCCTACACACTAGGGGGAAATTACAATGATACCAATCCAATTAGCCTGCAAACCTGTACATCTTTGGAGTGTGGGAGGAAACTGGAGCTCCTGGAGAAAACCCATGCAGGTCACAGGGAGAATGTACAAACTCCGTACCGACAGCGCACATAGTAAGGATCAAACCCAAGTCTTTGGCACTGTAAGGCAGCAACTCTACCACAGCTCTACTATGCCGCCATGCCAGAGCAGGCATGATGATCTGAAAGATCAACTCTTGCTGATATTTTTCAATATTGTATGGTTTCATAAAAAATAACCTTTAAGAAATCATTCACATATAACTGTCAGAGGGTATTAAAGGACAGTCCCTGCCAACAGTTTCAAGGACTATCAGAGTATTCAATACAATACAATACAATAATACTTTATTAGCTAAGTATGTTTTGAATAACTACTTTGGTTCTGTCTTCACTGAGGAAGACATAAATAATCTGCTGGAAATAGCAGGGGACCGGGAGTCAAATGAGATGGAGGAACTGAGTGAAATCCAGGTTAGCCGGGAAGTGGTGTTAGGTAAATTGAATGGATTAAAGGCCGATAAATCCCCAGGGCCAGATGGTCTTCATCCCAGGGTACTCAAGGAAGTTGCTCCACAAATAGTGGATGCATTAGTGATAATTTTTCAAAACTCTTTAGATTCTAGAGTAGTTCCTGACGATTGGAGGGTAGCTAATGTAACCCCACTTTTTAAAAAGGGAGGGAGAGAGAAAATGGGGAATTACAGACCAGTTAGTCTAACATCGGTAGTGGGGAAATTGCTAGAGTCAGTTATTAAAGATGGGATAGCAGCACATTTGGAAAGTGGTGAAATCATTGGACAAAGTCAGCATGGATTTATGAAAGGTAAATCATGTCTGACGAATCTTATAGAATTTTTCGAGGATGTAACTAGTAGAGTGGATAAGGGAGAGGCAGTGGATGTATTATATCTGGACTCTCAGAAGGCTTTCGACAAGGTCCCACACAAGAGATTAGTATACAAACTTAAAGCACATGGTATTGGGGGGTTCAATATTGATGTGGATAGAGAACTGGCTGGCAGACAGGAAGCAAAGAGTAGGAGTAAACGGGTCATTTTCAGAATGGCAAGCAGTGACTAGTGGGGTACCGCAAGGCTCAGTGCTGGGACCCCAGCTATTTACAATATATATTAATGATCTGGATGAGGGAATTGAACACAACATCTCCAAGTTTGCGGATGACACGAAGCTGGGGGGCAGTGTTAGCTGTGAGGAGGATGCTAGGAGGCTGCAAGGTGATTTGGATAGGTTGGGTGAGTGGGCAAATGCAGGGCAGATGCAGTATAATGTGGATAAATGTGAGGTTATCCACTTTGGTGGCAAAAACAGGAGGGTAGACTATTATCTGAATGGTGGCCGATTAGGAAAAGGGGAGATGCAACGAGACCTGGGTGTCATGGTACACCAGTCATTGAAAGTAGGCATGCAGGTGCAGAAGGCAGTGAAGAAAGCGAATGGTATGTTGGCATTCATAGCAAAAGGATTTGAGTATAGGAGCAAGGAGGTTTTATTGCAGTTGTACAGGGTCTTGGTGAGGCCACACCTGGAGTATTGCGTACACTTTTGGTCTTCTAATCTGAGGAAAGACATTCTTGCCATAGACGGAGTACAGAGAAGGTTCACCAGACTGATTCCTGGGATGGCAGGACTTCCTTATGAAGAAAGACTGGATAGACTTGGCTTGTACTCGCTGGAATTTAGAAGATTGAGGGGGGATCTTATAGAGACTTACAAAATTCTTAAGGGGTTGGACAGGCTAGATGCAGGAAGATTGTTCCCGATGCTGGGGAACTCCAGAACAAGGGGTCACAGTTTAAGGGAATGGGGGAAGTCTTTTAGGACCGAGTTGAGAAAATCATTTTTCACACAGAGAGTGGTGAGTCTGTGGAATTCTCTGCCACAGAAGGTATTTGAGGCCAGTTCATTGGCCATATTTAAGAGGGAGTTAGATGTAGCCCTTGTGGCTAAAGGGATCAGGGGGTATGGAGAGAAGGCAGGTACAGGATACTGAGTTGGATGATCAGCCATAATCATATTGAATGTCGGTGCAGGCTCGAAGGGCCGAATGGCCTACTCCTGCACCTATTTTCTATGTTTCTATGTTTCTATGTTTTGCAACATATGAGGAATTTAATTTGCCAAGTCAGTCATACAATAGTCATACATTGGGACCTGGTGATGTGCTGTTTGGAATCTACTTTCCTCCAGGTCTAGTACGTCTCGTGGATACAGGGTAATGAGCCCTCAACGCCTTGCAGTTGGGAACCATAAAAGTATCAGGGCGTTACTGGGGGAATATCGAGGCATCGTGCCAGGGCTGCATGGTCTGGCCCAACAATTTTGTAGCCTGATAACATTTATATTCCAACACTCAGCCAGTTAATCACATTCAGCTAATGACAAACCTCAAGCTGACAACTCACAGAGAATTACTGTATATTGATTTAATGGAGGATGTTTAACATAATTTGACATGATTTATCATATTTGAATGATTTATCCACATTTTTCTCTCAATTATTATGTCTTTCAAAATCAAAAGAACCAGCTGTATACATTTGCGAATTCATTGAACTTTATTTTCATTCGTACAAAATGAAGAATTGTATATATATTGAAGTAATAGTTGACAGTAGTGATTATGCTTATGTATAAAATAATTTATTGCTGAAATGTTTTTCATTCTTTAGATGTTTGACAGATATTTATATACTTAAGCGAACAATTTAACCGTCGAAGGAAATGTTGATGTTTATTAAATGTCCCTATTGTTTTACATTTGTGGGTTACTTGACATATTAGTTTAGTTTTGTTTAGTTTAGAGATACAGCGCGGAAACAGGCCCTTCAGCCCACCGGGTCCGCGCCGACCAGCGATCCTCGCACATTAACACTATCCTACACACACTAGGGACAATTTACACATACACCAAGCCAATTAACCTACATACCTGTACGTCTTTGGAGTGTGGAAGGAAACCCACGCAGTGACGGGGAGAACATACAAACTCCGTACAGACAGCACCTGTAGTCGGGATCGATCTCAGGTCTCCATAGGCTGCAAGTGTTGCAATGCAGCAACTCCACCGCTGCGCCACCATGCTGCCCGTAAACATTACATGTCACCTATTCTGTTGTGCTGCAGCAAGTAAGAATTTCATTGTTCTGTTTGGGACATTTGACAATAAAGCACACTAGACTCTGGAAACTTTCACCTCCGCTGATTCTGGGATTTACAAGGTAATTGCTTGGGAATCCTGGGTTGCAGTTCATCTGTTGACCTTAGCTGGTGGAAGCATCTTCCATCAGCTGCAGATCGATGTGCTTGCTCCTGTTCTAATTCTGCATGCAATATCCCAAAGTCTTACTAACCTTACTAACGTTCAGATTGAGAAAGCAGCCCTGATGATGGGTTTGTGTAGACAGTAGTCACTGGTGAAGTGAATAGGAGGCATTGCTGACAGTGGAAATATAGCAGTTATTTTTAATCATACAATGAAGCTAACTTTATATTTCTTTTAGAATGTGTGTTTTAAAAAAAAAAGATTTTTATCGAATGCAAAAAAACGTTAATTATACTTTTTTTTGTTTGTATAACTGCTCCATGTGTCACTGGGTGTCAAAGACATTCACAAATATTCAGTGGACCACTTGACAACTTGATGCTCCCTGAATCTGGGCGGCAGAGAATCACTGGCTGTCAAAGCTGTTTAGGGAATCCAGCATCTTGCTTGGGCTGAGCTGGCTTTCTGCTGCCCTCATCTATGATGTGACATCAGGGAGGCAAGGTTGGGGGTGTGCTAAGGCTGGGACCCCTGAAGAAGATTTTATCAGGGGCTCACAATGGGCCATGCAGTCATAGCTCAGGGGTGACCATCCTTGTGACAACAGCCTACCTGTCCTATGTTAATTAACCATCCATCAACAATTTTGTAATTGAGCATTGCACTTTGGGCCCACAGATCTGCTGTGTTTAAACTGCAAATTAAGTTAATTCCTCATATTTCCTTTTCTTTATTTTCTCCACAGGAGTTGTCAGATTATTACCTTTATTTCCACACTGTGTCATTCTTCACACAGTTAAAGCTTTGAAAGAAACTGCGTCTACCCACAGGTCATTCTGTGAAGGTCCCACTTCATCTGACCTTGTTCCTCATTGGATGCTGACTTCAAGGCTCATTACTCCCCAATCTCAATACTATTTTCTTTGTTTCAGCTGCCCTCTGATTATGTCCATGAATGTCATACTGTCTAAGCCACTTTTACCTTTTTGGTAAAACCTTTTAAGGATGTAAGGATGTCTCATCCATGAACTCCATAGAGATTCATAAATCTCTAATGTTTATTGATGTCCTAGGTCTCTCCATTGCTCCCACAAGATTACTTCTTGCCTCCTATTGGACACACATTCTACTCTGGTTGCTATGTGGATTCGATATGTACGCCCTTGCTTCAGCTGCTAGAGCTGCTGCCTATGTCACCTCCAATGACCTGGATTTGATGCAATTTATGTGGAACGTATGTTTTCTCCTTGTCTGAGTGGCTTTCCTTGGGGGCTCCGGTTTCTTCACATAACCCACTTACATGCTGGTTGAAGGTTAATTGGCTGCTGTAACTCATCCCCACATTAAGTGTGGGTGGTGGGAGAATCAACAGAAGGTTAATGGACATGTGGGAGATAATAGATGACGGGGAGATAAGTTGGCAAAATTGAACTAAGGATCGAGGTTTCTTGTCGTCTCGCTCAATTCCTCCACTTTAATATCCATTGGCAAATGTAAGCTCTTTACAGATTTGATTCTGTCAATAGATTGAGACATTCTGCCTCCAGCCTTTTCATCCATGTCCTCCCACAGATTGCCAGCAGTCCCATATTCTCACACCCAACACAATCTTTATCCAGTCTCTCCCCTAGCTCTCTATACATTTCTGCATCCACAATCACCTCCAGGTTCAATTTATCATACAATTATCATTCCTTGCATGAATATTTGCTGTAGTGCTCAGTCCTGATTAGTGTTGCCAATTTAAACTACTATTTGAAACCTGCTGACCCTTCCTCTTTCAAATGTTCACCTACATTAATCATCCGATATATCACTTCAACCTCAAATCCTTGATCTGAGATTCCAATCAACTGAAGGCTGATACAAGTCCGTGGCAGAGATAAGATCATAGCAAAAACCAGCCAATGCCCAATGATATACATCTGCCTCTAGTCCCAATTGAAGTCAGGCTCAAATCTGCCTCATAAATGTGCCTCAGTCTTAATATAGTTTACTCACTCTGGTCCACAGTTCGGTCCATCCCTATCTATTAATCTACTAACTTAATTTACACTATTAAATTCATACTCTCAGAATGTTTGTTTTAATTTAATAACTAATCACGAAGGAACAGATCTGACTGAGGATCAGAGTGAATAAAGTATATAAAGACTAATGTGCAGATTGGGACCAGAGTGCAGCCTGGTTTAAGTTGGGAATGGAAGCATAGTACATCAAAACACACTGGCTAGTTTTGGCTCTGATCTTGGGTAAAGTGATGGTGCAGGTGCAGCTTCCTCCCAGCTGTCATAGGCAACTAAACTAATCTATCACCAACTAGAGAGCGATCCTGACCTACCATCTACCTCATCGGAGACCCTAGGACTATCTTTAATTGGAATTTACTGGACTTTATGTTGCACTAAACATGATTCCCTTTATCCTGTATCTGAATGCTGTGGATGGCTTGATTGTAATCAGGCATAGCCATTTCACTGACTGGATAGCACACAGCAAAAGAGCCTTTCATTGTACCTCGTTACACATGACAATTATAAACTCATAAATTAAAGTAAATAACCAAATTACCAGACAGATAATCTAGAGGCTGAAACCACAATCCAACAATGACAAATTGGAATCCCCCCACAGTAACTGAGGATTTTGCATCCAAGTAATTAACTGAAATCTAGATGATTGGCAACAACTGGTTAAAGGGCCTGTCCCACCAGCATGCAACTCCATGCGATGAGTGCGACATAACGTGGTCGCTTGAGCCGTCCGGCGTCGCGGGGCCGGTCTCACTTCGATCGCCGGAGCCGTGCGGAATTGTGCAGAGTTCATCCCGACATCGCACGGGGCTCCGAAAAACTGACCGTGTTCAAAAATTCCGCGCGGCAACGGCTTGTCGGCTCGCTGTCGCCTCAACACATTACACACAGCCTCGACGTCGTGCCTCCGTGACCCTCTTTGTAGGTGCCTCCGTGACCCTCTATGTGTGTGGCTCCGTGGCCCTCTCTGTGTGTGCCTCTGTGCCCCTCTCTGTGTGTCCCTCTCTGTCCTGGCGAACTTACCTTTAAGACTTCACTCCAAGTTCGCCTCACTTTGCGCCGCGTTGCGCCACTCACCCGACCTTCGTGCGGCCCCTGCTGCCGGTTTGGTCATGCTTGCCGCATGCAGGTGCATGCTGGTGGGACGGGCCCTGTACGGGGATCACCTGACCTCCGCGCGGCCCCCGCTTCTAGTTTGATCGCGCTCATCGCATGGAGTCGGATGCTGGTGGGACAGACCCTTACAGTAATGATGCCCGTAGAAACAGCAAAGTTGTCCTTAAATATAATGTAGTTCACTAATGCCCTTCAGGAGAAACGATCTACTATCCTTACCTGGTCTGGCTTGTGTATAAATTTGGATCCACTCACTCTGAAATTGTCTAGTAAAAAAACATTGATTGGGTAACATCACCACCTTCTCAAGAATCATTTAAGGATAGGCAATAGATCTTGCGCACAATATCCGGATCCTGAAATGAAGATGTTTTAAAAAATATATAAAGTAAGATTGGGAAATATAATGGTTGATACTTATTTAATTAACTAATCTAAAACATACTTTTGTAAACATATTTAATTTATTACATTAAAACAAGCATTCAGAAGAGACTATGAACATCAGACTATAAGTTAATTTAGTAGTTTCACAAATGGAGGCATGTCAGCCCCACCAAATCACCTTCTGTGCCAGGTGAGAATTTCAGAACACTTCTCGAGTCTTAGAATAACCACAAGTGTAGGAAGTGTTGCCAGCTCTTGCCGGGTTTTTTCAGCATAGTTCTTGTCATTCAATCCATAAGGCAGAGGGGTAAGTGTTTCAAGAAGTGGTCAGCTTACAGCTTGAACGTGTGTGGCCAGTGAGAGGGTGTATTACTGCTACACAGCCAGGGAGGACCATGGCCAGTTGAAGGAGTGTGCAGTTTGAAACAAGCAGTATTCTGCTCTGAATATTAGAAAGGATAAGAGTGCATATGAAGGCACTATTACAGTTGAGGGAAAGAAATGTCAGGAAAGCAGGATTACAGTAAAAGCCCGATAGTCCAGCATTGATGGCACTTTGATAGTGCCAGGCCGGAAGAGTTTGTGGACTATTGAATGTTAATGTCCACACTTTTATTTCACATTTTTGAAATAAATGTGGTTTATGGACTACAAGCTCTGGCTTATATTACTGCCCATTAATGCCCACACTTGTATTACACTTTTTAAAAATAAACGTGGATTATGGCCTAGAAGCTCTGGGTTGTATTAGTGTTCATTGATGCCCACACTTTTATATCATATTTTTTACAATACATTACGTTACTCAATACTTAGTAACTTTTGTCTGTGACTAATTGGTTTAGAAAGCAGAGTCCATACAGACAGATCACTCAATTAAAGCAAGCTTAAAGGGCCTGTCCTACAAGCATGCAACTCTATGCGATTAGCGCGACCTAACGTGGTCGCTTGAGCCGTCTGGAGTCGCGGGGCTGGTCCCACTTCGATCGCCGGAGCCGTGCGGAATTGTGCGGAGTTCGTCCCGGCATCGCGCGGGGCTCCGAAAAACTGACTATGTTCAAAAATTTGGCGCGGCAACGGCTTGTTGGCTCGCAGTCACCTCGACGCATTACACACCGCCTCGACGTCGTGCCTCCGTGACCCTCTCTGTAGGTGCCTCCGTGACCCTCTATGTGTGTGGCTCCGTGGCCCTCTGTGTGTGTGTGCCTCTGTGCCCCTCTCTGTGTGTCCCTCTCTGTCCTGGCAAACTTACCTTAAGACTTCGCTCCAAGTTCGCCTCACTTTGCGCCGCGTTGCACCCAACATCCACGTGGCCCTCGCTGCCGGTTTGGTCACGCTTGCCGCATGCAGGCGCATGCTGGTGGGTCGGGCCCTGTACAGGGATTACCTGACCACCGCGCGGCCCCCGCTTCTAGTTTGATCGCGTTCATCGCATGGAGTCGGATGCTGGTAGGACAGGCCCTTTATTACTCTCGAAAGATTTATACTTAACAATGCCTGGTGCAACCCCTTCAAGAGCAGGTGGCTGCATGCACTGTTTGACTTGCAGTTTTCCCTGACACTAGTCATGAACTGTCCACAGGTGAAGTTTCAACTGCAGAAAGTCCCCAAGGCTACTTTACCGCCCAGGAATACATTCTTTCATCAATCTCCCCTGTTTGTTTCCCTGTTGGCTGGTTGTTCATGGTATGCACCTTATCTAATCTCCTCAAGCTCTGCTTGTCCCAGTCAGGATAAAAGATCCTAGGCTGTCTGCTTCCCCTGGACAAATGCATGGCCGCTCTGCCTGCATCCCCCCTCACCAAGTTACATAACAACTCAATCATGTCATGATCACTTAAGGTCTGTGATTTAACTCTTTCCTAACACTCAGCATGATAATAACATTTCTGGTCATCTGATCATTTTAAAAGGAAGAGCAAATACTGAATTACACTTGTTATTGGCTCTGGTTGCAACCTCACCGATCTTCTGACTCCTGGTCTTTCGAAGCCAAACTCTGATTCCAGCCACACTGTTTGGGCCCCAGTTGCGATCTGTACCAATGGCCAAAACCAATACTGGGTCATCAAGATTTTCAAACAATCACATTTTCAATGTTTTACTGGGATAGAATAGTAAAGACATGCGCTGGAGTTATTTTTCATGCAGTCTGTTGTATTGTTTCCCCCATGGCAGGTTCAAGGATATTGTAGGGCAGAGTGGATGAGTAGCCAGGGCTTGTGGTCCATATCCATAATAACAATGAAACCTAGACACAGGAATGAAGTTGTTCCTGTGGGAAAGAAATTAAAGAGTAAGATCTAAAGGTGCTACTCTCTGAAATACTCCTGGCAGGTGCACTACTGAGAAGTGTGAGATTTAAGCATAATTTAAGACTTGATTGACATACCAATCGTGTAAATCCTTAACTTGCATTTCTTTCAATACAGCTAGCAATATTGGCATAGCCATTTTACTGGTCCAATATTTGCCAGAATTCTCAACAGTCACTTGTGGACTTCAGACACCTTCAGTGATTATGACTTGAATACTTTAATCCTTTCATCTTAATCACCTCCATTTTATTTTCTCTTCCATTCTCTCCCACTTTTTCAATTTTCTCCGTTTTCCTTCTGTCCTCATCTGTCCCCCTCTCTATCCATTCAAGTACTTACTTTAATTTATTATTTTGGGGAATGATTTTTGGGGAATGATTTTTTTCCCTTTTTTTCCTTTTTTCCCCCATCTAGTCAAATGTAGTTGTTTGTGTTTTTTTTGTACTGTTTCTAACTGTGTATATGTGGGGGGTGGGGGAGGGAGGGGGAAACTTTTAAAAACTCTTCCCTGCACGGAAGTCACGACCTTTTCCCTGCCGGGTCTCCGTTGTCGTTGGGGCCTAGCACAGTGGAGCGGCCTCCGACCGGGACGACCTGGGGGCTCCAGTCACGGAGCCTGCGGAGCGGCGGACTTACCATCGTGGGGCTGGCCGGCCTCGGAGTGTGGGGAGCGGTGGTGGCTCACTGCTGCGGCCCGACTCCGGAGCTCCAGCTCCAGCTGCAGATTACTGCCAGTGGACTGTCGGGATATCGGGAGCTCGTGATTCCAGGTGAGAGACCGCTTTCCGGAGCTCCCGCAACGCAACATCTCCCGCTAGTGTCGCGGGGTTGGAATGACCTGGAGCAGGGCCGTACATCGGCGGACGCAGCTTTAATGGCCGCGAGACATTCCAGCGCCCGCCGGGGGCTCCAACTTTGACCTTTGGGCCTAGAGCGGGGCCGTACATCGCCCGGCGCGGCCTCAATGGCCGTGGGACTTAACATCGCCCGCCTGGGGCTTGGACATCGGGAGAGAAATGGTGTGGGGGAGAGAGAAGAACTTTGCCTTCCATCACATTGAGGAGGAGATTCACTGTGATGGATGTTTGTGTGAATTGAATTGTTTGTGTGTTTTGTGGGAATTGTTTGTATGGCTGTAGAAACAGAGTTTCATTTGTGCCTCTCTGAGGTTCGAATCACAAATAATAAAATCTAATCTAATCTAATCTATTAGTGAGAGTAAAAGGAGACATTTAGAAACATAGAAACATAGAAATTAGGTGCAGGAATAGGCCATTCGGCCCTTCGAGCCTGCACCACCATTCAATGTGATCATGGCTGATCATCCAACTCAGTACCCTGTACCTGCCTTCTCTCCATACCCCCTGATCCCTTTAGCCACAAGTGCCACATCTATCTCCCTCTTAAATATAGCCAATGAACTGGCCTCAACTACCTTCTGTGGCAGAGAATTCCAGAGACTCACCACTCTCTGTGTAAAGAATGTTTTCCTCATCTCGGTCCTAAAGGAATTCCCCCTTATCCTTAGACTGTGACCCCTTGTTCTGGACTCCCCCAACATCGGGAACAATCTTCCAGCATCTAGCTTGTCCAACCCCTTAAGAATTTTGTAAGTTTCTATAAGATCCCCCCTCAATCTTCTAAATTCCAGCGAGTACAAGCCGAGTCTATCCAGTCTTTCCTCATATGAAAGTCCTGACATCCCAGGAATCAGTCTGGTGAATCTTCTCTCTGCCCCCTCTATGGCAAGAATGTCTTTCCTCAGATTTGGAGACCAAAACTGTACGCAATACTCCAGGTGTGGCCTCACCAAAACCCTGTACAACTGCAGTAGAACCTCCCTGCTCCTATACTCAAATCCTTTCGCTATGAATGCTAACATACCATTTGCTTTCTTCACTGCCTGCTGCACCTGCATGCCTACTTTCAATGACTGGTGTACCATGACATCCAGGTCTTGTTGCATCTCCCTTTTTCCTAATCTGCCACCATTCAGATAATAGTCTACCCTCATGTTTTTGCCACCAAAGTGGATAACCTCACATTTATCCACATTATACTGCATCTGCCCTGCATTTGCCCACTCACCCAACCTATCCAAATCACCTTGCAGCCTCCAAGCATCCTCCTCACACCTAACTATACCCCCCAGCTTGGTGTCATCTGCAAACTTGGAGATGTCGCATTGAATTCCCTCGTCCAAATCATTAATATATATTGTAAATAGCTGGGGTCCCAGCACTGAGCCTTGTGGTACCCCACTAGTCACTGCCTGCCATTCTGAAAAGGACCCGTTTACTCCTACCCTTTGCTTCCTGTCTGCTAGCCAGTTCTCTATCCACATCAATACTGAACCCCCAATACCATGTGCTTTAAGTTTGTATGCTAATCTCTTATGCGGGACCTTGTCGAAAGCCTTCTGAAAGTCTAGATATAACACATCCACTGGTTCTCCCTTATCCACTCTACTAGTTATATCCTCGAAAAATTCTATCAGATTTGTCAGACATGATTTACCTTTCGTAAATCCATGCTGACTTTGTCCAATGATTTCACCACTTTCCAAATGTGCTGCTATCCCATCTTTAATAACCGACTCTAGCAGTTTCCCCACTACCGATGTTAGACTAACTGGTATGTAATTCCCCGCTTTATCTCTCCCTCATTTTTTAAAAAGTGGGATTACATTAGCTACCTCCAATCCTCAGGAGCTACTCCAGAATGTAAAGAATTTTGAAAAATTATCACATTTACTGGAATTGTTCCTATAAATAGCGGTTTTCGCTGCGAAGTTGGCCTGGATACGCTAGGATTGATCAGACAGCAACAAAAAGGGGACGGAGAAGGTTTGACAGGTCCACAAGATTATGTTGGTTTATGTCGGGTAAGCAGAGGGAAGACGTTTCCATTCACATGTGAGTCAAGGCTCACCAGATGCACATTTAAAATTAACGGAAAAAGATGGACGAGTGATGTGTTGAACAGATTATTTCTTTGAAACAATCATGGTAGCTTTGAAATGTGAGTATTTTCAGTTTTTTCCTTGAGTGAAATGCAAAACTGTTCATTTGTGTGTCACATTGAATGGCTGATGGGTTTGTAATTACATATCTGATGTGAATTCAGTGTCAGATTCTCATCACGTAATGATATTCTATCCGGCAGCACTGACATGGAAATGTGTTCATAATGCCCTGGCTTCGACCTAAACCGGACATATCCAGAAAAACGTTTTATGTGACATAGGTTCCCATTATTATCCAGCACTTTCAAAAGCTATTGGATGGACAATTGAAGGGAAATAATTTATTGGATTTGGGGAAATTGCACAGCAATAGGACTGAATAGATTGCTTTATAACCACATAGCCTGGACTCGATAGGGCAAAGACTCATTCTATGCTGAAATAATTTTATGATTCCAATTTACATTTACGCTCAATGTTCTAATTACAGGGGACCACATACCAAAGCAGGTTCTCTCCCATTAAGGCTGAAGCCTTCTCATCTCATTTTTCCCCTTATCTCCTGCACATTTGGTTCACAGTAGACTCAGTAAGTGACTGAGGTGCCTTCTTGTGAAACAGTACCAGATGCAGCATTAATTGCACAGGCTACCTAGACATGATAGCTTAACGATATGATTATTTCACGTTTGTTTCCTTGTGTGAAATACAAAACTATTCATTTTTGTGTCATATTGGATGTCTGATAGGTTTGCAATTATAGATCTGATGTGAATTCAGCGTCAGATTCCCATCACGTAATGGTATTCTCTTCGCCAGCACTGACATGGTAATTTGCTCCTAATGTCCAGGCTTCGACTAAAACTGGCCATATACAGAAACACTGTTCATGTTTACAGAGCTGCACATAATGGTCTAATTAAGGTGACAACTTTCCTCTCTATCCATGCTTCTTCCCCTCTCCCTCATTCCCCCACCCCTCCCCATACTTCCTCCCAGCACCTCCTCCCCCCTGTCTCTCTTCACCACCCAACCCCCCCCCTCCCCCCCCCCCCCCGCCCCCACTCCTCCACCTCTACATCTCCACTTCTCCTCCCCACCCGCTCCAATGCTTTCTCCTCCAGTGCTTCTTAGTGTCAGGGTATCTTAGGTATGGGAATGGCCATTCTGGTGTCATTTGCTTTGGCATTTGTGAAATATAAAATAATGCATGAATTGATGAATTGATAAAACCAGTTGGGATCCTGAATATGGCTTTGGAGACAGTCAGAAATGGAAGGCAGGGAATGAGTGAGAAAGTTTGTAGTAGTGGGAGGAAGATGAGAAAATAGGTGCTGATGATTCCGAGATTCACAGTAGATCATTCTGTATGAACAGTCTAGTGGACAAGACTGATGAGAAGGGAGGTGGGTGCGATGGGAAGCAATGGAGGGAGGTGAAGTAGAGGTTATAGAAAGAATTACCACTGTGGGACGGGATTATATTCAAGAAGGTCAGGCTACGCGGGTCAGGCTGTAGGGTGGCCACGGTGTAACGCCGGAGACCCGGGTTCAATCCGAACTACGGGTGCGATCTGTACGGAGTTTTACGTTCTCCCCGTGACCGTGTGGGTTTTCTACGAGATCTCCTGTTTCCTCCTACACTCCAAAGACGTACAAGTTTGTAGGTTAATTGGCTGGGTATATATGTAAATTATCCCTAGTGTGTGTAGGATAGTGTTAAATTGCAGGGGTCGCTGGTCGGTGCGGACTCGGCGGTTCAAAGGCCATGTTTCCATGTTGTATCTCTAAACAAAACTAATGAACAAAACATTAACAGTCTTCCTGCTGGGTATGGTTTATAGACCATCCCACATGAAGGGGAGGATATTTTTCCCTAAAGAACAGTGGGGATCTGGAAATCACTGCCTGACAGGAGAATAGGATCAGAAGGTACACAAAAAGCTGGAGAATTCCAGCGGGTGCAGCATCATCTAGGGAGCGAAGGAGATAGGCGACGTTTCGGGTTGAGACCTTTCTTCAGACTGAAGAAATAGGATCAGAAACCCTCTTCATTTAAAAAAGCCCTGCTTTAAACACTTGAGGCACCATAATTCACAAGGTTACAGATTATTAAATGGAAAGTGTGATTGACTAGGATGTCTCTGGTTTAGCAGAAGGCCCCTGAACTGTCCTGGTTTATGATACAGCATTACCCCTGACCTCTTGATTGTGTGCATTGTTTGGAATTAGTTTCTATCAACTCAGAGATGACTACCTGAGCATGACTACACTGCATTGTTAGAATGGTATTAAAAGTTGTGCAACTCGGCTACTGAATTCACACTTCCCTCATACATATTAAGCCTAGCAGTGCCTAGCCTTAGTCTTTTAAACTCAGTTTCCCCCCAACATCTAAAATAATAGTAAGATGTAGATGCAGTTCAGTAATGCTCATGTCAGTTCCTATCACACTCTGCCTATACCATAAGAGAGCTTCTCTTTATCTTCATGCTTAATTACTCCAATACTCACTCTGCCAGCCTCATGTCCTATTAAATGTGAGCATTATTTCAATGCTTACAGATGTTCCTTTCAACCACTTTGCAAGTAGTTTATTTTACAAATACTAAACCTGCTGAGGGATATTACGACTTGAATGTTCAGTTTTATATTTGAACAATATTCCTTATCTGTCCAAGAGCAAACGGCCTTGCATCAAGAATTCAAAATAATGTAAGCTGTTCAGACATTAAGACTTTTAAAAAGAACCATACAGATAAATGTATTTTATATTTTTAAATATTTATTTCTCTCCCAAAACATCTATCAGCGACATTTGAAAAAAAGATATAGCTTATATTATTAAAGCTGTTACACAAAGAAACAATTCCTTAATGTGATGGAACAAATAAGCATTTTTGTTTCTCTGAAACTATTCCTATTTCTTGATGTACATATATAAATATAGTGTATACATGTATAGTTATAAGAATTTACATTCAATCAACATAAATAGCCAATTCTTTTGAGTATTTCTACAAATATTATAATTTTATTTATAATCAATTTACATAAACATGTTTTAGGTAATATCTATAAATGAAAGACAACCCAGTTAACTATTAAACACTGATTTATTTTCCAAAAACTGACAGCGTTGGAATTAAGTAAAAACTTATGACTCAGTTGCTGCTAGTTAGTAATCTCTCCTGTCAATAAAACCAATACAGATTGTAATTTACTGGGAGATTAGCCTCCTAAAATTCCCTTCACAATGTGAAACATTTTCAAGGGAGCAGACAGCATTTGTGTTTTAAAGACATTTAAGACACATTTATCTGACTTGGCTTTAAAGCTTACAATTAATACATCCCATTTATCAAGCAGAAATCTGGCACATCAAGTAATTACGTGCATTTGATCTTAGAGTTATAACACATAAATAGACATTTTTGTTCTTTTCTCCATAGCTTTGTTCCACACATTTGGTTCCAAACAGTTGCCACTTGTAATAAGAAACTACAACACAAACTCTTCAACTTTGAGACTAATTCACACACATTTCCTTTTGTAGCACACCTTATTCACAAAAAACAAATATTTACAAATTGCCTGCTCCAACCATGAAGGGCAATATTTCATTTTGCGCATAATGGTGCTGTAAACATTTGGATTTTATTGGTATGGGCCATGTTCTATGTGAGCAGAAGTGCTAATTCCAGTTTTGGGATAAGGCCGACATTGCGTCTTCAACGTGTTTAGAGCATGATTTATATACCAGTTCGGAGAGACAGATGTTCATGTTCCTGAAGATGGCCATTACGTAAAACTGTGTACCTATAAATAAACAAGAGATTTTTTTTTAAAAGAGCAAAATTATCCTTTGTCACCTTGAACGTAAATTTCCTTGCAGGGTGTTATTAGAATTGTATATTCTGCATCAATATGTAAATTTTTTGTTCAAATTAGTGAAATCAAAGAATGGTTAGATTTTGAAGATGCTGCTTGAGTGTAAACCTGATATTGCAAAAACAGCTTAATATTTAACTTTGTTTAAATTTAACAACAGCTCAGTAATTTGCAAATTGATATCCTGAAACTCTAGTTATGCTACTAAATATAGATTTTTTTGAGCTTTTAGATCTTGTCCATTACAGACAATTTTAATTTACAAAAAAGGGATTCAGTGGGCTAGAAAATGGCATCTACTTTAGCTTTTATTTTAAAAAAAATGGCACTATTAAATTAACTTTGACAAAATGGCTAACTTTCTTAGAAACTTTACAAAGGATCTCCTGTTTCATTTGGTTAATTCAACATGATTTAATTTTCAGAAAGTAGGTAATTTAAAATAATAACTAAGATAGTATGAGTGCAGATCAAATTAAACTTGTTTGTTTCATGAAATCAATGCTTCTTCTGCTCTAAAAATTAAATCATTGACAAATCATTACAAATATTACACAAACAATTTAAGTTTTGGTTTATTTTTGGCCACAAACAACAATGAGATTATGACCAGGCAATCTATATTAGCGCTGTTGGGTGAGGAAAAAAATGCTGCGACTCTGTGGAGGATTTCCTTGCTGATTTAAAACATGCCACAGAATCTGCAACAGCTATGTGAGGCAGTACAACATTTCAACATCTTATCTGACACTCAGTTCATCTTCACCACTCTGAAATGAAACCTACTTGCTCAAAACTGGAATGGGGTTCAAATTCACACCATTCTGCATTAGCAGCTTTCACAACAATAGGTGGCACGGTGGCGCAGCGGTAGTGTCGCTGCCTTATAGCGCATGCATTGCCGGAGAACCGGGTTCGATCCCGATTACGGGTGTTGTCTGAATGAAGTTTTACATTCTCCCCATGACCGCGTCGGTTTTCTCTGAGATCTTCGATTTCCACCCACATTCCAAAGACTGGCTTGGTGTAAGTGTACATTGTTCCTCGTGTGTTAGGATAGTGTTCATTTGTGGGGATCACTGGTTGGTACGGACTCAGTGGGCCGAAAGGCCTGTGTCCATGCTGTATCTCTAAACTAAACAATAGAATCATGGGTGCCCCATTAATGATATTCTATGTGCAGAATTTCAAAATAGGCCTTCTGTTCTCATGTTTTATTGGGAACCTGATTTAATTAATAACCAAATTGGAAATAATGAAATTATAAAATAATATATCCAAGTTAATATTTTTAATTAAACTACATTAATAATTAGCATAACATTATAGAAAGACAGACACAAAAAGCTGGAGTAATTCAGAGGGCCAGGCAGCAGCTCTGGAGTGAAGGAATGGGTGACGTTCCAGGTCGAGACCCTTCTTCAGACTCGAAACAACACCCATTCCTTCTCTCCTTCTGTCCCGCTGAGTTACTTCAGATTTTTGTGTCTGTCTTCAGTTTCAACCAGCATCTGCAGTTCCTTCCTACACATAAAATTAAAGTCGTTCTTCTTGAAGCAGGTTCAGAAATAACTCTTTCCCTTTTGACCCCGCATGATGAGTTAATTAATAATGTATTATTTCTTAAATGATTTATGCTAATTTATGTATAACCCGGTTTAGGAATAGCTACTTCCCCACAGCCATCAGGGTATTAAACTTGGCTCGGAACTCTGAACATTAATATCCCTCCATCTGTTATTTGCACTTTATTAATTTATTAATTCATGTGTGTATTTACATATATAATTGTAGTCAATGCCTACTATGTTCTGTTGTGCTATGCAAAGAAAGAATTTCATTGTCCTGTCAGGGACACATGACAATAAACTCTTTTTGACTTTTGACTTTTGACTTTGACTTTGAAACCTCGCAAAACCCACCCCCTTTCTAAAACAAAACGTATTTTGATTTAAGTAATCTTTTATTACTCCAATTAAAATATTCATAGAGCATTGAAATTGATTGTCAGTTCCTGTATTTAAATGTCATTAGTCTGGTGTGACTCAGTTTGAACAACTTTTATATTTATTATGCTCCCCAGAAGCGGACCCATTACTCATCCTTCAACTGACCTCTACCCTGTCCCCTCATTAACCTTCTGCTGCAACCCAGCGATCAGCCTTTTAGTCCAACACTCTACCTGTCTCCTCGGCCAACTATTCCACCAAACGTGTAAGAAGGAATTGGTTTAATGCTGGTTTAAACCGAAGATAGACACAAAGAGCTGGAGTAACTCAGCGATGTTTCGGGTCTGCAGTCTCGACCCTAAAAGTCACCCTTCCTTCTCTCCAGAGATGCTGCCTGTCCCACTGAGTTACGTGTCTATCTTCCACCAAAGGCCTGGTTCAATCCATCTACAACCCACCACCACTGCCATCTACTCCCACCACTGAACCCGACCTCTAATTTAATTACATCATAACCTCTTTTCTAATCCCTGCTTTTTTTTATCCTGGTTTAATTATCTTCCTTCCAACCGTGGCCTTAAAACTCAAGGCCCATACTTTGGCATTCCATTTATTGAGGTTCCGTTGAGTGCTTCCAAACTTTCTCAACACTCCTGTAAGCTTTTGCAAGTGCATTCTCCCAGTGTGCTCTTCATGTAAGCATACAGCAAGGCACAAACGTGCCTTACCTACCTAGTACTAATGCTGGGTTAACTGCTCACTGAATCTGTGCCGAGGTAAACTTAATCTAGAAACATTCACTTAAATGGAGAGGAATGGGACCAAGTAACTTGGTATACTTTAACATTGCTTTAAATTATTTTATTTTTTGAATGTTTTTAGTTATTTCCCTGATTGCTAATGTTTTTTGAATGTGTTAAACATATAGAAGCAGTCCTTGTCCTTGATAATTTTGCCTATTCATCTCAGATCTGGATGGCTTTGCAGAGGACGTTCATACCAGATCAGGAAAAAGCAATTGCATTATTTCAACATAGTTGCTGCAGTCGCAACAAGTTGTGACCCATATTGTTAGCCACAACTTTGAGCTCTAGAAAGGCACGTTGGCATCAAATCAGCATTTCATGTTAATTTGTACTTCTACTTAATCTGCATATGTCTAATTGGATAGATGTTTATTCACTTTGCCCTTTGCAATGTGGCTGTTGGAAAAAATATTGGTATAACTAATTGTATGCACTTACAACATAAAGCTAGTTGCAAATCTGGCCTTTATAAATCAGAGCATTGAATATAGGAGTAGGGAAGTAATGTTAAAATTGTACAAGGCATTGGTGACCTAATTCTGGAGTATGGTGTACAATTTTGGTCGCCTAATTATAGGAAGGATGTCAACAAAATAGAGAGAGTACAGAGGAGATTTACTAGAATGTTGCCTGGGTTCCAGCAACTAAGTCACAGAGAAAAGTTGAACAAGTTAGGTCTTTATTCTTTGGAGTGCAGAGGGTTAAGGGGGGGCTTGATTGAAGTCTTTAAAATGATGAAAGGGATAGACAGAGTTGATGTGGATAAGCTTTTCCCATTGAGGGTAGGGAAGATTCAAACAAGAGGGCATGACATGAGAATTAAGGGACAGAAGTTTAGGGGTAACATGAGGGGGAACATCTTTACTCAGAGAGTGGTGGCTGTGTGGAATGATCTTCCAGCAGAAGTGGTGGAAGCAGGATCGATTTTAACATTTAAAAGTAAAGTGGATAGGTATATGGATGGGAAGGGAATGGAGGGGTATGGTCTGAGTGCAGGTAGATGGGACTAGGGGAAAATAAATGGTCGGCACGGGCTGGAAGGGCCGAGAAGGCCTGTTTCCGTGCTGTAATTGTTATATGGTTATATGGTTAAATCACAATGCAAGAACTAAGTTGCATACTAGCTGCATGTGTAGTTGGAGCAGGTGCTGGAATTAAACTGGACTCTGAGAAGGTAGGTGATTTTAGTCAATCTCAGTAAAATTGCAAGCACAGTGAAATAATGTGTCATTTTATTATTTTTGGCTAAATAGGCTACATTGGTCTCTGATTACTCAAAACCATGACATACAGGTTTGTAGGCCGATTGGCATGGTATAATTGGAAATGATCTCCAGTGTGTGTAGGATAGTGTAAGCGTGTGGGGAGCGCTGGTCAGTGTGGACTCAGTGGGCCAAAAGGCCTGTTTCCGTGTTGTTTCTCTAAACTAAACTAAAACGTCTTTCACACAATAACATAACATATGGTATCTTATTCATGGTATGGGGAACTGGTTGACAGGTTTGGATGAGTTTTCAGGGGAGCATCTGCCATTAAAAATTAATCATTCACATCATGTGCAATGCCACTAGATGCCTTTCAATGGGAAAAGACCATCAACAGTGAAGCCTGTCACATCGCTGCAGATATTAGTGTTTAGGTGGAAAAACCCTGACACTTCTTAGTCAATTTGAACTGTCGTGTATCTGATCGCTACTTCCTCTTTCCGCAGAACAAAAAAATTGAAGTATCCTTCTAGACCTACCCTCTGGAAGAAATAAACAGAGCTTGGAGAAAAATAAACACTATACACTTCAGTAAGTACATGGTGGTGCAAAGGTAGAGTTGCTGTTTAACAGCGCTTGCAGTACCGGAGACCCGGGTGTGATCCCGACTAAGGGTGCTGTCTGTATGGAGTTTGTACATTCTCCCCATGACTAGGTGAATTTTCTCTGAGAACTTCAGTTTCCTCCTATGCTCCAAAGACGTACAGGTTTGTAGGTTAATTGGCTTGGTTTATGTGTAAATTGTCCCTAGTGTGCGTACTATGGTGTTAGTGTGCGGGTCGGTGCGGACGCGGTGGGCCGAAAGGCCTGATTCCGTGCTGTATCTCTAAACTAAAAAACTAAACATGTTTACCAAAGCAGACCCATAGATCCTGGTTATTGACGGATACCACGCCGTTCCATGCTCCTTTCCAACATATTAATAATGTCTTCACTTACTTTTGCCAGGAACTTCGAGTTCTCCAGGCTTGACTCTGTGGTTTGTATCTATGAATAAGTCTACAAGAAATGATATATGTTCCAGATATTTGCTCCTCTATTTTATCATGATAAATATTTTCACCACTCACAGCATAAAATTGATAATTTCTGGCAGCAATATTTCTAAAAGGCAAAATATAATTGTCCAATCTTGCAGAGACTAGTAGGAGAAATGATAGAGCTAATGTAAATGCAAAATATTTCATGGAAAACATTTGATCAGTCACTTGTTACAAAAAAATGCACATGGAGTTAAGGGAAATGTGTACATTCCGAGCGAAAAATTATGAAGTGAAAAACAAAAATGTGGTTTGTAAGATAAGTTGCCGATTTGTTATCAACTATTTGTACTAGATGAATGAATCCTGCTTTTTTTAGGGAGTTGGTCGCTGGTAGGATTGGTGATTATTGTCCATCTCTAATTGCCCTGGAAAAGGGGACAGGGAGCAAACTTCACAAATTTTGCAAACCATTATTGGTGTACATAATCTCATAATGATAGTTGTGGAATTCTAGGATTTGCACTCAGCAATGATGATGGATTGGCACAGATTTCCAAGGCAGATCATGTGTGACTTGAATGGGAATCCGAACATCCTGGGAATTTGATTTTTCTCCCAGATATGAAACATTTGCCTTTCTGCTACCCAGCCAGTTTGAGACCCATGTGAAAATCAACCTTCATCTTATTTGTTAAATACTTCAGCATACATATACAAAACATCAATATCTTCTACGTATTTATAGGACTCAGTACATTGGACAAGGAGCTTTATAAAAGAGCAGGAAAAAAATCAGAGCTATTTGAGACAACCTCTTTTAAAATATGCCTTTGGTTGCTGATGTTTTTGGACTCCCATTGATATCCTGACAGGGCCAAGGAAAATACTGGCAGTACGGGGCATGTATGAATTATTAAAGCCTTGTCTAAATCCAAACTGCAACAAATCTTTCAGGCTAAAAATGAAGTTTTGGCATTTACTTCCATTCGGACAAGTAACTGCATCTGATGGACAAGCAAAGTATGTGAATGCTACAGCAGGATTTCAACAACACAGCATGCAATTATCAGATACAGGAGTCACATGGTGTTTTATGCACACACATATATATATATATATTTAAAATAAAGTTGAATCAGCGAACCAAAGAAGGAAAAAAATAAGAGATAAGTACTAAAAACATTGATAATGATTAAACTCAGTCAACCAGTCCAGATGCAACAATCTTGACTGCAAGGGATGAAATATTGGAATCCTTGGCCAAAATCTTTTATTGTTCCATAAACATTGGGACTGTGTCTGAGGATTGGAGGAATGATAACATTACATTTCTGTTTTTTTGTAATATGGGGAATGAAATATCCTGCAATGATGGTCTAGAGAATGCAGCATCAGTGTGGGGAAACTTTTAAGTGGCACATAGCAAAAAATGGAAGGCAATAAAGGAGAGCCAGCAAAGCCATAAAGGAATATTGTACACGATTAATTTGATGTAATTCTATGAAGTAATGGAATTGATTTTTGAAACTGCAGTTTCAAATTTAGACTCTAAAAATACATTTGGTTAAGTATCTTAATAGTTAGAAAACTGAAGGCATTAGGAATAAAAATGAATCATATGAAATTGGTTAAGGTACAGAAAGCAGAATATTTTGGTGAATGGTCATTTTATAAATTGGAGGAAAGTGTGCAGAGCTGCGTCCAAGAAAATATTGTTGGAATCATAGCTTTTGTTATCGTCCTGGACATGTGCACATAGTAAGGATAAAGCTTCAAAGATTGGTTCTGTCATGAACCATGGAAATTGAACAGCAAGGTGCTTTGTAACAGTTTGAAGGAGGATATGGACAGCCTAGTGAAATGGCTAGACAAGTGGAAGATGAGATTTGATGATAAAAGATGATTCCTTTTGCAGTAAGAACAAGGAGAAACAATAGGAACTAAACAGTACAATTTAAAAATGGGGACATAATGGTGAACAGGACATAGATTTAAATACACATCTTTGAAGGTTGCAAGACAAGTTGGGACTGATGAAAGGCGTTCATGATTCTCTGCTTTGAAAGCAAGGCATAGATTACAAATTCACTGTTATCTTTATGAAACAATATGCTGGATCCAACTGGAAAACTATGTTCAACTCCAGACCTTCATTTAAAAAGATGTCAAGGTGTTATCCACAGGGATAAATAAAACAAAAAAACTATTGATATGCAAGAATCTGGGGTTGTTCTGCTTTGATTAGAGAAGTTAAAGGTTGACAGTGTTCAAAACCTTGACAAGATTTAATTTTAGGAAATTAATTGTTTCTAATGATAGTATAGTGTTTTATGTGGTTTATGTAACACAGAACTCTGTGGTTCCAATTACCTTAACTAAGCACCTTGAAGAGAAATATTTACACAGTAAATGTCTGTTCCCTTTTTGTACTGAAATGATTGTAGAAACAGATTCAATATTAACTTTCAACTGGAAACCAAATACTTGCAGTGATAGATTTTACAAAACTATCGGGAAGAACTCGGGAATCTATCTAATACGATAATTCTTTCAAGGAGCCTGAAAAATGGCATACATTTCTGAATGGATTTCTCCTGCGATGTATCATTTTACAAAATGCTATTGTATAACCTAACGTTGAGTCATAACCTATAACAGGCTCAGATGGATGGATTTTTAAACCTTTTGATTGAATTTTGATGGTTAAATGAATAACAGGTTACTAGGTGCTAAACAGGAAAGTTGATTAGAGGCCAACAGTCAGATATGCACGTTGAATATTGAAGTAAGCATGCGGGACAATGTTTTTAGTTCTGGCATCATTGGTAGTACGGTCAAGTTTTTGTTTTCCGAGGACTTGTCCAAAGGTCAGTCTTACGACACTAAAAGAACAATAGACTAAAACATACATTTCTAATGACTTGTCATGTTTAATGGGGTGGAAGAATGTAACCTTCACGTGGTCCGCCCTGTTTCGACTAATGTAATCAACTCGACGTGCACAAACGGAAGATCAAATAGAACAAGTTGTCCTACAAATTTAGGCTGTGCATGCCACATGAAAGAAGAAGTCATGTTTAATCAATGAATAACAGTGATGCATATGCTCATGTGCACTTCAAATGTATGCAGTACCAGGGAATATGCTCTGAGAATTCAACGTGGTTTTTTTTAGATGTTTTAAGGGTAATCGACTGCATTCAACTTGGTGAGGAGATGAATTTGCACATGCCAGAGGACTCTGAAGGAAAAGGCATTGAAGGCGTCATTACCCCAGACAATAAAATGCAGACTATAAGCTTCTACCTCTGGTGCTTCAAGGAGCAATACCTATCGCCATATTCAGACAGAGCTCCAGCCATTTACCCACGCCTAGACTGCTTTGCCTGAATTTCTTATCCTGTGGATCATTTCGGACCTTGAGTGATCCATGCTATCTTTTACATTTCAATGTATTATTGAAGTTATGGAAACTCTTCCACGACTTGCCATTTTCCTTGAGGAAACTCTATCAAGGATGCCGATTTGTGAGATCTGCAGGCTTCCCAAAAGTTCATGTAATCCTGGAAATCAGCATAAAATGCGAGGTATGTTGCCTCCTGAACATCCAACTGTGTGCCACAATGAGGTGACATTTCCCATGGTTCATCCCATGTTTTGTGGAGCTTGTATGACTTTATATTTAAGCTGTAGCTGGTGCATAAAAGCCAAGTCAGAAGATTGTGATGAGGTAAGGTCCCTCTGGATGTGTTTGATTGATTTTAGATACAGCGTGGAAACAAGCCTCATGGCCCACCGAGTCCGCGCCGAACATCAATCACCCATTCACTCTAGTTCTATGTTATCCCATTTGTTCATCCACTCCCTGCATGCTAGGGGCAATTTATAGAGGCCAGTTAATCTACAAATTCACACGTATTTGGGATGTGGGTAGAAACCATAGCACCTGGAGGAAACCGACACGGTCACAGGGAGAATGTGAAAACTCAACACAGGCAGTGCCCAAGAGAGGATCAAATCAGGGTATCTGGCACTGTGAGGCTCCAGCTCTTCTAACTGTACCACTGTGCTAGAGTTGTAAGGGTGTATCTCAGGAATTGACTTAATGGTTATTCTCCAGACAGGCAATAATGGCAAAGCTACTACTTGGCTTTAGGGATTTTCAGGTCCATGGTGACACTCCAGTATCTACTTGAGAGCAAATACTATGGATATCGCCTCCATTTGATTATCCATTTCGAAAGTACTTTGGATGAGTACCCTATGATGTGGCGTCTAACAGGCAAGGACATCTAGTTTCCATGGCTACATTTGCAATTCTCCATGGTTGTGCAAGTAACATTACCTCCCTCTTCACTGTTTGTAATCCCTCCGCATCAAGGAGGTACACGGCTAAATCAACAAGATAATGTGACAAGGGAGTGATGGCCAATGTCTTGTTGATTTGAAAATATGAGCTGCAAATTTACCATCTCCGTCACTGAGGATAACTGTAGAGTACAAGTCCTGTCAGCAAATTGATGCAGACCAAATGGACCAGACTATAGAAGCATTGCGTTCACCACAAAGGATTCAAGGATAGGATCTGCAAGAAGATCAGCATCAGCGTACTTGGTTTTCTGCTCACTCCAGGAAGCAACTATTTTTATTAAGGTGGATTACCACAGTCTCACCAGCTATGCTTTTGGCTTTGGCTGGGTCATTGAGGACTGGGAGAGTACCAGAGGACTGGGAGAAATTCAGAGACTACCAGAGGACTGGGAGAAATTCAGAGACCAGCAGAGAAGGACAAAGGGCTTGAATAGGAAAGGAAAAATAGATTATGAAAGAAAACTGGCAGGGAACATAAAAACGGACAGCAAAAGTTTTTATAGATATGTGAAGAGAAAGAGATTAGTTAAAACAAATGTAGGTCCCTTGCAGTCAGAAACAGGTGAGTTGATCATGGGGAACCACGATATGGCGGACCAATTGAATAACTACTTTGGTTCCGTCTTCACTAAGGAAGACAGAAATAACAGGGGACCGCGGGTCAAAGGAGTGCTTGAGTGAAATCCAGGTTAGTCGGGAAGTGTTGTTGGGTAAATTGAATGGATTAAAGGCCGATAAATCCCCAGGGACAGATAGGCTGCATCCCAGAGTACCTAAGGAAGTAGCTCCGGAAATAGTGGATGCATTAGTGATAATCTTTCAAAACTCTTTAGATTCTGGAGTAGTTCCTGAGGATTGGCGGGTAGCAAACGTAACCCCTCTTTTTAAGAAGGGGGGGAGAGAGAAAACGGGGAATTACAGACCAGTTAGTCTAACATCGGTAGTGGGGAAACTGCTAGAGTCAGTTATTAAAGATGGGATAGCAGCACATTTGGAAAGTGGTGAAATCATTGGACAAAGTCAGCATGGATTTACGAAAGGTAAATCATGTCTGACGAATCTTGTGGAATTGTTCGAGGATGTAACTAGTAGCGTGGATAGGGGAGAACCAGTGGATGTGGTGTATCTGGACTTCCAGAAGGCTTTCGACAAGGTCCCACATAAGAGATTAGTATATAAACTTAAAGCATATGGCATTGGGGGTTCAGTATTGATGTGGATAGAGAACTGGCTGGCAAACAGGAAGCAAAGAGTAGGAGTAAACAGGTCGTTTTCACAATGGCAGGCAGTGACTAGTGGGGTACCGCAAGGCTCAGTGCTGGGACCCCAGCTATTTACAATATACATAAATGATCTGGATGAGGGAATTGAAGGCAATATCTCCAAGTTTGCGGATGACACTAAGCTGGGGGGCAGTGTTAGCTGTGAGGAGGATGCTAGGAGACTGCAAGGTGACTTGGATAGGCTGGGTCAATGGGCAAATGTTTGGCAGATGCAGTATAATGTGGATAAATGTGAGGTTATCCACTTTGGTGGCAAAAATAGGAAAGCAGACTATTATCTAAATGGAGGTCAATTAGGAAAAGGGGAGATGCAGCGCAACCTGGGTGTCATGGTACACCAGTCATTGAAAGTAGGCATGCAGGTACATCAGGCAGTGAAGAAAGCGAATGGTATGTTAGCTTTCATAGCAAAAGGATTTGAGTATAGGAACAGGGAGGTTCTACTTTAGTTGTATAGAGTCTTGGTGAGGCCACACCTGGAGTATTGCGTGCAGTTCTGGTCTCCAAATCTGAGGAAGGACATTATTGCCATAGAGGGAGTGCAGAGAAGTTTCACCAGACTGATTCCTGGGATGTCAGGACTGTCTTATGAACAAAGACTGCATAGACTCGGTTTATACTCTCTAGAATTTAGGAGATTGAGAGGGGATCTTATAGAAACGTACAAAATTCTTAAGGGGTTGGACAGGCTAGATGCAGGAAGATTGTTCCCGATGTTGGGGAGGTCCAGGACAAGGGGTCACAGCTTAAGGATAAGGGGGAAATCCTTTAGGACCGAGATGAGAAGGAATTTTTTCACACAGAGAGTGGTGGGTCTCTGGAACTCTCTGCCACAGAGGGTAGTTGAGGCCAGTTCATTGGCTATATTTAAGAGGGAGTTAGATGTGGCCCTTGTGGCTAAGGGGATCAGAGGGTATGGAGAGAAGGCAGGTACGGGATACTGAGTTGGATGATCAGCCATGATCATATTGAATGGCGGTGCAGGCTCGAAGGGCCGAATGGCCTACTCTTGCACCTAATTTCTATGTTTCTATGTTTCTATTGCACTCAACCATTTACATCACTTTTTCTCTAAGCACCCTAATGCTAGAATAGTCAATGTCCTGTAGAAAATTGAGAACAGTCACAATTAAAGACGCATACTATTAAAAACATTAAATTGAAAACTCATCATCTAGGTTCATACGATACCATGAAAAGGACTCTTGAAACTATGAAGCTTTCAAGGAGGAAGTTCTGTCTTGTGTGAAAACTCTATGCCTGTGCAATGCTTTAACAGTTAATGTTATCTTTGCTCCTGCCTAAGCAAAGCTACAGTTGTGAAAGGGGAATTATGGCTAATGTCTGATTTAGCCATAATAATAATGCGCTCAGAACCCTGATAAAACCAAGGAGTGGTGCAGACATTGATGGATGAATAGAAATGTTGCAGACATTGAGCTATTGCTAAGAATATGCTCTCGACAAGCTGAGAATCAGGTTCTGCTGTCAGATAAGGATTCATTGCAAATTTTACTCATCATTGCAGCAGAATGTGTTTTATCCCTAGATTGGCAAAAAAAAAGTCACCATCGTGGAATGTGGCAGATGTGTGTTTGTTCGTGTTGTCACATTGGTGGTGTCAGATGGGAGATATGGCTACCGCATCAACCATGACCAGACAAATCACGTTTCCAATTCAGCACTAACTCATTCTGGACACTTAAATCTCTTAATACCTTCCAATGTCATTGCAAATCTGCTTGAGATATGGGGTGGCTGGTGATGGGGAATGTGTTTTGGCATCACAGGGGTAAATCACCTCAACATCTCAGATATTTAGATCACTATCTAAAAATCTGAGAGTCACTCCCTTAGTGGCACCCTGTACATTTATAGCTGCGTTGAACATTGTGCAGTGTTCTACCTACAGTAGTCCTATTCTTGTGTGGTCAGACCCTCTTTAAGAGGGGGAGACCTGATCATGAATTTGAGGCAGCATCAGCTTCACTGGTGCAGGGTGTTATTAGACAGTAAGCACATAACTTTCAACAACAGAGAAATCATTGTGCTATGCATTTTAAGTGTGGTTGCTGTTGTTTGACGAGTGCAATATAAAATCTCACTCCAGCAGGATTAGGAGTGATGCCACTTTTACTCATGTACTTAAGAGCAGAAAAGCTTCTAGTGCATGGACTGGTGACTTTCAATTAATTTAAACATTAAAACACCCGACAAATATCAAAAGTACTTCCATGTTATAGGAAAGATAAACAATTTTAATAATGATATATATAATATAATTTTAATGGCTATTAATCTTGGTAATTTAAGTAAAATAATATAATACTCAAATTACTTTTAGACAAAACTTTTTTAATATTCTTGGAAAAATAAACGTTGGGTCAATTTGCATTATGGCGGCAACAGTATGAAATCATTAAAAGTAACTGCGTTAATAAGGTTTCAAACAACAATTCCAGAGATTAAATTGTGCTTATAGTGCAGTTTACTGTTTGACGTTATTGCGGTGAATGAATTGGTTACAGGTCTCAATGCTGCATGACACACCCAAATTGTTTCCTTATTGCAGACTTTAAAAGTAAAAGGATCACTCAACAGCTCTTATGTCATTAAAGCAAGATGTCTAACTTTTATCTTTCACTGTATCATAATTAAATTAATTACTGGTTTTGACTCAGTTGCATCTATCCATTGGATTGAATAAAATCCCCAAGTTCATTTGAGGAGGTGTTCTTGGGGTTTTATTTCCTTCTTTGGTTCTAAGAATCAGTGACCAATCTTAGTTTGAAACTGTAATAAAAACCTTTCTGTATACATTCACACCTGGTTGGGAGTTGTAAGCCTTGTACATAACTGCGAACAATAGCTGAACATTCAGTTCTGTGCCTATTGAAGTGAATGGAACTGCATTTCAGTATGCAGTCACAAACTTACGTACATTTGATGCCGTGCACTGAATTTATATCCAACTGATTTTAGTTCTGATTTAGACCTGGGTAGCTTTGGGGATGGTGAGATATGAGTTTATCAGAACTAATTTAATTTCCTGGCACAATTTGGCACATTGCCCTGAACGTTATTCACGTTATTCCCTTGATCATGTGTTTGTACACTGTGGATGGCTCGATTGTACTCAAGTATTGTATGATGACTGGTTAGCACACACCAACATCTTTTCACTGTACCTCGATACACATGACAATAATCCTAACTCAATTTGAATTGTTTTTATTTAATCCTATTTAAACATTTTTGAAATACAGATTCTATCACACAAAGAGGGGATGATGACATTAATTCTGGGGAGAAAGGAATTTCCAAACAAATCTGGTATTGAAAAGGAAGGCGAGTGCATTGGAAACATCAGGATTCATGGTGGAAATTAGAAGACAGCTCCTGCTTCTCCAAGTGCACTGGAGATTCCCATAGTGATGATTCCCATAGTTGATCTTGCCATCTTCAGGCCACAGTGGTGCTTTGCATTAGCTTTGGCTTATGAATTTGTCAATATTTTCACTAAAATCATGGTGCAGTGTAAGGTAACAACTCTGATTCCGGTCTCCAGAAAAGATCGATTTCGTTAAGAATTTTTTTAAAAACTAAATTGAAATGGTCCAGGGCAGGAATTCTGCACGAGGTTTCAATGCAATGTTTAAAATTCATCTATTCCATGGGCATCCAGATTGGTCTGGATTAAAATTGGAGGTTTTATCATATTTAGAAAATTAACCAGATCCAACCATTTAAAAACAGCACTCCACACGTGACTTTACCCCCACCATCGCACATTCCTCAAGTTATCTGCATTGCCCATGACCCACAAAACTGCCTACTCTTATCTTTTTCTCTTTGCTGGAAGATCTTTTGATTTCAGCTTCAGCCTGGCTTTTATGTCTGCTTCTTTGGAAACCCCTTCCAATCATCTGGTCCTTCCAGCACGGCATCTTCTGGCATGTGCTCCCGTTCTTCATTATCTTTGACGTCTTCCAGCTTGATACTCCATGAGTCACTGCACATATAATAAGCAAAAGGACATTCCTTTGGAGCTCAAGTTCGAAACTTCAAAGTGTGGAATTACACCCCTCATTAATGTTTTTCTGTACTCCCGAGTTTATGAATGTTTAGAACTACAAGAAACTTTAAATCACCTTATGCAAACCACATATTATCCATTTATGTTTAAATGTAAAATATGTGACGTGGATTGTCTGTATTCTTTTCGAGCTTCATATATACAACTTATTTTTTGTTCAAAACAAGGAAGTGGGTCAGCTGCATTTAATTATCATTTGCATTATTTACAAAAGGAACCATCTGGAACCACCTTGCCGGAGATGCGATTGTTTTCCGCATCGTATCTCCAGTCGCTCTGTGGCCTAACATCATGGAGAAGGCGGCCTTGCTCGAGACTGACTGAGCTCCACCATGGGGCCATGGACTTACCATCGGAGCCTGCGATCCCTTGCCTGGAGCCTTGCAAGAGCTCGCAGCCTTGGGTAGAGATTGATGTTGGGAAGCTCCAAAGTCACAAGAGGTTCGACCAGCCCCGACCCGAGGTCTGATCATCCGGCGTGGGGGAGGTTAGACTTTGGGATCCGGCCATGGGAGCCAAGAACATCTGGTCAACGGAAGGCTCGAGGCCCCCGACCGCGGGAGGGAAGAGATTGAACTTTTATTTCGCCTTCCATCACAGTGAGGAATGTGGAGGAGTCACTGTGGTGGATGTTTATGTTAAAATGTATTTTGTGTGTTCTGTTGCTTTTTATTGGTATCACTGTATGGCACATCAAATTCCTTGTATGTAGCAAAACACGCATAGCTAATAAAGTATGATTATGATTATTATAATCTGATGCATTTAATCACTTTCCATTATTAAATTGCCTCTCTCCCCCTTGGCCTTCTGTATCATCCCTACAAGAATTATATAACCATATAACCATATAATAATTACAGCACGGAAACAGGCCCTCTCGGCCCTTCCAGTCCGTGCCGAACATTTATTTTCCCCTAGTCCCATCTACCTGCAATCAGACCATACCCCTCCATTCCCTTCCCGTCCATATACCTATCCACTTTACTTTTAAATGTTAAAATCAATCCTGCCTCCACCACTTCTGCTGGAAGCTCATTCCACACAGCCACCATTCTCTGAGTAAAGAAGTTCCCCCTCATGTTACCCCTAAACTTCTGTCCCTTAATTCTCATGTCATGCCCTCTTGTTTGAATCTTCCCTACCCTCAATGGGGAAAGCTTATCCACGTCAACTCTGTCTATCCCTTTCATCATTTTAAAGACCTCAATCAAGTCCCCCCTTAACCTTCTGCGCTCCAAAGAATAAAGACCTATCTTGTCCAACCTTTCTCTGTAACTTAGTTGCTGGAACCCAGGCAACATTCTAGTAAATCTCCTCTGTACTCTCTCTATTTTGTTGACATACTTCCTATAATTAGGCGACCAAAATTGTGCACCATACTCCAGAATTGGTCTCACCAATGCCTTATATATTTTTAACATTACCTCCTTACCCCTATATTCAATATACAAATATTCAATTATTCTTTATTACTTTCCACAGTTGTAAATGTAACTTTCCTATTCCAGTGATCTATGGGCATTGTTTCTTCCTACATTGTCGCTGACAATCTTCATTGTTTCTCATAATTTTTGCTGAATTATCAAGTGGTCCAAAGTATTAACTTCTTAAAACTTCCAAACTGCTTTTATGTTCCCTCATGAATTGTTAAAGTTACCATGTCTCCTCACAAGCAAAAGCAAAAAATTGCTGGAAACAGCCTCAAAGAGAAACCATACTAAAGATTTGTCAAAGACCCTACATTATGGATTGCAAAATGGACAAGAGATAAAGCAAGAATAAATGAGCTTTTTGCAGGTAGAAGTCAGTAATTAGTTAATGTGTTGGGGTGAGGGGTGGCAGGAATCAGTGCCTGGATCTTAGTTACGCACAATATATCACAGAGATTTGGAACTAAATATAACAACTTCACATTTACAGCTGCAGGAGTGAATTGAGAGTGATGAGGAGATTGCAGATGAGGCTTCCCGGTGAGTTGGATGTGGGTAAGTAAGTAAATGCATGCCACAGGCCTATATTTCCAGAATGCTGAAGATTGAGAGGGGCTCTCACAGAAAACTATACAATTCTGACAGGACTAGATCGAAGGAAGATACAAACTTGGAATAAGGACCAAGATCAGGAGACATTTGTTCACCATAAGGCCGGTGAACGTACGGAATTCCCTACAGCAGAAGGCCAAGCCAGGTTAGGTATGTTCAAGAGGAATTAGGGTTTTTAGGGAGAAGGAAGGAATGGTATACTGAGATGGGTGATTACTTATGATCATGTTGATGGGTGGAGCAATCCCAAAGGGATAAATAGCCAACTCTTGCTCCAATTTTCCATGTTTCCAAGATGACTATGTTTCATTTTTCCATCGATGTTGCCTGAGTTGTTGAGTGTTTTCATTAATTTTGTATTTTATCTTGTACTGCCATCATCTGCAGATTAAAACAAAATTATAGTTTCTCCTTCTAAAGGGCCCGTCCCACTTTCACGACCTAATTCACGACCTTTTTTACTCGTGGACATTTTTCATCATGTTAGAAAACATACTTGATGCCACGAGTACCTACGACTAGCATCACGACCTGCTACGACCCACCTACGATCCACCTACGACCTCGTAAAACCTTGTGACGTCCATGCTGCGAGTATGAGTCAAGGGCAGAGACTCTGAATCTGGATGCCCATGGAAACTTAGCAGAGGTCGTGAATTCGGTTGTGAAAGTGGGACAGGCCCTTAAGCATGCATTACGTTTCTATGTATCTCAAATTACTGGGATCTGCTTCTATGTTCAGGCTATCTGCTCCCTGCCCGCATCTTCAATAGACTCAGAAACAGTTTGACAAAACCACTTCTATTTCCCCCCTTAATAGTCAGATTCATGAAACAAATTACAGAAATGTTAACACTTATTCTTGTAATACTTTAATACTTTGACTGACTAAATATTTTTTTCAAATAGTGAGATAGTAACCAGCTAAAACCTCCAACATGGTATGCAGAGTGACAATATTTTACATGAAGCTTCTCTTAAAACAGTTAAAACAGCCTTCCACGAACAGTTTCCCTTATTATCTATCCATTCCATCACTGAGAAAGTCATTAGTTCCAGCATTGAGTCCCCTGCCAATTGCGTCTAAATCAAAGCAGCTCTCAAACTATTGGTCATTATTAGACCCAGTGTTACTGGCACAACTGTGAGTACAAACAAACCAAGGATGTGTGGCAGTAAAGACGAGGGGCTCCAAGTGCAGCTGAAACAACAGGGGTCCCGCCACCCCCCCCCCCCCCCCCCCCTGCCATGTTTCTAGCTAACATTCATTCGCTTGAAAGCAAACTTAAAGAGCTCAGAGCAAGGTTGCTGTTTCAAAGGGAGATTAAGGATGGCTGTCATGGAGACACCAGAAATGCAGATGCTGGAATTTGGAACACAAGTAAACTCTCTGGAGGAGCTCATTGGGTCAGGCAGCATGTGTGGGGCAAATGAACCGGCAACATTTCAAGTTGCGACCTTTCTTCAATCCAATTGGAATAGGGCTAAGAATGCTGGACAGGAGAGGTGGGGAAAGGGAAAGGCTGGGTGAGGGTTGAGTTGATACATGTGAGGGAGGTGATTGGCAGATAAGGGTAGAGTAAGTGACTTGAGATGAAAAGGAGACACAATGGTGTCAGGTAAGGAAAGATGAAGTGAAATGTAAAGCTGGAGGGAGGGATACGAAAGGGAAGGGAAGAGGGGAAAGCATCAAAATGAGTGGGGCGGTAGGAGATGGTGGGAGGAATGTGTGAGTACCGGGTGGGAATTAGGGGAAATAAAGGGGGGGGGGGAAGGGAGTATCACCTGGAGATTTCAATGTTTGCACCATTTGTTTGGAGACTACTCAAGCAGAATGTTCTCCCATTTTGGATGTGGCCTCACTCTGGCAATGGAGGAGGGTAAGGACAGAAATGTTGGTATGGAAAGGAGATTTGAAATGGTTAGCAATTGGGAGGCCTAGCAGGCCTTGGCTGTGTTCTTTGTTTCACTAGCTCACGCTCGACTTACCTGACATGTGGTTATTTGATCAATGCTTCGTGGTGAACTGATGTAGTGGTCATAGGCCGATTCTGCTCTCTCTGCTGAAGTGAAATAGCTGATCATAAAATGTGTCCCTTTTACCAACCAAGGGAATTCACCTCAAGCCAATATCTACTTCAGGACTGTCTTGATATGACTAGAAAATATTCAAGACCAATTTTCCAGCATGAATGATATACCGCAGTCGTCACTGGTTTAATCAACAAATTGCATTGATAGTTGTGTTCTGACAAAGTCCATTAGGGTATCACTAGAACCTTGGATGAATGGGAGATTTACTCTCCACTAAAGTCCAGTTCTGAATATTTTAAGAAGCATAATCCTGTGCTGTTTGCGAAGGCCAAGTAGTATCCCCACTGGATCAGAATTCCCACTGGTATCAGACTCCTGCATCAATCATGTCTTTCTCAACCCCTTCCTGGAGCAGCAGCCATCTATTCTTAGCTCTACCTCATTCAGTTATTCCACTAAAGTACTTTAATATATTTCAATGGTATCTCAGCCTACTCGATGGTCTTTGCACTATTCTACCATATTGTATTCATTGTATTTTTGGTCACATCTCATCATTGTAATGTAGATTCTGTGCTCTCGAGCTTCATGCGAACAAGGCATTTCATGATGTATGTGAGAATAAACCATCTGAATCTGACATTCCTTCCAGCAAAAGATCACAAGAAATTAATCAGGATCTGTAGTTACAGCCTATTTTATCTTTGTGCCGGTTGGTGGTGTTGATAGGCCCTGTGCCTCAACTCTTCTATTACTTTAACTGGGGTGGGAGATTGCAACCTTCACATGGTCCACCCAGTTTCGACTAATGCAATCAACCCGACGTACACAAACAAATAAAACAAGTTGACCTACAACTTTAGGCTGTGCACACCATAGGCAAGAAGAAGATTACTTTAACTGTAGAAATAAGCAGCAATCTCATAAGAATGTGTTGTTATTTAGTTATTTCAAATAATATGTAATCAATGTTATTCCTGCAACGTCCCTGGTGCCTGATCGTGGCACCTTGGGTAGAGCAAATTAAACAGTGATGTGCTATCAACAGGTTTTTTATCTCATTGGATTTTTAGATTCTACCTATGGACAAATTGGTTTGTACCATTCCCTAGAATATAAGTATGATTGCACTTTGAAACAAATTCGTTGGCTGTAAATTATTTTGTGATTGCTATATTAAACACGTGAGTCCCATGAAAGTTTAAAATAAGACTTACAATCTTTATTTATTTTGACGAGTACACAGAATCAAAATCAATGTCCATTGTCATTTCAAAATCATCAACCATTGTAATTTCAAAATCATTAACTAGATTACTTATTTACTTTTTCATTTAAAACAATGGTTTCATAATTTAAATTTTAAATGAGATTTATTGCTAGAGAAAACTGAAGTCGTTTTTTTTGTGGAATTGTGTGGGAATTGGATGCGGAGTTAAATGATTAGCAACTGGGAGATCCAGCAGGCCAAGGCGGGGCGAGCGCGGAAGTGTTTGGTGAAATGGTCGCCTAGTCTATGCTTGGGCTTGCCGATGTAAATGAGGCCACATCAGGAGCACCAGTAGATGAGGTTAGAGGAGATAGTACAGGTATAGGTGTCAGAGGTTATGGGGAGAAGGTAGGAGAATGGGGTTAGCTGGGAGAGATAGATCAGCCATGATTAAATGGCGGAGTAGACTTGATGGGTTGAATGGCCTAATTCTACTCCTATTCGTTAGGTGTATGAGTAACTCTGTGTCACCTGTACGGATGTGAGGGAGTAGGTGTGGGTCAGGTGCTACATCTCCTGTCATTGCAGGGCAAAGTACATGGGGTTGGTGTGGGGAGGGGGGTTGGCTGTGAGTGAACCAAGGAGTTATAGAGGGAGTGGTCTCAACGGGAAGTAGAAATTGATGACAATGGGAAGATGTGACTGCGGGTGGGATCATGTTGAAGGCGGCAGAAATGTCAAAAATGATGTGTAGAAGGTAGAGAATGACAGAGACTGCATTTGGTGCTCCTGCTTTTGTGTGTATCATTAACTAAGACACAAGTGACTGTAGATGCTGATATACAAAAAAAATCAAGTTCTGGAATAACACCGTGTAACCCAACAGCATAAACAGTCAGTTCTCCAATTTTAGGTAAGATCTGATTTAAGGAAGGACATCGTAGTGATTGAGGCAGTGCAGCGTAAGTTCACGAGATTGATCCCTGGGATGGCGGGACTGTTATATGAGGAAAGATTTAAAAGACTAGGCCTGTATTCACTAGAGTTTATAAGGATGAGGGGCATCTTAAAAAAACATATAAAATTATAAAAGGACTGGACAAGCTAGATGCAGGAAAAATGTTCCCAATGTTGGGCGAGTCCAGAACCTGGGGCCACAGTCATAGAATAAAGGGAAGGCCATTTAAGACTGAGGAGAGAAAAAAGGTTTTCACCTAGAGAGTTGTGAATTTGTGGAATTCCCTGCCACAGAGGGCAGTGGAGGCCAAATCACTGGATGGATTTAAGAGAGAGTTAGATAGAGCTCTAGGGGCTAGTGGAGTCAAGGGATATGGGGAGAAGGCAGGCACGGGTTATTGATTGGGGACGATCAGCCATGATCACAATGAATGGTGGTGCTAGCTCGAATGGCCGAATGGCCTCCTCCTGCATCTATTTTCTATGTTTCTATGTTTCTATGTCTCTCCCTCCTTTCCCTGTGCCCCACTGTGGTATGCACCAGGTTCTCCCACTATTCTACCCTCTGTCCCCTTTCCCTTCCCCAATCCCCTGCCACTATATCTCTTCCTCTGGTTTCACATTTTAATCCTATTCTCTCCTTATCTTACACAACGTTGTCTGCTTTTTATCTCTAATCTTTGTCCACACCCTCACCTCTCCCCCACCTCTTCCCCAGCTTTCTCCCTCCTACTACAACCAGTCAGAAGAAGGGTCCTGACCCGAAACATCACCTATCCATGTCCTCTGGAGATGCTGTCTGACTAGCTGTGTTACTCTAGCATTTTATATATTTTTTCTTGTAAACCATTATCTGCAGCTCTTTGTATCTGTGTTTTATTTTTAATGATACATTCGAATGGAAACATTTTAGTTGCTTTTCTGGAGCTAACAGGAATTCACTCAAAAAACCCCAGTTAACCTTCAAATTCAACAGTAATTTCAACCATAGAATGAGAGACAAGAATACCAGCAGGGAAGCATCAGGCTTTCATGTTCTGCTTGCCTGATTGAAACCATTATCTGGGAAATTAGATTTAAGTTTTGTTCCACAGTACTTTGCAGTTTCAACCCATTGTCCAATTCAGCAATTATATTTTAGTGCATTCCCTTTCAGTATTAGTTCTTGCCAGTTCCAATCAACAATTAGTACTGATTGAAATCAGTGTCATATATTTCAAATAAGAGTTATGAAGTCATAGTCATACAGTATGGAAACAGGCCCTTTAGTCAAACTTGTCCATGGCGACTAGCACGCCTCGTCTGCACTAGTCCCACCTGCTGGCATTTGGCCCATATCCCTTTAAGTAGATCCTATCCATGTACCTGTCCAATTGGTTCTTAAATTATGCAATAGTACCTGCCTCAACCACCTCCTCTGGCAGCTCGTTCCATACACCCATCACCCATTGTGTAAAAACATTACTCCTCAGGTTCTTATCTCCGCTAACCTTAAACCTATGCCCTCTGGTTCTCGATTCCCCTTCACTGGGCAAAAGATCCATTACATTTACCCGATCTATTCCTCTCATGATTTTGTACACCTCTATAAGGTCATGTTTCATCCTCCTGCACTCCAAGGAATAAATTCCTACCCTGCTCAATTTCTCCCTATAGCTCAGGCCCTCTAGTGCCGGAAACATCCTCGTAAATCTTCTCTGCACCCTTTCCAGCTTGACAACATCTTTCCTATAACATGGTGACCAAGACTGAACACCAAAATAAGACTCAGTTTTGGGGGAACTTAGGGAAAGCATAAAATATGCTTTCAAGGTATCGTGGAAGTTTTTCTTAACCAACTCAACTTGATACCTCAATGTCCTTTGTACATTGGTGTTCATCTCAGTGTGTCAGTCCTTTTGAACAATTGAAATGCTGCCAGTTATCTGAGATTTAACTTATTTTAAACATTCTTATATCAAACGCAGTTGCTAATGTTTCTGCACTGACTTTAGATGAACTATTTAATACAATTCTGTAGTTTTGCGCCCACTCATCTGGAGGTCAAGAATGATGATGGTGGTGTCTCAATGTTTCACTGCCAAAGACAATATTTCTTCTCAGAATAATACTCCTTTAAAAAATGATTACAACACTCATGTAGATTATAGGCAAATAAGAGAGAGAATGGTATTGATGCGGGTAGCCTCTAAGAGTTGACGTAGACTCGATGGATCAAATCTATATTGGAAGAGTACATGAGCAAAATAAAGCAGTGCAATGCCATGAAGTACTTAGCCATTCTGCAGTGATTATTGTAGATAGCCCGCTGCCTCTCTGCCATGCGACATTGCACTGCTTTGAGTCTGGTCAGGTAACCAAACTAATTATTGCTGGTAACATCTTATTCCGTGCATGACCACATTCCCATCTCCCATTCCATCACCATCTCCAGTGTCTGCTGTCACATTCCATCCTAATAGTCTGAGTGATTCTAAACCCTCCTTCCCACCCCCACTCTAATGAATATCACCCTCTCCAAAATGCTACTCAATTTCTAGGTATGTTACAAAACGTACCTTTAGCGGTGCTGCAGTTCTGCCGCTGGCCATGTGCGCGACTTTGGCGCCTTTAAGGGGGGGGTGGGGTTAAAATCCGGTTTTCCCCTTGCCATCCGGAGCTTTATTTTCTCGGAGTGCAAGCTATTTTTGGAGATTCGTTCCAACTGCCGGTAAGTCCGTTTTTTTTAAAATAAATAGCCCGACTATTTAATCGCTGCAGTAAAATAAAAATTAGCTCCTAATGCCGACAACGGGAACGGATTTTACGTAGGGGACAGGTAAATGAAAGCTGTTTATTTGTACATATAAACTTGCTTTTTTAGGGGACTGTAATCAATATTTCATGTTGCGAAACGGTGATTTAGCCCCCATATGAACTGGCAGAAAATTTCCTGCCGATATTGGGTTTAAATTCACCGCAACGCACAATACAAGTTCTAATCCATCGCATTCCAGAAAATCCCACTCGCAAGCTGTTTAAAATGCCCATTAATTTACAGGCATTAAACACTGAATTCCTTCAATTTGGCCTATAAATTAATGACAATTAGATTTAAAAATCATGTTATATTGTGAATTATTGTGTGACTGTTAATTGGACACTTAGGCTTTAAATTTGTTTTAATTTTTTTCTTAAGAAATTGATAAATGATTAGATCTAGTAATTGCATTTTGTAATTGGCTACAATTGGGTAACTAACTAATTATATGCTTTAATTTCAGGTCATCCAAGTAAGATTGTTTCATATTTGTTTCAGAATACTTCAATCTATAATAACTGAAAATTTCTTTCAGTTCTCTTAATTTTTAAGGAAGCTTTTGACTGTCCTCGATCACAACTTTTGTGTTAAGTCAATAGAAAAGCAATAGGAAGCAAGTTGCTAATTTCCGAGTATGAAAATGGCCCTAACTTTTTTAATACCGAAGATATGAAAGTGAATTAGGTGTCAAATTAAACTTATTTTTATGCTTTATCTGATGGGATAAATTGCAGACTTGATTTTTTAAATCTCAAAATTTTGTAACATTGCTACAATTTCTCTCACAAGGTTCCTTGCTTTTTTGTAACCACTGTCATTAGTTTCCTCTTTTATTGACACTGTGCTTCCTCCCCCCCCCCTCTTTATCCCTCATTTTACCCCCCCTCCCCCATCTCCCAATTCCACTTTCTGACATAATCTGTGCTCCCCTTCCCACAATCTAAATCTCCTGCGCCCTCCTGCCCTGCCCCTCAGTATGGGACACTATCCCGTTGTCTGTCACATCTGGTTCTACATTTACTTACCGGGCCAATACCACTCTTTTTATCCCGTTCCTACTGGCTCTTTTCCCCTTCCAATTCTCCAATTTCCCCCCTCTCCATGCTACCTAATCTCCTGTTTGTGTTTTCCAATCTCTTTCACTTTTGATATTCTACCTGGATTTATCGAGTATTCAACCAAACTGATGTTCATCATATGGATGCACTCTTTCTATTAATTGTGGAATTGCTATGTTTGTATGAATGATTAGAGCAACAACATGAGTTATATAATGGGGGGAAGGGGGGGGGGGGCAATCCCATATGCTACTTTGTGCAGCATTGCCATGAGTATAAATATTGTAACTCCCAGTGCAATAAAACCAATTATGAAGAAACCTTGCCTCATCTACAGTATCTTTTGGCCAATCTAAAGCAATCTTTCAACCACCTTTCAATGCATCAATTCCTTGGCTTTGTACAGAGAATCGATTGCAGGGAGTGTTGGAAGATGAGCTGCCAGGTGTCCATTAAAATGATTTGATGATGTTATCTGTGAAGACCCGTCCTGATTTTAATTGCTTTAGAAACTTCCCACTAGAGTTGGGGTAACATAGTTGCATAGCTGGGAGTACTGCTGGCTTACAACTCTGCCAACCAATTTTCAATCTCATCCTGGGTCTACGTGAGCAGAGCTTAAATGTTCTCTCTATAATTTGATGCTCCAATTCTTTGTGTTTCCTTTTCCTCTAACATTTAAAATTGTGCAGCTTGATAGATTAATTGGCCTCTAATTTAATATGGATGTTGGAACTGATAGTAATATGCGGAGAATAAGTTGTAAGTGAAATTAGTGGTGGAATGATATTGTTTGGTGAATTGGCCTGGACATGATGGGCCAAATTGCTACCTTTCTCTGTCACAACGAAATGTGGAAATACTGTAGTTAGGTAGCTAGTTCAGTGACCTGTTAAACCATCGTAAGAAATTGACTATGGGTCAATTAATCTAACAATAGGTTAGAAATTCTTCCATCTGTGCTTTCACCGTTAATGAGGTGCCACACAAAGGGTTCACTCCAGATAGGCAAAGTTGTAAATGAGATCCCAAGCCCATACGTTTCATCTCCTGTATTATCCAGTTTTCACTGAGGGACAAGACATTAAAATCCACTCTCCTTCACCACTTCCCCCAACACCCATTCTTCGTTTCGTGTTTGACATCTCAATACTTTCTATTAGATGGCTTGAAAGCAGTGTTTTAGCACCTAAACATACTCTGTCAAATCGATGCATTAGAAACAAATTAGTATGTTAACTGAGTTCATCGATCATTTACCATGCACTAACTTTATAGCTAATAGCTTCCCAATAGGCATAGGTCTGTTTTAAATGTCATCTACATTAGTACCTACTCTGTTCCGGGAGAAATGATTTGCTCTGTAATTTTCATGTGCTGTGGGGAATTTCCCTTCGGATTCCCAGATTTAGCTCTATCAAGTGATGGAAAATCACCCTCGACATAACAGTTGTTATCAAATGTTCCAATCTGTTGACTAATAAAAAATTTATTTTCAACTGCAGCATATTCAGTGAAATGTATATTAAAAGGAAACCGAAGTACAAATTTCTTTGCCAATCGCACTGAAAACCAAAGCATTTTAGCAACGCTACAAATTGCAGCTAATGATACTACAGATGGAAGAATTACCCAGCCGGTGTGACGGAAGAAATGCAAGTGTGAAAAATTGAATAGAGCTGTATGGAAACCTTCTAACTTCTAACGACTTCTAACGACATTCAGAACAAAGTAAGAGATACTTGATAATAATGGCAGAAGGCAACAACACATTTAAAGAAAATGATTTCAAAGAAATACAGGGAACATAGAAAAGGAAAGAAGAAGGAAAATTGTAGTGAAGCATATACTGATGGCTAAGCCTGACTGTGATGTATGAAATCTAATCAGAGATGGTTATTTAAGGTATGCATTACTGTAAAAAAAGGTAAGCTATCCTGTGATCAATAGTGATACAATTTTCTATATGATCTATGGTCCAAGTAAAATAATAACTGTCAGCTTGATTAGACACTAAAGAAAATGACATTGACTGGAAATCGTTTAAAATGAAAATGGTCCTATTGCATGCTAATAACAATTCCTGGAAAACCTACATATGGTTAATAAATACGATAATCCTCATTTCTGATTTGAGTATATTGAACTGAAAGTTTCAAGGGCCTGTCCCACTTACGCGACCTTGGCTCGCAAATTACACGACCTCATGGTTGCTTGAGGCGTACGGGCACCGTATGGCCGTGCGGGGCCGGTCCCACTTAGAAGCGCGGAGTTGTGCGGGGCTGGTCCCAACACCGCGCAGGGCCCCGAAATTCTTGCAGTGGCCGAAATCTTCGCGCGCCAACAGCCTGTCGGCACACAGGCACATTGCGGTCGTACGCAGCGTATTGACGGCGTACGCAGCGTCTTGACGGCATATGCCTAACGCGTGGCGTTGCGTGATGACGTCACCGCCCAACGCCGTGTAACGCCCAAATTCAGTCGGCCCGCCTCCTGCCCAGCTGATTGGTAAGCATGACGTAAATGACATAATGCGCGAACTTAGCGTGTACTTAGAGCGAACTTCGCGTGAACTCCACTTCCGGTTGCTCGCGCCAAACGCACGCAATCGCATGCAAGTGGGACAGGCCCTTTACTCTGCAGAAAATCTGCCTTAAGTTGCTTTATACAGCATTTTCTGCTATTTCAAATGTCCATTATGCACAGTATTTTGCTTTTGAAGTAAATTATAAATGAAAAAATACAGCAAATACATTTTTGGCTCCGCTATTATTTGCAACTTTTTGTAGGTGTTACACATTGCAAAATAAATCTAAAGAAAGATGCTTTGCAAGTATTAGTGTAAACCTGAATTCAAATCATTTGATCACAGGGGGGGGTTGTCAGCTGCCAAATTTACATTGGATGATAAACTTGCAGACCTTTCAATAGAACTATTAAGTGGAACCATATGGCAATTAACAAAGTGACTAAAAATTAATAAGCAATGCAAAACGGGCTGTTAATCATTGTGAAATTGAGTTTATTTGAAATCTGTTATTATTTTGTTCACGTTTGTGGTGGTATTAAAGATAAAGAGCAGTAGATTCAGTAGCAGTCTGCATAAACCCAATCTCTAGCACTAAATGCACCGCAGTCTACGTTACTTTTGATTACACGCAGGTATCAATGTGTTTAGTGTATAGTCACATGTACCGAGATACAGTGTTGCATGGAAACCAGTCGCTGAAAGACAACACATGACAATACCAGACAATACAAGATAATATCTAACGGATTTTAAATGGGCATGCACTAATGTGTCATGCTCTGAATGTGATAACAATGCCAGGAAGTTTCGAGGAAAACTTGAATGATCTTACCAATAATTTGAAGACATCCATTCTTATTTGTTTGCAGCAGAAATATTTAATTGATCATTTTTCAGGGATGCAGAAGTATTTTTAGTAATCGTTTTAGAGACACAATGTGGAAACAGGCCCTTCGGCCCACCGAGTCTGCACCAACCAGCAATCCCCACACATTAACACTATTCTACACACACTAAGGACAATTTCCAATTTTAACAAGCCAATTAACCTGCAAACCTGTACATCTTTGGAGTGTGGGAGGAAACCGGAGTTCCCAAGGAAACCCACGCAGGTCACGGGGAGAACGTACAAACTCAGTACAGACAGCACCCGTAGTCAGGATCTCTGGCGCCGTAAGACAGCAACTCTACCGCTGCGCCATAATGCCGCCCGCCCAATCATTGGGTCTAATTGAGACTAAGATGGCACATTCACTGAGAATATGTTGAGAACCATTGCTTTGCCAAGCACTTCTACAAATCATCTTTGTGTAAAACTTGTGGAATCTTACAGCAGCGTTTTCTCAATAAAGTTATGTTTAGCCAGTGACGTGCGTGTAAGACATAGTATTCAACAGTGATTTTATAAATAACAGGGTGCAAATAATTGATCCTGTTTGAAAAAAGCAATTTCCAGAGACTTATTATTGTCAATTGAATATTTTACTGCAGAGGAGGATTAGAAAATTAAAGAACAGCAATTGTCCTGAGAGTGAGCAGATGATTGCAGTTATTTACTGAAGAATAATAACAAAATATTGATCTCATCTCTGATATGTCATAAGCATTATCATATATGGTGTCTTTTAGTATGCTCAGGTAGAATTAATAACTTTACGATGGCCATTTCCTGTTAGGGATCATAGATTGAGTTGGCTAATGGGGAAAATGAACTGGTCTGGGGTGAAATAGTCCTTACAGAACTGTTGGAGAGCTGTCAAGCTGCTGGTTCTGCCATCCATTATAGAAATGTTATCCATCCATTATAGGAGAGAGAATGAAACATTGATTGAATGGTGCCAGAACAACAACCTTGCTCCCAACATCTGGAAGACCAAAGTGTTGATTATTGAATTTTAAATGGGAATATCAAGGATCCACTACCGTATTCATCAAAGTATTGGCAGTGAGAGAGTCAACAACTTCAAGTTCTTGGGTGTGTCTATCTCTGAAGATCTATCCTGGGCTAAGCCAATTAATGCGATCATAAAGAAAGCCCCGTGGCACCTCTACTTGCTTAGAAGATTGAGGAGATTCAGTCTGTCACCGATAGTCTGTCCAATACTCTCGAATTTCTACAGGAGTGCGGTAAAGAGCATATTTCACTGTACCTTAATTGGTTACGTGACAATAAATGCGAACTTGAACTTAACTGGTTGTATCATGGATTGGTTCAGCAACTCAAATGCAAAGGACTAAAGATGTTAACAAAATGTGGCGGTCTATCACTGGACTGACCTCCAAACCATCAAAGGGATGTGTCGGTGATGCTTCAAAATGGCAGAGAGCATCAATGAAGAACAATACCACCCTGCCATGCTCTCATTCCACTCTTACCATAGGTAAGAAGGTATAGGAGTCTGAAAACCATGACCACCAGGTTCAAGAACAGCTTCTTCCAAAAAACTATCAGTCCCTTGAACTGAGCAGCACCCACCTCAACTATGTCTTTTGTTGCACTAAGACCTTTGGGCATTTTGTTGCACTGTATAAGGGTAATACATTTATTGATTTTTTTGTTTATTATATACTATCCGTCTGTATTGTATTTACAAGCTTGGCAAGCTGCATGTAAGCATTTCATGCTCTGCTCTCTATACATATGATAATTAAACATTTGACTCTTGAAATTGTCCTCTACTGATTTCCTGTATTGGTGTGGCAAGTAAAATGATGGACATTCTATTCCATGTTACATGGAAACTTTAAAAATAAATGCAGGAGTTGGCCGTTCGGCCCTTTGAACCTTTGAATATGATCATGGCTGATCATCTAAAATCAGCACCCCGTTCCTGCTTTCTCTCCATATAACTTGATCCCATTAGCCCTAAGAGCTATATCTAACTCTCTCTTGAATACAAAGTGTCCTGAATTTGGAATAGAACACCTGTTTCAGAGGTTTGCTGCTGGTCATGCGAAAACATTATTTTATCCAACCAAGCTGGCAGTGTGGAATTAGTAGAGCCAGGATGTCTAGGCATTGAAAAACTGAAATCAGCAGGCAAAGAGGCATAATAAAATTACACAAAAGACAATTACCTGCCTATTTCAGAGTTTTTTAGTGCCTAAACATCCTGGCTCTATTAATTGCTGTTTATATCATATGCATCTTTTATTTGTTTTCATGCAACTACTTGGGTCTATCAATATAAAACCTGTGAGGAAAGATGAGAATAAACATTGATGTTTAACAAACAAACATTGATAACTTAGCCGAGTCGATTATTTGACGTAGTCTACTTATTCATTAGTGCTGTTTTCCAAAGAAGTAAGAATATCCCCATTCATCATTATTATTTTGAAATTATAACTAAAATTAAATGCAATGACAATTACAATCGTGAAAGGCTGGTAAACATTGCAAACAATGTTCCCCAAAGCCTGTGTTTGCCCTTGGAATTTACTTCATATCAATCTTTCTTTGTATTTATTCCAAGGGACATTTTAGGGAAGAATCAAGCAACAATGGAGAAATTGCACCACACATTTCAGGTACATTTTCAAGCCAAATCGAGTAGCTGGCATGAAATCTGCACACGAGACACAAACTGGGCAGAACTTCACATTCTGAAGAAATTGAACCTGTGGCACATTTCAAGCCTTCTGCTCTCACACTGGATCTGAGCAGTTGAAGCATCTAAGTGAAGAATCAGCCCTTTTGTTTGACAAAGACAATGACAATTCCCTGAGCTTTAGTTTAGTTTATTGTCATGTGTACCGAGGTATGGTAAAAATCTCTTGTGGCATGCTAAACATCATCAGAAAGACTATACATAATTACAATTGAGCCATCCACAGTGTACAGATACATGATAAATGGAAGAATATGAATAACGTATAGTGCATGTTAAGATCCGATTAAAGATATTCCAAGGGTCTCCAATGAGGTAGATAGTAGTTCCGGATTGCTCTCTCGTTGTTGGTTGCATGGTTCAGTTGCCTGATCACTGGGCATGGTTGCATGGTTCAGTTCACTAGGAAGAAACTATCCCTGAGGTTTCTCTGGAGGTGTGCATTTTCACACATCTGTACCTCTTGCCTGACGGGAGAGGGGAGAAGTGGGAGTGGCTGGGGTGCGATTGGTCCTTGATTATGCTCGTGGCCTTGCCGAGGCAGTTTGAGGTGTAAATAGAGTCAATGGAAGGAAGGTTGGTTGTGTAATGGCCTGCGCTGCGTCCCCAGTTCTCTGCAATATCTTGCCGTCTTGGATTAAAGCTTGTGAGCAACGTAACAAAAATATTCCTTTCCATCAATGTCACAAATTTCAGAAAGCTATCCAGTGGGGAGCCAATTCACTGGCATAACTTTGAGAGGGTGCAGATGGGATTTACCAGGATGTCTCCTGGATTGGAGAGTATCGTCATAGAGCAACACTAGATAGGCTGGGTCAGTTTGCTCTGGTGTGGAGGAGTTGAGTGGAGACCTGATGAGATGAACAGAATTATGAAGGGCATAGATTAGGTAGAAAGGAATAATCTTTTTACCATGGTGGGAGTGACTAGGAGGGCATAAGTTTAACTTTAAAGCATTTAGTCTAGAGATACAGTGTGGACACAGGCCCTTCAGCCCCCCGTTTACCCTGTCCATACTAGTTCTATCTTACACAACAGGGACAATTTACAACAGCTAATTTACCTACAAATCTGCACGTCTTTGGAATGTGGGAAGAAACCGGAGTTTCCGGAGAAACCCATGCAGTCACGGGGAGAATGTATAAACTGCGTACAGACTAGTACCCGTAGTCAAGATTGAGCCGAGATCTCTAGCGCTGTAAGGCAACACTCTACCACTGCTCCACTGTGCTGCCCTTAAGATGAGAGGGAGAAGGTTTAGAGGGGACATGAGAAGCAATTTATTTTTATACAGAGGATGTTGCCGTCTGGAATGAAGAGGCGGTGCAGGCAGAGACTTTCACGGCATATAAGAAGTATCGAAACAAGTACTTGAATCACAAAGGCACCGAAGGTTATGGACCTAACAGGTAATGGGATTAGTGTAGATTGGAACAACAGGTGGCACGGACGTGAGTTTTGCTGTACAACTCTATGACCATATTTTTCCAAATTTGAATTAGTGTTGCTTTTCTCATTTCTTCATTTCTCACGATGCTCAATTGCCTGATCAGGCATGTGGAAACATTTTTTATTTCCCTTGTGCAATATTATTGCAGTAATGAGAGTTGATCCTCAGACGATGAAAGCTCTGCTCCATCTTCAGCTGCTGAATGTTAGTTAACCTCATCATGGGCATTGGGGGAGAAAACTAACATTGGAAGCACTCATCAAAAACATTCTTAGCCATCTTGGTAAGCTCCACTTTAGAGAATATCTAGGGTGTTATATTTAAACACAATGAAAGACAATATGATGTTGCCACGATGTTGATAGCGTTTATCAGGATTTGAATTAAATTGATCAATGTTTTATGCAAAAGTTGATATTTAGTTTCTTTAGAGCTGTTAAAAAAAACTTGCTGCATTCCATCAAACTTTTGCTTCACTGTATTGTAATTTTAACAATCTTAGCAAAATTGTGCAGCATTTTCACAAAGAGGGTGGTGGGTATACAGAACAAGCTGCCAAAGGAGGTAGTTGAGGTTTGCACTATAACAACATTTAAAAGACATTTGGACAGATATGTGGATAGGAAAGGTTTAGAGGGATATGAGCCAAATACTTGCACATATTTTCAAATGTGAAAAATAAGACTGGTGGAGATGGGGCATCTTGGTTGACATGGGCAAGTTGGGCCGAAGGGCCAGTTTCCATGATGTATGTCTCTATGACTCTAAAAGAGGAGCAACACTGCAGTCAAATATAAACATAGCTAATGTGTTTTCTTTGTAAATTATTACTACTTCTAAATATTAAAAATGTTAGCATTTGCAGTTGGATATGGAAATATTTATCTGAGCAGATTTATGATGGCAATATTTTGAGAAATCTCCCAACATTAACAAAGTTTGGTACCATTTGGACTCGATTTTGTTGGACTGTGTAACGAACAAGATATTAGATATTGCATTTTTACTGCATAATTTTCCATCAGTCGGCTGTCCAACTCTTTTGGGAGATTTAATTAGTCTGCTGTAATCCTTTAATTGCCATTTTTGATTTCTGATAGACTGCATGTACTGCTTTCTGACTGGCTCCTTCATGGCAAATACTAATTAAATGGAAATACTTATGGTCATCATTAAAATTCTGCAATCAAGTTGAAAGCTTGAGTTGAAATTATTCCTGTGACCTAAAATGCGTCAACAAAACTATAATATTATGACATTTAAGTTCTAATTGAGATTTTAATTAGAAATGAAGATCTGACTAGTCAATTGGGAACCACTTTCTTGACAAGTCATGTTGAAGTGTAATTGATTATTCAACTCCATTTCCCATTTCGTTAAACAAAGTAAATAGAAGAACTACCACAGGAGATCATGCAGCCCATATTTGATTAAGTCCTTTTACTGCTCACGCTGCAGGTTGACCCTGGGAACTGGTCAAGGTGAACCCTGCTGGAGTTGATAGTTATTGGCAGAAAAGGACTGAACTGGGGCAGGAGGCAAGCAGGAGGGGAGGAAAAATTACTATCTCCGCTTCATGGATGTTGAGACCAGTCGACCATACTGACTTGGGCAAACCCCAAGGAAGCATTTAGAAGCAAGTTCTTTGGTGGGCATTTAAAAAAAATTAAGACAGTAGCTAACTTATCAGAGCAGTTCCATGAGATTGTGGAGGAGCCCATTTTACACTCTCTTGAGGGACTTTTTAGTTTAGTTTAGAGATATGGCGCAGAAGCAGGCCTTTCTGCCCAGCGAGTCCGTGCCGACGAGTGATCACCCTGTACACTAACACTATCCTACGCACTAGGGACAATTTACAATTTTTACAGAAACTAATTCACCTACAAACCTGTACATCTTTGAGTGTGGGGTGAAACCAGAGCATCCGGGGGAAACCCACGCGGTCATGGGTAGAATGTACAAACTCCATACAGACAGCATCCGTAGTCCGGATTGAACCCAGGTCTCTGGCATTGTAAGGCAGTAAACTCTAATGCTGTGCCACTGGGCTGCCCACTGTGAGTTAAAGGTTGCTTTGGCCTCCGAGATCTCTCGGTTGGCAAACACTTTTACTCCCCTTTCCATTCCCACACTGACCTTTCTGTCCTGGGCCTCCTCCACTGTCAGGCCAAACGACAAATTGGAAGAACAGCACCTCATATTTTGCTTGGGCAGATCAATATTAATTTGTCTAATTTCAAGTAACCCTTCAATTCCCTCTCTCTCCGTCCCTCCCCCACCCTACAACCTACTGGTTTCACTGTTGTCCTGCTTAGTTTCATGTTTGTATAGGCTTCTCCACAGGCAACAATTGACCATTGTGGGCTCCACTTTTCCTTGATCATCATTGCTAGCTTTGATTTGTTCCTTTCAAACCTTTCATTCCTTTGTTCTTTGTACCTTTTCATACCTCTAGTTTCCCTCTCCCCTGACTCTCAGTCTTGTTCTGCTCCTAAATATCAATTATTGTACTTGACTTCAAACTGTTCTTAAATGGCTCATATGAAGAGTACCTCGGAATGGGTAGAGCTGCTTGCCATGACAGTATTGATGCTGAGATTAATTTAAGATGCAGCAGGCTTTAAATTGAAGATAGTGTGACTGAACAATAACATTCACATTTTGTGCAAGGCTGCACATTGATCATGAATGAACAATTTGTGTCAGTAGTTCTAAGAAAACTCCTTTTGCATTGTTTGGCTGAAAAGTAAGGTCTGAATTGGGAGTTTAACCAGCTATTGTTAACGTTTGCATTCAATTCAACCAGATAGTTTTCTGGAGATTTTGCAGTTGCAGTAAGATAGCAGTCACAAATAGCATCTAATTGACTGGAGAATATTGTACGATTTTCACATTTTGTGGCTTAAATGACCCTGGAACTGCAGGAGCGATTTGGAAAAGTGCTCACTAGAAGATATAATATTGTGAGGCTTATGACATCCTTTTCAGGAACCTGATGACAAGAGTGCAGTCTATAAATACCTACACTTGGGGAAACTCTGCAACAGCAGCAAGCCATTCTGCCTGCTCTTATGAGCCAAAGGAGAAATAAATGGTGAACTTTCCTGGAGTACAATATTTCATCAACCTGGCTTCATAACTGGGGAACAGCGATCTGGCAAGAGTGTATTTATCAGCAACTAAAAAATCCGGAGGCAAATAATTTTTGAGAGTGCAAGTGAAGAATTTCACTATAAGGCAGTCTATGTATGTGTGTGAGCTTTGTCTAATGTGGCTTATAGGTCAATAATTTCATCTGGAGGATTTTGAGGAATGACTGCCTGCATAGGCATTGCGCCTGCAAGAAGCCCAGATGAGAGCAAAGACCCTGTAAAACCCTGCAAGGGTTTCAGTGAGGAGTTGGTTATTGGTACATGCAGGGTAAACTCTGTGGCTGACTGTAGTGTCTCAGATTCATCTGTCCATGACCGCAGCTCCAGACAAATGCCCATTGTAAGCCAGTATTTCCACCAGCAAAATAGTTTGGAAAGTTAGAAACAAAATCAGTCTTCAGTGTGCAGGGCAACCCATTTGCCTGCACCCATCCTGGGCCGTAATTGGGCTATTCTGGCAGATTACTTGTGATTCCTCCCTTTAGTGTTGTTTCTGAGCATTAGGAAAAGCCAGCTTGCTGTGAGAGATTTGCGACTGTTGTTTTTTTTCAGAACAATGCAGTTGAATTGAAAAAGAAACTGGTGGAGGAACTCAGCAGACCGAGCAGCACCTGTGAGGGAGAAAATAATTGAGACATTTCACTAGGTGTTTCCCCAGGAGTGCTGCTCGACCTCCTGCAGTTTGTTTTTATTTTGCTCCAGTTCAATCTCCTGCAGTCTCTCGTTTCAAAACTGTTTGTCTCCTATTGATGATATATTCTGGGCATTGCTCAATTGCTGATGTCACTTGGATAAGGTGCACCCACAAATGTGTGTATAATGTTAACAACTCACACAAAGGCAAATAGAACGGTGTAAAAACTGTGCATTAATGCTGCCTGACCTGTTGAGTTCCTCCAGCAGTTTGGAGAGACAATGAGCTACAAGATGCTGGTTTATAAAATAAAAGGAGACAAAGGGCTGGAATAACTCAGTGGGTCAGTAACATCTTTGGAGAACATGGATAAATGATGTTTTGGATCATTCCCTGAAGAGTTGTCCCGACTCGAAACATCACCTATTCATGTTCTCCAGAGATACTGCCTGACCTGCTGAGTTATTCCAGCACTTTGTGCCCTCCAGCAGTTTGTTCTTTTGTTCAAGATTCCAATATCTGCAATCTCTTGTTAATATAGTTTTAAATTTGATTTAACTTATTTTTTAACTTTGCAGACCTACTTTAATTGTGTCCTGGTTTTTTTCCCCTCAAAGTACGAATACCACATTCTGTATTACGAGAGGCATATTTTCTAATGACAGTTGAAATAAAGTGCAACACTCATATTACACTTGTATACAGGATTACCATTCATTGTCCCACCAGGTTCTCTGGCCTCAACAGACTTAGAAACATAGAAACATAGAAAATAGGTGCAGGAGGAGGCCATTCGGCCCTTCGGCCCTTTGAGCCAGCACCGCCATTCATTGCGATCATGGCTGATCGTCCGCTATCAATAACCCATGCCTGCCTTCTCGCCATATCCCTTGACTCCACTAGCCCCTAGAACTCTATCCAACTCTCTCTTAAATCCATCCAGTGATTTGGCCTCCACTGCCCTCTGTGGCAGGGAATTCCATAAATTCACAACTCTCTGGGTAAAAAAGTTTTTTCTCACCTCAGTCTTAAATGACCTCTGCTTTATTCTAAGACTGTCGCCCCTGGTTCTGGACTCACCCAACATTGGGACCATTTTTCCTGCATCTAGCTTGTCCAGTCCTTTTATAATTTTATATGTTTCTATAAGATCCCCCTCATCCTTCTAAACTCCAGTGAATACAAGCCTAGTTGTTTCAATCTTTCCTCATATGACAGTCCCGTCATCCCAGGGATCAATCTCGTGAACCTACGCTGCACTGCCTCTATCACAAGGATGTCCTTCCTCAAATTGGGAGACCAAAACGGTCACAATACTCCAGATGTTATCTCACCAGAGCCCTAAACAACTGCAGAAGAACCTCTTTACTCCTGTACTGAAATTCTCTTGTTATGAAGGCCAACATTCCATTAGCTTTCTTCACTGCCTGCTGTACCTGTACCTGCAACCAACTTTCAGTGACCGGTGTACAAGGACACCCAGGTCTCGCTGCACCTCCCCCTTACCTAACCTAACCCCATTGAGCTGCTTTATCAAAGGGAGCTGAGGGAATGCTCTGTGTTCTGTTTCACAGAGACATGGCTCACCCCCAGCTCCCCAGACTCAGCAGTCCAGCCTGAAGGGTTCTCCATCCACCGTATGGACCGTACACTGGCATCGGGGAAAGGGAGAGGAGAGGGTGTCTGCCTCATGGTCAACTCTGAGTGGTGCTCAGACGTGGCAGTCCTGTCCAACTCCTGCTCTCCACACCTCGAACATCTGGCAGTGAAGTGCCATCCCTTCTACCTACCGAGGGAATTCACCTCCATCATCCTGACCGCGGTCTACATCCCACCCCAGGCAGACGTCCGTCTGGCACTGGAGGAGCTGCACGCCGTGGTCAACAAACACCAGACGTCTTACCCCGAGGCATTTACCACCATTGCTGGGGACTTCAATAAGGCAAACCTAAAGAAATCATTCCCCAACTTCCACCAACATGTCTCCTGCTGCACTAGAGGACCAAACATCCTCGACCACTGCTACACCATCATTAAGGATGCCTACCGCTCTATCCCTCGCCCCCACTTCGGTAAATCCGACCATACCGCGGTGCTGCTTCTTCCTGCCTACAGGCAGCAATTAAAGAGCGCACCCCCAGAGGTGAGGACAGTACAGAGCTGGTCAGCGGGGGCAGAAGAACAACTACAAGACTGTTTGGAGTCTGTAGACTGGGCTATGTTCAAGGACTCAGCAACGGACTTGAATGAATACGCCACAGTCGTTACAGACTTCATAAATAAATGTGTGGAGGACTGCATCCCTACAAAAACCTTCCGAGTGTTTCCCAATCAGAAACCTTGGATGAATTGTGAGATCCGCACTCTTCTGAAGACCAGACACCGGGCATTCATGTCTGATGACACAGTGGTCTACAAGAAGTCCAGATACGACCTTGGTAAGGCCATCAAAAAGGCCAAAAGGGAGTTCTGCTCCAAGCTGGAGGATGAGACAGATGTTCGGCAGCTGTGGCGGGGACTGAATGCAATTACCTCTTACAAGGCGAAACCTGGAGGCAGCTCGGATGTCGGCGATACATCACTCCCTGATGAGCTCAATGCATTTTACGCACGCTTTGATAGGGAGAACACCGATGTGCCTTCCCGAGCCCCTATTCGCTGTGATGGTATTTCAGTCTCAGTCACAGAGGCCGACGTCAGAAAATCCTTCAGAGGGGTGAACCCTCGAAAAGCGTCTGGACCTGATGGCATACCTGGTCGTGTCCTAAAAACCTGTGCGGACCAACTGGCTGTTGTTTTTACGGACATTATCAACCTGTCACTTCTGAGGTCTGAGGATCCCACCTGCTTCAAAAGGGCATCAATAATACCTGTGCCCAAGAAGCAAATCAACTCCTTCCTCGACAAAAACCTGGACCCACTGCAGTTCGCTTACCGCCACAACAGATCAACGGTGGATGCGATCTCGCTGGCCCTCCACTCCGCTCTGGACAACTTGGACAACAAAAACTCATATGTCAGGCTGCTATTTATTGACTACAGCTCGGCATTTAACACAATCATCCCCTCCAAGTTGGTTACCAAACTCGCAGAACTGGGTCTTTGCGCATCCCTCTGCAATTGGATCCTCGACTTCCTCATCCACAGACCACAGTCTGTTCGTATTGGTGCCAATGTGTCAGACTCGATAACAATCAGCACGGGAGCAACTCATGGCTGCGTGCTCAGCCCTCTGCTGTACTCACTCTATACTCATGACTGCGTAGCCGGTCATAGCATGAACTCCATCATCAAGTTTGCTGATGACACCACTGTTGTGGGACGTATCACTGATGGGGATGAGTCCGAGTATAGAAGAGAGATCGAGCGACTGTCCATATGGTGCCAGCACAACAACCTGGCCCTCAACACCAGCAAAACCAAGGAACTGTTTGTGGACTTTGGAAGGAGTAGGATGGGGACCCACAGTCCTGTTTATATCAATGGGTCGATGGTTGAAAGGGTCAAGAGCTTCAAATTCCTGGGCATGCACATCTGTGAAGATCTTTCCTGGTCCGAGAACACAGATGCAATTATTAAGAAAGCTCATCAGCGCCTCTACTTCCTGGGAAGATTACGGAGAGTTGGTCTGTCAAGGAGGACTCTCTCTAACTTCTACAGGTGTACAGTAGAGAGCTTGCTAACTGGTTGCATCATGGCTTGGTTCAGCAACTTGAGCGCCCTGGAGAGGAAAAGACTCCAAAAAGTAGTAAACACTGCCCAGTCCATCATCGTCTCTGACCTTCCTTCCATCGAGGGGATTTATCACAGTCGCTGCCTCAAAAAGGCTGGCAGCATCATCAAGGACCCACACCACCCTAGCCACACACTCATCTCCCTGCTACCTTCGGGTAGAATGTACAGGAGCCTGAAGACTGCAACAACCCGGTTAAGGAATAGCTACTTCCCCACAGCCATCAGGCTATTAATCCTGGCTCGGAACTCTGAACATTAATATCCCTCCATCTGTTATTTGCACTTTATTAATTTATTAAGTCATGGGTGTATTTATGTATAGAATTGTAGTCAATGCCTTCTATGTTCTGTTGTGCTATGCAAAGAAAGATTTTCATTGTCCTGTCAGGGACACATGACAATAAACTCTTTTGACTTTGACTTGACTTGAGATAATAATCTGCCCCTTGTTTTTGCCGCCAAAGAGGATAACCTCACATTAATCTATATTATACTGCATCTGCCAGGCATCTGCCCACTCACTCAACCTGTCCAGGTCACCCTGCAACCTCTTAACATCCTCTTCACAGTTCACACTGCCACCCAGCTTGATTTGATTTGAACAGCCTCAAATATCTAAAATGACAACCTTTTTACTACCTTCAGACTTTGGGTGGCACAGTGACACAGCTAATAGAGTTACTGCCTCGTAGCGCAATTTAGTTTAGAGATACAGTGTGGAAATGGGCCATTCGGCCCATCAAATCGATGCCGACTGGCAATCCCTGCAGATCATCATCGGAGTGTGGGAGGAAACCGGAGATCCCGGAGAAAACTCATGCATTGTCTTGGGGAAAACGTACAAATTATGTACAGACAAGCATCTGTAGTCAGGATCGAACCCAGGTCTCAGGCACTGTAAGGCAGCAACTCTATCGCTGTGCCACCATGCCACCCAGATTGATTCTGGAACTTGGATGCTGTCTGTATGGAGTTTGCAAGTCCTCTCTTTGACAGCAAGGATTTCCTCTGAATATTCCAGTTTTCGTTTGTCTTAAACAATACATGATTTGTTGGCTAATTAGTCATTGTAAAATTGCCCCCCCGTGTGCATGTGAGTGGTAGAATCAGGGGAGGGGGGGCATTGAGACTATGGGCCAAAAAGAAACAGGATCTATATGATTCATGTAAATAGGCGGCTGATTGATCAGCATAAACTCTGTGGTCTGACATTCCTGCTTATATGTTGATTCTTACAATTACTTTGTGCTAACTTATAAAGTAACATCTTCACAGTACAGTGGTAGTGCTGGGATATTTGGCCATTACTAATGCAACTAATCAGCTAATACTAATGCAGCATTACTAATGCAGCTAAGGGTATAGAAATGTGAAAATGCACACCTTCAGTTCCAGGGACAGTTTCTTCCCAGCTGTCTACCACAACCAGAGAGCAGTGTTGAACTACCTTGCACTAAACGCTATTACATTATCATGTATATATACACTGTAAATGACTCAACGGTAAAATGTATCATCTCTCTGCTGACTGGATAACACGCGACAAAAGCTTTTCACAGAACTCCAGACACGTGACAATAAACTCAACTAAAATGCAGTAAAGTTTGGTTTAATGTTTTCTTCCGCCATGAGTGGCCATCCATGAATGTGAAAAGTAGCTTCATGCCTCCATGAGCCATGTACCCCTGACTCAACAGAGTTTGAGACAATTTGGAAAGTGAGTGGTCCAAAACTGAGAAACATGTGTGCAGCGAAACCTGGCTGATGGACCATTTCCTGTGAGATTAGATAAACATTTGTCATGTAGACACATGCGGAGATTTTTTTTTCTGTGCTTGCATTTCCATGTGACAATGCAATAACAGACCCATTTGAATGGATATAATATTAAGATAACATCTGCAGTGTGTGCATGCATGAAATTAGCAACACAAAATGTATTCTATGCACTTGGTATCAGAACTCTATCAGAGATTAATGAGGTGAGAGAAACTTGTATCCCACTGGAATTTGTTCAATTGGTGGCATTCATAAAACACTCGATGATTTCTTTAGATTTTTTTTTTTCACTTGCTCCCTCATCATTTCCCTGCCAGATGCAGCATGCTCTCTCTCTCTCTCTTAGCCCTCAGGTCACATAGAATTTACAGTATTCCGAGAACGCTGCCTTCTAATGTACTTCTTATGGATGCACCTCCAAGCTGACATCTTTAGTCGGTGGAAATGTTATGTAGTGCTCAGCAGCTACTTTTGTTCTGAAAGAACGCAGCAGGCCATTTAACAACAAAACTGCAGAATTTAATTGCTGTGCTGAAAACAATTTCCTGGATCACCACTGGCAATGAGTTGTTGATGACAGACTGTGGCCACTTTGAGAATGTGGTATAAATGAACAGTAAATCACAGAGTACAAAATTTACATCCATCTGGCATGCTGCCAATGAATAAAACTTCACCCCCAAATTCTAGGATTAAATAATCAGTCCTGATTTGTTTATATGTTAAACTAAATATATAACAATGATTACAGTAATCCAATTTTCTGTTTAAATTACTTAGAAAATAAAATGTAAATGCTAGGTAAGGAATATCCCTTTCAACTGATATTTCTGTCGGTCAAATTAGTTTTTATACAGGATTTCAGTGAGAGAGCAAGCTGCACGTGCACAGGTGAATATTTCATTTCAGGCTGTTTACACCTGGAGGAAACTATCAATTAACGAAAGAGATAAAAAGCCGGCATCACTTACGGTCATTTTTCTAGATCTACACGGGTTGAGGGCTATTACAGAACAATAGCAGCAGCTTGGAGACAGCTGAGCAGCCACTTTAAAGTTCAAGCAGAAAAGGTTGAAGAGGAACATAGATAAAGAGAGATAAAGGAAAAGAGGGTTAATATGCAAAGAATATCAACGTGAAAAACAACAATGAAAGAAATTAACAAACACATAGAAGAAATGTATTCATTGATTTGGTATAAGTCTCAAATCGAAAGCAGACACAAACCAATGTCTTTATATATAAAATCTGAGTATTAGCTTTTCATTTTATTGCAAACAATATTTTATTTGTTCTCATTGCCATTGATTAAGACTGTACTTCCTGGGTATAATTCCTTGTACCAACAGGCACTACAATCATCTTTTTGGCTGTTGTAAATGTTAAGGTCCACCAGATCCTATCTACATCTTTCACCATTTTCCACTTGCAATCAGCTAACTTGGTGAAGATGAGGATTCAGTTGAGATATTTTTTACTCCAATGGCTTATGTTTCTTTGAAGAAACTCCTTGTCATGATTGATATAAACTTCCACTTTACAAAATGATGAATAAAAGCATTTCAGTATATCTTTTACTCGCATTTCTTTCATCTGCGGCATAGATTTAGCAAAAGAAACGGACGACATTCAACTGAGATGTGACACAGAAAATGTCAATGGATTAATTAAAATGATACCTGCAATTATTTATCAGAATTAGTTTATTAATGTGTGCACATCCACTGTATGTTCAATGTTGTTAAGCCATTAAATGTGTAAATTTAGCAAATAAGATGAAGATTTGAGGAAGAAGATTTATCCTCTTGTTCCTCAATACAGTGTTTAAATACAGTGTATTGTTTTCCCACCACCTTAGAAGTAACATACTGTTAAGTTGTCTAACTATCTTGTTACTTTTTAATTTGTTACTTCTACTCCATATTTTTAGAGTAACCATTTTCACAGATTAATTGTTTTTGGAGGAAAAAAAAATATTGCAGCATATTTTGCATGTAAGAGTGTTTCTCCACTCTTGAAAAGCCTGGCTATAATTTTAATGCCAGTCATGGTTTCCTGAAACTGTGGAAATAATGTATCTATTAAATTTACTAGTTGCCCTTAATATTGCTGGATCTTCAATTAAATCAAAACTTTACCTTGGAATTAGAGGACACAAAAAACTATTAATCGCTCCTTGAAAGCTAGCAAGTATAATCCTGGTAAACCTCTGCTGAGCTCCCTCAATTGAAATGCTCCAGATGTATCTTACAAAGCATTTTATAAAGCTCTAACATTTCACTCGTCCTGATATAAAGGCCCATATTTCTGCACCAGTGCATGGCATAGCAATGGCCCGATAATTGTCTCTTAAAAAACTGTATTTTTTTTATTATTGTCACTCAGTAGAAATTGAATAATTTCATTTTTAGCTATCTTACATGTAAATGTGGCATTTTACTCTATCGAATAAGCCGCTTGAATGGTTATGGTGCCAATTCAGATCTTTTCATTCTACTAATACAAGTGCTTTCCCATCATTACTTTCTGGTGTGCAGCCAAATTCCTTTCCCGGTCATTAAACTGCCGTCAGCAACATGTACTTCAACTTTGCCACAGTGTTTTTTAATAAACTTCATCAAATGTTCTGAGATCCATATAAAGAATATCCATTGTTGTGTTACATTTGTTATCCCTTTAAAAATAAAATCAATTGGAAGGATCAGAATGACTAATCTTTACAAATCCTTATTGTGTCTATTTCTGGTTTTGTTTTTAAAGGAACAACTTCTGAATTCACAATTTTAAAAACTATGCAATGGAAACCATCTGGTCCTGGGGAATCATCGCTTGTTTTCTTTACCAATATTTACCCACCTTAGTTTTGACAAGTCACTGCCCCTAAATTAATAGTTTCCTCTAGATATTCATAATGTTATCTTTATTTTCTTCATATAAATATTTACAGTAATTATTAAGCAGGTCTGCGATTTTTCATTTACAATATCATCATTATTCATCTATAAGGGACTTGGTCTGATCATGACTACTGCCTTTTACCTTAAAAAGTATTTTTTTCATCAGCTATAAGAAATTCATGCTTCTTGGCTTCTACCCTGGAATCTTGTATGTCTCAATAAGATAACATCGCAAGTTTCTAATCTCGAAGGAATATAAGTCAATCGTACTCAATCACTTCCCGCTGGACATAGCCTTCATTCAGAGGAGGCAATATACCTAATCTGCCCTGCTTCAATATCAAGCCAACTTTATCCTTCCTTAAGTCTAGAGATCAAAATTTAACACCAAAATTGTGATCTGATCAAAGCCTTAAAAAATGCAGCTCGATTCTTTTAATTTTGCACTTAAACCTTTCATAAAATATACATATCATGTGGGAAAATGTTATTTGCAGATATTCTTCAAGTAAATATATTTCAATGGCTGATATAAGAAACTGCATATGCTGATTTACAACAAAAACAAAAGACACAACGTGCTGGAGTAACTTAAACTGGTGAAGATATGCTGCCTGACTACAACACTTTGTGTTTTTTTTTGTTTCAATAGCTTTCAGGGTTTGTAGGAACTTGTGTAATGCACAAATTACACAACGCCTATCAAGCAAGAGTCTCAAGTGCTCGGCATGTGAAGTGAAGATGAACAGATCTGCTTCATTACTCAACGTCTGAATTGGGTAGATTAATAGAGTAGTTAAAAGTCAGCCCAGATCATCACAGAAGGAGGCCATCTGTCCCTTTGTGTCTGTATTAACTCTTTCAAAGACCAAGCCAGTTACTGCCAAGTCCATTTAAGTTTAATCCCTCAACTCTGTAAACATTCACCTTTCTTGCACCAGCTCTATGGCTTTTACATTCAATTGGATTAGTTTATTGTCATATATACCAGGGTGCAATGCAATTCCTTGCTTGCATGAAGCTCAGAGTAAATGGTAGGCATGAAGGTTATAATATAACAATAAATACAACAATTAATGCAAAACAAAGGAATAGTGCAAAGTTTAGTGCAATCTTGCCTTGGTTACTATCCCTTTCTCCTATATATTCCTACTATCCAGTATATTCCCTTTATCCTGTATCTGCACACTGTGGATGACTTGATTGCAATCATGTTTAGTCTTTTAGAACAGACTGGAAGCAGAAAGGTTTCTCACTGTACCTCGGTACATGTGACAATAATGAAGTAAACTAAATAAAATCTGCATCGTTCTCTCTCCCACCTGAACTCTTCAGTCCCTTAACCCCTCCTCAACTGAATTCATCAATCACTTACTAACTCTTGCCCTACATCTGCTCCTCATCTCTTTCTGCCAGCGACCTCCCCTCAACTCCATCAGTCTGTCAAAAGATCCCAGTCCAAAACATCATGTCCATTTCCTTCCACAGGCGCTGTCTGAGCACTTGAGTTACTCCAGCAATTCGTTTTTTTCTTAAGAGTCCAAGATCATTAGTGTCATATATAACTAAATACCATCACCATCACGGGAAACAACATTAGGGAAATAAATAAATGGATGGTGATGGTATTTAGTTTCCCTCCTGAATCATTCAGCATTAATGAGATGTTTGAAACACTTTCTACTGCAAAAGCATAAGCAGAATGTCTGTTGAACTCCTCCTTGCAGCCCATTTAAAAAAAATCCCCAAACTCTTTCTAGAATCTTTGGGAGAAATGGCATGGAAACAGGCCTTTCAGCTCATTGACAATGGCCATTAACTGCTCATGTACACTAATCCAGTACAAACTCTCTTTTTTAATCCTCCCCCAGATATTACCACTCCCCTACATACCAAGGGGAATTTATAATAGGCAATTAGCCTACTAACCCACATGTCTTCGCGATGTGGGAGGAAACAGGACCACTTGTGGTCACATGGCGAGCCTGCCAAATCCACACACAGTTTTCAAGGTCAGGATTAAATCCGGGTCCCTAGAGTGGTGAGGCATTGGTTCTACTTGCTGCACCACTGTGCCGCCCCTGTTTACGTGTACCTCTCTCTTTTTTATATTCTTAATCAGTCTATTATTATCTGTTTTAATATTTCTCACTAGTTTTCCCTCACTGGTTATCTTTTTCCTTCTATCCTTTTAGTCTTCCTTTGCTAGATTCTTAATTTATCATTTTTTGACTCGATCACAGGAAATTGTTCAGCTCCGTTTTCATTTTCTACAACTTAATATGATTTTTAACTGGTTTATCTTTTTTTCATCCCTCCCTTAGCGATTTTCCACTTTACTAAGATGTTTGCTGAATTTCACTTCAATCACCAATCAATAGATTGGCTGGTGCTGTAGATGATATGATTCTTAATTTTATTTAAGGCTATGTCAGAAAGAAGGCATAGAGCCACATCTTATTGGATTAATGCTCGACTATTTTCCATTCAACTATTTTAACAATAAGATAACTGTGGCAGAAAATCAGGAAACATGAAGTTTCACATGCAACGTGCAAACATTCTGTGGCACAGTGGCACAGCGGTATATTTGCTACCTTACAGCGACAGACAACTGTGTTCAATCCTGTCTGTACGGAGATTGTACGTTCTCCCCGTGACATGCATATATTTTCTCCGGGATCTCCGGTTTCCTCCCACACCCCAAAGACATTCAGGCTAATTGGCTTGGTATAATTGTAAATTGTTCCTAGCGTGTGTGGGATAGTGTTAGTGTGCGGGGATCGCTGGTCAGCATGGACTTGGTGGGTCGAAGGGCCTGTTTCTGCACTGTTAAACCAAACTACATCTCAAAAAAAAATACTTCCCCTATCCATCTCATTCTGTGATACTCTCTTTCTGAAAATTTTGTTTATATAATGTGTGATTTGTTCCTTTAAGTTAGTTGCCACAACTGGCACTGGCCCTGTAAAAAGTCACGATTCAATGGGGTAAGTGCTACATTTTGCTCCAATCAGTACTGTCAGCCCTGTCAATATTTAAACTCTTAGCAGATGTGGATTACATTGTTCCGTCCTCTAATAAAACAGATTAATGCTGATAGGGAAGTGAAATTAATGAGAGTAGCTGAGTTCTCTGTGAAATTATTTTGTTTTTATGTATCTTATATTCCAAGTAATCCCCATTATCATTATGTGAGGAGTTCGGCTTATTACTTTGAACTTAATGCTTTGGCTCATGCTAAAATTAGGTCTTTAGTCAACGATCTAATTTATAACCTTATTAATTTAAAATTATAAAATAGCTCATTTTATTTCACATCCAAAATTCATGAAGTGGAAATTCATTATGTATGTATTATACCCGGTTTCTGATTATAAAATCGGTATTCAGAGAACTAATTACAGGGTCTGGTAATCTGCATGTTACATTTGCCCCTGAAGGAGATTAGAGTTATCTTCTGTGTGCTTCCCAGTCTTGTGCGCAAGTGTTTTTTAATTCCATAAACCAAGCTAATCAAGACTCTGGCTGACAGGCTCCAGAGAGTATGAGCTCAGTTTTGGCTGTTTACAAATTGCTTACAGTTCCTATAACGTTGCTGAAAATAGAACTCCTACTCTTTCCACTTTATTGCTGCTTTCCCCAAGGCTGCTATAGCACCCTCCAAATCTTCCAGGACATACCAACGTTTGTTGTCAACAAGATCTACATACAGGAGAACTCCAATGCAATGGCAAACAGGTATCCGCAGAGATATACCACGTATATGCAATTGATGTGTAGGAAAGAACTGCAGATGCTGGTTTAAATCAAAGGTAGGCACAAAATGCTGGTGTAACTCAACGGGACAGGCTGCATCTCTGGAGAGAGGGAATGGGTGACGTTTCAGGTCGAGTCTGAAGAAGGGTCTCCACTTCAAACGTCACCCATTCCTTCTCTCCAGAGATGCTGCCTGTCCCGCTGAGTTACTCAGGCACTTTGTGCCTACATTTAATTCGAGTTGATGTTTGTTGGTGTCCAACTAAAATATGCAATCACACACAGACATAGTGAAGGTTATGGCACCTTGCCATTTATTTCAGGCATACCATTAGGATCTAGTCCCAGAAGTGCATATTGTTTGGCATCTTTAGAGGAATATTTCGTCTTTGAAGTTTTCAGATTTCTCATATCTTTGATCCCCCTTCCCTCTCTTGTCTCTTCCAGTTCAAGTTACTTGCTTTCCTTAAGTGCTGCTTTTGGCTATTTCTGAATGTTATTTGCTCCACTGGTGCCAACCATGTTCTTGCTCTAAAATCTCAAGACTATAAATATTTCCTGCTTAAACCTCTCCATCTCTTTGGTTTTTAAGACTCTCCTTAAAGCTTGTCTCTTGACCAAGCTATCAGTCAACTGCACTTGCTGTTGATAATTTCTGCTTTGAGAATTACTCCTGAGAAGGCACTTAAAATGTTTTTCCTGCAAGTAAGATAATATATTATTGATGCTTGTTGTCCTTTCATTTGATTAAGAGTTGGAAAAATATCAGTCATCTTTACAGTCAGGAGGTGTTTGTGTTACCAAAATATTATCACTTGCACTCAAACGGCAACACATCTATGAGTTTGCAAAGTAGTGTTATGAATGGAAATCAATTTCTATCAGGAACTCAGTTATATGATTTATAAAGTAATTACGCAGCAAAGGGATTTGTAGGCAGTTCTATTATGGCCCTTGTATTGCTTTGAATTATCTGAAAGAATTGTATTTTTATCAATGTTAGTTACAGAGTTCCATTCAAGTAGAACATTTTAAGCTGTATTTTAAGCCCCATCTTAATTGAATTATAATAAATACATTTACAATCATAATTTCTGTATATTATATACCTTGTAATGGGCAACTTAATTAGTAATATGTAACTGGGTGACCTGATTAGGATATTCAAAATATTGCAGGCAATAGGCTGTATTTGTACTGGCAAAATCCTTTCAACAAAATCCTTGATTTTATCTGACCCTTCACTTTTGTTGGAAACTAGGCAATGGAGCAGAGAGTTTGGGAGAAGGTATTAACATAAGCCAATGCCCCCCCCCCCCCCCCTCCCGGTGTTCCCAATGTTAACCTGATGTCTTGAAGACCCGATTTACGAGGATGGTAAATGCGTATGCGATGCTAAAACAGTGTATGTTTGGAACAAGGTCTGTTCAACGTAACTCACAAAAAAGCAGGCAAAGCTGTGGCTCATGTGAGTGTCCATGGCTACACCTTTAACTTGAAGATAATGAGAGGAGTCAAAAGAAAAGTTGTTGAGGATGAGGACAAGATCTGCCAGGCAGAGGAGAATGTTAGTAGAGGGAATCTGATAGGGTCTCTATTCAAAGAAGAACCAGAGGACCTTGAGACCTTTTAAGTGGGGGATGAAGGTGTGGAGGGGCTGGATATACACAGTAAAGATGAGGCAATGGCAGCCTACAACTTTAAAGTTATTAAAGTGATGAAGGGCATGAGAGGTCTCGGATGTAGTTTGGAACGGATTTGACAAGGGGGGATTGGATGGATTCAATGTTTTTGGAGATGAGTTCTGTAAGGCAGGAGCAGGCAGAAACAATGAGTCTGCCAGGCCAATCTAGATTGTGAGTTTTGGGAAGGAGTTGGTATAAGCAGTGAAAGGCTGAGGAATTATAAGGTTGGAGGCTGTGGGGAGATTGCGAGAGGTGATGAGATTGGTAGCAATGCAGTACTGGGAAATGTTTGTGATGGTTAGGTGCTCTAACCTTATATTATATTTTAATAATGTGTCTCTTTAGTGATCACAACTCTAATGTATTTGAAATATAAAGGATGATTTTTATCCAAGAGCTTGTTATGTTGTATCCTGAGCCACAGCAACATTTTAATTCCTTAAATATTTCTCGATTACCACAATGAAATATTATTGATTTGATTTATTTACCACTGCATGCATGCATTCAACAAAAAGAAAGTCAATAGTTACTTTCAATTAAATCTTCAGTAAGAGACTCCAGCGCCGCTTGAGGTGTTTTTTTTCAGTACTATTAATGTAGTTTTGTTTCTCTTGAAAGGTTACTAGCATATTTTAGACTTCTGCCAAAGATTTTACAATATGATATGATTTATTTAGACAATGCATTATTATTGATATGGTTCTAGTATGTGTTAAGATTAAATAATAATTTTTAAAAAACCTTCATTGCAGAAAGGAGTCAATTAATAATTGCAATATCTATTCATCTCAATTATTCAAATTTTCAATTGTTAATTCATTACATTGTCCACTAAGTGCATTTTACTTACCTAAAAATAGCTTTTAATTACTTTGTCATATTTATTTGCTAGTGTTAAATATCTCCATTACTGAAATAATATGCAATTATTGTTACAATAGGACAATACTTAATCAGTGCAGCTTTAAGATGTTTAAAACAGTGGCTTTGTGGCAAATTACTGAAAGGACAAGCTATCTGAAGAAGGTGGCATTTAGGATATAAGGAAAAGCTTCTGAGAAGCTCTCATTGAATCATGCTGAAGGATTGTGAAATTAACCAAGTAGAAATCATTTAGACAAAGAAAGTAACTATGTGATCTCATTAGGATGTTCAAAATAATGAAAATAATTACAATGTGTGAATTAATGCCAAAAACAGGTGCAGAAAGTGAATGAAAGCTTTGGAAAGAAAATTGGAAGCAAAGAAAAAAAAGAAATAAATGTCTGACAGGTTTTATAATTATACAATGTTACTTTCTACTGAATAAACTACTTAATGACAAATAATACTTCACAGGGTGTTTAGTAATTATTTTTTTGATCACGCAATGGTTGACTAGCAGTAATTAACGATGAATTAGTGAGTATTCAGTGTTCTTGATTGAAAAACCTATCATTTTCAGTGGTGAATCTAAATTTGTATTTCACTTTTTTTAAAGGAAATTACTCAGTGAAAAATAACACCTGTGTGAAAAGTAATTTGTTTGTGTATACAGAATGGTTTACTCACATTAATTAACACTGATTTAGTAATTATTTTGGTGCAATAGAACTTGACTAACGAACAAAATAGAATTTTTGGCGGTGAGTTTAATTCACCCTACCATGCAATGACCTCACGTTTGTTGCATTTCAACAGTAAGGAAGACAATTACATAATTTTTTTGCAAAAAGCTGGAATAACTCAGCAGGTCAGGCAGCATCTCTGCAAAAATGGAATACATGACCCGCTGAGTTACTCCAGCTTTTTCTGTCCATCTTCAGTGTAAACAGTCCACATTCAAAAAGGCACAACATAGGATGTACTTCCTACGGCACCTGAGGAAGCACAATCTGCCACAGGCAATGATGGTCTAATCCCACACAGCCATTGTAGAGTCTGTTCTCACCTTCTCCATTATGGTCTGGTTTGGCTCAGCCACCAAGCACAACACCTGGAGGCTGCAGCGAATCATCCGATCAGCAGAGAAGATTATTGGCTGCAACCTTCCCTCCATTGATGAACTGTACACTGCAAGGGCCAGGAAGCGAGCGGGCAAGATCATCTCTGACCCCTCTCACCCTGGCCACAAACTCTTTGAATCACTTCCCTTTGGAAGGTGACACCGGTCTGTCAAAGCTGCCACAGCCAGACATAAAAACAGTTTTTATCCACGAGTAGTTGCTCTACTCAACAGCCAAAAATCTGTAGCCTCCCGTTGATCTGGTATTTTGTTGGTTCTCATGCTTGATCATTAATGTTTTATTATTATTATTAATGTTTAGTGTTTTCTGAGTCATTCGTAACTGTCACTGTATGTCATGTTGTTACTTGTGGGCGGAGCACCAAGGCAAATTCCTTGTATGTGAATACTTGGCCAATAAACTTACTTACTTAAACCAGCACCTGCAGTTCCTTCCTCCATGTAAAATATTTGCAAAACCAGCTCTGCAGCAGCTAAACTCAGATAGTAACTGGATTTTTGGTGCGAACTGTCCATCTGACTTCACTTGACGTTCTTATACAGTTTATGACTAAAGACCAGTCTGTACTATTAGCACCATCATCACTTTGACAACTGTTCCAGTTGTCTTTTTTTCAGCTGTCTGGATTTGAAATAATATTGCTGGCATTTTTGGGTGTTGCATTGTGCATGAACATATGCTTGCCAACAGTTCTATGTCAGTAATGCTGCCTCAGATTTAAAAACAAACTAGACTAAGTGGGACCGGTTGGGTCCCATATTCACAGGGGAGGGTTGGTCCCCCTATGCAATATTCCACCTCTCCACCAATTCCAATATTGGTGGCCAGTGGGGGGGCTTATTGGAGCGCTAGTATGGGTGCCATGGGCTGAAGGGACACGTTTCTGGAGGGCTAGTATGGAAATTGTAGGCCAAATGGATTCTTGCAATGACAGCTCAGTCACTCAAGCCTGATATGCTGGCAACTCACTCATGGCTGGTCGGCGAGCAGTTCACTCACGGCTATTCCTTGAAATTCCATTTCAAGCAGGGTGCAAGGCCACCAAATTCAAGTGCAGTTTCTTACCACTTCAAGCAGGGTGCAAGGGCACCAAATTCAATTGCAGTTTCATACCACTTCTAGCAGGGTGCAAGGCCACCAAATTCACATGCAGTTTCCTACTACGTCAAGCACGGTGCAAGGCCACCGGATTCAAGTGTAGTTTCCTACCACTTCAAGCAGGGTGCAGGGCCACCAAACTCAAGTGCAGTTTCATACCATTGCAAACAGGGTGAAACCACCATAAAACCACTATAAAACCACACAAAACACCACATAAATACCACACACACAGTTCAGTAGACATTCAGTGTGTTCAGTTGATTCACAGTTCACAGACAGAATCTTGATCTCTCCCTCCCCCATCTTACCGAGACTGAGCCACACACACACTTCCAGGTTTTATAATCCCTCCCCCTCCCACCGGAAGGGGCATGGCTTTCATGGCGTGATTGACAGGAGAGAGATTCTCAACATTTTTTTAAACACTAATAACATTTTTATTTTTCATTGATGGGAAGAATCATCTGCACCTGATGAGCATAGGTGCATTGAGTAAGATGGCCAAAAATCACAGCCATAAGTGGTAGCGTTTTTATAAAATCAATATAAAGCGCAAACAGGAAGTTGTCAAGTTACCACCACCAACAACCATTTGCAGTGCAGCGTTTCAAAGCAGCTACCACCACCAACAACCATTTGCAGTGCAGCGTTACAAAGCAGTTACCACCACCAACAACCATTTGCAGTGCAGCATTTCAAAGCAGTTAGCACCACCAACAACCATTTGCAGTGCAGCGTTTCAAAGCAGTTACCACCACCAACAACCATTTGCAGTGCAGCGTTTCAAAGCAGTTACCACCACCAACAACCATTTGCAGTGCAGCATTTCAAAGCAACCACATTTTCATTTTCAAACCACATTAAGGGCACTCACAGTTGAGTAGACATGTGTTCAGTGCTATTCACAGCTCAGAGAGACGTGACCCTCTCGCTTCCTCCATCTTGCAGAGACTGAGTGAGGCACAACACTTCCGGGTTTTATAGTTCCTCCTCCCTCCCACCAGCAGGGGCAGCAGAGTGAATGTCAACATTTTTAAAACATTAATAACTCTTTTATTTTTAACCGATGGGAAAAATCCTCGTGTCCGGCGCAGCGGAGGGGGACTCTGGGTAAGATGTCCAAAAATCACAGCCGTAAGTGGCAGCGTTTTTTCCAAAAATCATGAAACAGAAAACCAGGAAGTGGTCAAGATCTTACTTTTATTAATATAGATTGGGCTACCTTTGAGTAAAATCAATACAAGTTTTGGAGTGACACAGTAGCGCAGCGGTACAGTTGCTGCCTTACAGCACCAGAGACCCGGGTTCAATCCTGACTACGGATGCTGTTTGAATAGAGTTTGAACATTCTCTTCGTGGTGTTCCTCCCTCATTCCAAAGACGTGCAGAGTTGTAGGTTAATTGGCTTGGTTAAATCATAAATTGTCCATAGTGTGTAGGGTAAAACTAGTGTGTGATGATCGCTGCTCGGCATGGACTTGGTGGGTTGAAGGGCCTGTTTCCATGCTACAGTATATCTCTAAAATTATAGTTTTAGTTCCTGTAGCATGGAAACAGGCCCTTTCATTGACTTAGAAACATTTTTCCACTGGAAGATGTTTAAATACAATCATCGGGGAAGTTCCTGGAAGGCTTCTTTGGGTTTATTTCTTGCAGTTTATATTTTTACTTTGTTTCCCCCTGACTGTCAATGATTTTCACCTAATCTTTTCCTTCTGACCATGTGAGTTGTGTGGTAACGTCTCCACTCATATTTTTCATTCCATGGAGGTAAAAATGCCCAGGAAACTCAGCCATGGCAAAGCGTGGTGTCCAAGATGTTCCTCAAAACAATGCAAGGGACGTGGGTGGAGAGGAGCAGAAAGCAACAGTTTGCATGAACTATGTTCCTGGAATGTTCCAACTCTTCAGGTGCAATATCCGTGCAGGATGGTGGTGTGCAGAGATTTTTAATCTCTTTTGTGCCACTTTCCATCTTGCTGTTAGTTTAATTTAGTTTAGGTTAGAGATAAGCGTGGAAACAGGCCCTTCGGCCCATTGAGTCCAAGCCGACCAGCAATTCCCACACATTAACACTATCCTTCACACTAGGGACAATTTACAGTTTTACCAAGACACTTAGCCTAGAAATCTGTATGTTTTTGAAAACTGGAGCACCCGGAGAAAATCCATGCAGGTCATACAAACTCCATACAGACAGCACCCGTAGTCAGGATTGAACCCAGGTCTCTGGCACCTTAAAGGCCTGACCCGCTTAGGTGATTTTTCAGCAGAGTGCCGGCGACTGTTCAGTTACCGGCAGTTGCCTGAAAAACCAGGAACTGGAACGGTGACTGTCAGAGTGGAACACACACACACACACACACATCGCAAAGGCGGGGGCCAGGGCAAGCGGGGGAGCGCTGTCTGAAATTCACACAGTGCAAAGCCAAAGTGATATAGACACACACCACGATGAACAGGAAGGTTGGCACTGTAATTAAGGCAGCTAGCATAGTGTACGTAAGTCCTTTAAAAGAGGGGGTGGGGGGGGAGAGAAGGGGAGAGAAGGGGGGAGAAGGGGAGAGATGGGGAGAGAAGGGGGGAGAAGGGGGGAGAAGGAGTGGAGCCAGACAACTTTTAATAAGCCAGAGATACACAGCTGTGAAGTTCGGCGGACATTTAACATTACCGGTCGTTTATTTTTGGTTCTGAAAACCTGCTTACTTTTTTTTCCCCGAAGGAGCCAATGAAAATGACCGGTCAGCAAAGGTGAATAACTAAAACTACCTACGACTACCTCGACTACCCACAACTACATGCCGACCCCACTACAACTGCACCTACAACTACAGGATTATCGATTACCTCCATGGCAACCAATTTTCAGCATGTTGCTGTGACCATACAGAATGCGGGAACTCCTCGTGACCATGAAGGAGACTCACCAGAGACCACCAGCGAACATGTGGCGGCCATGTGGCAAGCGCAGAGTCTCCTGCACTCGCCTAAAAAGTCGCTCCAGTGGGACAGGCCCATAAGGCAGCAACTCTACCACTGCGTTACGTACCATTTCTGACTCCATTTCCCTTTCTGGAAAACCGTCTAGTTTGATGAATGGCATCCATTACAAGCTTATTCATTGCCACAGCCTTCTTGACCACACTTCTCCCAACTCCACTCCCCCCCCCCCCCCCCCACCCCACCGGCCCCCCCCACCACCCCCAGCCCAACCCCCATTGTCTCCTGCAAAGATTCTATTCCATTCTCCGAGTCCCCCCATTTCTGTTCTTTTTGCCTGGGTGACATGAGGACAAGGGGTTGAGTGGTATACGAGAAAACTGATCTTATTTTTAAAGTACTGGATTCATATTTATACAAATTGTTTCTTCAACTTTCTAGGGAAATAATAAAAAATGAGACAAATATACTTTTTCACATTCAGACTTTATGACAGAAGAGAAAAGCTAACGTTTCTGTAACTGAGCTTAGCTGTTGAATTGGATATGAATTCATTTCTCTCATAGCAACCCTCTCAGATGCATTAGAATAATAGACTATCCGTGTCAATGCAATCAAATGACTAGAAAAACCAAATACATAACCGGCATCATCTGAAATAACAAGGGACTAAGTGAGCTCAAAATCACATTAAAATTGCACATTTTCAAAATCTGTGTTATTGTTAAACTAATTTGCATAATCACATACTTGATTTTGTCCCAAATTAATGCAATCAAGCATCGGTTTGAAACTTTAAAAATAGTGACATTGAAAAATATGAGACATATTTGATAATTATCCCAAATCCAGAATGGCCCAGGGGTAAAATAAAAGGAGTTTTTTTGGTCCGTCATATCCATGCCAGGGAAGCATTCCTACTAACCCTATTCCCCCTCATCCTCATCTCCCCGCATCCTTGCACTTTATCCCTCTCACATAATCATCAATTTCACTTTGATTCTTTGTTTTCACCATTAATTGCCAATTAATCTAGCGGCACACCTAGGATATGGGAGAAAGATGGAGTCCCTGGTAGAAATTGTACACTTGCAGGGAGAACGTGCAATATCTTCACAGATGGCACCCGAGGTTAGAATCAAACTGGGGTCCCCAGAGCTATGAGGTGCAGCCTGCTATCCTTGAGCACACAACTAAGTGCTTGGAGATTCTCAGCAAATCAGGCTGCATCTGTGAGGAGAATGGACAAACAACGTGTTTGGATACAGTAAACCACTTTGTTTATATGCTAAAGCAATAGCCACTTTAGGAGTGACTTCATATAAGTGCAGAATCCTGCAGGTCCACATCACAAAGGAGTGAAAAAATGGCAGCTTTCGGGCAAGTAAATAACTGGATGTTGTATCTAAAAGATCAGCCTAAAGAAGGTACCTGACCCGAATCACCATCTGTCCATTCCTTCTACACATACTGCCTGACCCACTCAGTTCCACCAGCACTTTATTTTTTGTTCAGGATTTCAACACCTGCCGTTTCTTGTAATTCCCCCTGCTACCCTTATGAATACTTGTACAATTAAAAAAAAAACTGCAACATTAAAAAAAAGATTTAATTGCAGTTTTAGGTAATTGTAATTTTAGAATGCCCCAATGGAAATGGTTTGCCTTTTTCACCTTAAATTATGCAATTTAAAGGTCTCAGATTAGGATTCTTGTGTTCAAGTCCTTCAGTGGAGTTGCCTCTGTCTCAGGTACCGACATCAGTCTTACAACCCACATATTTTGTGTTTTTGGAATTTTGATTATTTGGCAATCCCCAATCTTCTGCTTCATTAGCAATAGCTTTTAATTTGATACAGGTAGATTTGTTATATTGTGGCTGAATTGCCACAACGTAACAAATGCAAAGAGCCAGCATAGGTGGGTCCATTTCAGTTTTGACCACATTTTGTTCACCACCTGTTCAAGGTATTGGAGTACAAAGCAGACGTCTTTAATCCAAACGCTGAAAATGGTTCTCTCTGGAAGACCTGCATTTATGATGCTTTCATTGTCACTGCTACCAACACTTTAATTCCAGCTTTATTTGATTTTTTTCAAATTTACTGCTAATATTCAAAGTCTAGTATCTGAATCATCTATCCCAGGCTCTGGACATTACACCAGTAAATTAACCATTCCACTATAATTCCAGAGCTGATCTTGTTTCAGCGCAATGTGAAGAATATGAATCAAGATATGGCAGACATTTAGCACTGGTTTTCACCAGGAAAGTGTTCCAAAGCTAGCCAGGTTCCATAGATTAACAGCACATGTAGCAGAGACCAGATCTCAAAAGGGCTAGACATTCAGTGTTCAGATATGCCTGTGTAAGAAATTGGGTCCTCAGTTCATTTCTCACTTTTCTCTCCTCTTTGTTTTTCTCTCTTTTTTTAATCTTTCTGTTCCCCCCTCTTCCTCCCCTCTCTCCCTTTCTCCCTCTTTTTTTCTTTTCCAAGGACTTTATTCAGCAAAGATCAAAAACCCATCCAGAGGTTACAATCCATCAAGTAATCATTATAATACAATGATGCAGTCATTATTTACAATGCTCTCGACCCCACGCAGTGACCAGCGCTCCCGGAAGGCCTCCAGAGTCCCCGTGGCCACTGCGTGTTCCCTCTCCAGGGACATGCGAGCATGGACGAAGGCCTGGAAGAGGTAGCGGGCAGCCGACTCTGGCATGACCATTGACCACCCGCTGCTTGGACCCGCAAATGGCCATCTTGGCCAGGCCCAGGGGCAAACCGACAGGGAGGTCCCACCCCCCTGATCGGCTCCCCAGGGAGCCTTGAGTCCAAACACCAGGATCGTGGGAATAAAATGCAACCAAAACTTGAGGAACAACCCCTTCAGATATTGGTTCAGGGGCAGTAGCCTCTCGCACTCCATATACGCGTGGAACACGATCTCTTCCTCGCCGCAGAAAGTACAGGTGGCCAGCAAGCCCGTGAACCAACTCAAATGTTTATTACATGCCACTGCTCTGTGCAACACTCTCCACCCCAGGTCCCCACTGGGGCGGTCCCCAGATGTCTACTGGTGTTTAGTGTACGTTTAGTGTAACCTCCAATTCACTTGTGTTCTTCAGTCAACGAATGGAAAATGACTTGTGATGAATGCATTCTACAGCTTGACCAATGAGGTTGGGGTGGGCCGACCTTGGATCTGGAGAGGATGCCATGGAGGTTCAACAAATTCAACAGATGCCCATAGAACAACTGTAGAGCAATGGCGCTCACTTATTATATACAATATTGCAGCAAGAAAGATTGCGAGGGTTGTTGCGATGACATAGTTTACGTGCTTCTATTTTGATTGGGTTCAGTTTGAATCCAATGATTTTAAAGTTATGCAACACATGCAGATTGAAGACTGATTTTTGAGATTCTCCATCGTCACACTAGATCGACAGACTCAAATGTTTTTATAAGGCCAAAAAGGGTTGCCGTTTCTCCCTGACTTTTCATGGCATCATGAAGTGGAGACCACATTCACCCGAAGTCTCGATGGATAGAATACCCACTGTGAGCTCTTTAATCTCTGGGAAGACTTCTTGGCCACAGAAGGATGTTGAGGCCAAGTCAATGGATATTTTTAATGTGGAGATTGCATCTCATTCTTTTGATTTAAAAAAAAACTATTCACTGTGGTTCATAAATAGCTTTTCTTGAACAGCCCCTCATCCCAACCATTAATCTTATAAATCTATTTTATGCAACTCAAAGCCAGCATGCTCTTCTTCCAATATGGAAACAAATTGTGAACAGTACTCCAAATGTGGTGTTGTCACATGTTTGTAAATCCTGTACAGTGATCTTTTCATATTACCCTCCACTCACCTTATTATGGTGAACACAGATCCCTCCATTTCAGAACATTTCCTATACTGACATCTCCAAAAACGCTATTGTTCACTTTTCCTAACAAAGTTTGCACATTCAGATTTTCCATTTTGCTCACTCCCTGACTGTTCATTTCACTTTTTACACAGCCTCCACCTCAGCTTACTTTCCCACCTACCTTCATTTCAGGAGCAAACTTGGATTAAATACACATTTCTTTTCAACTATGTCATGAATGTAAATTATGAGCTGCTACGAGCTTGGGGCTGATCCCTGTGGCACTTCTAGCTTGAAAAAGAACTGTTTATTCCTATTCTTTGTTTTAAATCCTGTAATCGTCTATTTTCAGATATTATGGGAATTAGTTAGTGCCATAACTTTCCCTGCCCCTGTCTCAGTTATTTATGTTAATTTTGCAATGCCACAATAGATGAAACAGTACACTTCAAAATATATTTATTTGGTTACAGTCTCTTTAATCGACCCGAGGCAGTCTTTCTCCACCTCTGGAATTTTTAAAATTAATTCCTAATTTAAAATAAATTTGCTTTTTTTTTCTTTTAAAAATGCAAATTGAGAGGATGACTTGCTTTTGTACCAACTTTTATGATGCTATCAGAGTTGATACCAGATTTCATTACTAAGTAACTATTATAGAAATTTAATTTAAAAAAAACATTTTGAATAAGTGCATCATGGTTTAATGTTAATTTAATAAATTAGATAATGTGTTTGTGTGCTTCTTGAAATGCAGTAAATCACTTTCATTTGCAAGTAAGCTAAAACTATTTTTTTATATAAACAACTAAATATTCCAACAAATTACCATCAAGAGGCTTCTCTCTGGACAGTTTGCATGATTCTAATTCTGGACGTTGAATTTGCAGCTTTTATGTTTAGTGGGCTTTACCGTCCATTAAGCTGATGGTATGGAATGCAGGAAAGAAATGCGAGAGTGTGTGGTACAATAGACCATCGAGACAAAGGGAAGGAGGGTATAGAACCCTGCTGAGATGCATGGCTGATCCTTTCACTCCAGCCACCGAAGAGCCTGTATTAAGTATTCATTCTGTCACTTGCATGTCTGTGGTCCAGAACGAGCCCCTGCAAGGCTGTGAGAGCTTGAACTGTGAAAGTCTCCCGAGGTCTAAATCTGTGGAAGCCAAGTATTTTGATTTTCTTTTTAGATCAAAATCAAAAAAAGATGAAGCATTTATCTTCTACTGGGTCGATTTTCTTCTTGGATCAATAATCGTACTATGAAGTTTGGTCCCGGTTTCTCAGGTTACTGAATTCACACTTTAAATTTAATTGTGAAAGAGCAGAGCGATTGCACAGAGTGATTGCATTTTATAGACAATCACAACCTACAGGATACCTCAAAGTGGTCCGCAGGAGTGTAGAGAATAATTTGACAAAAGCAAAATTAAAATGGCCTTTTCATTTGTTTTATTCAAATTGGTCAAGAATTGAAAAGGGCACAAAGTGCTGGAGTAACTCAGCAGGCCAGGCATCATCTGTGGAGAACATAGATAGGTGATGATTCGGGTTGGGATCATTCTTCAGACATTAAAATATTGATCTGAGCACCAGGAAATCTAAAGAAATAATGCCTTTAGGATGAAATGCATCAGTTGGTAGGTTTAGCCTCAACTGTAAGTCTGTGAGCAAGAGTTGGGGGAGTCCTTTGAGGTGGCTGCTGGGCTGACTGGAAGGCCGATGCATGATGGGAATAGGGTGCAATGAGAGGAGAGAATGATGAACTAATAATGGGGGAGGGGAGAGGGGTATTATGATTGTTTCGTTTAGACATCAGATTGAGGATAGGGTGGGATCGGGCAGCAGGTCAAGAAAGAAGTGGGTTTGTGCTGGAATCTGGAGGCTTGTGAACCAGGGATAGAACCCGAGTCAAAAGAACGCTGTGGAGGCCAAGCCAGTGGATATTTTTAAGGCAGAGATAGAAATATTCTTGATTAGTACAGGTGTCAGAGGTTATGGGGAGAAGGCAGGAGAATGGGGATAGGAGGGAGATATAGATCAGCCATGATTGAATGGCGGAGTAGATGATGGGCCGAATGGCCTAATTCTACTCCTATCACCTGACCTTATGAGTTAGACATGCGTGGGGTTGAGCTTCAGCAGAAACCATATGATATAGCTTAATTCTTTCAGTTTTAGTAAGAAAGTTCATTTTAAAGATGCAATAAGAAAACATTAAAATATAGTTTATGGAATCATGGATGCAAAGTGGTCTTAGTGCCATCAGAAGTGTTTAACTTTTTATGATAGGTCAAAGCATGTGGCTTAGCAGGTCTTCACTGTTTTTTTGAGAGGTCACCACTGTCTCAATGAGAAGGATTCTCGGAGCTCCTCACTGAATGGATTATTAAGAAGTGAGTTTAGGTGAGTTTAGGTCGTCAGCAACAAGTTCTCATTACTAACCAACAGCCAATTCCCCTTTACGTTATGGGTGTCTCGTTGGGCAAGGGAAAACTGCCAAGATGGGTAATAATTTGACATAAATGTCAGTCATTTTTCACTCCGCTAAAGTGGGTTCCCATGGTCAGACTCCATGGCCTCGAACATTCGTCTCTGTTACATGCAAAACAAGCCGCACTATTATAAGAACCCGCTTCTTCAAGAGTGCCACTTCCCATTTGCTCGCTATACCTCAGGCACGTGCCGTGAGTAATTACTCAGGGTAGGCAGTCAGTCAGCTTTTTAAAAAAAATTAAACCGCGCAGGTGCAGATTGTTCACTCCGTAAAATATAAAAATTAAAATAAAAACAGTAACAATTCAATTTGCCCATGGGTTCCTAGTCTCCTTTATTCTTAATTACTGAATGTGTGGGGGATGAAGGGTGATGGCAGGTGGAGAGATGGTGGGAAAAGCGTGAGTACGGGGAAAAGTTGAATCAGTTGAACAATTGAATGACAACACTTGTTCAAAGGTCCAAGTGTTCCTTTCACAGCATGTGGGGAGTCTGTGCCAGGCGTGAAGTTGCGGGGAGGGCAGGAGTGTTGAGAGGAGGGGGTCAGGGATAATGCCAGTAACTCACTCACTCACCGCTGCCGAAGTTCTCCAGGCGCGAAGCCACCGCACTGTAGCCAGGGATAGAAACAGCACGGGGATCTGCGAGCGGCCACTGGGACCCGACAGCAGCCTTTTGCCGGCCCGCTCACCTCTGGCAGTGCTCTCCGTCTGAACACCTCTCACCTGCCGCTCGCTCATGTCAGCCGCTTCCTGCAAATCCTTAAATTCCCTCAGCTGAGTAATCTGAATTGCGCTGTTGGAATTTAAGGATTTGAGGGACATGAGTGAGGCTAGCTAGCGGCAGGAGAGAGGTTTTTAGACAGAGAGCTGCCAGGGGTGAGCGGGGACTGGCAGAAGGCGCTGAAGTGGGGGCCAGTTCTGCTGTCATGCCACTCACAGCCACCCGAGCTGCTTCGCCCCCCCCCCGTGCAAGGAGCGTCGCAAGTGGCATTATCCCGATCCCCTCCATCACAACATTCGTGCCCTCCCCGCAACTTTACCCTGGGCCAGACTCCCCAAACGCTGTGAAAAGAGCTCTCCCCCCACCCCCCGCACACCCACACCCTGGGAAATACGGTATTTAAAAACATCACCAAGAAATGTACTTACCACATCATTTGAACACGAGCTCCATTCTTCTCTCTCTGTTTCCTAAGATACACTTAAAATATTGCCAATCTTTATTAGAAAACCCCGCCAAGAAACTAGCGCTGCGCAGGCACAGAATTTCTGCTGCCTTCAGCTCCACTTGAAATTGACGGCTTCAGGCAGCGCTGACGGCACGTGGGCTGTACAGGCACGTGTTACAAGCGCTGCGGATGAAAGGCACGGAGAATTATGCCTAGCTAAGTGATCAATCTCTTACATGGCGTAATTCTCACATTAGTTACCTCTTTATGAATATGCTATAGCGACTCTCTTGATAGGAGAAGCAGCTATTACATTTTCACTCAGGTATTTTGTATTGCAAATGTGAATGTGGGAATTTAATTAGGAAACACTTAGGAAATTATAGAAAAGAGAACTAAAATCAAGAATACTGAAATTCGTCAATTCACTCAAGACTGTTTTTAGTTTAAACTTCCTGTTGTTAAATTCACCCTATAATAACCATATAACAATTACAGCACGGAAACAGGCCTTCTCGGCCCTTCCAGTCCGTGCCGACCATTTATTTTCCCCTAGTCCCATCTACCTGCACTCAGACTATACCGCTCCATTCCCTTCCCGTCCATATACCTATCCAATTCTCCCATGCCTTTACTATTTATATTTAGTTATTACCATGTTAGAATTTTAGTCAGGGTAGGCAGTGCTATACTTATATGCCTGCTATACTTATATGGTAAAAAAATCATGTAAGTGGTGAACAGGGTTGTTGAGTGGTTGTTGGAGTGGTGGTAGAGTTGGGGAATGATGAAGGAATTAGGTTGGGAGTGTCTTGTAGCGTAGGGGTGAGGTGGAGTGAATAGATTGGGAATGGGTATGTCCACCCCAAATGTTCCGGCAACAGGTGGTCCGGCACCTCCTTTAATCTGGATAAAATGACCTTGTGGTGGGTATTTGCATCACACTGCCAGCGGTGGAAGCAGATACAGTATGATAATAATATTTAAGAGACTTTTAGATAGGCTAATGTATTTGCAGGGAATTGGGGAATAGGACTAACATGTTCCTATGCTGCACTGTTTTATATTTTCCGTTTAGATGGTTATACTGCAGGTAAAATGCAGGTAAACAGGACTAGCATAGATGGGCAACATGGTCAGCACGGATGGATTGGGCTGAAGGGCCTGCCTACATGCTGGGTGACGCTATTCCTGTGTCACAGAATCATATGGAATGTGTTGGGGTTTTTTCTGAAAGTAAAATGAGAGTTATCCAAGTTGTTGCACACTTTACAAGGATCTTTTTTTTTTCTTTGGTGTTGAGTCATAAAATGGATGGACTCGTCATTCAGAGGGGATAAGGAGGATCTGGGAAAGGGTGTGTGAAGTGGCATGATTGGAGGAGACAATGAACAGGCAGTTCACGAAGGGTCAGTGTTGGAGGGCTTTTGGCTGTTTGAAAGCCTGGGAATGAATGCGTGTTTGGCTCATTCTGGGTAGTGTATGAGAGGGAGGCAGAAACAGCTGCAACTTGAGAAACTTGTTATTTATTTACAAGATTTGTGATAGATGCAAAAGTGGTTCATGAAACAAACAATATGCATGCTCACTTAGTCAACCACGAAGGATCCACAAATGGACTAATTTCCAGTCAGATTACTGGCTGGGAATATCTGCAGCCGATGAGCTGATGCCTAACATTTTCTGGCATGCGTGCTATAAACTGGCACGTAGATCTTGTGCTCAAATCCAAAGGTTAATTTTCCCCACTGTTAATCCTGGAGATTTTGCAAAGTTTACCTTCACAGCTGGACTCCACAAGGAGTCGGCAGCACAAGTTAAATAACAGGATCTACAAATTTGGGATTTCCATTGGCGGCGGACTTGATTTCATTTCTAATACTTAGTAGCAAGATCTGGGCCACCATCTGGAAGTGCAACAAGGAAGATGTGACATTAATAATAAAACGTCCTCTAAGTGGCTGAATTTCCTCAGGAAATCGTAAAAAAAGAACAGAGCATGAAGGACAGCCTGGTCATTAGCTGATTCTCTTTTCCCATTGAGCCGGATATATTTGGAACCACTGAACGCAAATAAAGGCACAATTGAGACATCTGTCTGAGGAAACTCAGCATGGTACATTAATCCATGCCCAAAGAAACTTGTGGCAAAGAATAAGCTCTGTGTGTGTGTGTGTGTGTGTGTGTGTGTGTGTGTGTGTGTGTGTGTGTGTGTGTGTGTGTGTGTGTGTGTGTGTGTGTGTGTGTGTGTGTGTGTGTGTGTGTGTGTGTGTGTGTGTGTGTGTGTGTGTGTGTGTGTGTGTGTAACTAGTTTGGTACTCGGCCAGTATTTGTCTAGCGTCAACTATCGCAAAGCCATCAATACGAAGATTAGCTTTTTTAAAAAAAGTAAATGTCCCTATTGCCACAGCAACCTTGCAAACCAAGACCTAAAATACTTGTTTTTTGCATTAATGTTGCTAAAAACGTAAATGTGAGAATCACGCTGTATCATATTATGCTCACACAGAATGTATACCCACTGAGGTGAAGGGTTTTCAGAGTGGTTTCAGGGATGTCATCTTCTAATTCTAACCTTACCTAATTTGGTCACATCATGTGCGCAGTGTTAAAGGTCACTTGCACTGTTTATTTTCAGCGTTCCAAGTAATCAGAAGAAATGTTGGAATGCCATCACACTAACTCTTGAGCCCTTCACATTGTGGGCTGAGAATTTTCCCCTGAGGTAGGTCAGTGGGGAATGACTAGGTTTCTGTTAGGTGGAAGCTTAAATAGTAGATCATCACTACAGGTTTACAAGCTGCACACAACTCCCACAAAAGAGAACAGTTCCTTCCTCTCACAAAGATCTCAAAGTTCTCCCGTCCACCCTCCTAGATGGGTGGAGAGTGGAGGTAGAGAATTCACTAAATTCCTAACCACACTATTTTATGGCTGCATGATAATATCTGATGATTGAACATTTCAAAACATGAATACCTTATTAAAATAATGCCATCAAAACCTAATCTGGAACTTGTGGACACTGGAGGTCTGCCGTGTAAATTGCTTTGGATTAGCGAGAGAATTCGAGACATTCTATAGCAGTTTTGTGCTCCAAAATATGGTCTTGTTGACCATCTGCCAGGTTTTTGACTGTTCTGCAGGGATTTTATGTTTTCTGATAAAGATCCAGCTGGGTAGGTCAAGTAATATGAGTCACTGCTTGGTGACTTGTTGAAATCAAAGTTCAAGTACGTTCTCGTGCTAGTGAGGGTAGGAACAGGGAGATAGGGGATCTGAATGTGTGGCTGAGGAGCTGGTGCACGGGGCAGGGATCTAGATTTCTAGATCACTAGGATGTCTTCTGGGGCAGGGGTGACCTGCACAAAAGGGACAGTTTGCACCTTAATTGGAAGGGGACCGACATTCTGGCTGGCAGGTTTGCTAGTGATACACAGGTGGGTTTAAACTATCAATGGGGGGGGGGGGGAAATTAACGGGAAAGAACGTGTAGGAAAGGTCACGTTTAAACTAACAGGGCAGGGGGATGGGAACCAATGCAAGGAGACAGAGGGACATAAAAGGTCAGAAGCAAAAGGTAGAAGGGAGTTAAGAAACACAAACCTGAAAGCTTTGGCCTTATTGCGAGGGGCATTCGTAATAAGGTGGATGAATTGAATGTGCAGTTAGTAGTTAAGGAATATGATATAATTGGAATTACAGAGACATGGCTTCAGGGTGACCAAGGCTGGGAGCTAAATATGCAGGGATATATGATATTCAGGAAGGATAGACAGAAAGAGAGAGGAGGTGGGTTGGCATTGCTGGATAAAGAGGAGATTGATGCAATAGCAAGGAGAGACATTAGCTTGGATGCTGTAGAATCGGTGTGGGTAGAACTGCAAAATAGCCAAGGGCAGACAGTGCTTGTTGGAGTGATGTGCAGACCACCAAACAGCAGTAGGCAGGTTGGGGATAGCATCAAGCAGGAAATTAGGGATGCGTGTAGCAAAAGTATAGTAGTTATCATGGGTGACTTTAATCTACATATACTGTAGATTGGGCCAACCAAACTAGTAGCAGCGCTGAGGAGAAGGATCTTCTGGAATGTATACGGGATATTTTTTTAAAACAATATGTAGAGGAACCGACTAGAGGACAGGCCATCCTAGACTGGGTATTGCGTAATGCGGAAGGATTAGTTAGCGATCTTATTGTGCGTGGCCCCTTGCTCGACAGTGCCCAAAATATGGTGGAATTCTGCATTTGGATTGAGAGTGACACGATTAATTCAGAGACTAGGGTCCTGAACTTAAAGAAAGGAGACTTTGAAAGTATGGCGAGAATTGGCACGGATAGACTGGCAAATTATACTTAAGGGGTTGATTATGGAGATGCAATGGCAAAAATTTAAAGACCGCATGGATGAATTCCAAAAATTGTTCTGTCTGGCGAAAAAATAAAACGAGGAAGGTGGCTCAACCGTGGCTAACGAGGGAAATCAAGGATAGTGTTAAATCCAAGGAAAAGGCATATCAATTGCCAGAGGAAGCAGCAAACCGGAGGACTGGGAGAAATTTATAACTCAACAGAGGAGGACAAGGAGGTTAATTAATAGGAGGGAGGGGAAAGAGCATGAAAGAAAGCTTGCGAGCAATATAAAAACTCTAAAGACTCTGAAATCTTCTTTGGATATGTAAAAAGGAAAAGATTAGTGAAGACAAATGTAGGTCCCTTACAATCAGAGACAGGTGAATTTAAAATGGGAAACAAAGAAATGGCAGAATAGTTAAACAAATACTGTGGTTCTGTCTTCACGAAGGAAGACACAAACACTCTACCAGAAATACTAGGGGACCAAGGATCTAGTAGGAGGAAGCGAAGGGAATCCACATTAGTCAGGAAATGGTGTCAGGTAAACTGTTGGGACTGAAGGCAGATAAATCCCCAGGGCCTGATGGTCTGCATCCCAGAGTACTGAAGGTGGTGGCCCTAGAAATGGCGGCTGCATTGGTGATCATTTTCCAATGTTCTCTTGACTCTAGATCAGTTTGTGTGGACTAAAGGATAGGGAATCTTTAAGAAAGGAGGGAAAGAGAAAGCGGGGAATTATGGACCAATTTAGCTTTACGTCGGGTGAGGAAGATGCTGGAGTCAATTATTAAAGATGTTATAGCAGCGCATTAGGAAAGCAATGACAGGATCAGTCAGCCAGCATGGATTTATGAAGGGGAAATCATGCTTGACTAATCTTCTGGAATTTTTTGAGGACATAACAAGTAGAATGGATAAGGGAGAGCCAATGGATGTGGTGTATCTGGACTTTCAAAAAGCCTTTGACAAGGTCTCACACAAAGGATTTGTGTGCAAAATTAGAGCACACGGTATTGGGGGTAGGGTATTGACATGGATAGAGAACTGGTTGGCAGTCAGGAAGCAACTGGTCCTTTCCAGAATATCTATTAATGATTTATATGAGGGAATTAGATGTGACATCTCCAAGTTTGTGGATGGCACAAAGCTGGGTGGCAGTGTGAGCTGCGATGAGGATGCAATGAGGCTGCAAGGTGACTTGGATAGGTTGGGTGAGTGAGCAGATGCATGGCAGTTGCAGTATAATGTGGGTAAATGTGAGGTTATCCACTTTGCTGGCAAGAACAGGAAGGCAGATTAGGAAAAGGGGAGATGCAACGAGACCTGGGTGTGCTTGTACATCAGTCACTGAAAGTAAGCATGCAGGTACAGCAGGCAGTGAAGAAAGCTAATGGCATGTTGACCTTCATTGTGAGAGGATTTTAGTTTAGGAGCAAGGAGGTCCTACTCCAGTTGCACAGGGCCCTGGTGAGGCCGCACCTGGAGTATTGTGTGCAACTTTGGTTTACTAATTTGAGGAAGGACATTATTGCTGTTGAGGAAGTGCAGCGTAGGTTTACCAGGTTATTTCCAGAGATGGCGGGACTGACATATGATGAAAGAATGAGTCAACTGGGCTTGTATTCACTAGAATTTAGACGGATGAGAGGGGATCTTATAGAAACATTTAAAATTCTTAAATGATTGAACAGGCTAGATGCAGGAAAAGTGTTCCCAATGTTGGTGGGGTCCAGAACCAGGGATCGCTGTTTAAGAATAAGGGGTAGGTCAATGAGGACTGAGATGTGGAAAAACTTCTTCACCCAGAGAGTTGTGAATCTGGGGAATTCTCTACCACAGAAGGCAGTGGAGACCAATTAACTTGATGTTTGCAAGAGAGAGTTAGATTTAGCTCTTCGGGCTAAAGGAATCAAGGGATATGGGGAAAAAGCAGGAACGGGGTATTGATTTTAGATTATCAGCCATGATCATATTGGCTCGAAGGGCACGAATGTCCTACTACTGCACCTATTTTTCTATATTTCTATGTTTCTATTAATACCAGCCTGGATCAGAGCAAGATAACAGTAGGGGAGATAAAATAAACTCATTTATAACAGTCGCTCAAGGTGATTGATGGCTGGTGTATTGATCTCTTGCTGCCTTTTAAAATGTCATTTAATTAGTTTAAGGTTTTAAAGTTTTACCTGTTTAACTGAGTAAATGGAACTTATCATTCTATCCTTGAGGATTCAGAAGGTGCCTTTTGCCACTACATTCAACAATTATCTCTGTTGTCTAATCACTCATGTCAATTATCAACTTTAATCTAATTGTCACACTATGTAAGCTAAAGCCCCTGTCCCACTTAGGAGACCTAAACAGCAACCTCTGGTGACCTTGCCCGCCATCCAAAAAAAAACTCAAGGTGGAGGTGACCTGGAACCTCCTACCACCTCCCATGCATATGTTGAAAACCTTCATCGACTGTGAAGAAAAACGGCTTAGACCAGACCTGCGACTAAAAAATTAACGATTTTTAAAATGGCAACCTATTTTTAGTCGAGGCCGGTTTTAAACATGATGAAAAAATAGCAGCAACCCAGATGAAGCCTCGACCACGCGGAAACCACTTTCGACCATTAGGGAGAGTGACCTCATGGAAATCTTGGGTGGCGGGCACCAGAGGTTGCTGTTTAGGTCTTCTAGGTGGGACAGGGGCTTAAGACACATGGACATTAAATACTGATAGCAGTATTTATAAAATTGTTTTAGAAATTTTTTTCTCATGGCAAAGCAGCCTGATTTATAGACTGCTCTCTTGTTAACTCAGAATTGCTAAACATACAACAGAATTTCATGATCAATCTCCAAAAATTACCCGAAAAACACTTATTATTTTATTTATAAAACTAGATTCCAAAATATGTTCCAAATCTTATGCCAAGTAATTGTCATTTAAAAGTAGTCACATGCATTTTATTCAGCAGTAAAACTAAAACTAAATACAGAATTAATTTTTAAGAAGAACAGAACAAACATCTACGGTTGCACTGTGAAAAGGGTACTGTTAGGTTGCATTACAGTTCGAAACATAGGAACATAGGAAAATAGGTGCAGTAGTAGGCCATTTGGCCCTTCGAGGCAGCACCGCCATTCAATAGGACATTGGATGATCATCTAAAATCAGTAAGATTGACACAAAAAGCTGGAATAACTCAGCGGAACAGGCAGCATCTCTGGAGAGAAGGAATGAGTGATGTTTCGGGTCGAGACCCGCCTGAAGAAGGGTCTCAACCCAAAACTTCACCCATTCCTTCTCTCCAGAGATGCTGCCTGTCCCGCTGAGTTACTTCAACTTTTTGTGTCTATCTTCTGCTTAAACCAGAATCTGCAGTTCCTTCATCTAAAATCAGTACCCAGTTCCTACTTTTTTCTCATATCCTTTGATTCCTTTAGCCCCAAGAGCTAAATCTAACTCCAGTGAATTAGCCTCCCTTGCCTTCTGTGGCAGAGTATTCCACAAATTCACAACTCTCTGGGTGAAGACGTTTTTCCTCATCTCAGCCCTAAATGGCCAACCCCTTATTCTTAAACTGTGATTTGGGAACAGCTCTGCCCAAGACTGGTAGAAATTGCAAAAAGGTGTAGATATAGCCCTGTCTATCATATAGACTAGACTTCCCATCATTGATCATGTACACTTCTGCTGCTTTGGAAAAGCAGCCAACATAATCAAAGAACACCAGTCCATCCTTCATCTTCCTGCTCCTGCCGGCAGAAGGTACAGAAGCTTGAAAGCACGCACCGCCAGACTCAGGGATCGCTTCTTACATCCGTCATCAGACTTCTGAATAGTCCATCTGTAAACTAGGGTACTGTTCGATTCACCTCTACCTAATTGAAGACATTCGACTTTGTCTAAGGAATTGAAGAGCTACAATGTTGAGAACTCTTTGCTCTACCTATTGTACATGAGATTGGCTATTCATTCTATTTATGCATAGTATTATCTGATATGATTGGATAGCATGCAAAACAAAGCTTTTGTCTGTACCAGTACAAGTGAAATAAAAAACTTAACCCTTTGGGGTCAACTGCATTTTATTCCTATAATCCCTGAGATCAGTACGAAACCCACCATGCTTTCAACAAGGGTGCCTTTATAGAAACAGGAATAGGAAGAGGCTTTCTAATCAACTCAAACCAGCTGTAACATGCAGTGTCTAACTTAACTATCTCCATGGCCAGAGTGAGTCCCACCGCACATTGGAGGAGCAGCACCTCATATTTTGTTTGGGTAGTTTACACCCCAGCGGTATGAACATTGACCTCTCCAATTTCAGGTAATCCTTGCTTTCTCCCTCCTTCCCCTCCCCTTCCCAGCTCTCCCACAGCCTATTGTCTTCTTTCTTCTTCCCGCCCAACCACCCCCCCCCCCCACATCAGTCTGAAGGGTCTCGACCCGAAACGTCACCTATTCCTTCGTTTCATAGATGCTGTCTCATGCTGAGTTTCTCCAGCATTTTTGTCTACCTTTGATTTTTCCAGCATCTGCAGTTCTTTCTTAAACATATAATAAAAGATATATATGTTTATATATTATATATATTATAAACATATAATAAAATTTCTTAAACAATAATAAAATATATTATTATTATTATTATTATTATTATTATTTTTATTATTATATCACCTATTTCTGTTTACTTGCCTTTTCCTCTTAATCCTTTGGTTAAAAGATTTCGAATTGCCTACTGACCTGACATTAGCTGCTATTTGCAGAAGAATCATCCAGACATCCATCATCCTCTGCATGTGTTGATGTTCTAATTATTGTATCCCTATCGCTAGCATTTCCAACCAAGATGTATTGTTGGCATTTGCTCATCTCCTTAACTGTTTGAAAACTTCAATCATGTCAAACCTTGATTTATCCTCTTAATTAAACTTTAGGGTTTGGATAGCATCTTGTTAAATTTTCTCTGCACTTTACCCAAAGCCAACCAATATTTATTTTCCATGGAGCAGTGTCTGGATGCCCACTCAATACATCACCAGTGGGTCTAGGAATAGATTTGTATGGAGGTGGGATGATATTTGCCATCTCATTCTTGTCCTCTAGATGTAAAGGTCTGAAATGTATGGGTCTTTGATGATTTTCTGGTTATGCCCATGACATCTTAATGTTTTATGTATATGGATTCCTAATATTCTCTTTTGGTCTCTCCTGCTGTTAACATTTGACCATTTGGAATTGCCTAGGAATTGTTGAGCAAACCCCTCAGGTTAAACTGAGAACACTATTGACTCTTGCAAGAAGTAGCTTAAGCAAATGTAAAGCTTTTTATCGGGATGCACGACAGCATGGTTTGGGAACAGTTCCATCCAAGACCACAAGAAATTGCAGGGAATTGTGAACGCAGCCCAGACCAACATGCAAACTATCCACCCCTCCATTGACTCCATCTATACTCCATGCAGCCACAGCTAGGCCAGCAGCATAATCATGGATGAGTCTCACTCTGGACACTGCCTCCTCTCTCCCCCCCCCCCATCATGCAAGAGGACCAAATGTGTGAAAACGCACACCTCCAGATTCGGGGACAGCTTCTTCCCAGGCAACTTAACCATCCTATCACCAACTAGAGAGCGGTCCTGAGCTACTTTGTACCTCATTTGAGACCCTCGGACTATCGCTAATCAGACTTTACTGAAAACTTTCTGCTGAGTGGAAAGCACGCAACAAAAGCTTTTAACTGTACCTCGATACACGTGACAATAAACTAAACTAAACTATTTTAAAACGCTTCAAATGTATCTTAATGTTCTAATATCATGGTAAAAATAGAATGTTGTTGTAAGAATGACAAAAAAATAGAAAATCTATTAATACAGCGTAAGAGAGAGAACAAAGCATCTTCGTCAATTAAGTAAAATAATACTGACCACGAGGAATGTGCTGAAACTTGTTAAAACGTAAGATATGAAGCCACAGCATTACTTTAGTTGGACATCTACATCTACCAGGATTATCCTAAAAAAAGGAGTGTATTTGAAGCAAGCAAGGCCTGGAAATTGAGTGAGAGAAAGTAAAACTGGGTTGAAAGTTGCAGCTGTTTGTTAACAAACCAAGTCATATTTGGGACAGTTGAAGAGTTGGGAAGAAGGCCAGGTGACGTTATTCAGATACATGATCCCAAGAGAATTTTAGAGTAAATGTTGAGATGTTTTCATTAGTGGGAGCATCGCAATCTACAGGACATAGCTGCAAAGTGAGAAGTCATTCATTTTGAGGATAAAACCTCCAGGCACGACTCTGGGTCCACGGGCCTATTTGATTTTCCAGTAGCCTTATGCCCTCCCGGCATGGCTACGCTGCTCACAGGCAACGGGTCTGGTGTCGCTAGCTCCATCGCTGTAGCCGGACTTGGCATGCTAGGTAGGCATCCGCTAACAATACTATCCTGGTCATCGACCCTTTTTGCTGTGGAATGCCTCGCCGACACCTTCTTCACTTTCTGTAACATTTCTAATGGTGTATCCACTACCGCTGCAAAAGAAAATGAACACTAGAAAAGTTTGAAAACTTACCTTCTGTTTTAAACTTACCGCTTGGAGGAGCGCTGCTGCTCCAACTGGCCGACCACACCAAAGCGTCTGACGTAATGACGCACCAACGACTGTACGGGGTTCTTCACATAGTCACTCACGTGACTCCGAAGTAAAATGTATAGATTTTTGACTATACTTCTGGAAGTGTTGGTGCCATAATTTCCATGATGGAATAACATGGCATGGAACTTAGATGGATTTTAAAGTGGGGTCAGAACTCTGATCAACACTCACAGTTAGTGTTAACAAGGTTTGTGCTAAAGCAGGTTCTGGGAAGTGCTGGGATTGATACTGATAAATTCAAATCTCATTCCACCAGGGTGGCATCAACTTCCGCAGCAAGGGCGATGGACGTGCCTATAGACCATATCCTCACGGCCGCAGGATGGTCCAGTGAGCTGACCTTCCAAAAATGTACCATAAGTCAATTACAAGGCTGGGGGTGATTCTGCTGATTCTGTTTTGAGTTCTGTTATAGTTTCCCCCTGAGTTAGAGGGGTTGTTATTGTTTTGTTTGTAAATAAACCATTATTCATTTAACAATGTTATGATTGATGCATTATTGATTATTAATGACTTTTGAGTCAATCAATGCAGTGTGAACGCCGGATTTGGGTCTGCGGCATGAAATCACAGTGCTTTGAAGTCTTCACGTAGTCAATCACGTGACTCCGAAGTAAAATAGTAAGATTAAACAAGAACTTACCAGTTTGAAGTTTGATCTGTATTTTATGAGGAGTTACGATGAGGGATTACGTGCCCTCCGCTCCCAACCCTCATAAATATCATCTGGTAGTTCTAGTCTTTGTTATCTTACCATTATAGTCATTATTACATATGGTTTCATTCCACTGCTTTGAAGATTGACGCACCAACGGCTGAATGAGGTTCTTCACGTAGTCCCTCATCGTAACTCCTCATAAAATAAAGATCAAACTTCAAACTGGTAAGTTATCATTTAATCTTACTATTTTAATGAAATTTGAAGTTGTAAGAATAAGATATATTGAATTTTACTCAGCTCTATAAACAGTTATCTTCAAAACATATCTGCCATTGCAAATCCACATTTCACAATTTTTATCTAAGAATATTTGGAGTCTGTATCCAATTTTATGCAAATATTTATTTACCTTGAACATACTAAATATTAACCATTTAGTCTGCAATGATTCTGCACTTTTCAAACTCTACCTGACTTGACCTGGTATAGAGAAACTTTTTCAGCCTGTTTATGGGAAATATTCTAGTGATGGGATAACTATGATAATCCTGGTAGGTTTCTAGTTTCAATTCTACCAGGTTATAAGGGAAGGGAAAAATTATTGGAAAATACCAGTCCAAAACAAGCTGAACCTAACATTTATCCATTTATCCATTTTCCAAAAGTGCTCAGTAATCAGTTTGTTCACCTGTAAATCCTCCTGTGCTTACTAACACTGAATCCAATGAGTAAATGGTAAGCCCACTGCATTGCATGTAAAAGATGTCAGTGATGAAAAATACCAGGTATCATACATCCATTATTAATATTTAATTTGATTTGATCCACTCTGTAGTAAAGGATCTCCAATGTATTTCCCAGACACTACCCATAAACGTACGCTGAAAGTTGGTGTTATGATGCCTTAAATCTAACCACCGTGAATAATGAATTACTAACTGGGACTGCAACAAGAAATTTATATTTACAAAATACTAAAGGTATAGTTCCAATTAATATTGAAAGTGTGCCTTTGCCTTTACTTGCATTGTATAAAAGTGGAAATTTAATGTACAGCACTTACCTCAATACATGTGTTGATCCATTGATTGTCGCTGTAGAACAGGGTATTGTCTGTCCCAGTAAAGAAGATCGCCTGTATCTCTCACCGCAGCACAGAATTGTTAGGAAGGCACGCCTGAAGGACTTGTTCAAATAAGCGTACAGAAATGGATTCAACCCTGAATTAATGTACCCAAGCCAGAGGAATGCCGTCCAAATCTTGTCGGGGACAGAGTACTTTATAAATGGGTCCACAATATTTGTGATGAAAAATGGGGCCCAACAGAGACAAAAGCATCCCATAATGATGCACAGAGTTTTGGCTGCTTTGGTTTCAGTCTTCATTCTGTGATTGCTGTGATGGTCAGCATGTTGTCCAGACTCGTTTGAGGTGCCTGCACGTTTCAACATTTCAATCTGCCGGGCGTGTGCTCTGGCAGTCACATATATCCTTTGGTATGCCAGTACCATTAAAACAAGAGGTATGTAAAATGCTACGACTGAGCACGTAATGGCATAAGGTTTGTTCACCATAAAGACACAGTATGTTGTGTTTGTGTCATTTTGGAATTTTCTTACCTCTACCTGCACAGGAATGAAAGTCAAAAGTTTGTTATGTGATCGAAGGAAACAATTCAATCAAAATCCAAACACCTCTGGAAACAGAAGTATTTCTCACAAATTTAAATTAAAAAAAATACTGACTGTGCCTATTTCAAAGAGTTCTTGCCAAAGCAACATTAAAATGTGGTCTGATCTTTACTGGCACTCATGCACCTAGTGGGCAACATTGTTTGTATGCATTATAAGCACTGTAAGCACTCTGTAGAGTAATTAATGTCTAGAGGTTTCTAGAAGGGGTGAGATAATGCTTCAAGTATGCCTACAAAGCCTTGAAAAGACGTAACATCAAGGCAACTCAAATTGATGGAGAAATGCCTGTAAAGTCTCCAAGCACTTGGTATCTCTCCTGCAGCAATATATAGGGGGCAAATGAAAACAATAGAAGAGCTATGCAATAATTTAATAACACCAATCCGCCTCCATCCCCACCTCCCTACCTGTGGATCCTGCATAAACATAATTAGACACTACAGACCTTAAATAAAACATATCAATTTATGTTTGTCTTTTACATTTTTTATTTTTATATTTTATATTTTGTGTCTATCTTTGGTATAAACCCGCATCTGCAGTTCATTCATTTTTGTTCATTAAAATATATATGCTATGAACAAATAATTGGTGACCCAAGAAAGGAAGACGGAGACATTGACATGACAATGGTGATATGATTGGGTCCAAATACATTGTATTCAATTGTATTGAATCTGAGGACGTTTCTGCCCATTCAACACTGGATATCAAACAAGGTATGGCTCCAGTCAGAGGGGTTAAAGAGGTGGGCTGAGGTAGAATTACTGTTATTTGCATACATGTGGGAACTGGATATGCTTCAGGCGATATTGGTGACAGTAAGCATGCAAAATAAAAATTATTGTTAGCTAAAGACACATTTTTGGAAGATTCCAATGTTTCTTGGGCAGGAGCGCAAAAGGCCATTGGAGGTGATATTTGCCCAAGTCTGGATAGTCAGATGAAGGTTCCCCCATTCAATTGGATGATATAGAGAGAGTGTGAAGAGGATAGTTCAAACCATTCATGTGATGGTTTGAAAATAAATTGGGATGGGATAGTTTCCCAAGGTTCAGATCAACAGGACATACGTTGTGATTTTGGTTATGGGTCCTTTCGGCATTGTAATAGGACAGAACCATATTGATGGTGCTTAAGCAGATAGTTGTGAGAAGGCTGGGTGTGGCTTTGGGGCCTGGGGCCTGACATCACCAAAGAACTTTCATACTTACTATTTCCCAAAATAACATGCAATGCATCAGATTTCTTATCACAAAGCTATACATTTTTAATGAGGTTGTACATTTCTTACCAGTTCCTGAATCCCAATACTGTTCCAGCCTTGCATGATAGGAAGGAATGAAATAAATGAAGGAATGATCCAACAGCCTCCAAGCATTATAATAACACGTGAGGGTGTCATCTTGTTCCTGTAAACCAGAGGTTGGCAACAAATGGCGTAGTACCTGGCAAACAAAGTAGAAAATGCATGTTCATTAATTACATCTTCCAATAATTATGCCCATTCTTCACACAGCAATCTTTTCCCCCCACCAATCCATCATTCCTACGCTATCTCCTCAGTCACTTCAGATCCTTCTTTATGTCATGGATGTAAATTATTATCTGTCAGCTTCATGTTTTTCTTATAAATTGATCAAATGTGAAGTTATATCGAACGGGAGTAGGCCAGTTAGGATTGCAGCAGTCGTTATAATTTCTAACACTATAAGGGGCTTTGTAATCAAGACAAAGGAATACAGGTGGAAAGAAACATTTTACAGACGTCATTTTATATTCCACCCTGAGTCAATACAATAGCAATTATTCACTATCAGTACATTTTAAAACAACAAAACATCAACCCCATGCAGGTGCCAGAGCTGTAATCATGCCTTTACTGCCTCCAGTCAATTTTCTGAAAATTGGTTCACCCTCATATTTATACCTCTGCCAAACCAGAAGCCAACAAATACATTGCAACTGCTATGTTTCAGCGTTAAGTAGTTATTAAGACAACTTTCTTCCTTTAATTTGCATGAAAACCTGAATCATGCCTTAAACTGAGGCTGCTGCTTTTAAACTTAACTCATAATAGGAAATAGTTTTACACACACGTACAGATTTGGATCAGCAATTAACCACACTGCCATTTAATAGTAAGATTAAATGAGAACTTACCAGTTTAAAGTTTGATCTTTATTTTATGAGGAGTTACGTTGAGAGATTACATGAAGACCCTGCCAGCATGCATGCGCGACATTCTTCAAAGCAGCGGTGTGAAATCACAGATAACAGAGTTCACTAAAGATAGTAAGATAAGAGAGTTAAAATACCAGTTGACCTTTATAATAGAGGGTGGGAGCAGAGGGCACGTAATCTCCAATGTAATCATAAACTGGTACGTTCTCATTTAATCTTACTAGTTTACTTCTGAGTCATGTGAGTGACTACGTGAAGATTTCAAAGCTCTGTGATTTCATACCATGGAAATAAGTCCATGCTCACACACTGTCATAATGACCAATGGAGGAAGTATGTTAACGTATTCAGACATGAATCGGTTACTGAAAAACAATGATGTATTTATTAACAAATAATAATAACCCCTAATTCGGGGGAATATCATAATACAGAACTCAAAATCGTGTCTGCAAATGTCTCAGGTCTGGCAACGGGTTTCTAAAACCGTTGGAAGGTTCTTTCCTTAGACCATCCCGCCGTTGCAAGGATATGGTCCATGGGAACTTCCAACATTCTTGCTGCTGATGTAGCTGCAGCCCTGGTGGAATGAGATTTAAAAACATCAGTGTCCACCCCTGCTGCACCTAATACCTGTCTAAGCCATCTTGAGATGGTCTGCACGGTCACTCTTTTATGAGGACATTTATGACTTATTAATAAAGCAATTTCCGTGCCCCTGAGACTTTTGGTGACCTCCAGGTAATGTAATAGGTGGGTCACTATACATAGACGAAGGTCTATGGGGTAAGCCAGGAACTCCAATTTGAGGCCAGGCGATCCAGGCCTGTTCTGTTTAAGTAACTCAAATATATAGAAAGTTATCTTATTCTTGGATGTTACCATGTCGTCCAGTCCTAGTTTGTGCAGAGACTGGACCCGCTGTGCCGTTATGAGAGTCATCACCATCACCATTTTATATGTCAGTTTTGTTAGTGTTAGGGACGTAGCTGGTGCCCAAACCCTGAGCAGGGTTAAGACAATACCAATATCCCAGGTCTGGGAATACCTCGGCCTGGGGGGATTAGAGTTGAAAATACCCTTCATAAGTTTTGATACTAGAGGTTGAGATCCGACCCCATGGTGTCCTCAACCCTGTCCCAGCTATGACGATAGGGCACTCCTGGCACAGTTGATGGCACTGTAGCTCAAGCCTTCATCAAAGTGTAGGCTCGCCAATAATTCCAACACATTCGTTATAGTAGCCGTATGGTAAGTGATGTTCGCCCAGCTACAGAATACCTGCCATTTTCTGATATATGTGAGGTATTGTTTCCTGGTGGACTCTCTGCATGCTGCTGTGATGATGTTCAGGTTTTGGCCGGACAGTCCAAATTCCAGGAGTGGTCTTTTTAAATCCTGCAAATCAACAGGTTTTTTCTGTCATGGTACGGGTGACTCTCGCCTGTCACAGGATGAACCAGTAAACATGGGCATTTAGAGATTGGAATACTTGGTTCCGAGACCATGTCGAGTACCACAGGAAACCATGGCTGAGTAGGTCAGTTGGGTACTACTAAGATACCCGATCCGGAGTCTTGTTGTATTTTTTGCAAGACCCGATTGATCAGGCAGAAGGGAGGAAATGCATAGAAAAACAATTCCCCTAGTGTAGCGAGCAAGCGTCCATCGTTACTGCCCCAGGGGCTGGTAACATATGTTGGTATCTGGTGATTAAGTCTGGATGCAAATAAGTCGATATCTGGCATTCCATACTGAGCTACAATGTCAGTAAATACTTGGTGGTCCAACATACATTCGGTGTTATCATTAAATTTGCGTGACCTGGTGTCTGCCACTATATTGAGCTTACCTACAAGGTAAGTAGCTGATATCCAAATATTTCTTTTGATGCACCAGTGCCAGATTGAATTGGCCAATTCATCACAAGATATAGAATGAATTCCACCTATATGATTAATATATGCCACCACGGCAGTATTTGAAATAGAAGCTTGGTGGCTGAGACAGCCAATTTGGCCAACTCCAGAGTTTTTCCCACAATTATGATGTCATCCAGATATGCCATGACAATATGTTTTTGTTTCTGGAGAAACGCCAAGGCTGGTTTCAATATTTTAGTAAACAGTCTGGGGCCTGATGTCAATCCATTAGGCAGTGCTTTATAATGCCAGAGCTGTCCCATCCAGTTAAATTTCGGATATCTGCGGTGATCTTTCTCTATTGGTACTGAATAGTATGCATATTTTAAGTCGATGCAAGCCATGAAGTATCTCTTGGAAACTAGTTGTTTGGCAGTGACAATGTTTTCCATTTTGAAGTGGGTATACAGCACAAAAGTATTCAGCTGTGTCAAATCAATGATGATGCGACATCCACCATATTTTTTTGTTTTTTGTGAAGATAGTTGACACAAACTCAAGAGATTTGTGTTTGGATTTCTCAATTACTCCTTTTGTATGTAGTCTCAACAGTTTTGCATGACCTTCCAATCTTTCTTTTTGTGAAAGCATGAACGTTCAGCTAGGTGCATGCTGAACCGGAGGGAGGTGTTTGTGAATGAATTCAATTTTGTATCCTTGGATACTTTGCAGCATAAAAGGATCAGAAGTTATGGAACTCCATGCATTTCTAAACAATAACCTTCCCCCAGTCTGTGAAGAACTTACACATGCAATGTTCCGGAAGAAACCAGACCCACCTACCTCCATGGTTACCGGTGGTGCTGTGTTGGTTTCTTCTGTCCTTGTTTCTTGGGTGGTGGAGGTGCTGGGGTGTAGGGTTGGCGCATCTTCCTTGAAGGCCGTTCTGGGCCATGGTCTAAAAAGGACCTTTGTCTTGAACGTATGGCCTTCGAGCTTTCACCAGCTGCTGCTCTTTTGTTGTAGTAACGTGGTTTGCTGGTGGATGCGTAGGGGTGTTGCCGTTGAGGATACGAGGTCTTGGCAGTGGACGGCGCTTTCATTAGGCCAACGGCTTTTGCCTCCTCATCAAGGTCTTTAACCTGCTTCGGCAGGTTGTCCCCGAACAGTAAAGTAGGCGGCTGCGTGCTGCTAGTCTTGCACAACCCCGCAAATTTGGGGTTTAGGGCAGGTCGGATGACACTCTTCCTAAAACAGTTTATCTCAAACTGTGCATTGCAGAAGAGTGCCAGAGCATCTTGTTGCTCTTCCGACATGTCCTTCCCATCTACAGACCTGGCAAATGCTGTTATTCCAGAGGCCAGTAGTTTCAGGATTTTTGCATTTTTATTTCTTGGGTTCTGATGCCAGCACTGATGTTTCCCCAGATGGGGTTGCTCACCGCAGGCACATTGAGAGAAACACAGTTCTCTGGTGCTAAGTATTTAGCAGCCGCGTCAATCATGGCCTGTTCCTGCAGCTGGTTGGTGGTGAGGTCGTTGATGCTGGCTGCCAGTTGCGGCTGTAACGGCAGTCCCTTTTGCGAAGGCATCGCTAATTTGGAAACCATGCCGAGTAGCTCTTGTTGTTCCTGCACCCCTACCACGCTGGAAGAGACTTCAGCCAAATCCCCATGTACAGAGTCAGCCCAGAGTTGACTCCTTATGCTCCCCTCCAAGGAGAGGGAGACATTTGGCAGCCCTCTACAAGGTGCTGCCGTGGGTGTCCGAGGAGACCCTCGGTGACCAGACTCCGTTTGCTGGAGTAGGTCACGTTGGAGCAATTGCTCCATCAACCGCTTCACGTGAGATAAACGGCCACTGCCGTTATCCGCTGGCGGTGAATCTTCAAGCCCGGACCCTGCCGAGTCTCCGGGCTTATCAGACTTTTGGGTGGCTTTACCGCCAGTCCGACGTACACCTATGGGCTGTAGCGGTGCCAAGTCGGGGGCTGCTGGCCATACGGTTAGCAGCCCAGGTGAAGTCGGCCACTGCTGACTGCCTGTATTCCCGCAGTCCTCCGCAGTCAGTTTTGCTGCGGTCCATTTGGACTTAGTCCTGGACTTACCCATAATTGTTTTTACTGTGTAAAATAAATTATTCAGACGCCAAAAACTACCTCAGAATAGTGAAAACTTACCTACAGGTTTTAAACCTACCGCTGGAGGAGCGACGCTCTCCCGCCTGTCTCTGCGCAACGCGTTGCACGATATGTCGCGCATGCGTGCTGGCGGGGTCTTCACGTACTCACTCACGTGACTCCGAAGTAAAAAGAGATTTTGGCTAATCTCATTGTAACCCTGGATGGCATGATGGCACAGTGGTAGATTTGCTGCCTTACAGCGCCAGAGACCCAGGTTCAATCCTAACTACATTTGCTGTCTGTATGGTGTTTGTATATTCTCCCCGTGACCTGCGTAGGTTTTGTCTGGGAGTTACAGTTTCCACCCACACTCCATGGGCGTAGTGGTTTGTAGACTAATAGGCTTGGTAAAATTGTAAATTGCCCCTAGTTTGTGTAGGATAGTGTTAGTATGGTCGGCACGGACTGGAAGGGCTGAGAAGGCCTGTTTCCGTGCTGTAATTGTTATATGGTTATATGGTTATGTGGGAATTGTTGGTGGGCCTGGACTCAGTCGGCTGAAGGACCTGTTTCCACGGTGTATCACTAAACTGAACTAACCTAAATCTGATTTTGTCATTCCCATCCACCTGCAATAACTGTTCATTCCCTCATGGTATCTATCAATATACCTTGGCCTCTGCTTCCACCACCTTTTGAAGAAGAGAGTTCAAAGGCTTACAGTGTCTGTGAACAAAAAATACTGCTTCATCTCAATCTTAAATGGGCGAGCCTTATTTCAAAGTAGAGATCCCTGGCTCTACATTTTCCACAAGAACATCCTCTCAAGATCCACCTGGTCAACATGCCTTAGTATCCTTTTATGTTTCAATCAATTCCCTTGTCAGTCCTCTGAGCTGCATGCCTGGCTATCCAACCTTCACTCACAATGCAACCCACCAATTCCAGCTAGTGGCCTATGTTTTCTAAACTGTTTTCACACATTAACAATCCCCTCAAGTGAAGAAACCAAGAGAATATATACTGTAGTACCCCGGATCCGATCTTATCTGATCTGATCTGATGTGATCTGCCTTATAAACAGAGGCATAATCTTCACGTGTTTGCATTTAATTCCCTTGGCACAAAGGCTGCAGAATACTTGGAACCTACTGATAGGATACTCAATTTGTCATTGCCTTATGAAATGAAATGTTCATTAATATTTTTTGGCGTATACATAACATCACTTATTATGAATAATTGTTGTTTTAAGATTTGTTATTCTTTAAGGATTAGACTGAGTATCTAACTGCTCTCTAGGTTGAAATGAAAATAAACTCCACAAGGCAAATAACCTTTGGGGGACGGGGGGTGAAGGGGAGAATGAGGGAGACTGGTGGAGAAGGTAGGTATAATGACAATGGGTCTTTGGAGGAGACCAGTGATGATGCCCTGCAGCTGTGAGTGGTCCCAACCCCCATGATCACCAGGAGAATCAGGATTCTGTCCAAGGATAAATTGTGAACAACAGAATCTCAATTCATACCAAATTCATTTGCAAGGAACTTGAATCATAAAGAAAGATCCTGACCAGAAATAACTCTATCTTGATTAGTACAGGTGTCAGAGGCTATGGGGAGAATGGGGAGAAGGTGAGGAGGGAGAGATAGATCAGCCATGATTGAATGGCGTAGACCTGATGGGCTGAATAGCCTAAATCTACTCCAATCCATTATGACCTTATGATATATATCCACCAGAGATGCTGCCTGACCCTCTGAATAACCCCAGCACTTTGTGTTCTCTGCGCAAAGGAACTTTCATATAAATAACACACGATGTAAAACCAATATTTCAGGGTACACTGAAATATATGCTGTAGCATTTCAGCATGGTGTACATGTTGGTGAACTATGTATTTATTACAAAGGCCATTAGTGGAAACATTTTCATTTCCCAATGTAGAAATGATCGTCAAAAAATATGGGAATAGTGAAGAAGGAAATGAGTTAATTGGAATACAGAAACATAGAAAATAGGTGCAGGAGGAGGCCATTCGGCCCTTCGTGCCAGCACCACCATTCATTGTGATCATGGCTGATCGTCCGCTAATCTGTCTGCCAACGAATTTTCTACCCATGTCAACACCCTACCCCCAATAGCATGTGCTCTAATTTTAGTCACCAGTCTCCCGTGCGGGACCTTATCAAAGGCTTTCTGAAAGTCTAGATACACTACATCCACTGGCACCCCTTCATCCATTTTACTTGTCACATCCTCAAAAAATTCCAGAAGATTAGTCAAGCATGATTTCCCTTTCATAATCCATGTTGACTTGGACTAATCCTTTTAATGCTATCCAACTGCCCCATTATTACCTCTTTAATAATTGACTCCAGCATCTTTCCCACCAATATGGAGAATGTTCTTCACTAAAAGGAAAATAAATAAAGAGATTGTTTTGCTGTGCACCCTAAGAATGGCAGCTTGTAAATTGGCAATTGGAGGGGAACGCGATTGAACTGATCCTTCTCGGGACATTGCTGAACAGGGACAGGAAGAACTAGTAAGCCAACAGCAGGAGTAGGAGAGAGTACCAACTTCTGAAAGGGAGACTGAGACGGCTCTTAAAGGGGAGGTGCTGACGAAACCTAAACGTTAAATTTGGTAAGAGAGAAACAGTGCCTGCATTCTTTGAAGGGAGAGAGGTTTATTATATGCCAGGTTGTGCAGAATTTTTCTGAGTGGAGCTAGAGCCACAGCAGTCCTCACGGCACTCTCATGTTCCCAATTCGGGGAAACCATGTGCAGCTTACGAGCAGGGCAGACGGGAGGAGTCAGTGTTATCTTCAGCTCCTCCCCTAAATTCAAATCTGAAGTAGAGAAATCAGGGAGAGATCCTCTAGCATCTAAGATTGCTCCACAAGTGGAGGATAGTAGGGGAGATCAAGGAGCTAGAAGGAAGACTCCATCGACATGGGTGCCAAAATTGATTAGAAACTCCAGTAGCGGGTAGGTGAAGGAATCCTTCAAGGTATTTCTAGGAATAATACAGAAGGTGCAGGATCAGTTCATTCCTAGGAGAAAGAAGGACTCCAAGGGGAGAAAGAGGCGACCATGGCTGGCAAGGGACGTCAGGGACAGTATAAAAATGAATGCGAAGAAGTACAACGTAGTAAGGATGAGCGGAAAGCAAGAGGATTGGGTAATGTTTAAAGAACAACAGAAGATAACCAAAAAGACAATACGGGGAGAAAAGATGAGGTACAAATGTAAGCTAGCCAAGAATATAAAGCAGGATAGGTATGTGAAGAGGAAAAAATTAGTTAAGACCAAAATTGGACCCTTGAAGGCCGAAAAGGGTGAATTTATTATGGGGAACAAGGCAATGGCAGATGAGTTGAACAGGTACTCTGGATCTGTTTTCACTAAGAAGGACACAAACAATCTTCCAGATATAGTGTTAAAGAAGGAACTGCAGATGCTGGAGAATCAAGGGTACACAAAAGGCTGGAGAAACTCAGCGGGTGCCGCAGCATCTAAGGAGCGAAGGAGATAGGCAACGTTTCGGGTCGAGACCCTTCTTCAGACTCTGGATATTCTTCCAGATATAGTAGTGGCCAGAGGTTCACTGGGGTGATGGAGGAACTGAAGGAAATCCACATTAGGCAGGAAATGGTGTTGGTTACACTGACGGGACTGAAGGCTGATAAATCCCCAGAGTCTGATGGTCTGCATCCCAGGGTACTTAAGGAAGTGGCTCTAGAAATCGCAGATGCATTGGTGATAATTTTCCATTGTTCTAGACTCAGGATCAGTTCCTGTGAGTTGGAGGGTAGCTAATGTTATCCCACTTTTTAAGAAAGGCAAGAGAGAGAAAACAGGGAATTATAGACCAGTTAGCCTGACATTTGTAGTATCTTTTATAATCGACTCCAGCATCTACCCCGGTGGTGTGGTAGGTGCTGGAGTCAATTATAAAAGATGAAATAACCGAACATTTGGATAGCAGTAACAGGATCGGTCCGATTCAGCATGGATTTCCAAAGGGGAAATCATGGCTATGGGTGGACGTGGGGATGGGGATTGGACTTTGTGCCTTCCCTCACAGTGGGTTGTTTTTAAGTTTATTGTTAAATTATTTAATGTTGTGTCTTAACTTTATCTGTGTGCTGCATGGCAAGTCAAATTTCACTACACCTATTGGCGTATGTGATAATAAATGTCCTTTGAATCTATCTTGTATTCTCGACTAATCTTCTGGATTTTTTTGAAGATGTAACTAGGAAAATGGACAAGGGAGAGCCAGTGGATGTAGTGTACCTGGACTTTCAGAAAGCATTTGATAAGGTCCCACATAGGAGATTAGTGGGCAAAATTAGGGCACATGGTATTGGGGGTAGAGTGCTGACATGGATAGAGAAGTGGTTGACAGACAGGAAACAAAGAGTAGGGATTAACGGGTCCCTTTCAGAATGGCAGCTACGTACATTCTACGTGCTTACCACGAGTTTGATTTTTTTAAACTCGGGAGTGCTCTTGAATTGCCTCATACAGCGAGACAGACCCTTAACAGTAAAATCATCTATTAAAATTAAAGGCATCCTCACATGGCCCGAGAAACAACACTAAATCAGAAAGAACACCACCCCTTCCAAGTTCTAGGAGGAGACACAAATAATCCAATTCTCAAGACACCCTCACTGAAAGGAAGAAGCAAGACAGGGAAACATAGTAGCTGGCATGAGAATGGATGGCAACTAAGGAATGGAAATGGCACTAGGGAGAGAAGAAACAAACTTACTGTGCAGGAGGAATGGGAGTGGGGAAAGAAGATATTGTATTAATGTGTTACTGAGTTTGTGCCTGCAGGACAGTATATCAACGGCATACTATCTGGGGAGTGAGGTAAAAGAATACACAGACCCTTTAAAATGGGCAGAAGACAGCAGAGGTAATGTAGCTCCGCAGAAACAGGCGACTAGCAGGAGGAGCTGATACTGTCCAGCCCCTTTAAGACATATTTGGGAAGGCCATCAGACACAGCAAGCTGCTCCTCACTATCCCTATTCCCTGGTAATTGAAGCTAACATCAGAAGAGAAGAAGACCAACTCTAGTGCCTAACTTTAATATCAACTAGCTATTGGAGAAAGAAAAGGAAGGAGAATAAAGGACATTCTAATCATCTTTGAAAGAAACAACACTGACGACCTATAACGACTTCTGGAACAAGCCTCACTTTAAAGGACTGACCGGGAAAAAATATATATTCCTCTGTGGTTTTAAGTAAATTACCTGATTTGTGTCTAAATTATGGTTATTAGAAATACATTTATACATTCTGGGTTCGGTCTCGAAGTTGTATGGTAATGAATTGGAGGGACTTTACATTTTGAGATTTGGAATAGACTTGAGGAATCTGGCTTAGGAGTTTGATTATTTATTGATATTGTTATTATCTCATCCCCAGAAAGGCAGCCAAAGATGGGAAGGATTGTTCAAAGAGCATCAAGAAGGATGGAATTTGGGAAGATCTGGTCACATGGAATTACTTAGGGAATATGAGAGTTGGAATTAAAATCAGAATTAAAATTGGACTTAAATTGAAAATTAAAATGGGAATTGAAATTGAAATTGGAGTTGGAATTGGAAACGGTCAAACGAGGAACTGTGAGCAGCAGGACTGATTAGTGTTGATCCTAGAACAATAAATAGTATATTAGGGAACAGAATAGCAATAGGGATATAGCTATGCCCATGAAAACACGGGATGCTTGGCAAGATTCTGGGAAGAAACATCATCATCTTGTGTTGCTGATAGATGGGAAATGTAATGGACACACTTATGTATATCTGGTTAACTGATTATTGAACTATTTGGTTATCATATATAATGGGTTATCATATATGACAAAAAGGAAGGAATGTTAATCCTGCCCATATTGGAGAGGCTAAGACTTTAAAAAGGGGTAAAAGCTTCACGGTTGCTGGGAGATTTGGTCAATTTGGAATTGCTCTATGCAGAACTGGGATAAGCTGCGGGGTGGAGCCTAGATACAAGTTACAAGAAAAGAATAAGAACATCTGCAGACCCTGTTAATTAGGTGCAAAATGCATAGAATGGATCGGATGGCTGCAAACCAGACATACACCTTGTAAATAATTGTAAATAATGTTGCAGAGTTCTACTTTGCTGAGTGTTGATTGGATGAGGTATTGAGCCTTGTCTGGGTTTCTTGCAGGTCAGGGTAAATGTTTCTAAGTTGGCTTCCCTGAGAAGTCCTGTTTGAATACAATGTATTGAGCTGCTGTATTATATGGTTAGGGAAATGTCTGTTATGTATAGGGGTTAATCGATATCTGTAATTGGATTGTTCAGGGACCACCCCCATATGGTTCGGCCCCTCGAGGTCCTGGGATCTATGAACGTTTGCTGCCATGAGGTCCAGCGTCGATCTTCTGGGAGAGCGCTTGGGACTGCATGACCTTCTGGAGTGTCTCTGTTTGAGCGAGGCATAGAGGGCTTGATCAGGCAGATACGAGAATTGAACCCGCGGTGGGATAGGTACAGTAGTTGAACTGTAATTGTGTTTTGTCAAAATAAAGATTAGTTGTTCAAGTGCTTGACTTCCCTTTAAGAGACCGGACTAAGGAATTATTCAGTAGTTAAGAACTAGTACAAGCAAGAACCCCGTGACAGAGAACAAAGCCAATAGAGTGAAGAGTCAGCATAGTAGAGAGCCAGTGATCGTTGACTGAAACTAGACTGGGGGCAAGCTTAGAACGAGCAATTTACACTCTGAAGGAACAACCTAATTCTGCTGCTCCTTCCGCAGAGATCTGCAAATTTTTATTTCTCATGTACAACGCCCTTTTGAACTCTACCATACTGATTACATCTATTACTATTGAATCTGATAACCTCACCCTTTCACTAAGTGCATTCTAGATCGCAACTGCAAAGTAAGTATATTCAATGAGTTTTTAACCTTCAGTTCATTGCAGTGAGTAGTTTACTCAAGAGATCTTCACAAACTGCCTGGACAATGTTAAATACACATTGTTGCAGAACAGAGTGCAGTTTGTCACAGGGCAGAATCATTAAAAGGAGTAAAAACCTTAATACAAAACATATTCTTCACAATAAATATTATTGTGAACTAATATTAAAATACATAGCTACAACAACTGGACAGTGCCTAAATAAATCAAAAAGTAAATGAGAAATTGAGGTTACTGTGATTATTCCTATAGATTTTGAGGCTTGTAAACTATTTCTTATTAAGACATTCATTGAATTTTTGACATAACTCGCACTGATTTTGCCGTGCCTTAAAGTTCTCATGTATTATCTAAAATGCATAAGTATGTGGTCAACAAACAATATTGTGCCTGACCAGTCACCAAATTGGCAAGGTTATCCCAAAGAAAACTTTATCATATCGCAAAGAAATGTACTGTGTATATAAGCCATAAATATTACATCTAAGAAAGTGATTTTAATATATTGAGCATCAAACTGTACGTGGTTTAACCTACCTATCTAAAGCAATGCAGCAGAGATGTAGTATTGATGCTGTGGTTAGCAAGACATCCAAGGAAGTGCGGACAAGGCAAAACGTTTCTCCATATATCCAATTCTGTTGTATTAGTTCAATAGCTCCGAATGGCATCACCATGACTGAAACAAGCAGGTCAGCAAAGGCCAAAGAGACGATAAAGTAATTGGTCTTGATCTTCCTATAATTGATTACATAATTTTTAAAATCTCAATACAATGATCTTCCTATATTTGATTACATATTTTTTTAAATCTCAACACAATGATAAAAATTGTCCCAAATAAAGAAATCATAGTCCTTTTGATTTTCTCCTCATAAAACATGGAATGTTTTACATAAATCCACAGTCTTGCCTAGCTCCTTTCATTGCTAAATCTTATCCAGAAGAGCTTTTGCAAAGCTGCTCCTTGAATAACATTTACATGCATGAGATTGCAATCTACTTTTTCCTACATACCTTGAACAACCACTATTTTTTTTCAAGTCCAATTATTTTCAATGTTATGTAGTTATACTCCTCAAGTTAGTGTGATTATTTTACTTATGCAGTTCAGTTTGCATGAATATATCATTGGGTGTTTTTCTCCTCTTCCAAGAATGTTTATGCATTTTCTGATTGTGGAATAATGCATAAGTTATAGGTCTAATCTGAACATCAGTTTTTATTTTGTATTCTTGCACACATTTGCACTTTAAGCTACTTATTTTCATTAAGCAGTTCAATAGCTGCTTAGGAAAATTGAAGGAATAATAGGAGCTAAATTGGCCAGCATTTGCTAGCAGCAATATATATATATCAGCCATGCCCACTGGCTTGTCCACATAATTTATGCTTCCTGCTGATCATTATGATTTCAATAACCAACTCTCACCATGCTTCACCAAAGAGCAACAGCATGAGATGCTAAGGTCAGTTCAGGTTACTGCTGTATAAAACATGTTTGCACTTTAAACTTTGGACTTTAGAGATACAATGTGGCAACAGGTCCTTTGGCCCACCGAGTCTGCGATTAACACTATTCTGCACACTAGGGGCAATTTACAATTTTACCGAAGCCAATTAACCTTCAAACCTGTACGTCTTTGGAGTGTGGGATGAAACCGGAACACCTGGAGAAAACCCACATGGTCATTGGGAGAATGAATGCTCAAACTGCAGACAAACAGCACCCATAGTCAGGATCAAACCCGGGTCTCTGGCACTGTAAGGCAGCAGCTCTACCTGGAAATTGATTTGTGGATGGAACCTGGAATGGTGTGAAAGCTATTCCATTGTCTTAAGAGCTTGCACACAGGATTTCTGATTTCTGGAAACTTTGGTGGATGAGATAAAGAAGAGGAGAGGTTTACTAATCACAGGGGATCTGTGATTCCTTCAGACATACACTGTGTGGGTGGAGAGAGACAATTACATCAATAACGGAAATATCCACGAGCACAGCTGCAATTCTGCAAGAACATCAATGACCTTCACATATGCATCTTCAAGGTCAGTGGCACAGATTCAAACACAATTTCCCAACAAATGCACATAGGTTGCAAATGAAGCTCAATCCTTCACCCCCATCAAAATTCATCGACATCCATCTGAAACTGAACTAGGATTTCCATGCCCCATTGCACCCTCAGACACAATGATCCCAGGAATGTGGGGGTCAACATACGATGAGCGTTTGACGGCACTGGGCCTGTACTTGCTGGAGTTTAGAAGAATGAGGGGGACCTCACTGAAACATACCGAATTGTGAAAGGCTTGGATAGAGTGGATGTATGGAGGATGTTTTTACTAGTGGAGAGTCTAGGACTAGACGTTTGGCTCAGAATTAAAGGACGTTCCTTTGGGAAGGAGATGAGGAGAAATTTCTTTAGTGGTGTATCAGTGGAATTATTTGCCACAGAAGGCTGTGGAGGTCAAATCTATGGATATTTTTAAGGCAGAGATAGGTTCTTGATTAATACGGGTGTCAGGGGTTATGGGGAGAAGGCAGGAGAATAGTGTGAGGAGGGACAGATAGATCAGCCATGATTGAATGGCAGAGAAGACTTGGTAGGCCAAACTGCCTAATTCTGTTCCTATCACTTATGACCTTATGACTTGATGACACAGCACTGCTTCATGTTTCACACCCGCACCTCACAATTTGCATAAGCAATACGAACATAATAATATAATCACAAAAACCCATATCAAGGCAATGTATAATACATCTGTCAATGTTGCAGGAGATTATGGCACACATCAGTACCAGAGATAAAAGAAATGTGTGAATTTCTACACCCAATCAGACCATAAACATTAAACTATTTATTAGGATGGTCATTACAATCTCCATGCCCAATTACAAGTCATGAGACTATTGGCAGTAGGGAGATGATGGCAGGAGGTTTGCGCCTAATTCCTTTAATTCCATTCTGTATGTATTCCCATAATCTCTTCTGACTACAAACCTAGCGGTGAAAGTGCGCACCTCTCATCTTGTCCACTCCTCTCCTCTCCTTTTATATACCAGGAAGTCCAGCATTCCTTGTGTTTTGCTGTTTACATTTAAAAAAGTATTTCTGTTGATCGTTCTGAATGTTGATGTAAAAAATAATAGTGGGTTTTTCTGCATTCATGATTATTGAAGTCTAAATCTGGCATCAATTTATTGTAATCTTAGCCAAATAAGCAAAGGTTGCTGTCCGAGAAGTTCGAGATAATCTGCTAGTGGTTACACTGCATTGGTAACTTGCCGAGACCACAGACAAATGCAATGGCAGATTGCAATTGACCTTATGTGAGAAATACTCACTAAACTTGTCAGATTTTGTCCATACAACAGGTAATTTTCAACAGGAAGAATGTTACATTTACTGCCAAATAACACTTCAAGCACTCGCAAATATTGTTTTGCAAGCGTGGAATCTCTTTGCTTTACCTCGTAACTAATCTCTGAATTTCCCACTAAACCTTCTGTGCCTCTTTAGCTCCATCTCCTATTTTATAACAATAGACAATAGACAATAGGTGCAGGAGTAGGCCATTCAGCCCGTCGAGCCAGCACAGCCATTCAATGTGATCATGGCTGATCATCCCCAATCAGTACCCCGTTCCTGCCTTCTCCCCATATTCCCTGACTCCATTATCTTTTAGAACCCTATCTTGCTCTCTCTTGAAAGTATCCAGAGAACCGGCCTCCGCCGCCCTCTTAGGCAGAGAATTGCACAGACTCACAACTCTCTGTGTGAAAAAGTGTATCCTCATCTCCATTCTAAATGGCTTATCCCTTATTTTTAAACTGTGGCCCCTGGTTCTGGACTCCCCCAACATCGGGAACATGTTTCATGCCTCTAGCGTGTCCAAACCCTTAATAATCTTATATGGTTCAATAAGATCCCCTCTCATCCTTCTAAATTCCAGAGTATACAAGCCCAGCCGCTCCATTCTATCAACATATGACTGTCCACCATCCCTGGAATTAACATTGTGAACCTAGGCTGCACTCCCTCAATAGCAAGAATGTCCTATGTCAAATTTGGAGACCAAAGCTGCACACAATACTCCAGGTGTGGTCTCACTAGGGCTCTGTACAACTGCAGAAGGACCTCTTGCTCCTATGCTCAACTCCTCTTGTTATGAAGGCATTAAAATGTACCACTTTGACCAAAACTCTGGACATTAGCTTTGATATCACTTTATGTAACGTGGAGACAGATTTTTTCATATTTCTTGGTATATTTTACCCCACCTTCTGCAAAATTTCAACTTGTTGCTGTAAAGAAACCTGTCACTCTGAATATGGAGAAAATTGAAACAACTCTTGAGCTTTGATTTCTATTGCTTTACAATGTAATCACTTACCGCAGCTGCCTATCCTTGCAAACAGCTACCATAACCAGCAGATTTCCCAAAATAGTCATTATTATAATAGCGGAAAGAAATGTGATGAGGATTGTCTTCTGAACCATAGAGAAACCAGGAATTTCATGTGGCTTACCGTCGCTTCGTGCACTGAAAGCAAATCAGAAATCAGAATTAGTTAACTTCATGTACAAAACTTTGATCGGAAAGTATCATCAATATCAAGGCTAATCAAATCAGTTAGATAGCAAATGATGATCCATAGGAAAATAAGAAGATGGAGGGAAAGAGAGGAGTGATGTGAAATTAGCAATTAGTTACAATGCGATGAACATTTTTTTCAAAACGGATAAATAGTTAATCTCTGAAAACATACCCATATAACCATATAAACCATATAACCTAATAATAATTACAGCACGGAAACAGGCCTTCTCGGCCCTTCCAGTCCGTGCCGACCATTTATTTTCCCCTAGTCCCATCTACCTGCACTCAGACCATACCCCTCCATTCCCTTCCCGTCCATATACCTATCCACTTTACTTTTAAATGTTAAAATCGATCCTGCCTCCACCACTTCTGCAGGAAGATCATTCCACACAGCCACCACTCTCTGAGCAAAGAAGTTCCCCCTCATGTTACCCCTAAACTTCTGTCCCTTAATTCTCATGTCATGCCCTCTTGTTTGAATCTTTCCTACCCTCAATGGGAAAAGCTTATCCACGTCAACTCTGTCTATCCTTTTCATCATTTTAAAGACCTCAATCAAGTCCTCCCTTAACCTTCTGCGCTCCAAAGAATAAAGACCTAACTTGTTCAACCTTTCTCTGTAACTTAGTTGCTGGAACCCAGGCAACATTCTAGTAAATCTCCTCTGTACTCTCTCTATTTTGTTGACATCCTTCCTATAATTAGGCGACCAAAATTGTACACCATACTCCAGAATTGGTCTCACCAATGCCTTGTACAATTTTAACATTACTTCCCTACTTCTATATTCAATGCTCTGATTTATAAAGGCCAGCACACCAAAAGCTTTCTTTACCACCCTATCTACATGCGATTCCACCTTCAGGGAACTATGCACAGTTATTCCTAGATCCCTCTGTTCCACAGCATTCCTCAATTCCCTACCATTTACCATGTACGTCCTATTTTGATTTGTTCTGCCAAGATGTAGCACCTCACACTTATCAGCATTAAACTCCATCCGCCATCTTTCAGCCCACTCTTCCAAATGGCCCAAATCTCTCTGTAGACTTTGAAAATCACTTCATTATCCACAGCACCCCCTATCTTAGTATCATCTGCATACTTACTTATACTTATTTTCCACCCCATCATCTAGAGCATTGATGTACATGACAAACAACAGTGGACCCAACACAGATCCCTGAGGCACCCCACTTGTCACCAGCTTCCAACCTGACAAACAGCCACCCACCATTACTCTCTGGCATCTCCCATTCAGCCACTGTTGAATTCATCTTGCTACTCCGCCATTAACACCCAACGATTGAACCTTCTTAACCAACCTTCCATGGGGAACCTTGTCAAAGGCCTTACTGAAATCCATATAAACATCCACTGCTTTACCCTCATCAATTTCCCTAGTAACCTCTTCAAAAAATTCAAGAAGGTTTGTCAAACATGACCTTCCAGGCACAAATCCATGTTGACTGTTCTTGATCAGACCCTGTTTATCCAGATGCTTATATATATTATCTGTAAGTATCCTTTCCATTAATTTGCCCACCACTGATGTCAAACTAACAGGTCTATAATTGCTAGGTTTATTCTTTGAACCCTTTTTAAACAATGGAACAACATGCGCAGTACGCCAATCCTCCGGCACTATTCCCGTTTCTAATGACATCTGAAATATTTCTGTCATAGCCCCTGCTATTTCTACACTAACTTCCCTCAATGTCTTAGAAACATAGAAACATAGAAAAATAGGTGCAGGAGTAGGCCATTCGGCCCTTCGAGCCTGCACCACCATTCAATATGATCATGGCTGATCATCCAACTCAGTATCCCGTACCTGCCTTCTCTCCATACCCCCTGATCCCTTTAGCCACAAATGCCACATCTAACGCCCTCTTAGGGAATATCCTGTCAGGAAGTATATCCTGTCAGATGTTTCAGGATATCCTGTCTTAGGGAATATCCTGTCACGACCTGGAGACTTATCCACTTTTATATTTTTCAAAAGTGTCAGTACTTCCTCCTCTTTGAATCTCATAGTTTCCATAGCTACTCTACTTTTTTTCCCCTTACCTCACAGAGTTCAATATCCTTCTCCTTGGTGAATACTGAAGAAAAGAAATTGTTCAATATCTCCCCCATCTCTTTTGGCTCTGCAGATAGCTGTCCATTCTGGCTCTCTAATGGTCCAATTTTATCCCTCGTTATCATTTTGCTATTAATATAGCTGCAGAAACCCTTTGGATTTACTTTCACCTTTCTTGCCAAAGCAACCTCATATCTTCTTTTAGCTTTTCTTATTTCTTTCTTAAGATTTTTTTTACATTCTTTATACTCATCTAGCACCTCATTTACTCCATGCTTCCTATAAATATTGTAGATATCTCTTTTTTTTCAAACCAAGTGTCCTATTTCCCTTGAAAACCATGGGAAACATAAGGTAGATGTTTCATTCTAACTTAGTCATGGAGTTTATATTGCAGAGTGCTTTGAACGGCTGGTTTGCCAGATGTTGCAAGATCAGATCCTCTCCTTGTTCAGCAAGAATGTATTTGATGAGTTTTTCTGGAATGTTCTTTTTCCATTTCGGATTTCCTACATCCGCAAGCTTTTGCTTTTTGTTTCTTTTGTGGTCGAGATGCAGGGAGCAACACCACATGTGGAAAATATATCCAGTGTAGACGACATGTTTAAAGAGCGATTCCTCAAATTGAAAGGTAATCGGTCTATCCTGGAAAAAAAACTGCCAGGTTTCAGTAACGAATTACACAAGACGGAAATAAGCAACTGACACTGTTTGTTGTGCCTTTGCAAACTAGACTTGCCAGTTTTTTGGATGGGACAAATCCCTCACCGCACACAAGAATTTTCAGATACTAAGAATTACAGGTGCTGGTTTACAAAAAAAAGGCACAAAGTGCTGGAGTAATTCATTGAGTCAGGCAGCAACTCTGGAGAACATGAATAGGTGGTGTTTCGGGTTCCGACCTCATATTTCGACGGGCAACCTACAATCCAGCAGTATGAATATTGGTTTCTCTAATTTCAAGTAAACCTTCCATTCCCTTTCTCTCTCCCCCACTCTAATCAACCTGCTTAGTTTCACTGTTTGTATCCTCTTGTCATTACCTTCTCCACAGCCAACAATAGACGATTGTGGGCTCCATCTTTTCTTGATTATCGATGCAGGCTTTGATTTGTTCTTCGGTTTTTTTATTTATTTGTTCTTTGTACCTTTTCATACCTCTAGTTTCCCTCTCCCCTGACTCTCTGTCTGAAGAAGGGTCTCGACCCGAAATGTCACCTATTCCTTTTCTCCAGAGCTGCTGCCTGACCCACTGAGTTACTCTAGAAGTTAGTGTCTACTGGAATTTATGATCCTCATCCAATTTCTCTGGATAAATTGTTCATGTGGCCACGCTATATTCACATTCGCAGAGAGAATTCCATCATCAAAATATGACTGCCTCCTGTATAAGCACCTAGCCTAGGTTGTTCTGAGAGTGCTCATTTAGTCATCTCTTGTTAATCAACGACCAGCTTGTGACTTGACTGCATAGTAGGATCAAAGTGACTCAGAGGACTGGCAAAGGAAGAATTGATCAGTACAGCTGCAAGTGACTGGACATAGATCTGCATGATGCTTGCCACCAATAGTCTTGGGATAAACTGCACATGGATTTCCCTGTCCAATCAGAAAGTGCTGGCATAACGATGTGGAAAATCCAGGGTAATAATAGATGCACATCCACAAGGAGTGAATGCCATCTACCCCTTGTCTTGAGCTCATGGCACCATCATATGCCCTATGGCCAAATTTCCAGCTCATGCCTCCCACAAAATGACATTGTGTCGTTCATTTATTGCATTGTTGTACAGCCTTCAAAACAAATTGTCTTTTTGGATTTTGTTTGTTTTTATCAACCAATGGAAACAACCATTTTTGTCCCCATTACTCTTTAAATCAATACCTGTGTCTGACCTTCATCTTTTGAAATGGGCATTTTAACATCTGTGAAAAAAGGGCTTCTGGTGATAACTTTACAACTATTTTTCTGTCTCTCTGCACAACTTCTCTCATTACTTTTCTGAACAATAAAGATTTAATAAAATCAACTGGAGCATAAAACTGTTGAGAACATTTTCTATCATGCTGTGTTATAATTTTGACCAAATGTTCCACTGTTTCTCATTGTTAATGTTTACAGATTACTGAGGGGAATTTGCACCATATCGCAGGCTTGCAAATATCATTGAGCTCATACGAAACCTAAGGACTGCCAATGTGCCCAGAAGGGTATTTGTGCTGGTGTGCACGAGATTACCAAGGAACTGCCACTGTAGCTATGGGCCTGCAGGCACTGTTCAGTGATGATCATCAACAACAAGGAGAATTGCTGTGGAGCAGTAAGATTGTGTAATGTACCTTGAGGAGTTCCAAACACACAAATCTATAGTACAGAGAAAATGGAGCTCACGCATGCATGAGATAAAGCTGCAGGCTGTTGCAACGCTGCCTTTCTGTGTTGACAATGTGGGCAATGCTGTGGAGTATCAAATATGGTGATCAGATTATTCCATTGATACATTAACAATGGCCATGCACATTACTGCCGATCTATCTTCTGCCTTCAATTGGTTGATTATCTCAGCGATCTGTATCTACATATTCTCCAGCACAAGGGAAACAGTATGCTTCCGCCGTGAGGGAGCTAAATGTGAAAGTAGCGATAGAAATGGGAATCCCATCTCACTCATTGATCCATACCTATTTCCAATGATAGATGAGTCGTCCCTTGTACAGATGCAAGAGGAACAGTTATATGAGGCACAACATGGGAGCAAGCACAAGCCATTAGCCCCACAAACTTGCTCTACCATTCAAAACCTCATGGCTGATCTTCTCCCTCAGCACCATAATCATAATCACAATCATAATCATACTTTACTAGCCAAGTATGTTTTGCAACATACGAGGAATTTGATTTACCATACAGTCATGCCAATAAAAAGCAACAGAACACACAAAATACATTTTAACATTAACATCCACCACAGTGACCCCTCCATATTCCTCACTGTGATGGAAGGCGAAAAAAAGTTCAATCTCTCCCTTCTTTGTCCTCCAGCAGTTGGGGGCCTCGAACCTTCGGTTGACGGGATGATCTTACTCCCATAGCCGGCGGCTGGCCTCCTCGCTGGGGCGATCAAGCTCCTGCATCAGGAAGGATGTTAGTTCTCCGCACCGGGCGATCTACACTGGGTCGTGGCTAGTAGAACGTCTTGCGGTTTTTGGAGCTTCCCGACGTTGGTCTCAATCCGAGTCTGCGAGCTCCTTGATGTTAAAGTCTGCAAGCCAGTCCCGAGCAAGGCCTCCAGCTCTGGTTTTCTGTCTGCTAACTGACTTTTCATCCTAATTAGTATATTACCCCGAATATTGCCTTGGAGTCTCTTTGTATCCCAAGTTCATATGTTGTTACTTGATTTCGACATGGGACCCACGCAGGTCCCAGCGATTTACCATGTCGTCAATGGCTGAGGGGGCCAAATACTAATTTTCCAGAATTGCTGACCCACTGGTTACAGCATACCAATCCAAAATGGATTTATTTTGGATCATTCTTTTCTCTCTATTACCCAATTCTCAATCCATGCTGGTATATGACTCCCAAGTCCATAAGTTCTTGTTCATCAACTACACCACATCCGTACACCCCCTCACATCTAATCTATTAGGTATATCCTTAAATAACTCCAATTTAATAGTCAAATACAAATCTATAAATCCAATTTGAGTCCATTCAGTCGTATTATTATATTCTAAATATATTATTATTACAACCTTTATTTTAGATTTCCGCATTTTCCCTAACTACTGAGATCAGGCTAACAGATCCATCATCGTCCGTTTTCTGATTTCATCCTTTCTTAAATAGATGGGTGTTTTCTACCCTGAATTCTGCAGAAAGCATCACAAAATCTATAATGATACCCAGTACATCAACTATCTTCAAAGTCACCTCGTTCGAAACACTGGAATGTACACGTCTTTGGCATTTATCAGTTTGCAGGCTCATTAACTTCTGTGGTAATATATTTTGCTCGTAATTTCTTTTATTTGCATTGAAATCTTTGGTTCTCCAGCATTTCTGGAAGTGTTTGCGTGTTTTCTTTATAAAGACATAAATTATTTGTTTAATTATCCTGCCATTTCCCAATTCTTCCATCTCTGTAATGACCCACGCATGCCCCGACTTGTTATCTCTTTTTTTACGTGTCAAAACTTTAACAGTCTGATTTTGTTTCCTACTAGTTTTCACCCATATTCTATTTAATGATTCAATGTTTTACATTTCTTCACGAATGTCTTTGTCATCCTTTGTAGAACTCAAGCTTTTTTGCAATTTTATAAACATTACCCTTAGATTAAAATCTTAAAGGAATATGCATTTGTAAAAAATCATGTAGCTTTTGCTGAAATAATACTCACCCCCTCCCACCCACACTACCCCCTCCACAGGTACCTTCCCCTGTAACAACAGGAGCTGCAACACCTGTCCTATACCTTCTCCTTCGACTCTGTCCAGGGACCTCGACAGTCCTTTTAGGTTAGGCAGAGGTTCACTTGCACCTCCTCCAACCTCATCTACTGTATCCGTTGTTCAAGATGTGGATTCTCATACATCGGTGAGACCAAACGAATACTGGCTGATTGCTTCGCAGAACACCTTCGCTCAGTCCTACCAAATCTCCCGGTTGCTAAATACTTTAATTCCCCTTCACATTCCAACACTGACCTTTCTGTCCCATTGTCAGAGAGAACCTAAATGCAAATTGGAGGAACAGCATCTCATATTTCGCTTGGGCAGCTTACAACACAGAGGTATGAATTTTGATTTATCTAATTTCAAGTAACCTCTACATTCACACTCTCTCCATCCTTCCCCACCCAAGTTGCACCAGTTTCTCATTCTCATCCAACAAACAGCTGAGAATGGACTGCTTCCTTTATCATCATTACCTTTTTGCACATCTTCAATCATGGTTCTATATCTCTCTACATCATCGTCTATATCTCTCGTTTCCCTTTTGTGTGACTTTCAGTCTGAAGAAGGGACTCGACCCGAAACATCACCCATTCCTTCTCTCCAAAGATGCTGCCTGTCCCACTGAGTTACTCCAGCTTTTTATGTCTACCATTGTCTTTGCGTTGTCACACATATTAATGCAGTCTACCTAAAGGGGTTGTCCCACTTGGGCGACCTCATCCGCGAGTTCTGGCGGTTTGCCCTCGACATACTCGCAGCATGGTCGACAAAAGGTCGTAGAAGGTCTTTGTAACTCTCCTTCATGCTCGAGAGTAGTCCCCATGTACTCAAGGCCTCAGCTAGGTCGCAGCGTACTTTTCAATATGTTGAAAAATGTCCGGGAGTAAAAAAAGGTCGCCATGGAAAAATTTGATACTGTTTTTACTCGTAGATTTAGTCATAGTAGGTCGTAGTAGGTCGGCATGTTAGTCGTAGGTAATCGAGGGTAGTCGAAGGTAGTCAAAGGTAGTCGTAGATAGTCTTCATCATAGTCGAAGGGAGGTCGAAGGGAGGTTGAAGGAGATCGAGGAGGTCGTCTTCACTCTCCATTATTCGGTGTCCAATTTTCCCGAAGTTAGTCGTACCTAGTTGAGGCTAGTCTTCAACATAGTCGAAGAAGGTCGAAGGAGGTCTTCTACATAGTCGAAGGAGGTCTTCAACATTTTTTCAAACTCTCCTAAACACTTTTTTTTTTAAGTTGTTTTTTTTTTAATTTAATTTTTATTTATTAGAAGTACAGTCAATTACATTAATACACATCCCGTATATATCATTACATTTATTGTACCCCTTCATTTTTTAAAGCTATTAAAAAAGGATAAAAATTGAGAAAATAGAGAAAGTGAGAGAGAATTGTGAAAGTGAAGAAGCGTGACGAAAGGAAAGAAGAAAGACCCCTTAGTCGAGGAATTGGATAAAGGGAATTAAGAGATAGACCCTAGAAAAGAAGAAAGAGAAAGAAGAAAAAGGGAAAAGACAGTTGCTTTATTATAAACATCAAGCAAAAGGAATATTTTCATCCCCCTTTACCAAGACCTGACAAGCCTTTTTAAAGTACTATTGCCCCTTATCCTTGTAGTAAGTCTATAAATGAAGGCCACGTCCTATAAAAGCGATCTGATTTTCCTGCCAGGGGAAGTCTCATATCTTCCAGGTGTAGTGTTTCAAACATAGCTGAAATTCACATGTTTATTGTTGGTATAGGAGCAACTTTCCAAAATTTAAAAATAAGCTTTTTTTCCAGTTATTAACCCATATTCAAATAGATTCTTTTGAAACACATTTAGTTCAGGGCTACCTTCCGTTGTTCCAAAGATAATCCATTCTGCTTTTGGTATCAGTTTTATGCTAAATAATTTTGTAAAGATTTCAAAGATTTAAGTCCAAAATTTTTGAATTTTAATACAAAAAACAAATGAATGCGCTATAGTAGCTTCTTGAGACTGGCATTTATCACAGATAGGTGATACGTTGGGAAAAAGTTTACTTATTTTGGTTTTTGAATAGTATAATCTGTGTAAAATTTTAAATTGGATTAATTACATTGATTGAACATTTGTGCACATTTAATAAATGTTCATCCCACCTCTCTTTTGAAATTTTAGTAGCTAATTCTTGTTCCCAGTCTCTTCTAATACCTTTGGTTGTTGGTATTTCTACATTTAAAACAATATTATATATAAATATGATATTACATTTGCTGATTTGGCCTTTGTCTTCATTGCTTCATCCAGTAAATCTAATGGCATGTTGTAATAATCTTGTGTATATTTTTTCAGATAATCACATATTTAAAATATTAATTGTTTCCCAGATTATATTTTAGTTGTAATTGTTTGAATGATAGTAATTTTCCAGTTTCATACAAGTCTCCAAGCGTTTTAATTCCTATTCTTTCCCATTGTATAAATGATTTGTCTATAATGGAGGGTTTAAACAAAGGGTTATTAACTATTGGAGATAAGAGAGATAGATTTCTTAATTTTAAATTAAGTTTTATTCATTTCCAAGTTCTAATTGTACTATGTATAATTGGGTTTTTGTTATAGTTTGTGTTATTCAACTTGATTGGTGAGAGGAGGATCGCTCCAATATTACAAGGGGTGTAGTCCTCTCTCTCCACAATAATCAAATCCAGCTGCTGGACAGAATTTGTTGAATCATATTTTTAATATTTTCTGACCAATAATAGTACATAAAGTTAGGGAGTGCTAATCCACCTACTGCTTTGGGTTTATTCAAATGTGTTCTTTGTATTCTATGGGATTTATAATCCCATATAAAATTTGTAATGTCTGAATCCAATTTAAAAAAAAAACTTTTTTGGTAGGTATATTGAAATTGATTGGAAAAGGTATAACATTTGTGGTAGAAAAATCATTTTATACCCAAGTATTTAAATTTTTCTGTAGCTAATTTAAAAGGGAATTTTAAGAGGTTGAGTATTCCGGTTTTATTGACATGATTTCACTTTTGTTCCAATTTATTCTGTATCTTGAGAATGATCCAAAATCGTCAATTAAGATTAATATTTTTGGTATAGTGGTATGGGGTTTTGTGATGTACAGTAGTACATCATCAGCAAATAATGATATTTTATTATTCAAATATTTTGTCTTGTAGCCGTGGATATTAGGATGTGTTCTAATTATTTCCGCTAGGGGTTCAATTGTAAGAGCAAATAACAGCGGTGATAGCGAGCATCCTTGTCTACTACCCCTTGATAACTGAAATTTCGTAGATAAAATGTTATTAGTTAATATTCTAGCCGTTGGCGTATTATATAGTAATTTAATCCATAGGATGAAACTCTCTCCCAATTGGAATTTTTGCAATACTTTAACCATATAATCCCATCCCACCTGATCGAATGCTTTCTCTGCATCCAACAAAATAATTGATAATTCTTGTTCTTCAGTTTGGTGTGAATGCATTATGTTGAGCAGACGTCTCAAATTATTAGATGATTGTCTCTTAGGGATAAACCCCGTTTGATCTGGATTTATTAATTTACTAACATACTTACTTAATCTTCTAGCTAATATTTTTGCTCATATTTTTAAATCTGTATTTAACAATGCAATAGCTCTATATGATCCGGTTTCTTCTATATCTTTGTCTTTCTTAAGTATTAATGTAATCGTTGATTCTGCTAATGTTTCAGGTAATGTTTATTCTATAAAGGCATATGTATACATTTTCTGTAGGCGTGGTGTAATTATGTCGTAAAAACTTTTATTAAATTCGTTACTAAATCCATCAGGTCCTGGTGTTTTTCCATTCTTTAATGAAATTATTGTATCTTCTATTTCCTTAATTGGAATTTGTGCTTCAAATTCCTCATGTTCCTGCAACTCTAATTTTGGAAGATTACAATTATCCAAGAACTCTGTGACTTTATTGGTGTCCGTTGTCATTGTGGATGTGTACAAAATCTCATAAAATTGTGCAAATCTTTTATTAATATCATTCGGTAAGGTTAGTACTTCCCCTCTATCTGATTTGATCTTTAGGATCGTGAGTTCTTTGTCTCGTTTGTTTAACTGACGTGCCAAAGGTTTATGGGGCTTATCCCCAAATTCAAAATGTTCCTGTCTTGTAATTTTGAATAATCTTATAACTTTAGCTGATAATAATTTATTTAATTTAAATTTCAGTATTAATATTTTATTGTGTTTATCCATAGTTGGGTCTTTAGCATTATCTATATCCAGTTGTCTAATTTGTTCTTCTAACTGTCTTCAATCGTTCCTGTTTTTTTATTTTGAAAAGTTTGGTATGAAATTATAACACCTCTAATAAATGCTTTGAACGATTCCCATACTAATGTGGGCGATACGTCTGGAGTGTCATTTATTTCGAAAAAGAGGTCCATTTGTTGTTTTAGATATATACTCCCTCGCGGGTCTTTTAAAATTTGAGGATTATATCTCCAAAACAATTTATTCTTAGACATTCCTTCCAGTTTAAAAAATAAAGTTAGTGGGGAGTGATCTGAGATCGTGTTGGTATGGTATTTTGGGTTCGAAGTATAAGGGATTAATTTTGTATCCACCAGGAAATAATCTATATGTGAGTATGTCTTGTGTACCATTGAATAAAATGAGTATTCCCTGCCGGATTGGATTTGCGATCCTCCAAACATCTGTTATATTGGTATTTTTTATATATGTGTTTATAAGTTCACTAGTTTTAGATTTTGTATTACCTCTCTGTTTTTGCCTAGATTTGTCTAAGTAAGGATCTAAAACACGATTAAAGTCTCCTCCAATTGTATTCAAGATTTTATTGAAAAAATGAGTAAAGAAAGGTCGCCGTGGAAAAAATTGATACTTTTTTTACTCGTAGATTTAGTCACAGTAGGTCGTAGTGGGTCGTTGTAGGTCGGCATGTTAGTCGTAGGTAATCGAGGGTAGTCGAAGGTAGTCGAAGGTAGTCGTAGATAGTCTCCATCATAGTCAAAGGGAGGTCGAAGGGAGGTTGAAGCAGATCGAGGAGGTCGTCTTCACTCTCCACTATTCAGTGTCCAATTTTCCCAATTTTTGAGGGAGGTCTTCTACATAGTCGAAGGAGGTCTTCAACATGATATTTTTTCAAAATCTCCTAAACTCTTCTAAACTCGCCAATTAGGTTGCTCAAGTGGGACAGCCCCTTAACTGCAACAGCCAACATGGCCCTTAAATTTTGTTTTTTAAGTCCTGCTTAGTTCCATACTGGATTAGCCTTCCCTGGAAGCTTCATCATTCCTGCCTTTAAATTGTTAGAATTGCTATCTGTTCTCCATCTAACTTGCTCAAAATATGTTAGGGTCATAAGTAGTATGCAGACTACAGGATTGGTAATGTACAGTCACAGGAGTCATTCATTTTAGCAGCATGGCAGATTTCCAGCAGAGCTCTAGTATTATCATTGGCCTAGTGTTATGGACTTGTGCATACTATTTACTGTATATAGTTGTGCACACTTTTTTTTATATAACAAAATAAAATCAATGCAGAAATTGAAAAAAAAGTGAAACTTTTGGATACTGTATAATAAAGTTTAATTTGCTAGTTTAAGTATTTTAAGTATCAGGTTGATATCCATTAGTTTGTCTGAATTCAATGCACCTCTTAAAGATTTAACTCCACAATAAATTCTAGGAGACTAAAACAAATATGTTGCGATTTTTCCACGACATTACTTTCATACCTCTCATTTGCATCAGCTCCATCCATCACAGAGAGTGAACACGTAAATATCCAATGTTAGTGCCCATAAAAGATGACTTGCCCTACGAACAATAGAAAGGCAAAGAATTATTTTACATATTTCAAACACATGTCTTCTTCTTTACATTTTTTTATCCCTGCTAAAATGTAATCTTAATTCAGTTAAAATATCTGCTTTAAATTGTTTTTATCATTTCTTAGCAACATGTGAAGAGCTTCATGGATAGTGAATTACTCTGGTGCATAAACTTCCTTTTTAGGTATGTTTTCCTGTTCTCTCAAAATAGAGGTGATGTTACTTAATTGAAATCAATTACATCAGAGTAATTGTGATATAACTGAAGCACTTGAAATATATACAAAGCATACAAAATCTCGCATCCATGGATCACAGTAAAGTGGAGCGTAAGACATTCTTTCAACACTGAAATGCCATTCAAATAATTTTTCATTGGATATTCAGAGGGTCCAGACATCACTATCGCAAGAGAATAGATATTAGGCAAGCCAATGGGAATAAAGGCCGTTATCTCTCCTGAACCATATGGTCTGATTCCAAGGGTCCTAAAATAAAGAGTGGCGGAGATACAGAATCCAAAATTGTAAAGTTTATGTTAAGTTCCCGGATGATTGGAAAATCATGTGGAATGTCATGCTTCAAGTAAGGTGGAAGGTGAAAAAGCAGGAAACTATATGTCAGTTCGCCTAACATCTGTCATCGGAAAGATGATGGAATTTATTATAAGGAAATAATAGCAGGATATTTGGAAAATACTAATACAAGGCCAAGTCAGTGGATATTTTTTAAGACAGAGATAGATAAATTCTTGATTATTACATGGGGTTAGGAGAGAGAGATAGATCAGCCATGATTGAATGGCGTAGACTTGATGCGCCGAATGGCCTAATTCTACTCCTATCACATGACCTTATGATCTTATGACAACTTAGCAGAGACAATATGGTTTTATGAATGGAAAGCAATAAATAAACTGCAGGAGGAACTCAATACTTCAGGCAACATCTGTAGTGGCAAATGCAGAGGCAAAATCTCAAATAGTTTCCTGACCCACTGAATTCCTCCTCCAGCAGCTGTTTTTTGCTCAAGAATCCAGCACCTGCAGTCTCTTGCATCTCCATTTGTGAAAGGGAAGTTGGGATTGGTAAATAATAAATTATTTGAAGATGTAATGAGCAAGGTGGATAAAGGAGAAGATAAAGCTGCAGCATAGAAGTATGAGTATAGAAGCTGGGAGGTCATGTTGCAGTTGTATGAGACGTTGGTGAGACCGCATTTTTTAGCAATTTTATTTTGGGGGGGAGGGGAGAATTCCAGGTGCCTTTATTGTTTTTATGGAATTTCTATGCCCAAATTGTCCAGAAAGTAAATCACATAATTTCAAAGCTATGCAGAAATAAATAATTTACTAGTTGTGGAATTTGGATCCTGCTACCATCTCATTTTTAGAGCCAACAGGACAACAGTGAACAAAAAGAACTCTCCCTGTTATACAGATGGTGATGTAATTATAACTTTCTAAGTACTACATGGTTTAATTCAATTATTGCCACAGGACTTGCCATCTTTATCTCTTAAAATGTGTGCATAGCAAACACGGCTCTACTGAAGGATTGTGAAGTGTATATCTTTCATTAGGCTCACAGGTAAAACATATTGCAACCCTGGCAATGTTGAAAAGTTATTTTACAGGTCATTACTGGAACCCACAGAGAACCGCACATCTCCATTACCAACTGCTTGAAGCTTGTTGCCTTTCTTCTACCGGCCTTGCAAATCAGATCTGCTATGGAAAGTGCTGCCAATATTTTTCATTTTATTTATTTCCAAATCCTATGACATAACTAATAGCAAAATACATCACTCTCTGCTAATACAATAATACAATATTTAACTGTACTTAATTGCTTATGTTAACATGGTACATATTAAAAAGATTTATTCTATAATCTAATTGTTTGATTGTTTCAAACATCATTATCTAGAGAAGGCCAGTTATATTGGAGGAAGATTTATTTTGTTTGAATTATAATACCATTGCAAATCTCTTCTTTGTGAAAGTGTATGAACGTTTGCAGTATTGAAGACCTAGAATCGGAAGTCGTCAATGTTATATTCAGTACTTACATGGATTGAAGATGAATAAACAGTCAGGAAACATAATAGAAATCTATTGGACTTTCCTTGGTTGGCATGTGGTGACGTGGGGTTTCAGATGAATCACAGCTTGGACCCTACCTGTTTAGAGTATACTTAAATTATCTGAATGATGGAACAAAATGTGGCATTTGTAAGTTTGCCAGTGACTCAAAACTGGAGGGGATTGTGTGGTACTAGGACAGATATGGACTTCACAGAAGTTTATATGTTGATTGAATGTGTGAATATCCACTTGAATGTGGGAATGCCAGAAAGGTAAAGTATAAATAAATAACGATTGATGGGAGTAGCCGATGTCCCAAAGCATCCGGTCGTTGTTCCCTGACAAATGCAGCAAGCAGTTTGGTTTCCAGATACAGTGTGGAAACAGGTCCTTCAGCCCACTGAGTCTGTGCCAATCAGCCATCACCCGTACACAAATTCTATGTTATCCTACACACTAGGGGCAATTACAGAAGCCAATTAATCTACAAATTTGCGCATCTTTGAAATGTGGGAGGAAACCGGAGCACCTGGAAAAAACCCACGAGGTCGCAGGGAGAATTTACAAAGTTCATCCATAGCCAGGATCGAACCCGGGTCTCTGGTGCTGTAAGACAGCAACTCTACCAACTTGCCAGTATGCCACCCTAATTACAAAAGCACTGAAGAAGATAACTGGTACGTTGACCTTCATTGCATGAGATTTCAATACTGGAGCAAGGACATCTTACTGCAATTTTTTGAGCACTGGTGAAACCACACCAAGTCTGGACAGATTAGTTTAGCTAAAGTTCCTCAAACTGATTCCTGGGTTTGCACTGCTATCATATGGTGAGAGACTGGATGAATTTGGAATTCAGGAGAATGAGAGGGGATTATTATTAGAGAATAGCATGGAAACAGGTCCTTCAGCCCATTGATTCCATGGCACCCATCCATCAGCCATTCACATTAGCACTATGTTAGCCCACCTAGATTTGCATTCGGTACTTACAAATTAGGGGCAACTTTTACAGAGGCCGATTAACCTGCAAACCTTCACGACTTTAGGATGCGGGAGGAAAGAAGTGCACCCAGAGGAAACCTACGCGGTCACGGGTAGAACATGCACACTCCACACAGACAGCACCCAAGGTCAGGATTAAACCTGGGTGTCTGCAACAGTGAGGCAGCAGCTCTAGGAGTTGTACCACTGTGCTGCCCTGGGTCACAGTGCCGCCCTCTTTGAAACGTACTAAATGCTGACAAGGCTGGACAGAACTGGATATGAAGAGGTTGTTCCCCCTCACTGGGCGGGGGTGGGGGGGGGCATCTAGAATAAGGGTTATAGACAAAGGTGTTGCATCTAGAAGAGATAATGAGATATTTCATCACTTAGGCGGTGGTGAAACTGCAGAATTCTCTGCACTGGTGCAGGTCAAGTCATTGTCGTTAATTAAGAAAATAATTACAAAAAGTATCAAGGGCTCTGACAAGGGAGAAAGTGGGATTGTGGTATTGAAATAGAAAATCAGTCATGTTGGACAGTGGATAAGGTTCAAAGGATCAAATGCATTTATTTTCTGTATTTCAGCCTCTATACAGTATAACAATGTTAATATCCAACATTAATTGTTAAGAATTGAAGTGGATCACACAATCAGACAGTAGTAATTTAAGCTCAGCCAAACTTGGAGAATGTTGTGCATACTTAGTGGTTGTGGTCATGGAGGAAGAGGTGGATTGAAAATCACATTTTCGCAGATATTTGTGATGATATAACCTGTATATGCAAAGAGAATCTTAACTAAATAATGGCATAGTTATCAGAGGCAGACAAGGAACGGTAGGAAGACAAGATATTTAGCATTTATCTTGAAGCCAACAAAATCCACACAGAGAATTTCAAATAAATATAAATCGATGGAGACCAAACTTAATCTGGGTAAGAAAACAAATCCAGACGAATTTCTAGGTTTGTTACAAAACTTACCTTGAGCAGCGCTGCAGTTCTGCCACTCCCCGTGTGCGCGACTTTGGCGCCTTTCAGAGGGGGGGCGGGTTTAAAATGCCGTTTTTCTCTAGACAGGGCAAATCGATCCATCTCAGGGGATTTCGTTGCTAAAGATAAATCGCTCCGACTTTTCTTTTATGAAGGTATTTTTAAACTAAGCTAGATCATTTTTTAGCTAATTTAAAAATCATCTTCTAAAGCCGTCAGCGCCGACAACGGGAAGGATTTTACGTAAGGGATAAAATAAGATACTCAGTATATTTTTACATAAAAACGTGCTTCTTAGGAATCCTTTAATCAAATTTTCATGTTGCGAAATGGGGACAAAAAAAATATACGAACCGGCAGTGTTTTTCCTGCTGACTGTGGGTTAAATTCACCGCAAACCGCAACGTTCCAATCCACCGTTTTCCACTAAAACCCACTCGCAAGTTGATTTAAATGGCCATTAATTTACGGGAATTAAACATTAAATTCCTTCCATTTGGCCTATAAATTCATGAAAATGCGATTTAAAAATCATGTTATATTGTGAATTATTGTTGAATGTTATTTGGACACTTAGGCAATTTAAAAATGTTTATCCTTTCTTAAGAAATGGATAGATGTTTAGATTTAGTAATTGAATTTTGTAATTAGCTACAATTAGGTAACTAACGAATTATATGCTTTAATTTCAGGTCATCCAAGTAAGATTGTTTCATATTTGTTTCAGAATGCTTCAATCTATAATAACTGAAAATGTCATTGAGTTCTCTTAATTTTTAAGAAGGTTATAGGTTTCTGACTGTCCTAGATCACAGCTTTTGCGTTAAGTCAATGGAAAGGCAATGGGAAACAAGATGCTAATTTCCAAGTATGAAAATGACCATAACTTTTTTTAATACTGAAGATATGAAAGTGAATTAGGTGTCAAATTAAACTTATTTTTATGCTTTATCTGATGGGATAAATTGCAGACTTGATTTTTTAAATCTCAAAATTTTGTAACATTGCCAATATTTCCATTTAATTGGATCAGATTACATTAAAAAATAATGTAACTGAAAGAAAATAACTATTTTTAATCCATAATGTTAGTGCAGATGTTGTGAAAATGACAAATTAACACAGGCATCAATCCATTGAATATAATATTCTAAACACATATTTTTACAATTGGCAACAGCAGCTAATAGTGAGTTAATTCTGGATGCTTTAGGATATTGGCATTGAGACCTCGCAATATGTCTAATAATATTAATTTAGACTAAAATATAGAAACATGCTACATTACACATTCCATCAGGTGGCGCCATCGTGTGTGGCAGACTCGCCAGCAGCTGTCCGTCCTTTCACCCTTTTTGTTATTTTTAGTGAGTCTAAAATGATGTTTTAAAGGTTCCGTAGTCTTTTTTATGTGGGGGGTGAGGGAGTGGGGAATAGGGGGAAACCGTTTCCCAGTCACTTACCTGGACGGAAATGCGTCTTTTCTCTGAGTCGCATCTTCACCCCCCCCCCCCCCCCCCCCCGGATTGGCACGCCCTTTCGTTCCGGAGACCGGCCAGAGCGTCAGAAGTGGTGCAGCACTGAATTACCATTGTGGAGTGGGACGATGCCTTGCCGAGGATTGCCGTGTGGGAGCTTTGGAGTGCTGGGTCTGCTGATTATCACCGTGGAGCTGAGGTCTGCGGAGCTTCTAGCCGCGGGCGGTGCTGACTTTAACATCGCGGAGGTCTGGGACCCCTTGCCGGGGATTACCACTGTTGGATCTCCGTCTATCTCGGTCTGTGGCCTTCGGAAGCCGTCGTCTCCGGTAGGAAGTGGACGATTCAGAAACTCCATGCCGCGAGTGTGTTCCGATCCGTTATGACATCAGAGTTCCGATCATCCCGACAAGAGGGCCTGAACATCGGGCCGACTACTGAGGGTTCAGAGGCCCCGACCACGGGTGAACAAAGAGGAAGAGGACTGAACTATATTGCCTTCCCTCACAGTGGGAAACGTTGATTCCACAGTGGGGGATGTTCATGTTAAACTCTATCGTGTATTGTGTTATTTTTATTTGTATGGCTGTATAGTAACTCAAATCTAACTGTACCAATTGGTGCATGTGACAATAAACGTGAACTTGAACTTATCTTGGAATATGTTAAATAATTATACTTTAGAGTAAAATATAGAAGGATTGACTGTATATTTGCTGTTAAAATAGAACATTTCTCTCACTAACTCAGATCTGCTTCTGGAGGTGTTTTAATTTGGAGTAAATTTGCTGAATTTGAATGGTAAATTTGACCACGTTATGATTGATGTACATCAGGAAGCGAAGCATGCACGCACCCCAGTCTATATTGATGGCACTAAAGTAGACATGGTCAAAAGCTTCAAGTTCCTAGGAATAAATATCACCAGTAATCTGTCCTGGACTAGCCATATACAGTCATCAAAGTTATGGCCAAGAAAGTGCACCAACGACTCAACTTCATTTGAAATCTTAGGATGTTTGGCATGTTCCCAACGTGTGTCGAAGAGGATTATCCTGAACTTCTACAGGTGCACGGTAGAGAGCATTCTAACTGGTTGCATCGTGGCCTGGTTCGGCAACTTGAACATCCAGCAGCGAAACATACTACACAAAGTTATGACCACTGTCCAGTCCATCACCGGCTTTGACCTCCCTACCGTCGAAGGGATCTATCGTAGTCACTGCCTCAAAAAGGCAGCCAAAATCATCAAGGACCCACACCATCCTGGCCACACACTCATCTCACCATTGCCATCAGGAAGAAGGTACAGGAACCTGAAAACTGCAATGTCCAGGTTCAGGAACAGCTTCTTCAATACAGCCATCAGGCTATTAAACACAACATCGAATAAGCTCTGAGCTCTGAACTGCAAAAGACTATATTATTATTTGTTATTTGCACTATATTTTATTTTATTGAACTTTTTCTTTTTTTTCCTGTTATGTACAATGTTTACTTATTCACATGTTCTGTTGTGCTGCAGCAAGTAAGAATTTAATTGTCCCATCCGGGACATATGATAATAAAACACTCTCGACTCTTGACCCTTACCAAATTCTACAGATGCGCTGTAGAAAACATCTTATCAGGATGCAGCACAACCTGGTTTTGGAACAGTCCCATCCAAGATGGCAAAACATTGCAGAGTTGTGGATGTACCCCAGACCATCCCACAAGCAGTCTCCCTTCCATTAATAAACACAAAAAGCTGGAGTAACTCAGCAGGACAGGCAGCATCTCTGGAGAGAGGGAATGGGTGATGCTGACTCCATTCCATTGACTCCATATACATGCCAGGCTGCCTCGGCAGGACCACCACTATAATCAAGGACCAGTCTCACTCTCTCTTCTCCCCTCTCCCATCTGGCAATAGGTACAATTTTTTTTTAAATACATACCTCTAGATTCAGGAAGAGTTCTGGCAACTGAACAATCTTCTCATCAGCTAGAGTATGATCCTGATCTCCCATCTAACTTAATGGAGATATTTTAACTATGTTTAAACAGACTTTATCAGACTTCAATGTTATATCATGCATTAAACATTGTACCCTTCAGGCTTGATTGTATTCCAGCGTGATATAAAAGCTTGATTCAATTCAAAAATCCAAGCTACAGATTTATCCTCCATTTGTGTTAATCAACATTTTATCAATATGCCAGATTTGTTGCTAGTCCTACATTCTTAAAGTTTGAATAACTTATCAAGTATTTGTATCTCTTGATAATCCTCTACAATAATCCTCAACACTGGTGCCCCACAAGGATGCATATTCAACTCTCTTCTATACTCTTTGTACGCTGATGACGGTGCAGCCTACTGCCAATCCAAATCAATTCGCCAACCGACTAACCTATCACAAGTCAGGGAGTTATCCTGACCTACCATCTACCTCATTGGAGACCATTAAAGAACTATCTTTAATTGTTTTTTATCTGACTAAATGTTTTACCCTTTATCCTGTATCTGTACATTGTGAAGATAGACACAAAGAGTTGGAGTAACTCAGCGGGTCAGACAGCATCTCTGGAGAAAAGAATAGGTGATGTTTCGGGCCGAGGCCCTTCTTCAGACTGAGAGTAGGGCAAAGGGAAATGAGAGATATAGATGGTGATGTAGAGAGAGTGTTCGCAAGTGCTGTCAGTAAGAATTTAAACTAATGTGGCAGGGAGATGGGAGCATGAGCAGAGAGACTGAGGGGTGTAAAATGAGGGTAGAAGCAATAGGTAGCAAGATGAAAAGTAAAAGTGGCAGGCAGACAAATCCAGGGCAAAAATCAAAAAGGGCCACTTTTCATCATAATTGTATAAGGGGTAAGAGCGTTGTAAAAACAAGCCTGAAGGCTTTGTGTCTCAATGCAAGGAGCATTCGTAATAAGGTGAATGAGTTGAATGTGCAGATAGTTATTAATGAATATGATATAGTTGGGATCATGGAGACATGGCTCTAGGGTGACCAAGGCTGGGAGCTGAACATCCAGGGATATTCAATATTCAGGAGGGATAGACAGAAAGAAAAAGGAGGTGGGGTAGCGTTGCTGGTTAGAGAGGAGATTAATGCAATAGAAAAGAAGGAAGTTAGCTTGGAGGATGTGGAATCGATATGGGTAGAGCTGTGAAACACTAAGGGGCCGAAAATGCTAATGGGAGTTGTGTACAGGCCACATAACGGTAGTAGTGGAGTTGGGGATGGCATCAAATGGGAAATTAGAAATGCGTGCAACAAAGGTAAAACAGTTATAATAGTAAGATTAAATGAGAACTTACCAGTTTGAAGTTTGATCTTTATTTTATGAGGAGTTACGGTGAGTGATTACATGAAGAAGCCCCACCAGTGCGCCTGCGCGTCAATCTTCAAAGCAGTGGCGTGAAATCACAGTAACTACAGTCGAAGTGATATAGTAAGACTCAGAAAACTAGAACTACCAGATGATCTTTGCGATTATGAGGGCCGGGAGCAGAAGGCACGTAATCACTCACCGTAACTCCTCATAAAATAAAGATCAAACTTCAAACTGGTAAGTTCTCCGTTAATCTTACTATTTTACTTTGGAGTCACATGAGTGATTCCGTGAAGATTTCAATGCTCTGTGATTTCATGCCGTAGATCCAGTTCCATACGACACACGGCTTCGGTTGACACAGGATAAACAAATAATGTATTGAACATTATTTAAATTATACAATGCATGTTTTAAACAATAAAAGGACTAATATCCCACTCTCCCAGGGGAAATTACAAAGGAGCTCAAACAGAACCCAAAACAGCATGCCCAAATCCTTCCATTGCGAGAACAGGTTTATCATAAAATCGTGAAAAAGTCTCTTCACTGGACCATCCTGCGGTGAGGATTTTGTCTAAAGACACGTCCTGCGCCTTTGCTGCGTACATTGTCGCCACCCTGGTGGAGAGAGACTGAAACACATCAGTGTCTACTCCAGCAAAATCCAAAACCTGATCCAGCCATCTAGAAAGAGTTTGTACTGACAACTTTCTATGAGTTTTTTTGGGGCTGTTTCAGAGCCTCTGAGACTCTTGGTGACCTTAATATATTGACTCAGGTGAAATATCTGGACCCATTGCGCTGACACTAGCGCCATGAGCGTGACCACTTTGAGCGTTAACTTATGGAAAGGCAGAGATGTAATTGGAGCCAATTGCCGAAGCAGTGTGAGAACTATGCACACATCCCAGATTTCCGTATATCAAAGTCTGGGAAGGTTTTTGTTAAAATACCTCTCATGAATCGGGCTACCAATGAATGAGATTCGACAGAGTGTTGTCCTGACCCTTGCCCTAAATAGTAGGACAAAGCACTTTGAGCACTATTAATGACACTATAGCTCAACTGCTCGTCAAAATGCAATGTAGCAAGGAACTCCAATACATCCAGTATGCCTGTATATATTTGACTGTAAACAGAAAATTTCCCATTTCTTAATATGAGATATATTGTAGTTGAGGCCAGTTCATTGGCTATATTTAAGAGGGCGTTAGATGTGGCACTTGTGGCTAAAGGGATCAGGGGGTATGGAGAGAAGGCAGGTAAGGGATACTGAGTTGGATGATCAGCCATGATCACATTGAATGGCGGTGCAGGCTCGAAGGGCCGAATGGCCTACTCCTGCACCTATTTTTCTATGTTTTTTTCTATGTTTCTATATTGTTTTTTAGTACTATCTCTCCAGGCCACCAAAATCACATCCACGGTCCTACTCAATAGTCCGAGTCCCTGGAACGGTCTGGTCAGAATATACAAATCAACAGATTAATACGATCATGTAAAGGGTGACTCTCTCCTGTCACAGGGTGAGCCAACAAGTTGCTGCCTTTGGGGATAGTCATGAATAGCTGTGTCATCAGTCTCAGGACCAATGGGAACCATGGCTGTGTGGGCCAGTCAGGAACTACCAAAATGCCTGAAGCGGAGTTGTGCTCTATTTTGTTGAGACATTGACTGATGAGGCAAAATGGGGGAAAAGCGTAAAAGAACGTATGTCCCCAATGTAGCGAGAATGCATCCACCGCTACTGCCCCTGGATCCGGTTCCCATGAGACGTATTTAGGTAACTGGTGATTTAACTTGGATGCAACAGATCTATGTCTGGCAATCCATACCGGCTGACAATCATTTTGAAAACTTTTGGATTCAGCATCCATTCTGTGTTGTCATTGAATTTACTTGACCTGGTGTCTGCCACTTTCACGTTATCTGTACCTGGCAGGTAGATAGCTGAGACCCAGATGTTTCTCGTAATGCACCAGTGCCGGATGAGGTTAGCCAGATTGTCACATGTTAATGACCTAATTCCAGCCATCTGATTGATATATGCACCAGCTGTGGTATTGTCAATCTGAAGCTGAACATGTAAATCATGCATTGTTGAGCAGAATGCTTTTAGGCCATAGAATGCACCCAGCAATTCTACGTAGTTTATCCCATGCCTCTGCAGGATTAATGCCTCTTGCACACTCCATCTGCCACCACAGCTAGACTCGGTATCAGTGGCTCCCCATCCCAAAGCACTCACATCAGTTTGTAAAACTGAAGGTTGTTGAGTCAGAATTTCTCTAGTACATCGTGAGACATTAGTTATCCACCATCACAACTCGCCGATAGCTTCGGCTGGCAACTGCATTGGTCCATCGAAATGTCCTGCATGTTCTTTCAGTGCTTGTTCTTTAGCTCGTTCCACATTCTGATAGTACAGAGGTCTGAAGTGCACTGCAGGGAAAACTGCCACTAATTTACCAATAACACTGGCTACTCATTGGATGGAGGGTTGTTGTTCATCTAACAGATTGCTACAGGCCTTCATAATTTCTACAGTTTTGGTCGTAGGCAAAGTCATTGACATGTTAGTTGAATCAATGATGAACCCCAATAGTCAATCATTCTAGATGGTACTAAGATGGATTTCATTGGATGGATGAGGAACCTAACCTCTAAAACAGGTGTTGGGTAACTGAAACCAATTCCTCAGCTGCTTCCTGAGTTTTGTCTATGATCAGAAACATCATCCAAGTATGCCATTACAATGTGATTCTGAGCGCGGAGTAGCACTAATACTGGTTTCAACCATTTTGTAAATAACCTAGGGCTGAGATTAACCCATTGGGCAAAGCTTTAAATTGCCATGGCTGTCTCATCCAACTAAATTTCAAGTATCTATATTGGTGGCGAATTGGTATTGAATAATGTGCATTTTTCAGATCTATGGTTGCCATATAACACCTTTTTGATACCAGTTGCTTAGCAGAACTGAAAGTTTCCATTTTAAAATGTTTATACTGGACATAAGAGTTAAGTCGGATTAGGTCCAGAATGACTTGGCACCCACCATCGTTCTTTTGCCTGGGGAATATATTGGACACAAATTGTTGAGGCTGATATGCCGTCCTTTCAATTACCCCTTTTTGGAATAATATTCCAATTTCATCATTCACCTGTAGAGTTTTTGGTCTTGAAAAACCAATACCCGACTAGGTGTATTTTGTACGGGTGGATGTACTTCCGAGATAAACTCGATTCGAGACCCCCGGATACAGTCCAGTATGAATAGATCTGATGTTATGTGGCACCATTCATCATAGAACAATTGCAACCTTCCCCCGACCGGTGACTGATCTCTAGAGGATATATCCTGGACTAGTCGAGTACTTGTAGCTCCATGGTTGCTGGATTCCTCGGTCTCCTGGCCCTGTTTGGGGTGTGTATTGGAGCGTGCCAATGTTTTGATCCCTAGATAAGGGATGTATCAGATATTAAACTTAGAAGAACAGATACTACACTTGATCTTAACCAAAAAGCCAAGGAGCGATGCGTGTAGCTGGAGTCGCCCAGCTTGGTCCTTGACCTGCACCATCATCTGTAGCCCGTCTGAAAGGGTATGGTTTTCGAGGCGGCATCCTGCTCCCAGGGTGAGTTTTGATGAGGCCGATTGTTTTTGCCTCATCGTCCAGGTCTTTTTCTGAATATTAGAGGATCTGCACAAGGCTGTGAACCGTGGGTTGAGCGGAGGCTTGATGGCTATTTCATAAATAATTAATTTTCAAAATGGGCATTACAAAGCAGGGCCCATATCCTGCTGTGTTTTTTGATAGTGGTGCCCTTGTAACATTTGCCCAAACGCTGTTATTCCTGCTCCAACCAGTTTCATGACTTTCTGCAGCCTCAACTCATGCGCCCTCATGATGTGCCCATTTGCCCACAGATAGCCTGGTTCACTGTGGGAACTTTGAGCGATGCACAGTTAACAGGTGTCTGATATCTCTGCGAAGTTTCCTCCAATATGGAGTCCTGGAGCTGGTGAGAGGCCATATAGCTAACATTGCTGGCCAGGTTTTCATCCACCAGCTCCAGCCGGTATGGCAAATTTTGCTTGCCACATCCGGCAACGAGACCTTTGTGTCATGGTACACCAGTCATTGAAAGTAGGCATGCAGGTGCAGCAGGCAGTGAAGAAAGCAAATGGCATGTTAGCATTCATAGCAAAGGGATTTGAGTATAGGAGCAGGGAAGTTCTATTGCAGTTGTACATGGTCTTGGTGTGACCACACCTGGAGTATTGCGTACAGTTTTGGTCTTCAAATCCGAGGAAAGACATTTGTGCCATAGAGGGAGTACAGAGAAGGTTCACCAGACTGATTCCTGGGATGTCAGGACTTTTATGTGAAGAAAGATTGGATAGACTCGGTTTGTACCCGCTAGAATTTAGAAGATTGAGCGGGGATCTTTTAGAAACTTACAAAATTCTTAAAGGGTTGGACAGGCTAGATGCAGGAAGATTGTTCTTGTTGGTGGGGAAGTCCAGAACAAGCGGGTCACAGTTTAAGGATAAGGGGGAAGTCTTTTAAGACTGAGATGAGAAAAACATTTTTCACACAGAGAGTGGTGAATCTGTGGAATTCTCTGCCACAGAAGGTAGCCGAGGCCAGTTCATTGGCTATATTTAAGAGGGAGTTAGATGTGGCCCTTGTGGCTAGAGGGATCAGAGGGTATGGAGAGAAGGCAGGTACAGGATACTGAGTTGGATGATCAGCCATGATCATATTGAATGGCGGTGCAGGCTCGAAGGGCTGAATGGCCTACTCCTGCATCTATTTTCTATGTTTCTATGTTTCTATGAGATATAGAACAAATGAATGAAAGATATGCAAGAAAGTAACAATGATAAAGAAAACGGGCCATTCTTAGCTGTGGTCTAGGTGAAATCGAGCACAGACAATGAGACTCAAAAAGATGACTGAAGCTGGTACGACTTGGGTGGGAGAGGGATGGAGAGGGGAGGTGTAAGTTACTTGGGCAGCTTGATTATAATCACGTGTGGTCTATTCATTGACTGGATAGTTCGGAACAAAACATTTTTCACTGTACCTTGGTACATGTGACAATAATAATTTAAAAAACTAAAATATTGTTTGAAAGATATAAGTTTAAGAATTTCACATGACCACTTTATGTAGCTAGTATTCTCTAAACATGTGATTCAATGGTAAATATTTCACTTAGTATAACAGAGAACAATACAGGTCCGGAAATGTATTAGCCATATAAAATTAACTTAACCAGAATATCAGTGACAGTTTTGTAATAGACTCTATAATGAACATGGAAACAGAAATTGGGAACTCTAGCTGCAATATTGATCAGGTACAGGTTCAGCTCACTTTTGGAGGTCATTGTTCAAAATTTATTGCTACGGTTTGGCCTCAGATAGAGAATTGTTCTCACTCTTTGAAGCTTTTATCAAAAAGGATCCATTTACATATAATGTGACCTTTTTCTAAGGTGACACCTGGCAAGTTTGTATTCTTTGCAATTTTTTTTGCATTAATTTGTGTTTTATTTATGTGCTCTCTAGCATTCTCAAGTTTCTGAACCAGAAGCATTGTTGTATAAAACGAGGTCCTCCTAATATCTCTAATCTAAAGATGCATTCTAATTTAAGAAAGCAAGAAAGTAGATTGAGTAAGCATCACTATTGCACAACTCTGTCTCACAATTAAACAATATTGTGACCAAAATTCAACATCACGGCATTGGCACTGGTTTATTATTGTTTCATCTGCTGAGATAGGTTGTTTTTATTTCCATACAAAATGCTTTTATTCAGAACAAACACAAATACAAAGTAGTAACACGATCAGTGAATGCCTATATTGGCATTTTACAAAGAAAGTTATCAAATTAAAATATTAACATTTTTATCAATAATACATTCGACCTCCTGCGGTGACCAGCATTCACGGAAGGCCTCAAGAGTCCCTGTGGACACTGCCAGTTCCCTCTCCAGGGACACGTGCGCACGGACGTAACCCCTCGGAAAAGGGGCAGGCAGCCGACCGCTGTGCGACCGTCGATTGCCGCTGCCTGTACCCGCGAATGTCCCTCCTCTGCTGCTGAGATACAGTGGAAGTCTGGTTTGCATGATGGACTGAACCACATTCACAACTCTCTGCAAATTCCGATGTTCCTAGTAGGATGCTTTTTCTGGTGCATCAATATAAATTGTTAAGAGTCATTGGAGACATGCTGAATTTCCTTGGCCTTCTGATGAAGGGGATACTAGTAACCCCATCACCCCACGCTAACCCCATATTCCTAAATAGGCCCAGGTAGAGTGGACGTGAAAGGATGTTTTCAGTAATGGGAGAGTCTAGAACCAGAGGGCACAGCCTCAAAATAAAAGGACACACCTTTTGAATGGAAATAAGGAGGAGTTTCTTTAGCCAGAGGGTGGTGAACCTGTGGGATTCATTGCTGCATACGGCTGTGGAGGTCAAGACATTGTGTATTTTTAAAGCAGAGATTGACAGGTTCTTGAATAGGAAGGAAGTTAAAGGTTACATTGAGAAGACAAGAGAATGAGTTTGAGATGGAAAAAAAGATCATCCTTGATTCCTGATTCCTGGGAATGGTCAACAACCTGGGGAAATTCATCCCCAACCTCAGCGATATATATATGTCCCCCTGCAGGAACTGACTCACAAGGACACTGCCTGGTCCTGGTACCCACAGCACCAAAGAGCTTTCAAAATCCTCAAGTTGCAACTGGCCAGTGCCCCAACCTTCGCCATCTTTGCTTTAAAGTTGTCAATGTCACTCACGTGTGATGCATCCCAATATGGATTTGGCGCTGTTTGCCTACAGACTTCCACCGAAGGTGACTGCAGACCTGTTGCTTACACCTCCCGTACCCTGACAGAAACTGAACAACATTATGCCCAGATCGAAAAAGAACTGCTTGCCCTGGTTTTTGCCTGAACAAAATTCAAAGACTATATTTTTGGCAAATCTGTGATTGTGGAAACAAACCACCAGCTGGTGGTCACCATCCTGAACAAACCCATTCACGCCGCTCTGGCTCGCCTGAAATGGACGATGATGCAGCTGCAGCATTTTGACTTTATTATAGTCTACAAAAAGGGCAAGGACATGCACCTAGCTGACACACTATCAAGAGTCCCACGGAAAACCTGCGAACAACAGCCCTCAGAACAAGACCAGTTCACAGTAATGATGGTGTCATACGTACCTACTGAATGCCTAAGCAGCCTGGCAGAGCTCAAGGCTGCCGATGAAACTCTACAACTACTGTCCTCAGTTATCCGGCGTGGCTGGCCGGATAAACAACAGTGCCCCACTTGTGATTCGCCCATACTACCTAGTTTGTGACGAACTGGTGCCACAGGACTGGGTCATAATCAAGGGTCACAAAGCAGTCATCCCAGCTGTTCAACAGGACAAGCACTTTGATGCCGTCCATAGGGGCCACCCCGGTGTGGAAGCGACCTCACAATGAGCGAAGGGCAAGTTTTACTGGCCCGGGATGACCGAGTATATATGTGAAAAAGTCGAAGCCTGCGCAGTCTGCAACAGCCTAACGCCACACCAACAGAAGCAAGCCTTGCTCTCACACCCTGTTCCTCCTCTGCTGTGGTCCACGGTCGCTACCGACGTATTCGAGTGGCATGGAGAACACTTTCTGGTTGTCATTGACTCGTATTCAGGCTGGTTCGAAATTGACCTACTCCAACCATTACATCTGACGCAGTCATCCAAAAGTTGTCACGCCACTTCTCCGTGCACGGCGCCCCTGCACTTCTCCTATTTGATAACAACGGTCAGTTCACCAGTGTTTCAAAATCTTTGCTCAACTATGGGATTTTCACCATGTCACCAGCAGCCCTGAATTTACACAGTCCAACGGATTCACAGAATGAGCAGTCTGTAGCTCCAAACAATTAATGGAGCACTCACACCTTGCTAAATCTGACGTATACTTGGACCTGCTCAACATGAGGAACGTCGCCCGCGACCCAATACTGGGGTCTCCAGCCCAACACCTGATGCCTCGTCAAACCCGTATGCCCTGCCCATGCCGCGGCAGCTGCTGCAGCCACAGGTCCGTTCACCTCCCGTTGTCAGGAAACAACTCCAACTAAAACGCAATACACAGAAACAATCGATCGACAAGTTCAGCAAACCTCTCTCTAGTAGGCAAGTTGTTCGCCTTCAGACTGACAAGGGCTATGGCTGTTTGGGTCACATTCACAGCCCTTCCAAGGAACCGCGCTCCTACCTGCTAGGCGCCAACTGAGGCCTTTACAGACGCAACCGTCAACATCTCCTTCCTGTGAAGGCACGTGCTGCAGTTTCATATCCAGAGGTCACGCGTCTGATGTCAGACTGTTTCCTCCATCGTGCACTGCTGCTGCAGAGCAACCATTGACCGTGTCCCCTACGGCCTCACCACAACGTTCGGCGCCCCGCTCACCGGCTTCGCTGCCTCCACCTTGCGGGTCTCCGGCACCGCCCCTGGTTACTTCCTCGGTCACTTCCCCGGTGGAGGGAGGAAATGCGCTGCAGGCCATCCCTTAGAGATGTTGATTTTGTGTAACCATCTATACATCCCTGTATGTGTTATTAGCCTTTTGGGTACTGTATTATTTAGCCATCACATTTTAGTGTGTTTCTGCTTATAGACTTGCATTTAGTTGTGCTTCATTTCATTTCTACAAGGAAAGATGTAGATTGGTTACTCCACACTAACCAATTGTAGTGCTTTATTAGTAGAAGCTCCGGCTACTATACAGTTTATATTATCAGAACTCGGCTCATGCTGGTGGTCGAATAGTTGCTGCACAACTATAACAACATGCTGAAGTGTACTGGAAGTGATCTTTAAGAAAACTATGTTGTACCATGTTGTGCGAATGACTGGGTCATTTACAGAACGATTGACATAATTTTCTGGTTGATACCACAAACGGTGTGAAACAAAAATATTTCTAGGATCTGTTCTCCACGTGTAATTCCATCACATTTCTTCTAAATGACGTTAAAGCTGGATGAATCTACATAGAAATCTGTTTCAAGTTAGGTTGCATGAAAAAAAAAAACCAGAACGATATTGGCTATTCTCGGCTTCCAAATAATCCTTCCTGTAATAACATTTGGAAAACCTATAAACAGAAATGTAATAATTCTCACAATGAATGCTTGCCTTCCTTTTGGCACAAACTAACTCCTCATTCCAACAATACTGATTAGAAATCATTCAAGTGTACATATCCTAATTAATATTCTCTCTTTTTTTTATTTTAATGTTTCCTAAAATGAGCCTTTCTCTTTGGTATCAATTATTAGCAGCGAGGCTATCCAGAGAGGTAGAAAATAACTCTTCCAGGAAAGATATGGGCTTGAAGAATGTTTATGTTTTATGCACTGTATATAAATAAATTGTAAAGAAAATAAGCACATTTGGAAAGAAGGAACGTAACTTTGAAAATGGGGAACCAACCTAAGTTCAAGGTCCTGCTCCATCACGTTAAGATGAGTGTGGGTTGTTCAGCTTGATCAAGTAATCAAGTCATCACTTTTATTTCTATAGCACATTTAAAAAACAACTCTCGTTGACCAAAGTGCTTTACATTGGTGGAGGTACTAACATTATACAACAGTGGTTCATAGATGAAGTCCATACATAAATTCATACATATAACCCTCCCTCAGAGGACGTCAAGAAAGGCTTGAGAGTAAAGATGAGTTTTAAGTCTCGACTTAAAAGAATCGATGGAGGGGGCAGTTCTGATGGGAAGAGGGATACTGTTCCACAGTCTAGGAGCTGCAACCGCAAAGGCACGGTCGGTCGCCCCTGAGCTTATGCCTAGACCGCGGGATGTTCAGTAACCCCAAGCCCGTCGATCTGCGGGACCTGGAGATAGTGTGGTGGGTGAGCAGACTTTGCATGCATTAAGGTTTTGATCTCTGCCTAATTAATACATGCTGCTTCCTTCTCAAGTGCAAAAAGTTATGACAGCTGATAAAAGCAAAGTGTCTGAAAATGTGTGTTTATTCTAAACCCAAATAACTTCTGTCAAAGTATGAGCAATAACGTTCTCCAGACTAATCGTATCCATCTTACCCATTTTTACTTTCTATGTAAACAGCAGCTCACAAGCAAATGAAAGAATTTTGGAAAGGAAATTGACCTATTGTTGCTGTTCAGCAATGGGGCATAACGTCAACATTTCTGTGTGTTTTGTGATAACCAGATTTAACAGTGCAGAGCTCCTTGTACAACCCACATTGACATTCAAATTCCACACCATATATTTGTAGTCGTTACCTCAAATGAGCTATGCATCTCTTCACTCTTGAAGAGTCCAAGCATTAGCCCCAAAAAGCATCCAATTCGCACAAACATTTGGGCTTATGGGTACAAATTAGTTAAAAAGGAGGTTCTTGGCAAATGATTGTCAATACCTTGATTGCCTTCCAAGGAGGAGTAGTTGCCAAACTTCTGGAACAAAAATGTGAATATATATACGTGTTTATTTCAGTGTTAACCACTGAAATGTACCTCACTGTGCAGATGTCTGCCACCCTATTAATCCCACCTACCCATTATTATACATGATTTTCCTGATTTCCTAATTTCTAGATTCTATAATCCCACTACAGCCTAAAGTACTGTTCAGACCTCCAAAGACAAATATCTTTCCCACCATAGCTCGGAAATGGCGCTTCTAACAGTTGGTCCGAATGGGGCTTCTAATCAGTGATCAATTTTACCCCAAGACGATTCCCTGGATTTGCCTTTATTTGCAATGTGTACTTTATTTTCAGTCTTGCCCAAAGCATTGGCCTTTGGTTGCTACTGTAATTTGTGGTGGCGGGTCCATGACTGAAAGGTCTTTAACCTGTAGAGGCATAGAGTGATACAGTGTGGAAACAGGCCCTTCAGCCCAACCTGCCCACTACACTAGTCCCACCTGCCTGCGTTTGGCCCATATCCCTCCAAACCTGTCCTTTTCATGTACCTGCCAAACTGCTAACTGTTGCGTTAACTGGACCTTGGACTCATTCATGGATGATATGAAAAGGGTTAATCATAGATTCTATGAGCTAGATATATGATGAGCTACATTTATGACAAAGGGAATCATCGAAGTAAGGTCCAACATCTTGACTTGAAATATCAGATGGGCCCAAGGGGGGTGCCGCCAAGAGAACAAAGAGGGACCCAGCATGGAGGGGCCGCCGAGAATGAATAGGGACATTTGGGACTACATTAAACACATTGCAACTTTGTCAGCGACCAACGCATTGCAACTCTTAGCATGCTCTGTGTATGGTATGCAAAACAAAGAATTTCACTATGACATGACAGGTGACAATAAAGTGTCATTCATTTGTATATACCATACTATTGCCTGTTTAATGACATGAAAGTTCAAAAAATACATTCTTGTTGCGATCAGACTTATTCTTCCAGTAAAACTTCTTCTGCTGTGGTAGCATAATTTCAGAATGTAATTGTATCGGCAAAGCTGGTGCTTAACTAACTCAACCATCACTCATTCCCTTTTTGTATGACTGGGAATAAAGTGCACTAATTTTACATTACACCAAAGGTCCTTTGCTCCCAATTTTCAATACTGCCTATGAGGAATTCTGAAGAACATTATTTTGTGTGTGACATTGCAACAATGTTTGTTTTTTAGGTTCAATGCAGAATAAGAAATATAACTATGTAAATGGTGATCTCCACCAAAGACTTGGGCATGGACTCTCCAACCACCAGTGGCATTAGATTTGGACTGCTCAGTCGCCACCAATCCCACCCACACCCCCCCCCCCCCCCCACCCCCCCTCCTTATTATAACCTTACTATTACTCTGATGTTGAGGATAACTTGGTGTGCAGGCAGGCTGACAGTAGGATAACTATCATTTATTATTGTGTCTATTATTAAGCAGAGAGGTGTTCCTGCTGCTGTTGTGGGCAACCACTGCAGCAAAAGTAGAAGCAAATGGTGCATAAATAGGGCAGAATCTACCTGGAAATTGGAGGAATGAACAACAGATTTTCTTGGCTGAGATTAAGTCTACCTGTGGGTGTGATCTGGGACTGAAGCTACTTTGAAATCCTCTCCCTTGCCATTATTTGGAATATGCTGCCAGAGAGATCATAGAAACGTAGAGAATGGGTGGAGTAGTAGGCCATTCGGCCCTTCAAGCCAGCACTGTCATTCAATAATCATCGCTGATCATCCAAAATCAGTACCCCTTTCCTGCTTTCTCCCCATATCCCTTGATTCCGTTAGCCCCAAGAGCTGGATCTCTCTCGAATACATTAATAAGATCGATGCCATGTATTTCTGCTGGAAATGCATGCTCCTCCAGTGTATATCGCATGAAGTAAGGTGACAAAATGCAACTCTATTATACGGGTGCCTTTTGTCAAAGTAAATACAGAAAGGCCCCGCAGTCCTATTGAATGTTGTTTTTCTATTTTGCTTTCCATTATTAAACAAACGACGTTACAAATGTGGCTAATATTATCCTTGCAAACAATGCTGTTGTGGATAAGTTGTTACATTGCAAGTGTTGAATTAGATAGATTTGGTTTGCTGTCCAGCAGTAGACACAAAAAAAATCCTCTCTCCCTCTCTCTTTCCTTTGTTGGTTTAACTCAGGACTGTCCTCTAATAACTTAGCAAATTACACTTGCACTCCCCAGGCTCTGATAGACTTCCATTCCTGAGTACCGTTTGCAACACAAATAGTTTGTAAGTCAGAAGTGCTAACTTCCAGGAATACATTTCGTACACCAACCAAGGGCAACATGTAGTCAGACCAGAGTGTTTTATAAAGATATTTCCATGCATTGAGTTCCCACACAGCAGAAGATGCACTTCCACCCCACAGCAGCCAGCAATTCCTGGTGGTCTCCTATATGTACCGGCTGTACATAAGTTGGGCATTCGTAACCTGGGAGGATCTGACCTGATACATAGTTCAGAAAAGCCAATGGCAAAACAGTGAATGTTAGATACCATATCTAAATCGTGAGCACCAAGCACCTACACGTCTAACAGACAAGGAGCTGTGTGTTTTGTCAGATTCCAGAACTGCTGAATTTCAAGACAAGAATGTGACAATGAGGAGAAAACTTACACCATGTATTGAGCTGGCTTGCTAGATAAACCAGAAATGGCACAAGTAAAAATGTTTTTATTTCTCATTTTTCACAAGGGCAAAAAATAGTGACACAACATAAATCTCTCAAATGAACCCCGCGAGAATGCACTAGATGCATTGCAAGCACACTGCCAAGCATTGACTGTCACACCCATTCCTGCTTCTTGTCTCACAATCAAGAGCAGGGAAAATACTTTGATATTTTCTTAAGAGATTAGATCCATACATGGAAGTAGCACAGTGCCACAGATGGGGGTGATAAAGATGAACCATGGTACGATGCTATGGCTTGTTTGATGCTGACAATGATTTCAGGCACGTAACTCGCATGTATATGCAAATGTATTCATGGAGATTCAAGTAAGAGCAAATATCAACTAGTCACAAATAAGAAGGAAGCAGGTATCAAGGCGAAACTTCAAGGAGAAAACTCCTTGGCTAATTGGAGACTGAGACAGAGAAAGTAGTCTTGCCAACCCCTGGGAATACAGCCTGGTATGCGAGCTGAGAGTTTACCTTGGGCCTAAAGACCTCAATTAAACCATGTAGAGGAGCACCAACCTAATAAAGATGATAAAAGGTGTTTTGTCAGACAAGAATAGGGCAGAATATAGAGGTCATTAGAAATGCCCGTATTTAGCCCACTTCTGTGCACCATTTGGTATACACCATTGGGAAAGCTTTTAAGGATCATAAAATAACTAAAGACCGGCCCTGCTTGGAATTGGAGACTCAGTGAAGATGCAGCCTCATCGGAACAAGAGCAGGTGCAACACAAGGCGATCGTGACTCAACATGCAACACACCCCAGATCATGGAGGTTATAAAAGAGAAGAATGTTGCATGTCAGTGGTGCAGATATAGTCTCAGAAGAGCAATGTAGAGGTCTGATTGATGGAAGTTAGCATCAGGATAACTGAAAAGGCATCATTAGAAGTATATACAAGTAAATACAGGGGCATAAATACAGTATACAGTCAGAACTTTTTATCTAGGGTGGAAAAATCAAAAACTGGAGGCCATAGCTTTATGGTGAAAAGAACTAACATTTAAAGGAGGTGTGCGGGCACTTGATTGTTTATTATATTTGCCTGCACCTCCACACTGTCAAGGGTGGTGACAAATATAATAATGGTGTTTAAGAGGCTTTTTGATAGGCAAATGGGTATGTAGGGAATGGAGGGATACGGATCATGTGCAAGCAGATGAGATTGGTTTATCTTGGCAAGATGTTAGTTGCAGATATAATGAGCTAACGGGCCCAGTTCCTGTGCTGAACTTTTATATGTTCTAGATATGTTAACCCTATAGAATTTATTTTTTAAAGCAACTACCTGAGCATCACGTCTAGGGCCAAGACAACAAATTAGTAAAGAATTATTCAGATTTTTTTTCTTTTTTAATCATTGAATAAAAGATAACAATTATGTAGCTACTGTAACATTGGATGTACTGCTTTTAGAATGTTCTACACCAGCTGGTCTGTGTATATAATATTAGGGTTGTAAGGACATATATCGGTTTGTTGGCTGTGAGCGGTATACAGAAATGAAATGTCCTCTGTCCATTTCTACATGTTATCATATTCTCAATACAGCATGCTATTAGTTGAACTGAGAACAATAAGGCACAAGGACAGAGGTAGACCATTGCGCCGCTAGGGCCTGCTCCACTTTCATTGTGAGCATGGTTGACTTTCTACCTCTGCCATTTTACATCACCTTCCCAATATTGTACAAACAAAGAACCACATATGCTGGTTTATACCAAAGAGAGACAGAACGTGCTGGAGTAATTCAGCGGGTCATGCAACATCACTAGAGAAAAAGAATGGGTGATGTTTCGAGTTTCGAGTTGGGAAGAAGAGAGGTCACCACTGAATCTACCATTCCCATATCCTTGGATTCCCTCAATAACCAGAAAGCTTTCAATGTCTGTTTCAACTGAACAAAATGATTGAGTCTTCACAACCTTTCGCAGTAATGAATTCCATAGGTTTGCTTCCTTTGAATGCAGAAATTTCTCCTCTTCTCATGATAAACAGCCTACACATTATTCGTAAATTGTGCTCACTGGTCCCAAATTCCTCAGCCCGGGAAAGCATAATTTCTCCATTTAGATTATAAAGCTACAGTTTCTACATAATTCTACAGTTTTTAATGTATTTCATTGCTTTAGATAGAAAATTGCAAGCATAATGTACACAATCTCCCTTCCTATGCCAAACCCATTATCCCTGAAACCAGTAAATCTTTGTTACATTCCCTCCGAGGCAATACACCCTTTCTTAGATAAAGAGAATAACATTGCACATAATGCCCCTGGTGTGGTCTTATCATGGCTGTATAGAATTGCATTAAGATGTATTTCCTCTTAAATTCAAATCCACTTGCAATAAAGGCTAATATCCTATTTGCCTGCAACATTTATATTTTGGTCTTCAGTGACTTGCGTATAAACACACTTTCGTCTCATCAAAACATCAATGCCACCCTTAACATAAAGCCTCACAATGCATTTCTACTTAACTAAACTCAGCTTTTCCGCCATCTGCTTCAAAGTTGAAAGTTACACCTTTTTCCACATTTTATTTACCTGCCATGTTTTTGTCCACTCACTGGACCTGTCGTATTCCCTTAGTTCCTCTTACAATCTTGCTGTGAACTCAGATTCAGATTCAGATTCAATTTGAGCTGTGAACTCACAACTCCCTAGTACAGTATTATCAGCAAACTTGGAAATTTGACATTTGGTTCCTTCAGCTAAATTGGTGACAGACACTGATGTGTTGGAAGGAACTGCAGATACTGGTATATAGCAAAGATAAGCACAAAATGCTGGAGTAACTCAGTGGGTCGGACAGCATCTCTGAAGAAAAAGGATGTGACATTTTGGGTCAGAACCCTTCTTCAGACTAAAAGTAGGATGGGGTGGAACTAGTGGTAGGAAATCGCCATAACCAATCAGGGCCGGCAACAGATGACCAAGGGAGGGTGGAGCCCGTAATGGGCCGTTGTTGATTGGGGAAGAGGTGATAATGATGGGATACTGGGTTGCAAACAGTCAAACTAGTAGGAAGAGGTGATAATGAATTTTTGAGACAGGCACCACTCCCTGTAGTTCTCCAATAGCCAAGGAACACTAACTGAGCCCAATCTTTTTGCTCTTTGTCCAATAACCAAATTACAATCCATGCCAGTCTATTCTCCACAATTCCATGTGCTCGAACCTTGCTAATGAACCACCTGTGCAGGACCACCATATTGAACATATTCTGAAGATCTATTAGTCACATCCTCAGTGAACTTTAACATTTGAACCAAATATGATTTTCCTTTCATAAATCCTTGGGTGCTCTCACAGTCCTGTTATTCTTTTCAAGGTGTTGTATCATTGCATTCCATTATATCCATAAAATTCTTTCCTACCGACAGATTGCAAGAATGTCATTGTGCCAGCACCTCACCATACTTGTGCATATGATAATATACTTGACTTGACTTGTAGCTCCCAATTTTCTCCCGACTTTCTTTCTTAAATAGTGAGGCCATATTTACTTCATTTTGGTCTAGTCAAGAGTAAAGAATATTGTATTGTCCTTTGTCCCAGATAGAACAATGAAATTCTTACTTGCAGCAGCACAACAGGAGTAATTTCAGAATTTACAGAACATTTGAAGACAATAACCCACTATCTCTAAATCCATCCCTTTAAATATTCTGGAAAATGATTGGTGCTTTGGATTTATCTGTATTTAAGGTCTAACTACTCCAGTACTATTGTCGACCAATATTTATATTTCTCATTCTCCCTTGACCCTAGATGCTCTGACATATCTTGTAGGAACTTCAGTGCTACAATGCTGAAAACGATATTCTGCACACAGTACCTTTCCCTTTGCTCTACTGTTGTATTTGAGTTTGACTTGATTTGAATTAATATCATGCAAAGCAAAGCTTTTCACTGTACTTTGGTACATGCCAGAGATAACCCTAACCCTAAACCCAAAAATAAATCTACGATTTGTGTGACTTCTTTTGTGAAGAAAGATGAAAAGTAATTGTTGAATTCCTCTTCCATTTCCTTATTCCCCATTATAAATTCTCAATGGTTATTCTCCAGTCTCTGAGACAACGTTGCCAATGGCATAGCCAATTATCCCTTGTTTTTGTGAAATAATCTTATAGTTTTGTAAAGAACCTTGGGCTTATAAAATGAACAGATTCTGATCTATGATGTGAACATTTCCTGCAATTGTTTTACCAAAAGAGAAGGCATGTCTGTCAAAGCTCAATACATAACATGTTAAGTCATCTCCTCACAACCACTGTACACGGCCAAACCTGGCTCACACCCTCACCTGGGAATCACAACCCCTGTGGTGGAGTGCCTATGTAATGACCATGTTTACTGAGAAATGGATTTTATTTATTTGCATGGAACATTCTAAATCATTTGATCCAAAAGCAATAAATAAAAGCAATCGAGATAAAATATTACCTGCATCACATTGTGCCAATCTCTCCTTTTTCATTTCAAAGATCATAAAGGTGAATTTCTTGCATGAGCCATACGTCACGTTGACTCAGTTAAGAAGCAATTTTCTATGACTCACACTGCTTATACCACAGATGCTCCAATATATGATTTATAAATTGTTGAGCTGCATGCTGTCAAAGATTTCCAGTGGTTTAAAGAATATGATTCTTTGGTCTGCAAGTTTTATTTATCTATTCTGGCAAGCTTCTATGCTTTCTGACTCACCCCTTGCATTTCATAGATCCCCTCCACAACCCATTTTTCTTAATATCTTATTCTTACCAACTCTACTTGGCAAGGAAAGGCAGGGAAACAACTTAAATCCCTTTCCTGAATGAGTTTTGCAGAGGAAGAAGTTTATATTAATTGAAAAGGGTTTACAGTTATGAAATGTCTTTAAGTTGGACATAAGGAATTAAGTGATATTTTCTTCACATTATCAATTATTGTCAAGCTATTCCCAATACTTCAAATGAAATTAAGAATGTAATGTTACAGAAGCCACAAATCCTGCTACCTCATCGCATACTTTGGTTTATCTGCAGAGCATCAAGCTTCTCTTTCCATAAGACCATTGCATTGTATTGGCAACAAATCAATTGACAGCAACAGAGAGAGCCGATTTCAACCTTTCATTCACTCATTCAGTCACCTATTTTTCCATGACATAAAAATCCATTGATAGCTTATATACAAGAGATTTTAAAAACTTTGCTACCGCAGCACTGTAATATAATTAGCGTAAACACTGGTGAATATATGAAGCATGCAAACACTGAAAATATAGGGCTTGTTTCTTGGTTTTGTGTTGGCACGTGCATTAAGTGCATTGGAACTGAGTGAACCTAATTCAAAGATACTCTGTGTTGTTTTAAAAAAGAGAAATATTTTCTTAGTATATTTCACAGAGTAAAATTGAAAAAGAAAGTCCCCTTTCAAATCTGTCACACTGGATCTCTAAAGAAATCATCTCCAAATATATCAAATTCAATCCCTGAATACCACTATTCATCCGTAACCTTTCAGTTCACTTTCCCCTTGCTTTATTCCCACTTGTCAACTTGTCTCTGCCATCCAGATTTTATAACTGATTTCATCCCATTTGCCCGTGTTTCGCTGTAAACTTTTCCTATCCATTTACCTGTCTAAATGTCTTTTAAATGTCACCATTGTACCCGCCTCTGCACCATCGTCAGCATGAAGAAATTGTCCCTCGTGTCTCTTTTAAATCTTTTTTCTCTCACTTAAATCTCTGCCCTCCAGTTCTGGACAGCTTTACTCTGTCACCATTCATCCTATTTGTATCTCCCATCATTTTATAAACTGCCATAAAGTTAACACTCGGTCTCCTGTTCTCCAGGAAAAAAAGTTACAGCCAATTTAGTCTCTCCTTATAACTCAAGCTCTTGAGAGTGTGTAATATCCTGGTGATTTTTTCTTGCGCTATCTATTGATATAGCTCTTAGGGCTAACGGAATCAAGGTATATGGGGAGAAAGCAGGAAAGGGGTACTGTTTTTGGATGATCAGCCATGATCATATTGAATGGCGGTGCTGACTCGAAGGGCTGAATGGCCTACTCCTGCACCTAATTTCTATGTTTTTATGGTGCTATGCTTCTATATTTTTCACAATCAAGCAAAATGCACTATATTTTAATTTATTTTTAAACAATGTACAGACCACACAAGAAGGATAAGGGGATACAAATATGTTAATTGTCGAAGCTGAAATTTTATGAGCAAATTTTAAAAAAGTAGTAATTGGCATTGTAAAACTCAGTATTTTGAAATATCTATCATGTACAATTACTTGGTGGGCTGAAGGTCCTGTGTCTGTGACATATTCCTCTATGACAACCCACGCATATAAAGTTATGTTTTATATGAGTTTGCTGATGAGGAATTTTAATATCTTAGGATATCATTGCAAATTGTCTCATTCAAACATGTAATATTGTTCCAGTGGGAATATTTAATAATTATTTTAATTGCTAATACATTTACAGATTTCTGGCGAATATACTGGGAAGTCTAAAACGCACTACACTGTGTGAAAGAGCACGTTACACGGGTGACAGCTTCTGGATTTTGTCAATTAACTGAACATGTACAGAAATTCCAAAGCTTTACCCGTTTCTGGGAGTAACGATTGCAAGCAATTATTATTTTGCTGTCATTACAACTGCAAAATTCAGACCAATTACTTTATATGTTTTAATGTTTATAGACTGCAAAATATAGTTGGAACAGGTGTGGATTTTTTTCTTTTATTAAAATCACATCTACATTCTCAAGATTTTTTTTTCTCATCTATGCAAGTGCAGTTGACAAGGATGGAATAGGAATTCATGATGTAAAGGCCACTGAGTTAATCAACTTTGTTGCAACTCTACAGACCCAAGATCATTTTGAAGGTGATTTTATTTACCTGCAGGTATGCTCATCAATTGAAATTGATATTTCCCACTGAAATATTAACGAGAACAAATGCGAGTGCCAGGATAAACTTGCCGATTTTGTAATTGCTTTCATTTGGCTTAATGTTTCAGTGTGTCATCTGTTTTTTTGTAATTTTTATTGCCTTTGGTATAACAGAAGAGCACCTTTTAAAAGCAATGCCAGACTATTTAAAGCCTGTTCATTTCATACATTTCACAAATCTCAAAACTGCAAAGTATTCACGGACAAAACTTTTAACTGTTTACTGAGCAAATCCCATCCAACACCATGATGCCGAAGGATGACATTTACACAAACACCTCCATGCCCATATCCAGATACATCTGAAGTACAGCTTGACCTGGACTCAATCTGATTTATATGAGAGTGTTATTCATGTGCTGTGCTCTTGCTTTCAACATGTGCTCCAAAAAGATAAGGAAATAAATTACCATCTGTGAAAAACTATTTTGCTTTTTTTTGTAGAAACTGTCATTATGATGACAGCAGATGTTCTTGTTTGTGCTGTGATTAAATTAATATACACACTTCAATGGAAACTTTCAAATGGACTGCCAATCCATCTGAATCTCACAATTAAGTTCTTCACAAGAAACCTACCCTTGTGTTAATTCAAAGTTTCAACACCAGTCCACATCCTGGCAAGCTGCTTCTATTAACTTGGATTTATAGTTACATACAAGTGAAAAATTGAAGCAATTGATCTTTTTTAAATCACCGGGTACTGACCTGATTGGTTTCATTCGCGGCTGTACAAAAGGGCACATATTTGGAATGTGATGGAATATATTGATTTCCATTTCACCTTGTTACTTCATATATTATTTTGTGTAAGCTGCTGAAAAGAACTAACTTCAAGTTACTGAATGGCTAACACATCAAATGTGAAAAGCTACTCTTCCTCCTTAAATGCCTTTTCTAGATGCATTGTTAAAGGGAATCATAAAATGATTGCTATATATAGATCACAACCTTCAGGCTCTCCTATTTTGCCAACTGTCTAATTGCGAATGCTACAGAAAATGGCATTAGCATAAACCTCATAGAAAGACAAAGGTTAAGAATGCATAAGGCACCGATGTGGAGCTGGCCCATGAATTATTCAAGATCAAGAGAAGCTTCATGAGGCAGAAAATCAAACAACACCACAAATATTAGCCATTATTTTTATTACTGCAAACACAAATAAACTATAAAAGTGTTGCCTACCTTACATTGATTTCAGCACACAAGGACGGACTCAGAGTAGAAGCTGGAGTTGACCATTCATCATTTTAAACCTGCCCTAGCATTCAAGATAATTATGGCTCATCTGCTATGGGCTTCAACTCCTCTTCAGTGCTAGTTCTGTATAGCCCTTAGTACCCCAATCTTTCAAATAATGATCTACTCCCTCCTCAAATATCTCTAGTGACCTAACCTGCATAACCCTGTGGGGTAGAGACTTTGCTACGGTAGATTGTAGGGTAGATTAAATTAATCTCAAATGCATATTACACAATTTAACATTTGTTGTAGGGATGCCACAGCAAATAGTGAGCTGCCTCATTGCTTCAGGGATTCAGGTTGTATCAAGACCTTGACTGCTACCTGCCTGGAGTTTACATGTTCCCCCCAAAACCATGTAAGTTCTTCCCTCCCTCACATGTGCTTTGGTTTCCTTCAACATTTAAAGACATGTTGGTTGATGAATCAAATAGCACCTGTAAATTATGTCTAGTGTATGTGAGTAGAAGGAAAAAAACAGGATGGAGTTGATGGACATACAAATGAATAGAGGGATCTAGGAATAACTGTGCATAGTTCCCTGAAGGTGGAATCGCATGTAGATAGGGTGGTAAAGAAAGCTTTTGGTGTGCTGGCCTTTATAAATCAGAGCATTGAATATAGGAGTAGGGAAGTAAAGTTAAAAATGAACAAGGCATCGGTGAGACCAATTCTGGAGTATGGTGTACAATTTTGGTCGCCTAATTATAGGAAGGATGTCAACAAAATAGAGAGAGTACAGAGGAGGTTTACTTGAATGTTGCCTGGGTTCCAGCAACTAAGTTACAGAGAAAGGTTGAACAAGTTGGGTCTTTATTCTTTGGAGCGCAGAAGGTTAAGGGGGACCTGATTGAGGTCTTTAAAATGATGAAAGGGATAGACAGAGTTGACGTGGATAAGCTTTTCCCATTGAGGGTAGGGAAGATTCAAACAAGAGGGCATGACATGAGAATTAAGGGACAGAGGTTTAGGGGTAACATGAGGGGGAACTTCTTTACTCAGAGAGTGGTGGCTGTGTGGAATGATCTTCCAGCAGAAGTGGTGGAGGCAGGATCGATTTTAACATTTAAAAGTAAAGTGGATAGGTAAATTGACGGAAAGGGAATGAAGGGGTATGGTCTGAGTACAGGTAGATGGGACTAGGGGAAAATAAATGGTCGGCACGGACTGGAAGGGCCGAGAAGGCCTGTTTCCGTGCTATAATTGTTATATGGTTAATACTTCATTGCCACATGTGACAAGTCACAGTGAAATTCTTTGTTTTCCATTCAAGGTATGCAAAGAGTAGCCACATAAAGGGCTCTGACAAAGTTACAAAGTATCCCACGCCTTGTCCTCCTTTGTTCTGTTCCCCCCTCCCCCCCCATGCCTTGAGGGAATTGATCCAATGGGAATACTCTGAGAGCCAGCATAGGCTTGATGGGCTGAATGGACTCCTCACATGTTAAGCAAGGTAATTTGGATTGGCAGTTGATTGGGGGGAGCGGTCTTTGCGGAAGGCATACGGGGTGGGGGGGGGGGGGGGAGAGATGGGAAGATGTGGCGAGTGGTGGGATCACGTTGGAGGTGGCAAAACTGATTTATTCTATGTTCCGGCTAGTGGGGTGAAAGGTGAGGACCAGGGGACTCTGCCCTTGATGCGAGTGGGGGATGGGGAGAGAGAGCAGTGTTACGGGGTATGGAGGAGACCCTGGTGCGAGCCTCATCTATAGTGGGGGAGGGGAACCCCCGTTCCCTGAAGGACGAGGACATTTGCGATGCCCTGGTGTGGAACACCTCATCCTGGGGCAGATGCGGCATAGACGGAGGAATTGGGAATAGGGGATGGAGTCCTTACAGGAAGCAGGGTGGGAGGAAGAGTAGTCCAGATAGCCGTGGGAGTCAGTGGGTTTATAGTGGATGGTGGTCAGAAGTCTATCACCTGCGATGGAGATAGCGAGGTCAAGGAATGGTAGGGAAGTGTCGGAAATGGTCCAGGTGTATTTGAGTGCCGGAAGGAAGTTAGTGGGGAAACGGATTAAGTCAGTGAGTTGTGTGTGGGTGCAGGAGGTGGCACCAAAGCAACAGTCGACGTTGAAATACAAGATCATCCGCCCAATGTGCCCACGTTTTCAACAATCAATAGTTATTACTCATTGTCTTCAGAAGGGTACCCACCCTAAACTTCATCTATTCATTATCTCCAGAGATGACGCCTGACCCGCTGAGTTCCAGCTTTTGTTATTGCTCGTTTCCTTACCTTAGACTATCGTGTTAACTTGGTGTTGCAAGCTTTAAAGTAGGAGATGAGCAGATATTTTCTGCACCCCGCCCCTCTCCACACTCACTAACGGCAAGCGAAAAATAAAAGCAGCCCAATAATCTTGAAATAGCGACACTTGCATCTGCAAAACAAAACAGTTTGCTGGAGGAACACAGATGGTCGGGCAGCATCTGTGGAGGTAAATGGACAGACCACATCTCGGGTGGGATCCTTCAAGATTGGAGTAAAGAGATAGCTGGTGGAAGCAGGCAAGGGGAAGGTGTGGGGTGAGAGAAGTTGACCAAGATGTTGGTTGCTGTACCCAACCCAGGAGGCAGCATCTGTGCGCTCTTTCATGAATTGGTTTTGCCTGCCTTTAACCATGAAGATGCGAATTCGGGAGCTTAGTATTTCTGTTGATGGGACTTAAGTTGGTGCTCTTGCATTTAATGATTGTTTATTGGGTTTTTTTTCTCTGTCGCACGTTCGAGCCTAAGGCGATGTTGTGTGTCAGACTTCTTGCGGCGGTGTTTATCGCTCCATCGTCTTCCAGATACAACGTGGAGTTTCGAGCGATTCTGCTGGGGAGGCGCGCTGTGGAAGCGGGGTACTTTTCTAAATCAGGATACTGCAGATTGTGCACGGATTTACCCCCGATTTCAGCGCCTATCAGCTGGTGGGGACGGTGGGTTGGGGAAAGACGGCACTTTTGAATACATTGGTAGAGAGTACACGCCGCCAGTATTTCAGGGTAAGTTTGCAATGCAGATATACATCCCTCAAAGTCTAATTGGCTTGTTCGGAATGGGTTTAATCTAGTAATTGCACACAGACTAATATGGAATGGGCCTCCTCTCAAATGTCCATTTCACATTAGTTCTTTAAAGATGAAGCCTTTAAAGAAGATTGGATTTTCGCCCAGGCTAAATGCAAAAATAAAGTATTTTGAACGCAGTGCACATTGACAAAGCGTGTCATGCCCCGAGTGTCAGATATACACAGGGTTATCAAAAAGGTTATCAAAAACACCAGGCAGTTGACTACAATTACAACGTGGAGAACATTGTGATAAGTTCTCCTTGCGGGGAAATGGTGCCCAATCGCACTAATGATCTGCTAGCAAATCATTTTTAATCCTTTGAAATTAAATGTTGATTGATCTAAATGGACCGAAGCGAACGAGTAAGGAATATTAAAGAAACGTTGGCACATCTCATGGATATGTCCTGTTCCCCAGCGCGATTCATTAAAACCCCCTCCATTCCGATGTTATTAAAAAAAACACAACAAATCGTTGAAGACTGTGGTTCGCCGTTTAAAAGATATCTTTCCACTGCTCATTTGGCCATTTCACAAATAACTATAAAACCACTTGGATCGGGTTAGAAACACCATTAAGCGAGTTGAGTGGACACATTTCCCACAGGGTTTAAATGTCGCTGCGTTCACCGTGTGACAGTATGCAGTGCTTTTTATCTGTAAAGCACAGTTAATGTTCACCGACGTTTCAATGCCCGTCCCTCCAGACAGCTGCGCGGTGCATTGAATCTAGTGGCGTCTTCAAGATGGGACCAAATACACTCAACCTGGCACCGGTAACTGAATACTTTACACTCTGCGTGCTTTATTTTGCGCTCTGAACTGCTGAAGCAACTATCCACAACTATTCATTCTGCCCCTTCCATTCAATCGGAGTCACACGTGTAGAGAGATCCGATCATGATACATACATACGTGCAAACTACTTTCCAAAAATCCCAGATGGAATTAATTTGCAATCAATTTGCAGTGTATATTTCTATTGTAGATTTAGCCATAACAGCTAAATCAGGAGTATATGCTCTCAGTTACAAGCCAGCGAGGAGTGTGGATGATCTTACTCTAATTGGTTTAATCAGATGCAGTGCAAAGTAGGAAACAGTGAATTGCATTCTTCACATCCCGTTTGCGACTATCCCTGTAAACATCATCTCACTTTCATCGGTACAATTTCGTTCTTTTACACAGCAAATTGAGTAAGTACTTACCATTTCAGTCTGGCTAAGTGACATACTACGGTTGCAAAATGCTCGATGTCTTCATCACAACTGCCCGTAGTTCTCAGAACGATTGGTAAAATCGGGGAGAAAGGTTTACAATTGAAAAATCTTTCATTTGTGGAGCCGCCTGCTTCCCAAAATAACTGCTTTCTAAAGAGCAGAGTTGCTTGGATCATGTAGTGGGAACAATGTCAGTCAACCTCGTTCTGCCGAGGACGTCAATGGGGTTGTCTTTCAAGGCACTGGGGTCCCCTTTCAATTAGAGAGTGTGCATTTTATAAATGCAATGTCAGTTTGCAGCTGGGCTTGTTGCTGGATCGAAAACATCCCGTGGAACATGACAATCCAAATAGCAAACACAGAAAGAGCAGAGCTTCTCTGCGTACTCCAGCTGTATGATGCTGTCTGGCTGTGACTGTGGATCACTGGGGAAGGAAGGGAAGGCTGATAACAAACGTCTCTTGCTTTTTGAATAGCGAGAGATGTACCATGAATGGAAAGAGCAGAGAGGGGGTATCTCTGAGAAGATAACAGCAGCAGCTTTGCACTGTCTCAGCCCCAGCCGTTCACTTACTCGGAAAGGAGTCTCCAGCTGATGCAAGCCGAATAAAAAAATAATTCACCGACCAAACCGCCAACAGGAAAAGGACGTGTTAAAAAACAGGAGTCTGAAGAACCATCCTTGACCCAAAACGTTGTCTGTCCGTCTCCCTCCACAGACGGTGCTTGACCTGACACTGGAGTTCCTCCAGCACTTTGTGTTTTGTTCAGGGTTCCGCAGCTGTCTGAAGTGTTCTTGAGAATCTGAACACAATGCTCCTTCAGTGACCAGCAACAAGGCGGTGTAGAGGCAACTGTGAGTGGGGAACTTCAGGCATAATCTTGCAGATAAATAAGGTCGTGGTGAGCAGGGGCGTCGGTGTTGGAGGGGTTAAGACATCACGAGCCTTATTTTACATCAGCCTCTCCGTCAACAAACGTTACGAGGAAATGTATGGCCACAGAGGAAATCTGAATTGAAGCCATCACGTGACGTTCAACCAAATAAAGTTAATCATTACTTTTCATTGGAATGCTTCAACATTGAAACAGAACGTTCCACCCTTCAGTTATACGAAGACGGTTTATTTGCAAGGTCCAACACTTTCCTCTCCGCATGGTCCCCACTTGAATGAAAGAAAAGTCAATTTTTCCTCATTGCTCTCAAAGCTCTCCGTTTTGGAAGAAACGCCATTAGATTTATCCAAGTCACTTTCATTTCTATAGCACATTTAAAAAACAACTCTCATTGGCCAAAATGCTTTACATTGGTTGAGGTACTAACGTTATACAACAGTGGTTCATAGATTAAGTAGATACATAAATACATACATATTACCCTCCCTCAGAGGACGTCAAGAAAGGCTTGAGAGTAAAGTTGAGTTTTAAGCCTGGACTTAAAGGAGTCAATGGAGGGGGCAGTTGTGATGGGAAGAGGGATGCTGTTCCACAGTCTAGGAGCTGCAACCACAAAGTCGGTCGATCTGAGGGACCTGGAGGTGGAGTGGTGGGTAAGCAGACTTTTGATGTAGGTGGGTACAAGCCCGTTAAGGGCTTTGTAGACATAAAGGAGGATATTGAAATTTATTCGGAACCGCACAGGGAGCCAGTGGAGAGAGGTCAGGATCGGGGTGATGTGGTCCCTTTTTCGGGTGCCCGTCAAGGGTGTCACCGCGGCGTTTTGGATCAGTTGCAGGCAGGACAGGGAAGATTGGCTGATGCCAGTGTAGAGGGAGTTGCAGTAATCTAGGCGGGAGGAGATAAATGTGTGGATGATCTTGTCAAGGTCATCAAACTGGAGGAATAGTTTTATTTTAGCTATCGTCCCAAGCTGGAAGAAGCTAGCTTTTACCACGGCATTGACTTGGCAATGGCGAGTCAAATATCACGCCAAGGTTTTTGACGTGAGGTTTGAGTAATGGGGTAAGGCTTCCTGCTATCATTTTGATTGAGTCTGAGGGACTGAGAAGGATGACCTCAGACTTACTCTCATTGAGTTGGAGGAAGTTGTGGGCCATCCAACACTTTATATCCTCGAGGCAGCGACTAACGTTAAGCAGATTTGATCGGTTTTTGGGCTTCAGGCGTAGATAGATTTGTGCATTGTTTGCGTAGCAATGGAAGGAAATGCCATGCCTCGCCTTCCCACTTTACCTAGGTATGTTACAAAACTTACCTTTACCGGCGCTGCACTTCTGCTGCTCCCCGTGTGCGCGACTTTCGCGCCGTGCAGAGGGGGGCGGGCTTAAAGTGCCGTTTTTCCACAGGCCTGGATAATCGATGAATGTCGGGCGATTTGGTTGCTGAAGAAAAATCGCTCCGACATTTCATCAATGAAGGTATTTTTAAGTTACTCTAGATTATTTATTAACTAGAGTAATTTAAAAATCACCTTCAAAAGCCGTGACCGCAGACAACCGGAAGCATTTTGCGTAGGGGAGAAAAAAAGGTAAATACTTTATTTTTATATTAAAAGTTGGTTTTTCGGGAGGCATTAATAATATTTTTATGTTGCGAAATGGGGTCCCCAAAAAATGTATGAACCCCCAGTATTTTTCCCCCCGACTTCACTGCTAACCGCAACGTTCTAATCCACCGCATTCCGCTAAAACCCACTCGCTAGTTGATTTAAATGGCCATTAATTTACAGCATAAAACACTAAATTCCTTCCATTTGGCCCAGAAATTCATGAAAATGAGATTTAAAAATTATGTTATATTGTGGATTATTATGTGAATGTTATTTGGACACTTAGGCAATTTTAAAAAAGTTTATCTTTTCTTAAGAAATTGATAGATGTTTAGATCTACTCATTGAATTTTGTAATTAGCTACAATTAGATAACTAACTAATTATATGCTTTAATTTCAGGTCATCCAAGTAAGATTGTTTAATATTTGTTTCAGAATGCTTCAAGGTGCAGATAGCGATTAATGACTATGCTATAGTTGGAATCACGGAGACTTGGCTCCAGGATGACCAAGGCTGGGAGCTGAACATCCAGGGATATTCAATATTCAGGAGGGATAGACGAAAAGGAAAAGGAGGTGGGGTAGCGTTGCTGGTGAGAGAGGAGATTAATGCAATAGAAAGGAAGGACATTAGCGTGGAGGATGTGGAATCGATATGGGTAGAGCTGCGAAACTCTAAGGGGCAGAAAACGCTAGTGGGAACTGTGTACAGGCCACCTAACAGTAGTATTGGAGTTGGGGATGGCATCAAACAGGAAATTAGAAATGCGTGCAACAAGGGTAACACGGTTATAATGGGTGACTTCAATCTGCATGTAGATTGGGTGAATCAAATTGGCAGGGGTGCTGAGGAAGAGGATTTCCTGGAATGTATGCGGGATAGTTTTCTCAACCAACATGTGGAGGAACCAACGAGAGAGCAGGCTATTCTAGACTGGGTATTGAGTAATGAGGAAGGGTTAGTTAGCAGTCTTGTTGTGCGTGGCCCCTTGGGCAAGAGTGACCATAATATGGTTGAGTTCTTCATTAGGATGGAGAGTGACAAAATTGAGTCAGAAACAAGGGTTCTGAACTTGAACAAAGGTAACTTTGAAGGTATGAGATGTGAATTGGCCAAGATAGACTGGCAGGTGATTCTTAAAGGGTTGACAGTGGATGTGCAATGGAAGGTATTTAAAGACTGCATGGATGAAGTACAAAAGTTGTTCATACCAGTTTGGCAAAAGAATAAATCGGGGAAGGTGGTGCATCCATGGATAACAAGGGAAATCAGGGATAGTATAAAAACAAAAGATGAGGCATACAAATTTGCCAGAAAAAGCAGCCTACCGGAGGACTGGGAGAAATTCAGAATCCAGCAGAGGAGGACAAAGGGCTTAATTAGGAAAGGGAAAATAGATTATGAAAGGAAACTGGCAGGGAACATAAAAACTGACTGCAAAAGTTTTTATAGATATGTAAAGAGAAAGAGACTAGTTAAAACAAATGTTGGTCCCTTGCAGTCAGAAACAGGTGAATTGATCATGGGGAACAAGGACATGGCAGACCAATTGAATAACTACTTTGGTTCTGTCTTCACTAAGGAAGACATAAATAATCTGCCGGAAATAGCAGTGGAACGGGGGTCAAATAAGATGGAGGAACTGAGTGAAATCCAGGTTAGCCGGGAGGTGGTGTTGGATTAATTGAACGGATTGAAGGCCGATAAATCCCCAGGGCCAGATAGTCTGCATCCCAGAGTACTCAAGGAGGTAGACACAGAAATAGTGGATGCATTAGTGATAATTTTTCAAAATTCCTTAGATTCTGGAGTAGTTCCTGAGGATTGGAGGGTAGCTAATGTAACCCCACTTTTTAAAAAAGGAGGGAGAGAGAAAGCGGGGAATTACAGACCAGTTAGTCTAACATCGGTAGTGGGGAAACTGCTAGAGTCAGTTATTAAAGATGGGATAGCAGCGCATTTGGAAAGTGGTGAAATCATTGGACAAAGTCAGCATGGATTTACGAAAGGTAAATCATGTCTGACAAATCTGATAGAATTTTTCGAGGATGTAACTAGTAGAGTGGATAAGGGAGAACCAGTGGATGTGTTATATCTAGACTTTCAGAAGGCTTTCGACAAGGTCCCGCATAAGAGATTAGCATACAAACTTAAAGCACACGGTATTGGGGGTTCAGTATTGATGTGGATAGAGAACTGGCTAGCAGACAGGAGGCAAAGGGTAGGAGTAAACGGGTCCTTTTCAGAATGGCAGGCAGTGACTAGTGGGGTGCCGCAAGGCTCAGTGCTGGGACCCCAGCTATTTACAATATATATTAATGATTTGGACGAGGGAATTCAATGCAACATCTCCAAATTTGCAGATGATACCAAGCTGGGGGGTATAGTTAGGTGTGAGGAGGATGCTTGGAGGCTGCAGGGTGATTTGGATAGGCTGAGTGAATGGGCAGATGCATGGCAGATGCAGTACAATGTGGATAAATGTGAGGTTATCCACTTTGGTGGCAAAAACATGAGGGTAGACTATTATCTGAATGGTGGCAGATTAGGTAAGGGGGAGATGCAACGAGACCTGGGTGTCATGGTACACCAGTCATTGAAAGTAGGCATGCAGGTGCAGCAGGCAGTGAAGAAAGCAAATGGTATGTTAGCATTCATAGCGAAAGGTTTTGAGTATAGGAGCAGGGAGGTTCTACTGCAGTTGTACAGGGTTTTGGTGAGGCCACACCTGGAGTACTGCGTACAGTTTTGGTCTCCAAATCTGAGGAAAGACATCCTTGCCATAGAGGGGGTACAGAGAAGATTCACCAGACTGATTCCTGGGATGTCAGGACTTTCATATGAGGAAAGATTGGATAGACTCGGTTTGTACTCGATGGAATTTAGAAGATTGAGGGGGGATCTTATAGAAACCTACAAAATTCTTAAGGGGTTGGACAAGCTAGATGCTGGAAGATTGTTCCCGATGTTGGGGGAGTCCAGAACAAGGGGTCACAGTCTAAGGATAAGGGGGAATTCCTTTAGGACCGAAATGAGGAAAACATTCTTTACACAGAGAGTGGTGAGTCTCTGGAATTCTCTGCCACAGAAGGTAGTTGAGGCCAGTTCATTGGCTATATTTAAGAGGGCGTTAGATGTGGCACTTGTGGCTAAAGGGATCAGGGGGTATGGAGAGAAGGCAGGTACGGGATACTGAGTTGGATGATCAGCCATGATCACATTGAATGGCGGTGCAGGCTCGAAGGGCCGAATGCCTACTCCTGCACCTATTTTCTATGTTTCTATGTTTCTAATCTATAATAACTGAAAATTTCATTGAGTTCTCTTAATTTTTAAGAATGTTATGGACATTTAACTTTTCCAGATCACAGCTTTTGAGTTAAGTCAATTGAAAGGCAATGGGAAGCAAGATGCTCATTTACGAGTATGAAAATGGCCATAACTTTCTTAATACTGAAGATATGAAAGTAAATTAGGTGTCAAATTAAACTTCTTTTTATGCTCTATCTGATGGGATAAATTGCAGACTTGATTTTTTAAATCTCAAAATTTTGTAACATTGCTACTTTACCAAGTATTTTTAGTTCATTTTATTTTCCACAATGCATAACAGTTCTGTTTCGGGGACGTTACAGGGGCTGACACATAACCGACGGAATAAACAACATTACATCTAATGGGGACGGATCAGAAAAGACATTGATCCCGAGACACCAATGAATGAAACCCGTGTCGAAATATTTCAAAGGACCAGAATGGAATTACAATGTTCCCTGTTGAGTTGCACTTAAGTTAGTCTTCTAAATTAACCCTTAAAGGATCATTGCATGGTAATGTTTATTCACATCCTTTTTAAAGCCCACTGTGGATTCCACTGTTTTCAGACAAAAATCTCCAAACCCCTTTAGATGGTGATTTTGGTACTATGGTCTGTTTATCTGACTAATATAAATAGTTTCTTCCTTATTTATTCCATGAAAGTATATGATTGTTGAGTGCCTCCATCGGATTATATCCTTGCCTTACTTGTATTCCTAGGGTTCCTGGTTACGAGTTCCTTTAATGCCTTCTATTATTAAAACCTTACAATTTGAAGCCCAAAATCAAACTGCTGCAGATGCTGAAAATATGAAATAAAAACAGAAAACACTGGAAATATTCAGCAGGTAAGGCAGCACCTGCGAAGAGAGAAACAGTCAGGTTAATAATTCAAGAATCAGAAAAGTCTTCTAAAACTAATTAACCTGAAACATTAAATCAATCTCTCTCTTGCTCAAGCATTTCACTTTCATCACCTGTACCATTTTTAGCAAATCTCAGCTGTGCACAGCACATAACTTTACAATTTTCTTGCTCAAATGGTGCCTCAAAATAGATCTTGCGATCCAATTTGCATCATGTCACTCAAACATTATAGAAGTATTGGAGATACACACAAAATGCTGGAGTAACTTAGCAGCATTACTGGAGAAATGGAATGGGCGATTTCAGATCCAGTCGAGACTCGAAACGTCATCCATGGAAACATAGAAAATAGGTACAGGAGTAGGCCATTCGGCCCTTCGAGCCTGCACCGCCATTCAATATGATCATCCAACTCAGTATCCTGTACCTGCCTTCTCTCCATACCCCCCGATCCCTTTAGCCACAAGGGCTACATTCAACTCCTTCTTAAATATAGCCAATGAACTGGCCTCAACTACCTTCTGTGGCAGAAAATTCCAGAGACTCACCAGTATCTGTGTGAAAAATGTTTTCCTCATCTCGGTCCTAAAGGAATTTCCCTTTATCCTTAGACTGTGACCCCTTGTTCTGTACCTCCCCAACATCGGGAACAATCTTCCTGCATCTAGCTTGTCCAACCCCTTAAGAATTTTGTACGTTTCTATAAGATCTCCCCTCAGTCTTCTAAATTCTAGCGAGTACAAGCCAAGTCTATCCAGTCTTTCCTCATATGAAAGTCCTGACATCCCAGGAATCAGTCTGGTGAACCTTCTCTGTACCCCCTCTATGGCAAGAATGTATTTTCTCAGATTTGGAGACCAAAATTGTATGCAATACTCCAGGTGTGGTCTCACCAAAACCCTGTACAACTGCAGTAGAACCTCCCTGCTCCTATACTCAAATCCTTTCGCTATAAATGTTAACATACCATTTGCTTTCTTCACTGCCTGCTGCACCTGCATGCCTACATTCAATGATTGGTGTACCATGACACCCAGGTCTCGTTGCATCTCCCCTTTTCCTAATTTGCCACCATTCAAATAATAGTCTACCCTCCTGCTTTTGCCACCAAAGTGGATAACCTCACATTTATCCACATTATACTGCATCTGCCATGCATTTGCTCACTCACCCAGCCTATCCAAGTCACCTTGCAGCCTTCTCACACCTAACACTACCACCCAGCTTAGTGTCATCCGCAAACTTGGAGATGTTGCATTCAATTCCCTCATCCAAATCATTAATATATATTGTAAGTAGCTGGGGTCCCAGCACTGAGCCTTGCGGTACCCCACTAGTCACTGCCTGCCATTCTGAAAAGGACCCATTTACTCCTACCCTTTGCTTCCTGTCTGCCAGCCAGTTCTCTATCCACATCAATACTGAACCCCCAATACCATGAGCTTTAAGTTTGTATGCTAATCTATTAAGCGGGACCTTGTCGAAAGCCTTCTGAAAGTCTAGATATAACACATCCACTGGTTCTCCCTTATCCACTCTGCTAGTTACATCCTCGAAAAATTCTATAAGATTCGTCAGACATGATTTACCTTTCGTAAATCCATGCTGACTTTGTCTAATGATTTCACCACTTTCCAATTGTACTGCTATCCCATCTTTAACAACTGACTCTAGCAGTTTCCCCACTACTGATGTTAGACTAACTGGTCTGTAATTCCCCGTTTTCTCTCTCCCTCATTTAAAAAAAAAAAAGTGGGGTTCCATTAGCTACCCTCCAATCCTCAAGAACTACTCCAGAATCTAATGAGTTTTGAAAAATTATCACTAATGCATCCACTATTCTGTGGCTACTTCCTTGAGTACTCTGGAATGCAGCCCTGGGGATTTATCGGCCTTTAATCCATTCAATTTACCCAACACCACTTCCCGGCTAACCTGGATTTCACTTAGTTCCTCCACCTTATTTGACCCCTGGTCCCCTGCTATTTCCGGCAGATTATTTATGTCTTCCTTATTGAAGACAGAACCAAAGTAGTTATTCAATTGGTCTGCCATGTCCTTGTTCCCCATGATCAATTCACCTGTTTCTGACTGCAAGGGACCTACATTTGTTAACTAATCTCTTTCTCTTCACATATCTATAAAAACTTTTGCAGTCAGTTTTTATGTTCCCTGCCAGTTTTCTTTCATAATCTATTTTCCCTTTCCTAATTAAGCCCTTTGTCCTCCTCTGCTGGACTCTGAATTTCTCCCAGTCCTCTGGTTGGCTGTTTTTTCTGGCTAATTTGTATGCTTTATCTTTTGTTTTTATACTATCCTTGATTTCCCTTGTTACCCATAGATGCACTACCTTCCTGGATTTATTCTTTTGCCAAACTAGGATGAACAATTATCGTAGTTCATCCATGCAGTCTATAAATGGTTTCCATTGCTTATCCACCATCAACCCTTAAACAATCAATTAGCAGTCTATCTTGGCTAATTCACGTCTCATACCCTCTAAGTTACCTTTCTTTATGTTCAGAACCCTTGTTTCTGAATTAACAATGTCACTCTCCATCCTAATGAAGAACTCAACCATATTATGGTCACTCTTGCCCAAGGGGCCACACACAACAAGACCGCTAACTAACCCTCCCTCATTACTCAATACCCAGTCTAGAATAGCCTGCTCTCTTGTTGGTTCCTCTACATGTTGGTTTTCGAAAACTATCCCGCATACATTCCAAGAAATAGTCTTCCTCCGCACCCCTGCCCATTTGATGCACCCAATCTATATGCAGATTGAAGTCACCCATTATAACTGTTTTACCCTTGTTGCACGCATTTCTAATTTCTTGTTTGATGCCATCCCCAACTCCACTACTACTGTTAAGTTGCCTGTACACAACTCCCACTAGCGTTTTCTGTCCCTTAGAGTTTCACAGCTCTACCCATATCAATTCCACATCCTCCAAGCTAATTCCTTCCTTTCTATTGCATTAATCTCTCTCACCATCAACGCTACCCCACCTCCCTTTCCTTTCTGTCTATCCCTCCTGAATATTGAATATCCCTGGATGTTCAGTTCCCAGCCTTGGTCCCCCTGGAGCCATGTCTTCATGATCCCAACTATAGCATAGTCATTAATAGCCATCTGCACATTCAACTTGTCCACCTTAGTGATCCTTGCATTGAGACACAAAGCCTTCAGGCTTGTTTTTACAACACTCTTACTCCTTATACAATTATGTTGACAAGTGGCCCCTTTTGATTTTTGCCCTGGAAACCCACCACCTCTTATTCTCTGTTTATTATTTTTGTCTTCTTTCCACCCTACATGTTGGGTCTGAGTGCTTCCCTTCTCTGCCTCCTGCCTCAGATCCGGTCTACTGGCTTTCTCGATTTGAGTCCCTCCCCCCAACAGTTCTAGTTTAAAGTCCCCCCGGTAGCCTTTGCAAATTTCCCTGCCAGGATACTGGTCCCCCTCGGGTTCAAGTGCAACCCGTCCTTTTTATACAAGTCACTCCTTCCCCAAAAGAAGGAGTTTGAAAGAATAGAATCCATTCCTTCTCTCCAGAGATGCTGCCTGTCCCGCTGAGTTACTTCAGCATTTTGTGTCTATCTTCGGTTTAAATCAGCATCAAGGGTCTCGAACTGAAACATCACCCATTCCTTCTCTCCAGAGATGCTGCCCGTCCCGCTGAGTTACTCCAGTTTTTTGAGTCTATCTGCAGTTCCTTCCTACACATAGAAGTATTGGGGGCGGGCAAGCCATATAAAGTCATTACAAAGGTTGAGGGAGCATCAGTAACATCAAATCAAAGGGAGGCAATAAATAAATAGTTCGAATTAGAGCAATTAGTGACAAAGTTGCAAGATATTTTTAATCAAGATAGAATATCTTTAAAAAACCCACTAGTTTTGGCGGGAGCACCGGACTTTAAACTTTCCCACGCTGGCTGTGAAACTCCCGACCCAACTAAGGAACCCAGGTACGGCACCTGGAAACCCCGGGATGACCTCCAGAGCCGATGGGATGGATATCCCAGAAGAAATGAAGCTGGAGCTGCTGATTCTGAGGGAACCCCCGTTCATTACGGAGCTGGAGCTGCCATCTGTGAGGGAATTCCCGTTCCAGCGCTGGTCCACAGAAACAGCAGGTACAGGAAGCACAGTACCTGGAAACAAAGGGGAAGCCTCCATTGTGTCCGGAAACGTGGCCGACGGGCAGGACTTCAGGTCAGAATGAAGCGCAGGGGACTTCGGCCCCCTCTCCCTACTATCCTACTGGCCAATGTACAGTCCCTTGAAAATAAAGTGGAGGACTTAAGGGCAAGGCTGCTTTATCAAAGGGAGCTAAGGGAATGCTCTGTGTTCTGTTTCACAGAGACATGGCTCACCCCCAGCTCCCCAGACTCAGCGGTCCAGCCTGAAGGGTTCTCCATCCACCGTATGGACCGTACACTGGCATCGGGGAAAGGGAGAGGAGGGGGTGTCTGCTTCATGGTCAACTCTGCGTGGTGCTCAGACGTGGCAGTCCTGTCCAACCCCTGCTCTCCACACTTCGAACATCTGGCGGTGAAGTGCCGTCCCTTCTACCTACCGAGGGAATTCACCTCATTAAATACTGACCGCGGTCTACATCTCACCCCAGGCAGACGTCCGTCTGGCACTGGAGGAGCTGCATGCCATGGTCAACAATCACCAGATGTCTTACCCCGAGGCATTTACCACCATCACTTCAATAAGGCAAACCTAAAGAAGTCACACCCCAACTTCCACCAACATGTCTCCTGCTGCACCAGAGGACCAAACACCCTCGACCACTGCTACACCACCATCAAGAATGCCTACCGCTCTATCCCTTGCCCTCACTTCGGTAAATCCGACCATACCGCGGTGCAGCTTCTTCCTGCCTACAGGCAGCAATTAAAGAGCGCACCCCCAGAGGTGAGGACAGTACAGAGCTGGTCGGTGGGGGCAGAAGAACAACTACAAGACTGTTTGGAGTCTGTAGACTGGGCTATGTTCAAGGACACGGCAACGGACTTGAATGAATACACCACAGTCGTTACAGACTTCATAAAGAAATGTGTGGAGGACTGCATCCCTACAAAAACCTTCCGAGTGTTTCCCAATCAGAAACCTTGGATGAACTGTGAGATCCGCACTCTTCTGAAGACCAGACACTGGGCATTCATGTCTGATGACACAGTGGTCTACAAGAAGTCCAGATACGACCTGGGTAAGGCCATCAAAAAGGCCAAAAGGGAGTTCTGCTCCAAGCTGGAGGATGAGACAGATGTTCGGCAGCTGTGGTGGGGACTGAATACAATCACCTCTTACAAGGCGAAACCAGGAGGCAGCTCGGATGTCGGCGATACATCATTCCCTGATGAGCTCAATGCATTTTACACACGCTTTGATAGGGAGAACACCGATGTGCCTTCCCGAGCCCCTATTCGCTGTGATGGTATTTCAGTCTCAGTCACAGAGGCTGACGTCAGGAAATCCTTCAGAGGGGTGAACCCTTGAAAAACGCCTGGACCTGATGGCATACCTGGTCGTGTCCTAAAAACCTGTGCGCACCAACTGGCTGGAGTTTTTACGGACATTTTCAACCTGTCACTTCTGAGGTCTGAGGTTCCCACCCGCTTCAAAAGGGCATCAATAATACCGGTGCCCAAGAAGAGCAAGGTGACGTGCCTCAATGACTATCGACCTGTGGCACTAATGTCTGTGGTGATGAAGTGCTTCGAGAGGTTGATCATGGCGCAAATCAACTCCTACCTCGACAAAAACCTGGACCCACTGCAGTTCGCTTACCGCCACAACAGATCAACGGTGGATGCGATCTCGCTGGCCCTCCACTCCGCTCTGGACCACTTGGACAACAAAAACTCATATGTCAGGCTGCTATTCATTGACTACGGCTCGGCATTTAACACAATCATCCCCTCCAAGCTGGTTACCAAACTCGCAGAACTGGGTCTTTGCGCATCCCTCTGCAATTGGATCCTCAACTTCCTCATCCACAGACCACAGTCTGTTCGTATTGGGGGAAATGTGTCAGACTCGATAACAATCAGCACGGGAGCACCTCAGGACTGCGTGCTCAGCCCCCTGCTGTATACTCATGACTGCGTAGCCAGTCATAGTCATAACTCCATCATCAAGTTCGCTGACGACACCACTGTTGTGGAACGTATCACTGATGGGGATGAGTCCGAGTATAGAAGAGAGATCGAGCAACTGTCCATATGGTGCCAGCACAACAACCTGGCCCTCAACACCAGCAAAACCAAGGAACTGATTGTGGACTTTGGAAGGAGTAGGATGGGGACCCACAGTCCTGTTTATATCAACGGGTTGATGGTTGAAAGGGTCAAGAGCTTCAAATTCCTGGGCTTGCACATCTGTGAAGATCTTTCCTGGTCCGAGAACACAGATGTAATTATTAAGAAAGCTCATCAGCGCCTCTACTTCCTGAGAAGATTACGGAGAGTTGGTCTGTCAAGGCGGATTGTCTCTAACTTCTACAGGTGCACAGTAGAGAGCTTGCTGACTGGTTGCATCGTGGCTTGGTTCGGCAACTTGAGCGCCCTGGAGAGGAAAATACTTCAAAAAGTAGTAAACACTGCCCAGTCCATCATCGGCTCTGACCTTCCTTCCATCGAGGGGATTTATCACAGTCGCTGCCTCAAAAAGGCTGGCAGCATCATCAAGGACCCACACCACCCTGGCCACACACTCATCTCCCTGCTACCTTCGGGTAGAAGGTACATGAGCCTGAAGACTGCAACAACCTGGTTTAGGAATAGCTACTTCCCCACAGCCATCAGGCTATTAAACCTGGCTCGGAACTCTGAACATTAATATACCTTCATCTGTTATTTGCACTTTATTAATTTATTAATTCATGTGTGTATTTATGTATAGAATTGTAGTCAATGCCTTCTATGTTCTGTTGTGCTATGCAAAGAAAAATTTTCATTGTCCTGTCAGGGACACATGGCAATAAACTCTTTTGACTTTTTGGGGTATAGAGGAGACACCAGTCTGCAATAAAACTATTAATTTACAAAATCTGAATAGCAACATACACATTGAAAAATTGCAGGTTACATGGGGATAAGGAATAGGAGGTATAACAGGGTTCGAAATAAATGCAGATGTTAAGAATAGGCAAAGATTTTGAGTTTTCAGTAGTGAAAGCAAGAATGAGTTTAGGTGGGCTACAGAAAAGATTCAGAAGGATAGCTTCACAAGCAGAAGAAAATAAAGATGTTAACGGAATTTGCAGATGACAGGCTATGGCAGAAATGAGGTACTGCAAAATGAATACATGGAGTAAAGTAATAAGAAAAGGACCTCCAGGATAGTGATCTCTGGATTACTTCCAGTGTCAAGTGTTTATGAGGGTAGGTACAGGAAGCTGATTAATATGTGGCTGAGGAGTTGGTGCAGGGGGTGAGGATTTAGATTCCTCTACCATTGGGATCTCTCTGGGGCAGAGTTGACCTATACAAGAGGGATGGGTTGCATCTGCACTGAAGGGGAACAAATATCCCTGCAGGCAGTGTCGCTAGGTGGGTTTAAAACTAGATTGGCAGGGAGGTGGGATCCTATGCAAGACAGAGGCATGTGAGAGGTTGAAAGTCAGTATAAATGGTGATGAAACTAAGTTCACTGGGCAGAATAGGTACGAGAATGGCAGCGAGCATTGTTGGTTTGAATTGTACTTATTTTAATGTGAGAGGCCTGACGGGTAAGGCAGCTGAACTCAGGGCATGGATAGGTACATTGACTGGCATGTTGTAGCCATGATAGAAACTTGGTGAAGAGAGGGAAATGACTGACAGCTTAATGATCCAGGATACAGATGGTACAGGAGAAAAAGGGTTGGGCCGAACAGGCTGGGATTTATGAGATCATTAAATACAGGTGAGGTGCCAGAAGACTGGAAGATATCAAATGTTGTGCCTTTACTTAAGGAGGGCTACAAAGAAAAGCTTGGGAACTACAGGCCAGTAAGTCAAACATCTGTGGACAAAAAGTTACTAGAGTGTATTCTGAGGGATAAGATATGCATACATTTAGATATAAAAGGGCTGATTAGGGATAGTAAGCATGGTTTTGAACATAGGAGATTGTATCTCACGAAGCGGATTTCGTTTTTTGAATCCGAGATGTCTTCATTTTTTATGGAATGGGGGTTCCCCGCTTCTACTATAGATGAGGCTCTCACCAGGGTCCCTTCTATACCCCGTAAGTCTGCTCTCACTCCCCATTCCCCCCCCCCCCCCCCACCTCGTAACAAGGGCAGAGTCCCACCTGTCCTCATCTTCCACCCTACCAGCCGTCACATACAACAGATAATCCTCCGACATTTTCAGCACCTCCAACAGGATCCCACAACTGGCCACATCTTCCCATCTTCTCCCCTTTCGGCTTTCCGCAGAGACCGCTCCCTCCGTAACTCCCTGGTCATTTCATCCCTTCCCACCCAAACCACCCCCTCTCCTGGCACATTCCCTTGCAACCGCAGGAAATGCTACACTTGTCGCTTTACCTCCCCGCTTGACTCCATCCAAGGACCCAAGCAGTATTTCCAGGTGCAGCAGAGGTTCACCTGCATCTCCTCCAACCTCATCTATTGCATCCACTGCTCTATGTGTCAGCTGCTCTACATTGGTGAGACCAAGCGTAGGTCAAACTCCCCCTTCCATTCCGAATCCAACCTTTCTGTCCTGGGCCTCCTCCATGGCCAGAGTGAGACCCACTGTAAATAGGAGGAGCAGCACCTCATATTTCGCTTGGGTAGTTTACACCTCAGTGGTATGAACATTAACTTCTCCAATTTCAGGAGTCCCTGCTTTCTCCCTCTTTCCCACAGCCCACTTCTGCCTCTTCCTTCTTCCCACGCCCCATATCGGCCTGAGGAAGGGTCTCGACCGGAAACATCGCCTATTTCCTTTGCTCCATAGATGCTGCTTCACCCGCTGAGTTTCTCCAGCATTTTTGTCTTCCTTCATTTTTTGAAAATATAACCAAAAAGATTGATGAGGGCAGAGAAAATGTTGTTTATATGGATTTCAGCAAGGATTTAGGTATATGGATAGTCTAGGTTTAGAAGAACATTGACCAAATGCAGGCAGGTGGGAATATATAATGCAACAGGTTTGTTGGTGTGAGCAAGTTTGGTGAAAGGGCCTTCAACCATGCTGTATTTGACTCAATTTGAACAAGGGACATGGTAACACTTGTAAATTGGAGAGTGTTGGGGTGTTTGAGTATGCTGATAGGGATAAATCATCAGCATTCTTCACCATTTGCCATGACAAAATATTAACGGCAGCTTAAGAAATAATACATTTTGTTTCACAACAATTCTTTTTATGTATAGGAAGGAATGTGTCAATTATCCAAGTGCACACAGACCAGAACCCATACTAATCTTTATCTCAGTCTGTCCTTAAGATGTTTATTCCCATGCTTGGGCATCCACGATAGCTCTTCAAGTAGTGAGCCCTTCTCGAAAAAAAAAAAAAAAAATCCTTAGACACCTGTCTCACACACAGAGCTGCATTTTGAATCTCTCATGCTTTGCAGAGATGAATTTCAGCTAAATTCATGATGAGGGCAATTCCCATGGTAACAATGTACAGCTTTAGGACAAGATAATTTGGAAGGTTCTTTTAAGGAATAGCAGACCAGCCTTTGCAGTCAAATCATTTTCCAACCTACATGCAAGTTACAGGCTGGAATGGGCTATTCAGCCCCTCCAGTCTGTTCAGCACTTTTTATAAGATTGAGGCTGTACTAACTGTAACCTCATCCCTCCATTCCTATCATCTGTTCAATTCCCAGCATTCAGGATATCACCTCCTCCGACTTAAAAAAAATTACAAAGATCTGTTTCTACACTCTTTTGAGGAAGAGATTCCCTTAGATTCACAACATTCTGAAAGAATATATTGTAAAGCCGAGTCTTCATCTAAAATGAGTGAATGGTTACTTTTAAATGGAGACCCCTCAGTTCTGCATCCCCCCACGCTGATTCATACTCTTCATATCCACTCGATGAAGCCCCCTTTTACTCCGAAACTGCAGTAAATACAAACTACCCATTCTACCTGCCCATTCCAAGCATTAGTTTAAAAATCCCTTTTTTTTATTGCTTCTAATATTTTAGAATCCTTTGTTAAATAAGGAGATCAACGCAGTACACAATATTCCAGATGTGGTCTCGCCAGTGCCTTATATAACTGAGCAATAATCTCCCTACATTTGCATTCAAACCATTTCATAAGAGATGATAATATTCTAGTGCCTTTTCTAATTACTTGCTTCTTCTACATATGAGCCTATTGCTCATCCAGATTCAGACACGCCAATCATCTTGTATCTGATTCCCACACTTCTTTTTTAATTTTCTCCTCCCAAATGGTCAAATTCACATTTTCCCACATCATTTGGCAGAATCTATCTTTAACCATTTGCAACCTCTTTCTACCTTACTTGTATTTGTATTATTAGTAACATGAACATGTCATTTAGATCATTTGTAAGAGGTCCCAGCACCGATCCATATAGCACATCAGAACAAAAAAAGAAAATAATAATTTATGTCCACTATCCACTTTTAATTTCTACCCATACCAGTAAACTTTAGATCTTCACAATAATCTTTGATGCAGTATCGCATCAAAGGTCTCCTTCAAATCCAAGTAGAGTAGATTTATGTTCCCTTCTAACGACAGGGCATGTTCTTTCTTTAAATTATTTCATGTAAATTGGTCAAATACGATTTAATCATAGTAAAAACATATGGACTTGTTTTGATACCTTGAATTATTCTTGGTGCCCTCCTAACACATCTTTAATACATTTTACTTTTAATATTTCCTCTACAGCTTATTGTTATTTTCTGGGGTTTTTTCTCTTTTTATTCAAAATCCCTTTTTGAATAAAAGGAGTTGCATTTGTTTCATCTGATCTAATGGAACCTTTCACAAACTCAAGGAATTTTTGAATATTTAAATCAATGTATCAACAATTTAACCAGCCTCTTTTAAAACTCTGGGATGCATTCCATCAGGACCCAGAAGCACATTTCCATGGCTCCATCAATTCTCTCAGTGCCACTTCCTTGGTAATTTTTATTCCTCCCATCCTTCCAGTTCCTAAAATTAAATCTACTGCTGTGGTATGGTTTTGGAAGTCGCCTATCCATGTTCTCCAGAGATGCTGCCTGACCTGCCGAGTTGCTCCAGCACTTTGCATCCTTTTATGCTACTCGTCTTCTCCAGATTGAAAACTGAAGCAAAAGGACGTTTAATTCTTATCTCATCCCCTGCTTACCAGATGTACTTGCTGGAGGAAAATATCTCCACTTTTTTTTAAGCTTTTAATTTTTTTTTAAGCTTTTTCTTTCTTTTATCTATTCGTTACATTTCTGGCCAGTCCATAAGTATTTGTGTAATTGCATGCTTTTTTTTCTTTATGTTTGATGTTATCATTAAATATTTTCATTAACAGATAGTTGCTCCGCATTTGGAATTCAGCTTTCTTGCTGGAATTCAATAGATCTCTTTAAAAGGCTGCCACTGCATCTTAATGGACTCATCCCTTAACATAATTTGCTAATTGCTTTGCATTCCTGTGCATATTATTGTCATGTTTAGTTTAATACTCTAGTTTTAAAGCCATTCTCCTCTCTATTCAACAATGCAAAAATATGGTCATATGATCACTGCTACCTGGAGGCACATTAAATATGAGATAATTAATTAATCCCATTTCATTGTACAATACCAGGTCTGTTATCGCCTGGTCACTGCTAGCTCCAGAATATGCTATTCCATGAAACGGTTCTAAAAATGCTACAAATTCCTCAGAGGGTTCCTTTGCCTATCCGATTCTTGCAGTTTACATACCTGTTACGATTCCCAAAGGCTGGTTCCTCAGTCGCGTAACAAATCAAAACCAGGGTCAAGTTTATATTTTAAAAAAAGTATTTTATTGTAACACTAAACAAAACCCGAACCTCATTTTAAAGAACACAGTCAGGGACCAGTATTGGCTATAAAATAATATAAGGGTGCTCCAGCCAGCCCTTAATGGACCGTCGGACTGCAGACTCTAAACTGCCTATATAGCCCTAACTCTACAACCAAAAATACCCGAAAACTCTCAGGTCATCCCTTCCGTCCCAATAGAACATTAATTTTAGGAAGTACCTAACAATACCAATAATATTCCTCCAGGATTACGGCCATATCTTTCCGAAAAAGTCTCATTAATTTATTTCTTTCCTACAATATGGTTACTGTTAGGTGTCTTATACACCACTCGCACAAATGACATTTTGCCTATATTATTCTGTATCTCTATCCAAACCGATTCCATGCTCTGCTTTCTTGAACCCAAGTTATCTGCCTCCATGGCTCTTCAAAATTCAGGTAGCAATCCATGTCATCTTGCAAACAAAAATATATAATGATAATTAGATCATTTTGTTTATTTCTATTTGCACTCTCAGTTTTACTCTCCAAATATACCTTCAACACAGTTCCTCAGTTCCTTACAGGTTTTATTCCTTCTGCCATTGCAAGACAATTATGCAGTTACTCATTAGTCATTGTCGTGCATAGTACAAATCTCTGTGATGTCAGTATTTCATTCTGCATTGTTCTTTACAGGGCAGCATTGCATTTGATTGTCACGGATTGAAAGCATTATATGTGCTGCACAGGAAATGCACCATATTTACCATGGTGGATACCTTGAATTTTCATGTTGAAGTGAAAATGACTTCCTTAATTGTGTTAATTATTAGTTTGAAACTTTTTTTAATTCTCTCATGGGAATGGAGCTTGCCAGCAAAGTCAAAATGAGTTGTCCACCTCTAATTACCAGGGGAAGGCAGCAGCCTTTCTGAAGTGCTGGAATTATGTTAAAGAGCTTTACACAGTACCTTTGGGGTTTAAGTTCCAGTGGCCTGAACCAGTGACAATGAAAGAATGTTAAAGAAGGAACTGCAGATGCTGGAGAATCGAGGGTTACACAAAAGCTGGAGAAACTCAGCGGGTGCAGCAGCATCTAAGGAGCGAAGGAGATAGGCGACGTTTCGGGTCGAGACCCTTCTTCAGACTGGTCAGGGAAATGAAAGATATAGGCAGTGATGTGGAGAGATAAAGAACAATGAATGAAAGATATGCAAAAAAGTATCGATGATAAAGGAAACATTGATTATTGATGATAAATCAATTGATTGATTGTTGATTATTGATTGTTTCCTTTATCATCAATACTTTTTTGCATATCTTTCATTCATTATATACACATACAACTAGGCTACATCACCCATGATCAGTCATGACCGAGCGGGGCCTACTATTGTCACATGTAGAGTAACAGTGAAAAGCTTATTGTAGGGTGCCATCCAGCCAGCGTAAAGACTACATGATTACAATCAACCCATCCACAGTGTGGAGACACAGGATAAAGGGGATAACCTTTAGCGCAACATAAAGTCCGATTAAAGATGTTTTTTAGGTGGATGGTGTTGACAATGAAATTATGGTGGAATAAATGCAATGCTGTAATGGACGGCTCACATTGCAGTCACAATGGAGCTGTGGTGGAGAAAATAGTAAGATTAAATGAGAACTTACCAGTTTGAAGTTTGATCTTTATTTTATGAGGAGTCGAGTTGAGGGACTATGTGAAGAATCCCGTACAGCCGTTAGTGCATCAATCTTCAAAGCAACGGTGTGAAATCACAGCTAATAGTGATTGAAGTATAATGATAAGATAACAAAGACTAGAACTACCAGATGAAATCTATGAGGGTTGGGAGCTGAGGGCACGTAGTCTCTCAACTCGACTCCTCATAAAATAAAGATCAAAGTTCAAACTGGTAAGTTCTCGTTTAATCTTACTATTTTACTTCGGAGTCACGTGAGTGACTACGTGAAGACTTCAAAGCTCTGTGATTTCATGCCTTGTGAAACGAGTATACACAACCACAGCTGCTTCATTGACAAATGAAGGGAAAACATTCATAATGCATAGTCATGACATAGATGTAAAACGTGCTGATGCTGTTTAAATTAAACAACAATATTTCCATCTCTCACCCAGATAGAAAATATAACCAGAACATAAATAGAGTTAACAAATACTCCTGGTTCACCAATGGTCATTACAGATGTTTGGAGATTTGTTCGATGGACCATGCTGCAGCTGCAACAATGCGACCCAGCGGAACATAAATACCCTTGCTGCTGATGTTGTAGTAGCCCTGGTGGAATGAGATCTGCAAACAGAATCCATTAGTACATAACACAACTCTGTTTTTCTCATCTGGAGTGGCCTGAACAACAAGGTCTCCCAAATTCTTTGTGACTAACAACATTGCTAGTCCAGAACTCCAATGCTCTTGATGACCTTGACATATTGTTGTATAAGTGTGCTTACCTTATCAAAGGTCACCTGGTATGCCCGTGACTATTTTGAGACCTGACCCCCTTCTGGTCTGCTCAAGTATTTATAACATAATATTATATATTATAATTTACAGACATTATCATCCTGTACTATCACAATTATTTAGCGACTGAACCTGCTGCACTAAACCAGTGCCAGAAGGATAACTACCTAATAAACTCCAGCCAAATTAAAGGATATAGCTGCAGCCTCCTGGTGAAATAGTATTCACAAATGTCAACATCGCATATGGCATTGTACTGGTCCTGGGAGACCTATGTTGAAGACATCCTACCACTTGATATCCGGTGTGGACCCGACAGAGCGAGTCTTGTTTGCTACAGCCAACTCAATGAGGAAGCTCATCGACCCAATTAATGGCCGTATAACTCCATAATTAACAGACGATCTTTTAGCATGAACTCGAAACATTAGCAATCAATACCATTTTCCATGGAACATAAGCATAACAAACTCTTTCATCTCCTGGAAAAGAAATTCTGCGGTTTGGGTGCTATGCAAACACTTTGAACACATAGAAGGATAGATGTAACAACCCAAATCTTAGGGCAGTTGTTAAACCTGCAAAACATAATTTGAGTTCATCATGCAACATCTGATTTCCGAAGACTCAGGCTGAACAAGCAAATTTACGTTTAAAATAACCAATAAGGTTATATTATTATTCGCAACAAATCGGGAATCAATTTGCATAATCACACAATAGGAACTTAAAGCCTCTTAATGACTTTATTTGAAACCTCGATTGATGACAAAATTGATGAGGTAGCCATAAAAGACATTCCTTCTCCTTTTGGGCGAGAATGTATCTTTATATGTATAGATATATGTTGGTTTCATGTTTATTTCACTGGTTGCAAAATATTTGGCATAGCAAATATATATATTTATATTAATTAGAAACATAGAAATTAGGTGCAGGAGTAGGCCATTCGGCCCTTTGAGCCTGCACCGCCATTCAATATGATCATGGCTGATCATCCAACTCAGTATCCTGTACCTGCCTTCTCTCCATACCCTCTGATCCCTTTAGCCACAAGGGCCACATCTAACTCCCTCTTAAATATAGTCAATGAACTGGCCTCAACTACCCTCTGTGGCAGAGAGTTCCAGAGACCCACTACTCGGGGTTCCATTTAACCAGAATTTCATAATACAGTGCGATTCAACACCAACTCTGTGTTGCCATTACCCACACTTGATGATTCTCCTGTGGCAACAAGATTATGTAACCATTTCAGCGGTCTTTAACTGATTGCACCCTCGGGACTAACATATGCCATCATCACAATGCATCAACCTGAACATGAGAACATGCTTATTTGTCCAATCACTCTATAACCCATACAATGCCCATAGAGTCTATAGATAGTTGATACTAATAACAGAAATTTTTTGGCAAGTCATGCAAATCTGTTCCATCTCCAAACTCCAGATGATATTTGAGCTACTTGGTAACTACCTTAAACAGCAACTGTGGCCCGATTTCTGAGCCAGTCTTGCAAGACAATCTTGTTCCTTATACTGAACCTACACAATTCTAACCTGCTTGAAAAGCTAATATTGTACATTTTACATTTACCGTTCAAAGTAGCTGATAATGTCTCAATCATTTGTAATGTATAACTAAGTATACACCTTACCAAACTGCAAGTGGTCCCTTAATTGTAGACTAGCACAGGTACAGTGCGTGGAACCTCTGGCCAGCTTGCATGCTGCCAGCAACTTCAGTGAACCGCTACTGCCAATAAAGACATGGGATGCATTGTCGCCGAAACTATGAAACCTTGCTCATTCCAATAGCTTCTGTTTTGCCCTCCAGGTTTCACCTATGGAAAAGTCTTACCTGAATAGAAGATTCGGCAGCCAACTGTAATGTCCCCCTGAGAGCGGTGTTCACTGCATATGTGTTTGGGATGGTAACTTTCTTGCCAGGCATAGACCTCTGGCACATGCCTTGATCCCTTGGGCATACTCTATGGCTATACCCTCAGACTCAATGTTAAACTACACCAATCCCACATGCTCTCCTCTTACATGAAGGAGCCATAAAGCAGGCCTGCTACCAAGCCCTGCTGACACTATTTCCCATTTAGGGCCATTAGCACCAATTTGCAATATAATGAAAGACTTACTTAACAACTACTGGAGCAGTAATGAACAGTTTGTCCATCATCGTGACTTTATTAATTTCAGCTGATGTTAACAATGACCTAGATGGCACTTAATAATTAACCATTTAACAAAATAACTGTTGCACTACTTACACAGCTGAATTGCATCTATACAATTAACAATTAGTCTAACGACTAGAACTGTTTTATAACAACAACTGTTACCAAAGTCTATTGACTGCAATCTGTTGCCCAGGCTGGCATCCTGGCCAATTGAATACCTAAAAGTAAATCCCAACATCCTACAAGTCTATTTGATAGGAACTTAATCTAACTGGATAAATATAGTTTGAGACTCAACAGTAGATTTTAGCACATACATAACCTTTTTAAAACTGTGAAAATTTTTCTTTGAATACTTTTTGTCATGATTCTGTTATATTGCCTTATCCTAACAATGCCTCCTCATCCCCCATGATCACTGTAAATGGGAATATCCTACTAAACTGCTATTCCCATAAAGAAGCGCTAACTAGGTACCGCTGGCGCCCATGAAGCAGCCCTGAACAAAGGTGCTGCTGGCGCGGCCTTTCCCTTAGGCCAGTATTTGACATAGATTTGGCGTTCTCATGAAGCAGCCCTGAGCAAAGGTGCTGCTGGCACAGCCTCTCCAATAGGCTTGCCTGCCATAACTTGGCATTCCCTTGAAGCAGTCCTGAGCAAAGGTACTGCTGGCACTGCCTCTGCAATAGGCTTGCCTGCCATAGTTTGGCATCCCCATGAGCAGCCCTGAGCAAAGGTGCTGCTGGCACAGCCTCTCCAATAGGCTGACACTGCCAAAACTTTACTGCTGACCCAACTCCTGCTGAAGATGTGTCTCTAAATTAATTCCAAGCGGTGAAACCTCCCAACTTTCCTAATTGTACTGACTATTTTTGTCAGTTGTCCCCATATCCTGGGTATTATTGTAGTTTGGGAACCCCATAGGTGAATTTCATATCTATATCTATATCTATATATACCCGCGGTACCCTCCTGGCATGCAGGCTAATCATTTATGTGAGTTAACCCCATTTCCTGGGGACTACTGCAGTCTGGGAACCGCATATACTTGGGTTTCCCTTGCACCAGGAACTGAGCCTAACCATTTAGGGTTGTTTTAACCCCATGTGCTGGGGACTACTGCGATGTAAAACCGCATATACTTGGGTTTCCCCTCCACCGGGAACCCAGGCTGACCGTACAGGTCCATTAAACCCCATCCCCTAGGGACTACTGCGGTCTGGAACCGCACTATTCTCGGGTTTCCCCTCCCCGGGACCCCAACGCGTGGAGTCATTGACCGCGTTATCAGTGACTCCGATCGTGAACCCAACATTCCCAGCTCTCCGCTTCCACGGTCGGACCAGGGTTTTCCCCCAAAGCCCTAGACTGGTTCATTCGTCGGCCATCGCGGACATCCCGCAAAAACCCCGGAGGTTCCTGCAGGAGACCTAGAACAGGTAAGAAATAGCACTTACCTGAAACTTTTTTAGACTTACCGTTGGAGGAGCTGCGCTGCTCCACAGTCGTCTGCAGAAAAGCGTCTGATGCAAAATGACGCACGAATGGCTTTACGGGGTTCTTCACGTAGTCACTTGCGTGACTCCAAAGTAAAATAAGTATTTAGTAGAGTTGATGGTGGGCCAGGCAACTGGATGGCTTTGGTCCAGGTGGTTTGGAGCTTCTGGAATTTTGTTGGATCTGCACTGGACAAGTGAAGAGTACTCCTTCAAAGTACTGATTTATACAGAGGAGATGATGGAACGCATATGTCCAAGGGTTCAAAGGTTCATTCATTGTCACATACACCATTGGTGTAGTGAAATTCGAGTTGCCATTGCAGCACATTCATAAGAATACAACATAACATGATAAAGGAATTTAACATTAAACATAAAAACATCCCCCCACAATGATTCACACTGTGAGGGAAGGCTCAAAGTGTCCAGTCCCATCCCCTTGTCCACCCATAGTCGGGCCTATTGAGGCCTCCGCAGTCGCCTCTACGACGGCCCGATGTTTCAGGCCCTTCTCACCAGATGTTGGGGCTCCGGCGTCGGGAGAACCCTCTCAGCGGCTTGGGATACCTGGAAAGGCCGCTACCTTACCGGAGACCGCGGCCTCCGAAGCCAACAGGCCGCTCTGGACGAAGTTCCGCCACTGGCGATCTCAGCAAAAGAACCCCGATGTTAAAGTCAGCGTCGCCGCCTGCAGCCCGCCGCGATGTTCAAACCGATGACTCCAGCTCGGTGACCCGGGCAAGGCATCGCCCACTCCGCTCCACGATAGCGGTCCAGCGCTGTGCCACCGCCGAAGCTGTGGTTCTGTCCAGTCCCTTCAGGAAAAGCTGCGATGGTAGGCCGCGAGGACGGGTCGAAGATGCTGCTCGGAGGAAAGTTGCCTCGCCGACCAGGTAGGGACTGAGAAAAGCAGTTTCCCCCTTCCCCCCCATCCACCCCCCACATAAAAAGAATAGACCTCCAAAACAAAACACTATTTAAACATACTAAAAATTTAAAAAAGAAGTGAAAAGACGGACAGCTGCAGGCAGGGCAGCCATACCCAACTGGATGGCGCCCCCTTGAGGATATGGATCTATACGAGTGAGTCACACACTGCAGAATACTCGGCCTTTAAACTACAATTCCACCTAGGTATTTACCTGACTAGCCAAATTAAATATCAAGTCAATAGTGATCCAAGGCTATTCATGGTGGGAGTTTTAGTGATGAAGTTGCATGTTGAGGTTAGGTTTATAGCAAATACCCACTGTTGACGTAGTGCATTGTTGAAGATTTAATGCGAAGCGGAAGGGTAACTTTTTCACCCAACGGACGGTGTGTGTATGGAACAAGCTGCCAGAGGAGATAGTTGAGGCAGGTAGAATCACAACACTTAGAAAGGTACATGGATAGAGTAGGTTTAGTGGGATATGGGTAAAAAAGCAGGCGGGTGGGACCAGTGAAGATGGGGCATGTTGGTTGGCGACGGCAAGTTGGGCTGAAGGGCCTGTTTCCAGGCGTTATGACTCTACAACTCTATGAAGTGCTGCAGCATGATTAACACTTATCACATTAGTTCACCGTTAATTGCACTCCAGATCATGTGATGAGCGAACATTATCTCTTTCATTACCTGTAGTGTCATGAATGAAAATGAACATTAAACAATCAATAACAAATATCTCCAATTCTGACCTTACACTAGGGAGAAAGTCATTGATGAAGCAGCTGAAGATGGTTGGGCTATACATGTGGCTCAGAGTGACTGCTACATGTATCTTGTTTCAGGTATATTGTGTTTTATTACTGTTGGCAGATCAATTTTCTCCTGGGATAAATAAAGTTCTATCGGATTGTATCATATTACCTCCTTGGCCCAAGAAGATTGGCATCTAATGACCACACTCACCTCCCCCTCTGTTAGGTATGTGTCTAGCTGGTAGAAGGTTACCTCTTCAATGTCATTGAGTGGAGTTTAATTTGGGATGCTTAAAACTACATTCAGTCAAACTTTGCCCTGACGTCAAAGGCAGCCATGTTCCATCTTTGCCTATAGAATACAAAGTTGTCTATCTATGTTGAAATACGTTTTAATGAGATACCAATCCACGAGGGCTTGGTGGAAACCAAATGAGAAAGTTATTGGCGAGTAAGATCTATTTTAAAGCATTAACAGCTAAATCTTCTATCCCTTTGCTACATTCAACACAGAATGATGATTCAATAATTAACTGAATTACACTATTGTAATTGTCATCAGCTCAATTTTAATCATGTATTGTCTTTCTGCTGACTGGTTAGCGTGCATCAAAGGCTTTTTACTGTACCTCTGTACACGTGACAATAAACTAAATGAAATGAAATAATTCCTGCTTTTCATGGACCAGACATGTTTGGCCAATTGCCAGACGGATGTCACTGTTGTAGCTTTATAGGACAGCATGCCTGGTTCAATACTTACTGAATTATCTGGAGATACAGGAGGGAAATTCAAATGTCCTTAATAGCAGGCAAGGAAAGGTGATGGGAAAGGATGAGCAGGCAACATTAAAGTAAACTTAAAGCCATTTTATAAAATGAAAGCATCTTACTAAGAAAAGATTTGGGCTTATCAAGAAACAAAGGGAAATCTTAGTTAAAAAGCAGGAGTCAGGACCAAAATATTAATTATCAGAAAGTCTACATTGCCCTGGGGAGCACTACAACATAATAGTAAGATTAAATGAGAACTTACCAGTTTGAAGTTTGATCTTTATTTTATGAGGGATTACACGGTGAAGAACCCCGTCCAGCCGCACGTGCGTCAATCTTCAAAGCAGCGGTGTTAAATCACAGGTAATAATGACTGAAGTATAATAGTAAGATACCTGAAGACTAGAACTACCAGATGATATTTATGAGGGTTGGGATTGGAGGGCAGGTAGTCCCTCATCGTAACTCCTCATAAAATAAAGATCAAACTTCAAACTGGTAAGTTCTCGCTTAATCTTACTATTTTACTTCAGAGTCACGTGAGTGACTACGTGAAGATTTCAAAGCTTTGTGATTCCATGCCACAGATTCAAATCCGGCCTCTCACTGCATTGATTGACTCAACATAGTTAAATAATCAATAATGCATCAATCATAACATTGTTTAAATGAATTAACGGTTTATTATAAAGAAAAACAATAGCAACCCCTCTATCTCAGGGGGAAACTATATAACCGAACTTAAAACAGACTCAGCAAATACCCCCCAGCCTTGCAATTGGCTTATGGTAAAATTTCTGGAAGGTCAGCTCACTGGACCACCCTACGGCTGCGAGGATATGGTCTATAGGCACATCCATCGCCCTGGCCGCAGAAGTTGATGCCGCCCTGGTGGAATGAGATTTTAATTTATCAGTATCAATCCCAGCACTTCCCAGAACCTGCTTTAGTCACCTTGAAATTGTTTGCACCGACACCTTACTGTGTGGTTTTTTGTGGCTAATAAATAATACAGACTCTGTTCCTCGTAGTGATCTGGTGGCCTCAATGTAACGAGACAAATGTGATACTACACACAGACGAGCATCTGTGGGGTATGCTGAAAACATAATCTTACATCCTGTCATGCCTATTCTATTATGTTTAAGCAGATTATAAACATAAAAAGTGATGGCATCTGCCGATACCTGCATTCTGTCTAGCCGTAGCTTCTGCAATGTCTGCACACGTTGGGCTGATACCAACGCCATAAGCATGACCACCTTCATGGTTAGTTTGGCTTGAGATAGGACTGTAACAGGAGTCCACCAGACGAAGGAGCATAAGAACTTTGCTTACATTCCAAATCCCCGCATACCTGGGTCTAGGAGGATTAGAAATAAAAACTCCCTTCATAAATCGAGAAACTAACGGATGTGTCCCCATTGAATGCAACTCTGACCTCATGGGTAAATAAGAAGACAGAGCACTTCTTGCTGTATTAATCGCACTATAGCTTAATTTTTGATTGAAGTAAAGATTGGACAAGAACTCCAGCACGTCTGGGATGCCTGCAGTCTGACATGAGATATTCTGCTGTAGACAAAATACCTCCCACTTCCTTATCGAGGTGATGTACTGCTTCTGGGTACTATCCCTGCAGGCCGACGTGAGGACATCCACGGTACGATCAGACAGTCCTCTCCCCAGCTATGGCCTTCTTAAAATCTGCAAATTAACAGATCAATACGATCATGTAAAGGATGTTGATCGCCAGTTACCGGGTTCACCAGTAGGTTTTTATGTTTGGGAACAATCATATGAGGCTGAGTAGCCATCTGCAATATGAGAGGTAACCATGGCTGGGGAGGCCAATCTGGCACCACCAATACTCCTGAAGCGGAGTCCTGCTTGATTTTTTGCAGGCATCGACTGATGAGACAGAATGGGGGAAATGCATATAAAAACATTCCACCCCAATGCAGCGAGAATGCATCCACCACTGCTGCGCCAGGGTCTGGTTCCCATGAAACATATTTGGGCAACTGATGGTTTAGTCTAGATGCAAACAAGTCAATATCTGGCATTCCATATCAAGCAACCACCTGATTAAATATGTCCTGATTTAACATCCATTCTATGTTATTGTTGATATGGCGTGACCTTGTGTCTGCCACTATGTTGAATCTACCTGGTAAATATATTGCTGAAAGCCAGATGGTTTTGTCAATGCACCAGCCTCAGATTTGATTAGCCAATCTGTCACAAGACTGACTTGACTCCACCCATGTGGTTGACATATGCCACTGCTGCAGTGTTGTCAATTTAAACCTGCACATGCAAGTGACTCCTGGCAGAGCAATAAGCTTTAAGCCCATAAAAGGTTCCCAAAAGCTCTAAATATTTGATCCCTCTCAATTGCAGGAGGGATGTCTCATCACTATTCCATCTGCCTCCACAACTGGAGAACATATCCGTAGCACCCCAACCTAGAGCACTAACATCTGTCTGTAAGACTATAGAAGGTGGTCCAACCAAAACTTCCCTTGAACTTTTTGAGACATTTGTGATCCACCACTGTATTTCTGAAATGGCTTCCGCTGACAATCCCATGGGCCTCTCCAAGTGACCCGCATGTGTCCTCAGTGCCTGTTCTTTTGCCACCAATTTCCCAATTAAACTGGACACTTGTCTAATTGAAGGTCGTTTCTCACTAAGGAGGTTGATACAACCTTCAACTAACTGCTGCCTTTTGTCACTGGGCAAAGTCACTAGCATGTGATCTGTATTAATGGTAAAGACCAAGTAATCAATAATTGTAACTGGTGATAATTTGGATTTATCTGGATGAATGATGAACCCCAATTGCTCAAAAGTGAGTTTAACAACTGAAACAGATGATTCAGTTGCATTTTGAGTCTTCCAGATAATTAAGATATCATCCAAATAGGCCATTACAACATGCCCCTGAGCTTGGTGTAGTCCTAGAACAGGTTTCAACAATTTAGTAAATAATCTAGGAGCTGAGGTTAATCTATTAGGCAATGCTTTGAATTGCCATAACTGACTAATCCAGGTAAACTTCAAGTACCTCCTATCATCACAATGAACAGACACTGAGTAATATGCATCTTTCAGATCTATGCTAGCCATATAACACCCTTTGGAAACCAGCTGTTTAGCAGTAGAAAAAGTTTCCATTTTGAAATGCCTATAGTGTACAAAGGGGTTCAAGCTCGTCAGGTCCAGGATGATTCTACATCCCCCAGTCTTTTTAGACCTAGGAAAAATATTTGACACAAACTGACGGCTTTGACAAACTGACCATTCAATGACCCCCTTTTTGTGTAATATGTTAAGTTCTGCCTGTGTCTGCATATTCTCTTCTTGTGAAAATATAATGTTCGACGTGGAACATGCTGACTGGGTGGACACACAGTAGGGTAGAATTCAATTTTAACCCCCTCTATACTGCTCAGTATAAATGAATCTGATGTTATCTGCTGCCATTGTTAGAGAAACAAGTGCAATCTGCCCCCAATTTGAACATCTATTTCACTTGATTTGTATTCCTTAGGAGCAAAATCTCTCACCTGCACATGTCCTGACTGCGCTTGTTGCCCCTGGCCCCTTGTAGGGAAATTCGTCCTTCCCATTGTCCCTCTGGCAGGCTACCAGCTACGTGTGTGTGAGGCTGAGTGGCTCGTCCCTTCACCAGCGTCTGTTATGATACCCCGCCGATAGGGAAAAACCCTCTTGCCTGTTTTGCCACTTGTTTTGATGAGGCCTATGGTTTTTGTGTCCTCGTGCAGTTCCTTGACTCGCTTTGCGAGGTCCTCCCCAAACAAAAGGTTAGGTGGTTGTGCGCTGCTTGGTTTGCATAGTGCCGCAAGTTTTGGATTGATGGCTGGGCGTATGGCACTCCTTCATAAATTATTTATTTAAAAAAATGCATTATACAGGAGTCCCAGCGCCTCCTGATGAGCTTCTGTCATGTGCCCCTTGTCAACTGTTGCAAACGCAGTGGGTCTTGCTGAGAGCAACTTGAGCACTTTTTGAAATTTCAACTCCTGCGCCCTTGCTGTAACCCCCAACTGTGTCCATATAAGATGGTTAACCATTGGCGCTTTAAATAATCCACAGTTTACTGGGGCTTCATATTTCTTTGCCGCCAAATCCACAGCAGCTGCCAACTCTTGCCCTAATGGCTTCCCTGCTTCTCTGGCAACTGCAAATTTTTCAGCCTTATTGTTATTAGCTTTTGTTGTTCCACTCCCTTGTGGCTCTGCCCAGCTACCCTCCTCCTCAAAGGATGGGTAGTCATGCAGCTGGCACAGACTCTCCAACAGCCTGGCGTGGACACCATTCCTCCTCCCGGAGTGTGTTCCTATCGAGCATCTTTTGCAATAAGATCTCGATCTGGGAGAGCCGTGAGCAAACAGTCTCTCCTTGCGGAGGTAAAACCTCCAGGCCCGACTCTGGGTCAATGAGCCTATTAGATTTCGCAGTAGCCTTGCGCCCTACCAGCGTGGCAACACTGCTCACAGGCAGCGGATCTGGTGTCGCTAGCCCCCTTGCTGGCGACGGACTAGGTGAACTAGGCGGGCATCCGCTACCCGCACTCTCGCGGTCCCCCGGATCGCCTCGCCGTCACCTTTTTAACTTCCTGCATCATTCTCAATGGTATGAACGTTACCGCCAATGCAGAAAGTGAGCACAAGAAAAGTTTTAAAACTTACCTTGCATTTTAAACTTACCGCTTGGAGGAGCTCTGCTGCTCCAACCGGCCGACCTGCACCGATGCGTCTGATGACGCACGTGCGGCTGGACGGGGTTCTTCAGATAGTCACTCACGTGACTCCGAAGTAAAATTGTATGACATGTTTTGGTCATGGACTGCTGTTACACACTCCGCATGTGCGTTTGGCTTGGGTGAATGCAGCTGCACCCTTTGCAAATAGAATTGTATGTTTTTGTGACTGAAAATGTGCTGCTTGGTCCAAGGCCAGGCTTGAGGCTGGGAGTGTGGTAGGTGGTGCAGTGTTGGTGGTGATGTGGGCGAGAGAGAGAGCGTGGGAGCAGTGCAGTGGTTAGGGATTGGGGAGAGAGTTGTAGACCCCTTTGGGACGTCAGGTTTTGTTTGGTGTGGATGGGAAGGTCTGTGGTAAGAATCAGTGATTAGAATGGTTGAACCAGACATCAGCTGGAAATGGTAGAGATCTATATCTTCATTGGCGGCTCAAGGAATGGAGAATGGAAGGATCATTGGGGAAATTGGAAGGGTGGACAGTGCTTGGACCCAGGCAAATGTGGGAGTCGGGAAGTGAGCGTGTGGTGCGGGGAAATATATGTATCACCATCAAAAGATAGACAAAAATGCCGGAGTAACTCTGGAGAGATGGAATGGGTGATGTTTCGGTTCAAGATCCTTCTTCACCATGATTTGGAATAGTGGTGTCTGGTGGATAAAATACAAGTGTAGGACTATGCAGTACCCTTGTTATTACCTGCCCAAAGTTGAATAACAAGGTTCTTGCTGTCCAAGATAATTAATTTGCAACAACTTGCACAAATAAAAGGTGTACCTAAACATAATAAATGGGGGTGGGTGGGGTGGTGATATGTTTGCGTTGGTTAATAACAAAGAAGTTATACTGAAATAATTAACTTTGCTGAATGTTAAGTTTCCTTCCCCAAATAGAATGAACTTAACTTGCTAAGTTCAGCAGAAGTGGAAACAGTAGTCTGTTTGGTCACATTCATTTCACATTTTGACACAATTTTCCATTCCTTATCTATCTTAATAGTTCTTTCACATCGTTTCTTGGATTGATTTATCCTTTCGCCACACTACATAGATAGTTACTTTAGAGCAGCAGAATAATTTATTCTTCAGCAATCATTGAACTTGTTAATAAGATATTCCCCAAGGCTGGAAAGCAATTTTAAGATCTCAGACTGGTAATAGCTTAAAAGCTTGAAGTTCTTCCCTCTGTATTTTAAAAACAAACTTGACAAGTCTATATATATTATACCCATATCTTCCACTTTAGCACTTTTTGTGGATTAAATTCATATTTCTAAAATTGAAGATACATGTTAACTGACAATATTTCCCAAGCAATTAACTGTTTTCTTTAATCATTTCAATACAGTGTGACATACTAGGCCTTCAACTGAACATTAAAACATTGAATTACTTATGCATTACACTTAATATTTTATCATCAAGGTACATGGATAGGACAGGTTTAGAGGGACACGAGCCAAACGCATGCAGGCAGGTATGATTAGTGTAGATGGGACAAGTTGCTCAGTATGATCAGTTGGGCCGAAGGGCCTGTTTACACACTGTATGACTCTGTGATTGTGAGCCAAAAAATGCTAAATAATTATTCTATAAAGGATGTTTTCCAAACCAAGAGATGGTTTGTGATAATGCTCGATTTCCTCAGTTACGAATCAATTATCCCTTGAAACCTCAATCAATGATGTGGCTACAGGTGATGGAAGCTGGTAATTGTAAAATGCAGAAGGTAAAATCTGGCAAACAATTGAAAGCTCGGAAAACATGCCTTCAGTATCACATATCAGCAGAAACATTGTTAGCAAAATTCAATAAAGAGAAGTGTTGAGGTGATACATTTTGAGAGGGCCATATTTTTTTTTAAATGACATTAGATTAGATTAGGTTAGATTAACTATAGATTAGTATAGAAAACTTTGGACCAATAAATACATTTGCTTATTAAAAGAGGAGGTAAGAGTGTTTAATTGTCATGTGTACCAACAACAGAACAATGAAATTCTTACTTGCTGTAGCTTAACAGGCCCCTAAGCAGAGAGATAATATATAATAATCAGAAATAAAATGAATTGATAATTGGAATGCTAGGTAACCATTATAATACAAAAAAAACAATGCCTGGAATGTAACCAAAGGCACAATCAATAAAAAGTCATAATTGCTGAAGTTAGAGTTGTGTAGTGTTTAAGAGCATGATTGTTTCTGGGATAAAGCTGATGGTCACAGTTTTCAGGCCCCTCTACCTTATCCCTGATTGTAGTAGTGAAATGAGAGCTCGACTAGTGAGTTTTTAGTGATATTTGCTGCCTTTTTAAGTCAGCGCCTTCTATCGATCCCTCAGATGGGGAGGTCGGTACCTATGATGGACCGGGCAGTGTCTACCCTTTTCCGTTGTATCCTTTATTCCTGGGCATTCGAGTTGCCGAATTAGGCCATGATGCAACCAGTCAGCATGCTCTCAACTCTGAGCCTGTGGAAGTTCGATAGACTATTAGTCAACATACCATCTTCTAAGGAAGCAGAGATATTGAAGAACTTTCTTTGTGATTGCATCTATGTGAAGAAGTGATGATATGAATATAAAATATTATGGATTTCTTAGCTTTTTAAATAAAACATAACATAGAAACATATATTATAAAAGCAATGAAATTCAGTTAAAACTTTATTCCATTGCTTAGACCTCAGTTTGATCTGAGCATCACATTTCAGCCAAGTTGTAAAAGCCACAGGATGAGTTTACAAGGATATTAACAGGATCTCAAATTGTGATGGAAAGATGGAAAAGTTAGAATTCCCCTATTTCTATTATAGAAAGATTCATACAAATTACAGAGTGATTTTGATAGGGCAGTTAGGGGGAGAAAAGTCCTTTTGGTGATGGGTGATCATGAGGGATCAGATATTCAAAATAATTGTAAACAATCTGGAAGTGAAATAAAGAGAGGTATTATTCCACTCGGAAGGCTGCAAGGATTGGGAATGCTGCACTTTAAGGGAAAGTGGGAGCCAAATCCATCGGTAATATTCTGAGGAAGTAAGGATACAACTGAACAACAGAATTATGCGAGGAGGCATGAATGTGCTTTAAGAGAGAGTACAGGGGAACAAGAGGCTCTTAGGGGATTTGTCAATTTTAGCCACAAGAGAGAACATTTATGTCCATTTACTCCCAAGCCCTTCTCTTTATGGACCAATTTATAATGGATTTTGGTTATAGTGGACGGACCTACTGACTTTCACCATCAGGCCGGGCTGGCAACACCAGCCCCGGTCTACACCGCCTCCCCAGCAGTTTCCAGGATGGACCTCCTTCTGCCACTGCCGGCCCACACAGCACCCTCTTCTGCTTCCAGACTGCCACTGCCACCGCAGCCACCACCACTGATGCTTACCTGCACTTCTGACACCGGTGGGCCACGACCAATGACATTAGCCAATTGCTTGTTATTGCTTGCTTAATAGTGGAAAAGAAGCGGGGGATTTCATCACTTTTTCCCAGTTGTCCATATAGTGCAGTTTAGTATTTCATTATTTACGTTCCACTAATACCTTTTCACCATATTCCATTACTTCAGACGGGTCTGAAGAAGGGTCTCGTCCCGAAATGCCACCTATTCCTTCTCTCCAGAGATGCTGCCTGTCCTGCTGAGTTACTCTAACTTTTGGTGTTTATCCATTATTTCCATTGTATGCTTACAATAAAGATAGCAATGAGTCCTTTAATACAGCAAAACCCTTTACATTGAGTCTGCCTCTGGGCCCACAGGTATAATCAAAGGAGTGAATGCTGCCTTAGGAATGGTGGTGCACCGGTAGAGTTGTTGCCTTACAGTGTCAGAGTCCTGGGTTCAGTCCTAACTATGGGAGCTGTCAGAGTTTGTTTCTTCTACCTGAGACCGCATTGGTTTTCCCCAGGTGCTCTGATTTCCTCCCTCATTCCAAAGATGTGAAGGTTTGTAGGTCAATTGGGTTCTGTCAATTGTCTATAGCATGTAGGATAGAACTGATGTACGGGTGATCGTTGGTCGGCGTGGAATAGGTGGGCCTGTTTCCACACTGTATCTCTAAACTAAACTAAACGGGTGTATGAATTTACAGCAACATTTCCAGGTGCAAAGCTGTCATTCTAGACCAGCTGCAGATTGGGGTCAAGGAAAGTGCGTTCACATCACAGCCCTTTTTTCACCAATATTTCCACCACCACGCACAAGTAGCACAAGAAGTGTAATACAGGCACCATTGTATGCAGATGCCGAAACGTGTGTTCAGCTGTGGCTGCACAACTTCTAATCTTGTGTGTGGACTCAATAAGAAGAAGAAGTTGCAGACTATTGAGTTGCAGACACTAAATTTCCATTACACTGATTTATTTGTAAAGATATGCAGAAAAATTCCTATGTATTTGGCTCTAACTCAAATATTACAAGATAATGATACAGTCAGAATAAAATCCAATGCTTCATTCTTTATCTGAGAGTGAAACATACGTTACTTGTACAAATATAGTAACAGGAACATGATAAATAGCAACAAATATGCTAAATATGGTGCCAAAAAATAGTGATGATTAAAGGATACCCCATTCAAAGGCCCAATTGCAACAGTTTTGAGTTTACTAGCTTTACTTCCACATCCATAACAAAATGCCAAGTGAAATCACCATGTCTTTCGGGTCATTGAAAAGCCCATAGGTATCTCAAATGCAAACAAGTAGTATAATTTCCATATTTCCTCAACTCTCCCAATGCCAATGACAGTGTAGCCAGATATAGTTTCAAAGCCATATTTAAATATACATCATGTAAATGTGTATCATAAAATCATGGATTGTCTTTCTGCTGACTGGTTAGCTTGCAACAAAAGCTTTTCACTGTATCTCGGTACACACAACAATAAACTAAACTAAACTAAACTAAATTCACTGATGATAGCACCATGGTTGATGAATAATGAGTAAAGATGAGTGGAATTGATAATCTGATTGGATAATGATTATCTGATGGAACAGTGCCGAAACAACAATCTTGCTCTCGATATTAGCAAAACAAAGGAGCTGACTGTTGACTTTAGGAAAGGGTAGCTGAGAATCCACGCAGTGACGAGGGCATATATATCTCTGAAGATGTGTCCTGGGCCAAGCACATTGATGCAATCACAAAGAAAGCTCCTCAATGCCTCTACTTCCTAAAACGATTGTGTAGATTTGTGCAGCTGAATACTCCATCGAACTTCTACAGGTGTACTATAGAGCACAGACTGACTGGTTGCATCATGGCATGGTTCGGTTGCTCAAACACCCAGGAACAAAGCAGCCGACAAAAAGTGGTAGACATTGTCCGATCCATGACGTACTGACCTCCCATCTTGAGAGTACATTATATTTTCTGTGGTATTCATAACACAACAATGATAAAAAGATCTTTGTTTTGATTGCACCTACCAACATGCATACATTATTATATTACAGTTAATATGCACCGAGGTCAAATTTTTGTTCCAATGCTCCCCATCCTCAATTACTTTTACATTGAAGTGATTGAAATCCAAGTGAAGTTTAAATGGCATCAGAAAAGTAAAACCTCCAGAATGGATGATATTCATTACGTGGTTGGTTGGGGTCAGTATCAGCACAATTATTATATTAAACTTTTAATCTTCAGATGTCCTGGTTCAAGCTAACACGAAAGACAAATAATAATCTTCTCACACATTCCCCTGCAAGTATCTCGGTCACTCTCTTAAAATATGCCCCTTCTTTGAACAAGCTCTTAAATATCGCATCTGAATCAGTTTCTATCTGATTACACTCCTTGAGGATGTTCATCTATGTGTTCAATTAATAAAACAACAAGATTGGGGACATTTCTATTCAACCTGTCAAAGGAATTGGGGGGGAGGGGGTGGGGTTAGAAATAGTCAGTGAGGTAAACAAACATAATAATTGAGTGGCAAATGACAATAGTGCTACGTTCCCAATATTTAACTGAAGGAAATAACGGGTTAATGGAGCTGTATGTTGTGACAGACAGCCTGACACCTTGCATGTCATTTTAATATGACACTTATCCCATCCCCCTGGATATTCCGGATTAATAAATTAAGGTTTTGTCAACTAATTACAAATCAGGCTAATTACAAATCAATAACATTAGCCAACTCCGAAACATGAAGCGCTGAGCATTGGGATCCAGACATCACGGACAACTGGCCTCAGTTCCCCGCTCACATCTGGCAGTGTTCTCTGTCTGAACCAGGGAATGTGGAGCGTTTTTGAAAGTGGGGAGGCTGAGCGATCACTGATCACTGGCCTTAGGGTACCCGATGAGGGAGTGGAGCAACCGAGTGGGGAGAGGGTGTGGAAGTAGGGTGTCCCCCTCCCAGGGTAGGAAGTTTTTGAAATTTGATGTATTAAAATCATATTTTAGTGCATTGTAGAAGTATGATTTCAATGTTTTTTGTATGAATTATTTTTAAGAGGTAACTTTTTAAGGGGGAACTTTATCCACAAGGAACAAGCTGCCAGAGGAGGTAGTTGAGGCAGGGACCATCCCAACATTTAAGAAACAGTTAGACTGACACATGGATAGGACAGGTTTGGAGGTGTGGACCAAAAGCAGGTAGCGTAGCTGGGACATGTTGGTGGGTGTGGGCAAGTTGGGCCGAAGGGCCTGTTTTCACACTGTATCACTCTATGACCACATTATGCCTCCACCATGCATGAATGCTTCAAAATCAAGTGATTGAGTTTTATTGCCATATACTCAAGCATAGAAACATAGACAATAGGTGCAGGAATAGGCCATCGGCCCTTCGAGCCAGCACTGCCATTCAATATGATCATCTAAAATCAGTAACTCTTTCCTGTTTTTTCCCCATATCCCTTGATTGCATTAGCCCCAATAACTAAATGTAACTCTCTCTTGAAAACATCCAGTGAATTGGCCTGCACTGCCTTCTGTGGCAGAGAATTCCACAGATTCACAACTCTCTGCATGAAGAAAGTTTGTCCTCATCTCAGTCCTAACTGGCCCCCCCTTTATTCTTAAACTGTGACCCCTGGTTCTGACCTCCCCCAATATCGGGAACATTTTTCCTGCAGTTACAGTAAGTGCAAATCGAGCAGGCAAGCAGGATGCTTTCCCCAACCACCCCCATTTGAAGTCTTCCACCGTTTCTACCCAGTGCCTGGTACTTACTTCCAGCAACCACTGGTTGTCCTCCAGGATGCACCGAGCCGCAGCCTGATCCATGCCGGTCACCTGGGTGAATTTGGCACAGAGACTCTCACGGCAGCGGCGCAACGCTTCCGACGCCGTGCACTGAGGCTGCTCCATGGCCGGAGCTGCAGTGAGCGACTCGCCAGCCCGACAAACACTCGCCAGCCCCGCTCCCCGTCTGCATCTGCCCCCGCCGTTGCTTCTGCTTCCAACTCCCATGGCCCATGCAGTTGATATGAGTTTTGAAATTTTCGTTGATCACAGAATTTCTCACTACAGAGCGTGAGAAATTTGTGCTCAGCGTGAGAATTTGGCAAAATACGTGATTCTCACGCTCAATGCATGGGAGTTGGCAGGCCTGCCTCTCTATCCCCATCTCTCTCCCCCTCTCTCCCCCTCTCTCCCCCTCTCTCCCCCTCTCTCCCCCTCTCTCCCCCTCTCTCCCCCTCTCTCCCCCTCTCTCCCCCTCTCTCCCCCTCTCTCCCCCTCTCTCCCCCTCTCTCCCCCTCTCTCCCCCTCTCCCTCCCCCTCTCTCCTCTCTCCCCCCCTCTCTTTCTTCTCTCTCTCCCCCTCTTTCTTCTCTCTCCCCCTCTCCCTCCCTCTCTATCTCCCCCTCTCTCTCTCCCTCTCGCTCCCTCTCCACACACTCTCTCCCATCTCTCTCTCTCTCTCTCTCTCTCATCTCTCTCTCCTTGCTCTCTCCTCCTCTCTCCCCCCATTTCTCACTCCCACCTCCCTCTCCCCCTTGCTCTTTCTCCCCTCTCTCTTTCTCCTGTCTATATCACCTCTTTCTCTTTGCCCCATCTCTCTCTCTCTTTCCCCGTTTCTCTCTTTCCCCCTCTTCCCCCCTCTCTTTTACCACCCCTCTCTTCCCCCTCTCTCTCCCATTCTCTACTACCCTCTTCTCCCTCTCCACCCCTCTCCCCCTCTCTCTCTTTTCCCTTTCTTCCCTCTCACCCCTCTCTCTTCCCCCCCTCTCCCACCTCACTCTCCCCCCCCCTCCCCTCTCCCTCCATACCTCTCTCTCCCACTCACTCTTCTTTCTCCCCATTCCCTCCCTCTCTGACTCTCCCCTCTCTCTCCCCCCCCCCCCCCCCCCTGTCTCCTTCCCCTCTCTCTCTCCGGCTCCCTTTGAGAGTTTCTATCCCTTCAGCACAGAGACTCTCACGGCAGCGGCGCAACGCTTCCGACGCCCCCCACGGCCCGGGACCCTGAGACTTCCACTGGAGCTGCTCCATGGCCGGAGCTGCAGCAAGCGACTCGCCAGCCCCGCAAACACTCGGCAGCCCCGCAAACACTCACCGGCCCGGCAAACAGCCCTGCAGCCCCGGATCCTCTTCCGCATCTGTCTCCGCTGCTGCTTGTGCTTCCATCCCTCCCTCAGCCCCCGGCTCTCCAACACCCGCGGGAAGTTTTGAAATGTTCGTTGATTACAGAATTTCTCACCACAGAGCGTGAGAAATTTCTGATCAGCGTGAGGGCGTGAGAATTTGTTAAAATGCGTGATTCTCAGCTCAAAGCGTGAGAGTTGGCAGCCCTGCCAGTGCTGTCACACGCTCATCATATGCTAACCCACTTATTCCTGGAATCACTCTTGTAAACCTCCTCTGGACCCTCTCCAGAGGCAGCACATCCTTCCTCAGATATGGGGCCCAAATGTGCTCACAGTACTCCAAATACGGCCTGACCAGTGCCTTATAGAGCCTCAGCATTACATCTCTGTTTTTTGTAAATCCTCTTGATATTCTGTAAATACTCGGCAAGGCAGCACCTCTACCGTTGCGCCAGAATGCCGCCCATGAGCAATTGCAATCAATGTTATTTTCTTCCTGTAGCCTGGTCACCCTACATTTTCATCATCACCTAATAGATTCTATCCCTCATCTATACACTAGGGACAATTTACAGTGGACAATGAACCTACTAACCTGCATGTTTTCAGATGTGGCACACCACAGGAGTACCAAGGAGAAATCCACATGGTCACAGGAGGAGTAAATAAACCAAAGAGATAGCACCAAACAGCAGGAATGAATCTGGATCTCCACTAGATGTGCCACCGCTCAACCCATTGTTGAATGCTCCTCCATTTTGTCGCATACATTGTGAGAGGTGGCTTAATGCGTCTATGACCTACAGTTGTCTCAGCCTTTTTGCTATTCCAATTAACTGATGAATAGGTCATTGTTGAACTAGGTTTTTTTTAATCAACTAATCCAAGAAGAGAGCATACACCCCACGACTAATGATACACTTTTCCCACCTGGTAAAACTCCCATCAATAACTCGACTGCCAAGCTCCAGTTGCTCAGAAACCCAGTTTCAATGAAACTACACTTGATTTTTTTATCTTGGTGAGACCAGAATTTGATGTCAAAGATCTAATCTTACAATTGATTACCCAACGTCACACTGATCCAGCGAGAGCAAATATATCTTCCAAAGGATGACGTAAGATATTATATCAAAGTAGACAACACTGCAACATACAGAATGTTTCAGTTTTACATACATTCTCAATTGAGTACATCAATTTTGCCAGAACTCCATTTTTATTTTTATTCATCTGATAGATAATTATAATTGATTCTACTCAACTGTATGTCTAAATTCAACATTAACTTTAGTGTCTACTGCATCATTCTAATTGGTGCACTGTTGGAAATAATCAGATGAATTTATTTATGGGTCTCGCCAATGACTTGACAAATTTATACACTGCCGGATTGTCCCACTTCCACCCTTTCTCATTGTGTTGTTGTCAAGTAAAGACCATGTCCGCCACTCATCCTTCATAATGCACGGTGCATTATAATGCATCATGAAGGATGAGTGGCGGGCATGCTGGTCACCTCACACCAGTTTTGGGCCATACAGATATCATAGAGTCATAGAGTCAGTGATATAGTGCGGAAACAGGCCAGCCCAGCTTGTCCACACCGGCCAACATGTCCCAGCTACACTAGTCCCACCTGCCTGCATTTGGTCCATATCCCTCCAAACCTATCCTATCCATGTACCTGTCTAACTGTTTCGTAAATGTTGGGATAGTCCCAGCCTGAACAACGTCCTCTGGCAGCCTGTTCAATCCACCTACCACCCATTGTGTGAACAAGTTACCCCTCAGATTCTTATTAAACCTTTTCCCCTTCACCTTGAACCTATGTCTTCTGGTCCTCGATTCCCCAACTCTGGGCAAGAGATCTGTGCATCTACCCAATTTATTCCTCTCATGATTTTATACACCAGGGCTTTGAAGTGATCTTACCTCAGGTAGTTGGAGAACTTTGATTTACCTTATCTCCATGGTCCTAATGTGTCAAGAGAGGGCAAACTATCAAATGCAGTTTTTTATGTGTATAAAAATGTTCATTAGACAAGGACACAGCATCTCCAATGAGAAAGTTGTTACTATTATTCTTAATTACCTTTCCGTGATGTTCTTTAGAATATATTTGTGTGTGCACCCACACAGCCCCCAATCAGCCAGATGACAATGTTAGATTTCATTTGGCATTGCTATTTTCCAAAATTTAATGCAAAATATCCACAACCACATAGCAGTTTATTGCCCCTCAGGAGCCCTGGTAGAACGTTGCTATCCACGGCATTATTTTAATAGCCTTAAATAATGAGCAGATCTCTCCTTTAATCAACTGTGAAGTTTGCATTTGAATGATTGCTCACAATTCCTTTCCTCGGCCTCTGTATAAATTACATATTTTCAGCATTTCGTATTTCCCAAACTTGGTGCTGCATCAAATTTTGCTCAAGTCTGTTTACACATCTCCCTGGTAAACAATGCACCATACACAGATGAAAATGTGCTCTTTGTGTATGGTTATGCAGCAATTGTTTTCAATACAGGAGGCTTGCCAACATGTTGAGCTTTAAATGTTACTTGAGCGCTGCATGCAGCCAGCACTAATTGGTGTTAACCAGCTTAACATCGCAACTGAGGGGTAATTCTTGACCAGGTCGGCAGAATTTTTAACAAGCTTGAACCTCTTGAAGGAGAGGTGAAACGTGGTATAGACAGCATGGGAAGCCATTTTGGAATGGATTCCAATCAGGAAGACCTTGTTTCTCCCGTCAGCACTTATGCATCCACACCAGAAGTTATGAAGCTGGGCCGAAGGGTCTGTTTCCATACTGTATAGAGTTATGGTTCTATGTAGCACCAGCAGAACCACCCATTGCTTGTAGGAAACATGAAATTAGTGTTATACAAGCTCAACGTGCTGCGTGCTAGTTTGTGGACTGCCATCTTGCAAGGTCAACATTCTCAAGTCAAGTCAAACAAACTTTATCGTCATTTAGAAATACATCGATATTTGCAGTTCCAAACGAAATTCCGTTGCATTTGGCTCCCTGTGCAACACGATAATTAACAGAAGGATAAACTGGGAAAAAAATGGATAAAAGGATAAAAGGATAAATAGACAATGGTGGCAGCCCATTACATGGCATTCAGGAGTCTGATGGCTCGTGGGAAGAAGCTGTTCCAGAACCTTGATGTTCTGCTCCTTATGCTACGATATCTTTTTCCCGAGGGCAGCAGAGTGAACAGTCCATGATGGAGATGTGTGGGGTCTTTTATAATACTGCTGGCCTTAGACACGCAACGTTTGGTCGCAATATCCCCGATTGAAGGGAGAGAAGTGTCGATGATTTTTTCAGCTGTCCTCACCACTCTCTGCACGGACTTCCAGTCGGAAGATTTACAGTCCCCAAACCAGACAGAGATACAGCTGGTCAAAATACTCTCTATGGTGCCCCTGTAGAAAGTGGTTAGGATGGGATGGGGGAGATGAGCTCTTCTCATCCGACGCAGAAAGTGCAACCGCTGCTGCGCTCTCTTAACTGTTGATGAGATGTTATTTGACCAGGTCAGACTGTTAGTGATCTGCACCCCCAGGAACTTAGTGCTACTTACCACCTCCACATCACTGTCATTGATGTGAAGTGGTGTGGGACTGTGCCGGTTTTTCCTGAAGTCGACGATGACCTCCTTTGTTTTTTCAACATTCAGGATCAGGTTGTTCGTATTGCACCAGTCCACCAGTTGTTTCACCTCCTCCCTGTAAGCCAGCTCATTGTCGTCCCTGATGAGGCCCACCACTGTTGTGTCATCTGCGTACTTCATGATGTGGTTTGTACTAAACCTGGCACAACAGTCATGGGTCATCAGGGTAAACAGCAGTAGACTCAGGACACAGCCTGTTCTATCAGTTTTCTACTGTCAAGATTGCAGATACCAGTGGGGAAGGATATAGCAGTGTATCATAGCAGTTTGTTAGTCTATTTCTAGCACATTTTCAGAGGCATAGCAGTTTTTTATGTGTATATAAATGTTCATTTGGCAAGGGCACAACATTGCGAAATAGAAATCAGAATGGCAGCACCTATGATTCCATTACACAACCATTCCCTTTATTGTGGCCCATCAGCCTGCCTATCGAAACTACTACTGCTGTTAAATGAAAACTGAAATAGCCTGGATATACTCAGCCTCCATGGGGTGTCAAATGTTCTTCATTCCTGGTCAATTGGATTGTTCCATTCAGTGCTATTCATGCCAAGGTGATGCGAAGGAAACAGCCCAGGAGCTACCAGAAGTCTTCCTGTATAACCATCCTCAGTCCGTTCCATTGAAGTCACCAGCTCTCCAGTAACCATGGTGCAGACAGGGCTTTGTATAGTTCTAGCTGGAAGGGAGTGTACATACATATTAGTTGATGTTTCCATTAAAGCTGCCAACAAATGTGATTGGTATAAATGCAAATTAATCGCTTCATTTTAACATGATTCTTGAAGGAAAAATACGTAAAGATTCAAATCAAAAGCTCTTCCATTTGCACGTTGTATACATTGACCCTTCGCCAGACTGTGTAAGGCTTGTTGAAGATGTATAGACTCCAGAGGGAGTGACGGCAGCAATGTGTGATGCCCTCCGGCCACATGCCCAATCATCACTGCCATTACTGCCGCAATCTGTAGTATTACGAGCTTGAGGTAAAAAAATGAGATGACAATTACCTTCAACACATCTAAGGAAACAACAATGAGAGGAAATATTCTCGAATGTTGCTTGCTATCATTGAGCAGATATTGAGCTCAAAACATGAGATTAACCATACTTTGTATCATAGAGTCATAGAGCTATACAGCATGGAAATAAACCATTCGGTCCAACTCAGTCATCTCAACCAAGTTGCCCAACCCAAACTGGCCCCACTTGACTGCACCTGGCCTAGAAACCCTCCCAAACTTTGCTATTCACGTACCTGTCTAAGTATCTTAAAAATTGTAATTGTACCCACCCTTGCCATTTCCTCTGGCAGCTCAGTCCATATTTGCACTACCTTCCATGTGTGTTAACCCTCTTTTTGGCTGATGCAATTAAGAATCAACCAAGAGCCTCATGTGGACCAGATTGGCTTAGAGCTGCAACTGAGATTGGAGAATATCAGTGAGCAGGTTGGGTTCTGATGAAAATCCTTCAGTTTCATCGTTACTATTAAAAGTCTTCTGTTCTGGATTTTATTTGATTACTTGCATTTATTTTATTTTACTAGTCAAATTCCCCATTCAATTTCCCCAAGCCTGAAGAAAGGTCCTGACCCTAAAACGTTGCTGCCCTTTTCCATCCACAGGTGCTACCTGACGTGCTGAGTTCCTCCAGCTCTTTGTTTTTTAATTCTTCAATGCAGATCATTTGATTCTGCTAGTCTTCATTGTGGTACATCTGATGCTTAAGATGTCCCCATTACACCAGACTGTCTTATGATTCTTCTTCCATCTCTGAACATTGTTACTGGAAATAGTTATGCAGCTCAAAGTTATACTTTACATTGGTCCTTCCGCCCACTTCCTTTGATCTCCTTCCCTTCAGCCTCCCACATACTACCAGTGAAGCCCAACATAAGTTTCAGGGTGCAAACTCCTCTGTGCCTCACAAAGCATAATGAATCCATGCGCATGTGTCTCATGCGTGCAACCCCACATCCATTGAGAATGAGGGTCAAAGCATTGTGCAGAATCAAACTGACCTGGCAGAGCTGTAAGCACATCCACCCTTGTTCCACTAATTCCTTCTTTGGCATTCGTGAGTCAGGAAGTGCAAGATTCTGATGTTTGTTTGCTCACTCATCGAGTGAACATGGAGGACTCTGTGGAGCACTGTTTGTGGTATTTTTCCAGTGTCTGTTGCCCAATTCTCAGAGGAATTAGAAGGGCAGGATTACCGCTGCCCAGATGACCATGAGGACTGTACCCGGCCCGAGGTCCTAATCCCCAAAAACCTCTTTCCTTGAGTGTCCTTAAAGGATGCCGAACTTTGATTTGATGATGTACCTTATATGGCCATGCATCAGCTGAGCTTTGGAGCAGGAGGAATATATTTTATTAGCTCTACAGCAGAGGGTTGACATGAGATATCCACAAAACAGTACCTATGCTCTCCACGCTATTGGGAATTCTCACAATCTTGTATGGTCACTAAGTGAAACATAGTCTGTTTTCTCTGAATTTTGCAAAAGGGAATGGTAAATGGAGATTGTGAGAATTCTTTGGGAAGAATCTGATGCATAGAAAATGTGGCCATGATTAACTGGAAATGCAATATTGAGTTCTAATTTGAGGTTCCAGTTGTAATTCTAGGTGGTGATACATTCAGGTGAAGACATCCTTAATTTAAAACCTGCATTTCATGTTTCCTTGGCCAGGTATATGAATAGGATGTGTTTAGAAGGACATCAACCAAATACAGGCAAATAGGACTAGCCCACAAAGCCAATTTGGTCAGCATGGACAAAGGCCCGTTTCCATGCTATATGACTGTGTCCATAGGTAGATAGCTCTCTTTCTGAAAGTTCTTCTCTTCCTCACTCCTCTGGCAGCTTGCCCTGTTTAGTAGCCCACCAACCCCTTCTCCCAATCATGCTCTATTCTATTGGGAACATTATTGAGGACAACTTATTTATACAGAAGCTTTGAAGTCTATACCCTGTACATCTTAACAATTTTAAAGACATCTTGACAGCAGGAAACATTTGTTGAATCTTAACAAAAGTCAGTAGAAATCACTAACCTGACTAACCTGTCAGAAGTTGTTGGAAGGGATGAAGTGTAAGAAGTTGCTGTGATAGATGAAGAGGGATTATCAGCTGGACTGTTGAACTCTGATTTGAGATTGCTGGCATCAAGACACAGTTATTTGCTGAATGACATCACCATACTTGACGTATTCCATTGATTTCTGATGAACAGTTGCTGCAACCTGCCTCACCAGTTTCACTCACAGTACAAACATATAAATATATTTTGATTATCATATTGAAACCAATTTGGCATTTGGACCCTAACCCTAACCTTGATGTTTATGATTACGTTCAAGTCACACGTAAAACGCACGTTTTAGCAATATACTTTAAAATCCTAATCTGCAGACTTCCAATTTAAAGGAAATGACAATAGATAGAAAGGAATAATCTGATAGGTATTATTTATTTCTAAACTGCAAAATTATAAACAAAGTTCTATCGCTAACTAAGCAAGGATTTATAATATTCAAGTTTTAAAAATCTAATGACTGTCAATTTCCAAATTAATGAATCATCATTTGGAACAATTTCTGCAAAAAACGATGTACGTCACTGCTTCTGAAAAAGTCTAATAATGCTGGCACTGAAATCTTTACGTCAATAACTGAGAAATATGAGATTATAACAAACAATAGGAAGTGTTTCATAATTATCCTTTGACTTTCCTTCCTATTTAATCGAGCTCCAAAGCAAACAAAAAAAGGCATTTAAAATAACAAAAGCTTGTTGTTTGATGTGGATCACTAACAGGCTTTCATTTCTCAACCAGATTTCAGTATTCGCCATAGAATGGTATCCTAGGGAACTGAGGTGCTGCACCTCCACCAACATTGCTGATACGGCTGGATCCTTTATAACATTGTAAATAGATGTAAACAAAGTATGACGTCATATGTCTTAGATAAATTCTGCTTATCTACCGTGGTACCTGGGTTATTGATGACTTCAACCCAAAATAAAGAAAGTTCAAACAGAGGTTTAGGAATTACATGATCTATATTTTTTTCACATAGGAAAATAAAAAGATCATGCACTAGCAATTAACACATGAATTTAAAGATAATTTTTAAATCTAGCAGGTGATGTATACCTCTTTCCTAATGTCTACGTTGGTCTCAAAAAGATTAGAACAGAATTGTGATTTACCTCACCATCTCTCATACTCAATTTGCTCGCACAAATATTGCAAATGGCCACCTTCTGTGTCATAACCATTTTCGTTCCGTGATAGAAGTGGATTCCTGAATCCCATTAGGGTATCACTGTGTGCATTCAATTGCTCACAATTAGATTCCAAGGGGCGAACATATATTTCTTTATCAGTTAGACCAAATCCAGAACTTTTATTCAAAGATATGACAGAGTACATTTTAACTGTGCACATCCAGTTATTTACTTGCTCAGAACCTACAATTTTTTCAACAATTTTTGATGTGGACCTGCGGGATTCTGCAATCGTATAAAGTGCCTCCTAAAGTGACTATTATTTTAGCAAGCAAACAAAAAAAAGCTTTGCACTGTATTTTGCTACATGTGACAGTAATAAACCAAGGCCAAACAGATGTCATTTATCAGCTAATGCTGGCAGTATGGAAGACCACATGTAGGTACAACAATTTACTTTTTGAGGTCAAATGCAGCAGACATAGGATCTCAGACATGACATTCTCATGGTTCTTTATAAGGACACAGACACATTGTTAAGTTACTGCTGCCAATTCATTTTTGTTTAGTTTAGAGATACAGCATGGAAACAGGCTTTTTGGCCAACTAAGTCCACACCAATCATTGTTCACCCATTCACAATAGTTCTATGTTGCCCGACTATCCCATGCACTTTACTGAGACCAATTACAAAGCCGCAGGTCTACAGACATGGGAGGAAACTGGGGCACCCAGAAGGAACCCAAGCGGCCACAGAGAAAACGTGCATACTCCACACAGCCAGCACCCGAGGTCAGGATTGAATCCGAAAGTCTCTGGCAATGTGAGGCTGCAGCTCTACCAGCTGAATTACTGTGCCTCCCTAGGTTTGTTGTCCATGCTACCATCCTCAGCAAAACTTACAACCAAAGGCCAAAAGTTGGACGAAGAAAGAGAATGTGTCCGCAAAAGACCCAGAAGCCAAAGAGCAACTTAAAATAGCAAACCTACAACCAATCTGTGTGAAAGAGATGGAGTCTGAAACAGCATTATTGTTTAGTTTAGTTTAGAGATACAGCATGGAAACAGGCTTTTTGGCCAACTAGGTCTTTATTCTTTGCAGCGCAGAAGGTTAAGGGGGGGCTTGATTGAGGTCTTTAAAATGATGAAAGGGATAGACAGAGCTGACATGGATAAGCTTTTCCCATTGAGGGTAGGGAAGATTCAAACAAGAGGGCATGACATGAGAATTAAGGGACAGAAGTTTAGGGGTAACATGAGGGGGAACTTCTTTACTCAGAGAGTGGTGGCTGCGTGGGATGATCTTCCAGCAGAAGTGGTGGAGGCAGGATCGATTTTAACATTTAAAAGTAAAGTGGATAGGTATATGGACGGGAAGGGAATGAAGGGGTATGGTCTGAGTGCAGGTAGATGGGACTAGGGGAAAATAAATGTTCGGCATGGACTGGAAGGGCCGAGAAGGCCTGTTTCCGTGCTGTAATTGTTATATGGTATATGGTTATATTATTGAAGAGTCCACTGGGGAGTGCTTCAATGTTTATAAATGCGCTCAAAAACATGATAAAATATCTTATTTCAACATTGCAATGTACCTTTAATGTGCCCTGAATGTCGACAGAGGGGCCCAACCAACACACGACACACCAATTATTGAAAAGAGAATATGTGTATTCCGGTTGCAAAATGAACTCACAGGCCTGTTTTACACCTGTAAATCTGGCCTGTGAAACTGCACTGCAATTTAATTTCTAGATCATTCATTTCTCATAAAAACAGATGAAAATTAGAATGTAACCTGACAGTGCTGCATGATACTGAAATGTCTCATTGATCAAACATGTAATGATAATTGCTTGAAATGAAGCCAGAAGGAAATCATCTTAAAAATAATTTAATTTGTTTTCACAAATGCACACACATGGCCTTCTGTTAGAAAAGGTAGTTTACTTATTTATAATTTAACTATTTAGTATGGATCCAGAAACTGGCTTCTTAATTCTAGTAGTTTTATTATATCCGTTGTAATACATGCACAATAAGTTACTGAAATGTTTACATAAAGAAGGCCAATATCGATGAATGCATTTTCATTTTTTATGCCCTATATGATGTTGGAAATAAGTGCCGTTGTATATTTGATACACAAGTCCCATATCAAATGTTAATATTTCCATTGATTTTATGTTAAAGCATAAAAAAGGACTGAAAGTGCTGCAATAACTGGTGGCCCAATGGTAGAGCTGCTATCTTACAATGCCAGAGACCCAGGTTGGATCCAAAATACCTGCGCTGTCTGTCTGAACATTCTCCTAGTGACCGCATGGGTTTTCCCTGGGTGCTCCGGTTTCCTATCACACTCTAAAGACGTATAGGTTTGTAGGTTAATTGGCTAGTTGGCTTTGGTAAAATTGTAATTTGTCCCTAGTGTGTAGGATAATGCTCGTGTATGGGGATCGCTGGTCGGCTTGGACTGGGTGGACTGAAGGGCCTGTTTACATGCTGCATTTCTAAACTAAACTAAAATAGTAAGATTAAACAAGAACTTACCAGTTTGAAGTTTGATCTTTATTTTATGAGGAGTTACGATGAGGGATTTCGTGAAGACCCTGCCAGGCACGCATGCGCGACATTCTTCAAAGCAGCGGTGTGGAATCACAGATCACAAGACTAAAGATAGTAAGATTAAAACTTGACTACACCAGTTGAACTTATGATAGAGGGTTGGGAGCGAAGGGCACGAAATCCCTCATCGTAACTCCTCATAAAATAAAGATCAAACTTCAAACTGGTAAGTTCGTGTTTAATCTTACTATTTTACTTCGGAGTCACGTGAGTGACTTCGTGAAGATTTCAAAGCTCTGTGATTACATGCCCTGGACCACGCCCATGCTCACACACTGCCGTAATTCTGATGGAGGAAGTATGTTAACGTATTTCAGACTTGAACAAGCTGAAAAATAATAACATTTGTTAATACAACATTAACCCCCTGAACTCGGGGACAAACGTTTAGGGAACAGCACTTAAAACTGAATCTACCAACGTTGCGGGAGCGGTTATAAGTCAGTTATAAAACCGCTGAAATGTAGATTCACTGGCCCAGCTTGTTATTGCGAGGCCATAATCCATGAACACCGCCATGGTCCTTGCCACTGATGTGGATGCAGCCCTGGTAGAATGACATTTAAAATGGTAGTGTCTTACCTGCTGCACCGAATACCACCTTGAGTCATCTGGAGATAGTCTGCACGGTCACCCTGTGACGTGGGTTTCCATGGCTGAAACAGACCCGTCTCCATATACCTGATGCCCATTTTCAGACCTGTAGTCCCAGGTCTGTGTAGTTTAAGCAACTCTTCTATAAAGAAGTTACTTTATTATTGGCCGGTCATTCTATCCAGGTTTAATTCCTGCAGAGTCTAGACCCATTGTGCTGTGTTCAGTGCCATTACCATCACCACTTTGAAGGTGAGTAAGTCCAGTGGTAAATCCTTCATAGGCGACCAGCTCCCGAGTAGGGTCAACACTAACTCCAATCTCAGGTAATATAATATCATGTTCGGGGAGGGATGGATAGACCATACCCCTCATAGTTTGGACACCAGCTGGTGAGATCCCACTCCAATCTTGCGATAGGATGACAGTGCACTCCTGGCACTGTATACAGCACTGTAACTGAGGGACTCATCATAATGAAGACCTGTGAGTATTCCAGCACCTTGGAGATCGTAGCAGATATGTAGATGGTCTAGGTCCGACTACAGAAAACCTCCCATATCCTTATGTAGGCCAGGTACTGCTTCCTAGTGGACTCTCTCTGCACGATGCTGTTTGACGTCCATGGTCCTTTATGTTGTAGAGCCTGGTTGCGTTTACTGCAGCACCTGTCTGATGAAGCAGAATGGGGAAAGCATAGGAAAACGCATCCCCCCCCCCCCCCAATGTAGTGAGAACGCATCCATCGCCACTGCCCCAGGATCTGGTTCTCAAGAGACATATGTTGGTATCCAATGGCTCAACCTGGACGCAAGGAGGTCGATATCTGGTGTTCCATATTAGGCTATAATTTTAGCAGATATTTGGAGGTTCAAATCCACTTGATGTCGTTATTAAATACTTGTGACCTGGTGTCCGCCACTATTTTGAGCTTAACCGGAAGGTACATAGCTGAACCCAAATATTTCTTTCAATCCACCAGAGCCAAATTAATGTTTCCAATCCATCACAAGATATTGACTTGACACCACCCATAAGGTTTAATATGCCACCTCAGTGGTATCATTTTGAAAACGAACATATGTATGCTGCAGATTAGTGCATTAAGCCCGCAGCCCTTGACATGCTCCCGAAATTTCTAAACAGTTTATTCCTTGTGATTGAACAGAAGTAGACTCGTGCAAATCCCATCTACCGCCCCAACTGGAATGGTGTCGGTAGTTCCCCAGCCCTTGGCGCTTGCGTCGGTTTGTAACGCGACTAATGGGTTTGATGTAATGATGGGATTTAACAATCACAACCATTGCTAATCCACCATTGTAGCTCAATTTATGCTTCGATTGGCAGCTGCATAGGCCCGTAAATGTCCAGCATTCACTTTTAATTCCGAGATTTTTGCTTTTCCCAAGCTATGATAGCGTAACGGCTCAATTATGTGGCTGGAATGTAGCTCCAAATTTACCAATTACCTTAGCAGCATGTCTAAAGTCGGTTCCCTGGCGCAAGCAAGGCTGTTACATGCATCTATTATGTCTATTGCTCTGTTCCCTGGAATAGTGACAAACAGAGCCCCAGAATGTATGTAACCTCCCTCCTACTTGTGAGGTTATGCATGCAGTACTTCCAAGAGAACCAGACCCCCTTACCTCCATGGTTACCAGCGGGCCTGACGTTCTGGTTTGGATATGTTCTTGATGGTCTTCCGGCTGCCCCCCCCCCCCCGAGGTTTGGAGGGAGAATAAGGCTGTCTTTGGTAAATCTGCACCCTTGGTGGTGTGGTGGAGGTACGACCCAACCCAGCGAATTCAGGGTTAAGGTCGGGCCGGATGGAGCTCTGACTAACAGTTTCTCGAAGTGTGCTACACAGGAGGGCTAGAGCATCCTGCTGCTCTGCGGATACACCTGCCCCATCAAGGGTCCTGATGAGTGCCGTGATGCCCGACGTCACCAGCTTCAGAATTTCCTGCATCTTAACTTCTTGTGCCCTCGCATTGGAACTGATGTTCCCTCAGATGGCTGAGTTAACCTTCGGGACGTTCAGGGTAACACAATTTCCAGGATCCTTGTACTTCTCCATGGTTTCTGAAAGCACCTGGTCTTGGAGCTGGTGTGTCGTCAGGAAATTGATACTTACTGCCAGTGTAGGGTGCAGCGGTTCTCCTGAAAATACAGGCTTCGGAAATTTCGACACTACCTCCAATTTCTTCTTCTGGATCTAGAGCAGTGGGCTCTTCTGCTGCCGCTTCTTCGTCAAATCAGCCATCTGTTGACTCCTAGCACTGCCGATGGACGAAGGTGAGATTGAAGGTGGCAGCATGATCCGACTCCCAGACCGCTGAGACTCCTGCTCTTGCCGATCCAGGTCCCGCTGATATAGTTGCTCCACTATTAGCTCCATCCTAGCCATGCGACCGCTGCCGCTACACACGGACAACAGGTCGACTTCCCCAGGCCCTGCTGAGTCGCTGGGGCTTCTGCCAGTAGGTCACACCTCAACGAAGTGGCTGACAGGTACTCGTCAGCACCCGCTCCTGCGGGGCTGTAAGACTCCTGCACGGACATACCGCTAGTTTGCCGTCTTTCGGACCTCAGCGGCACCTCTGCCTGAAGGGAACGCAGAGGGATGAATCGGTACCGGTCCGAATTACCGGCTCCGCTGTCCGTGCAGGCTTGCCGTCACCCTTAACCACACGGGTTTGTGACGGCGCATAGCCAGCTTTACCCGTAGCAACGGGGATACCTGGCCGAAAACTGCTGCCACCAGTATGCGCTCCGGCAGCCTGTTCTGGTGGAATGCCGGTACCTCCTGCTCCTGCAGGCTGTACGACTCCTGCAAGGACATACCGCTAGTCCGCCATCGTTCGGACCTAAGCGGCACCTCTGCCTGGTGGGAGGCAGAGGGAATGAATCGGTACCGGTCCCCATTACCGGCTCCGCTGTCCGTGCAGGCTTGCCGTCACCCTTAACCACATGGGTCCGTGACGGCGCATAGCCGGCTTTACCCGTAGCAACGGGGGTGCCTGGCCGAAAACTGCTGCCACTGGTCTGCGCTCCGGCAGCCTGTTCCGGTGGAATGCCGGTACCTCCTGCTCCTGCAGGGCTCCCCGACTTCCAGCAGATCCATCACCGGCCCGCAATCTAGCAGGTTACCCCCAGCGGTATGTCGATGCCTCCCGCTGCAGCAGGGCATGACCTGTGCGCAGCTCTCCCCCTGCTCTGGTACCTGCATAGTAGGGGAGACAAATGAGCCGCCGAGCGGGTCACATGTTTACGCACCTTTGCCCCACTGTCACTATGCTTAGGTGACAGTGGTAGGGAGTCAAGGTCTTGCCTACCCTGCTCCCGCGCGGTGCTCCACCATTTTGCGGCCCCATGGTCAGCCGTGCTGGAGAGACGGGTCCTGGCTGCGCAGGGCTCCCCGATCTCCACGATCTTATCCCAGTCCGCAAAGCGAGTACTGCCGGTGTTATGAGCCGCTTCTGGAATGGTGGCCGCTGACTCCCATCTGAAGTCACATGGCCTTTGGAGACCTGCTTCGCTGCCTTCATTCTGGTCTCCATCCATCTGTAAGCAAACTCTAGTACAGAAGCTTAGCTATTCAAGGTTAGTATCTTACCTGAGGGTCTTTAAGAAGTATGGTGACCAGCCTCTCATGCTTTAATAACTTTATGTGCTGACAGTCTCAACTTCTTGCAGACAACGCATTCCCTGGAGTAGCATGGCACTTTAATGCAGACAGGCCACAGAATCCCTGCGGCTGTGGTGTAGAGTCATGCTGCCATTCTGCCTTTGCTTGCAAGACCCTCCTTCCTGAATGCCAGCAGCCCGCAGTGTCCCCTGCGGGCTGCGGTGTAGAGTTGGGCTGCTGCTCCGTTTGCTCCCCAAGGCGAGCTTGCAAGCCCCACTCCTACATGCACACCGCCAGCCCGCGGTGTCCCCTGCGGGCTGCGGTGTAGAGTCGGGCTGCCTCTGCCATCCTCCGCCGGCGAGTGTGTGAGCCCGGACCTTCCTGGTCAACGGGCTGCCCGACTCCAGACTGTTGGTGCCGCCGCTGACTGTCGCGGCAGTCAGATATGAGGCGGCCTCAAGACCCTGCGACAGGGCCACCTGGAAGAAAAAGACTGCAGGTTAGTTTTTTACTTACCTGCAGGTCCCTGCAGTAGAGGAGCAACGCTCCTCCCTGCCTGTCGCTCGCATGCGGTCGACGATATGTTGCACATGCGTGCCTGGCGGGGTCTTCACGAAGTCACTCACGTGACTCCGAAGTAAAATAAACCCAGCAGATCAGGCAACCACTTTGGAGAAAATGGATAGGTGATGTTTCGGGTCGAGACCCTTCCTCATTCTGAAGAAACGGTCTTGACCCGAAGAGTCACCTATCCATGTTCGCCAGGGATGTTGCCTGACCTGCTGAGTTACTCCAGCACCTTCTGTCCTTTTGTGTATTAACCAGCATCTGCAGTCCATTGTTTCTATGTTCTTACATTAAAGTATTTCACTTTACCTCCTCCCACCCATTTGGTAGTTGTTTTATTTGACCTTTCATTAGTCATTGCAGAAAAATCAATATTTTGACCATTTAATTAAATGTTGAATATTAAATTTCCAGGCATAATGTTAAAAGACAGTGTTAGATGGCAAAATAGCTGCTGAGTGGGCCCAGATGATACTGGGCTGTCTCAATTGCATTAAACCATCCCCTCAGACCTGGAATGCCTACATTTACCTGGGCAGGTACAGAGGGGACAGCTGATGAAGTCTCCATTGCAGCTGGAGGTCGGGCCCCATGGTTGCAATATATTGCCATGCACAAGAGCGCCTTCGGTCACCAACCTATTCTCTGAAATGGAGAGATAAAGTCAAGGAGAAGGGAAGCATCAAAACCAGACAAAAGCAGAGTAGGGTCAAAAAGCAGCAATGAACATTAGTGTGGGAGGCAGCAAGGTGACAACATGAGGATGAGGAAGAGGGCTAAAAGTAATTAATTTACCCCATATTCCAATAAAGAAGTAGGCATTGTTTGGACGCATCCAATTTCTCCGTTTTTATTGCAGATTTCCAGCATCCCTAGTTATTTGCTCTGTGATTACTATGGAAGTAGATCAGTGTTTGTGGCATCTAATAAGATGGATTGAAGTGTTTGGTCGTTGCATGGTTACTGTCTCTACAAATGCATGGCGATGACTTCAGCTACTTTGTCATATTCCGATGAATGTGTTTACGGATATTCATTTGCTGGAAGGTGTGACTTGTTTGTCTGACACAAGCAGTCTGATACAAAACAATGCAACAGGGTTTCCATTGACTGACTGGCCTCACGCTACTCCTCACCACATGCTGGGAGGTGGAATGTCCTGGCCTTGACATCAGCGGGCAGCTTGCCCACTTCCTCCCCATCCACCCTTTCAGGGATCCAGCTCTGATGAGGTGTCTCAGCTCAAATCAGATGGCTGAGGTGACAAAGCTCCAGGTGAAACCCCAGCAGGGGCAGCACGGTGGTACAGCGGTAGAGTTTCTGTCTTACAGCACCAGACACCCGGCTTCGATCCAGACTAAGGGCGCTATCTGTATGGAGTTTGTATGTTGTCCTTGTGACCTGCGTGGGTTTTCTCCAAGATCTTTGGTTTCCTCCCACACTCCAAAGACTTGCAGATTTGTAGTTTGACACAAAATGCTGGAGTAACTCAGCGGGACAGCCAGCATTTCAGGATAGAAGGAATGGGTGATGTTGCCTGTCCCACTGAGTTACTCCAGCATTTTGTGTCTATCTTCGGTTTAAACCACCATCTGCAGTTCCTGCCTACAGGTTTATAGGTAAATTGGCATGACATAAATATAAATTGTCCCTAGTGTGTGTAGGATCGTGTTAATGTGCGGAGATCGCTGGTCCGTGCGAACTCAGTGGGTTAAATGGTCTGTTTCTGCGCTGTATCTCACAACTAAACTAAACTAAACTAAACCTTTACCAAGGCCTATAGTCTGGGACTCTTGAGGCTGTGTGGGGGATGGGTAGGAACACTCTGGGAGCTGTGGGGAAGGGGGGGGGGGGGATGGTAAAGGTGGTTTCTGAGTAAGACCACATGGGTCAAAATACCATCCATAAAACTAACAGTACTCAAGCGGATGAAACCAAATATGCAGAGATCTACCGTGACTAAGCTCAGCAAAAAAAAATGGCATCACATAAAAATATAAAAATCATATACAAATAAATGGCAATTCAAAGCCAAAGTCAACTTTAAAATGACCACGATCAGTCCAATATTAGTTAATCAATATCACTAGCTCACAATGTTAATGATAAATCAATTCTATCTCAGTCAAAATTAAATGGTTTGCACCCTGAAAATACTTTCATTTTATTTTCCAGAGAATGTTTTCAATTATATTTTCCGTGAGATCATTTCAATGGTGACATAGGTTCATATATAACACTAATTGATTAACATAATAAGGAAACAATTAAGGTGATAATTTGTGGCCAATTTTCACCTGCTATTTGTTATTTGAAGAAACTAAATTATTATGCTTTTGGTGATTCCATTTTATGTTCTATATTTATCTTTTACACAATTTCAAATGGTTTGTAATGGCGGAACTGGAAGGTGCGCAATCACATTAGAAGCAGATGCTGGTTGCAATGAATAACTAGTGCAAGGAACTGTGTGTGGCCTAAAGGAACAAGTCTTAGATGGTGTTTAGCAAAAAAAAAGTTTGGGGATCACTGGTTTTGCACACATAAAAGTAAATTCTTCAGCTGAGGTTAATAATTTCAACTATGTACCACTTTGTACTGGCTACCTCGTGAAACTCGCTTTGTTGCTAAGGGTACTGCTCTATGTATAAGGGAGGAGCTCCTGTGCAATTGCCTTTTAAATATTTAGACAATGTAGTCAGTATGGTCTAAACATTTAAATTCATGGGAAGTGGCCTTAAAAATAGACTATTGTTTCATCCTGATTAGACAATGCAATGATTAATAATCTGTAAATTGGAGCGGTACATGCCCTACTCTCAAAAGGAATCTTGCTCCAGAGTCAGGTAAAATATCAAATTCATGGCAAATCACTTTGCACTAATACTAAAATTGTGCTTTGAATGCAAAAAGTTCAGTTAGGCCAAGTTAACAACCATAATATTCTAATGTAAATCCCATAATTTAGATATGATAAATTCAAGTAAATTACATTTACAGTGAAATCTTAGCACTTTTGTTGATTATCATGCATGCAATTAAGTCTACCTTCATCGAGAGAATCCGTGAAGGTATTTAAAATTATGTGCACTTTGTATTGCAAAACTGTCACATGATTCACATTTTTACACTAACATGCCGTTTCTGTTTACCATTTGATTCAAATTGATTAAGAAATATTTTGAGGTTGTGTTATTTACAAAATAATTGAACAAACTGCAGGAGATCAAATATTAAGATTAAGACAGATGAACACATTTTCAAATATGCAAAGAATATTTCTTACTGAAAACATTTAAAAGAATAAATTAGCACAGAAACCATTCATTTTAAAAGAAGTACTGTTACATATGCATTAGTGCCCTTTGCAATGATTAATTAAAAAATTCCTGTGCATTCTCTGCTAGTATCTTCATGGTCCTAATTTAATACAGACGTTCTTAATATACATGGAAAATTCAGTGGCAGACACACCAAAGGCTTAGGAATTAGAAAATGGCAACTGCAAAATTAATAAAATATTTAAATTATTGTAATTAAAATAAATTCATTGTGTAAAAAGCAAGAAGAATATTTTGATAACACAATAACACAAAAAAACAACATCACAAGAGGCTGGACATTTGAAATAATTTGAAAATTGTTTTCATTGCAGAAAGAATTCAAAGTAGGTTGAAGTGAGATCAGGTATTCAAATCCAAGAACGATGGAACAGAATAATTAGTTAATGAGATTAGAACTGTTTATAAGCATGGTTATCTGTGTAGATATATCTACGGTAGTTGGTGAAAAGGACATCTCAAGGACACCATACAGTCTCATCAAATAATACACAAAACAAAATGGCTAAATTATGAAGGAATGTTGCTTAAGTTTGAGTTGTCAACCTTGGTTATTTAATCCAGATCTTTAATGAAAGAATGAACAACATAGGTAGAAATGAAAACAAATGTTCAGTTAAGATTAGCAACCCTGTATGGTTTTTACATCCCTCTATGGCCTCAACTCCCTTTCACTCCCCCAGACCAACCATAGAATCTTTGTCAGCACCCAAGATACATCTAATTCTTCACATCTGACCTGTTGAAGGGATCTGATTTTAATTGCTCACCAATTTACAGTAATGTTGTAAACAGCCAGTGCCCAAGCTTTGGTATCCCTGCCATAAACCTCTCTGTCTCAGATGCAACAATTATTTACTAATGCACATATGAGATAGCTTTGAATGTTAAACAACTTTCCATAAACAGCCATAATTGTTTGAAAGAGAATTCAAATGAACTGAACTTATATTAAAATGAGAGGGTACACAAAAGGCTGGAGAAACTCAGTGGGTGCAGCAGCATCTAAGGAGCGAAGGAGATAGGTGACGTTTCGGGTCGAGACCCGAGCTTGGCTATTTCATTATAAAAGTCGGGAATCACTTTTGCTGCATGAGGTACGGGTGTGAATCCACAAAAAGACCTGTGATGGATGAGCTGATATTTTCACAGTATTTACATAAATAAATGGATATAAGCAGAGAGGTTGGTTAGTAAGTTTGCAGATGACTGGGATCGTGGGCTGTGAGGAAGGCCGTCACAGTTCACAGCGGGATATAGATCAACTACAGAAATGGGTAGAGATATGGCAGATAAAGTTTAATCCAAGCAAGTGTGAGGTTTTGTATTTTGGGAGGTTGAATGTAAGGGGAAAATATATAATTAATGGCAAGACCCTTAACAGCATTGAGGTAAAAAGAGATCTTGGGGTCCAAATCCATTACTCTCTGAAAGTGGCACACATGTAAATGGTAAAGAAGGCATATGGTATGCTTGTTTTTATAGGTCGGGGAACTGAGTATAAGCATCAGGAAGTTATGATGCAGCTTAAGAGAACATTGGTTGGGTCGTATTTAGATTATTGTGTGCTGTTTTGATTGCCCCATTACAAGAAGGATGTGGAGGCTGTGGAAAGGGTACAGAGAATGTTTACCAGAATGATGTCTGGATTAGGGGGGTATTAGCTACAAAGTAAGGTTAGCTTTGAGTGTTTTTCTCCAGAACACCACAGGTTCTGGGGGGACCTGAGAGAAGCATATGAACTTATGAGAGGAATAGATAGGGTAGACAATCTGAACCATCTTCTCAGGATGGATAAATCAAATAGCAGAGGGAATAGGTTTAAGGTAAAGTTTAAAGGAGATGTGCAGGGTAATCTTTTTTGCACAGACGGTGGCGAGTGCCTGGAATGCTTGTTAGTAGTGCTAGGCATAGATGATAGAGGCATTTAGGAGACGTTTGGACATGTATATGGATATGCAGGGAATGGAGGGATATGGATGATGTGCAGGCAGATAAGAACTGGTCTTGGCATCATGTTTGGTTCAGACATCATGGGACAAAGGGCCTCAAGATTCAAGATTCAAGTTTCATGAGAGTTTATTGTCATGTTCTTGCTTTGCTTCAGCACAACAGAATACAGCAGGCATAAATAAATACAGAACAGATCAGTGAGACCATATACCAGTGAATATATATATACACACATAAATAAGCATATAAAGTGCAATAAGCAATTAAAGTTCAGATTTTTGTTTGAGTTGAGTTTACTAGTCTGAAGGCTGTGGGGTAGTAGCTGTTCCTGAACCTGGATGTTGCAGATTTCAGGCTCCTGTACCTTCTACCTGAAGGCAGCGGAGAGATGAGTGTGTGGCCAGGATGGTGCGGGTCCTTGATGATGCTGCCAGCCTTTTTGAGGCAGCGACTGTGGTAGATAAACTCGATGGTTGGGAGGTCAGAGCCGATGATGGACTGGGCAGTGTTTACAACTTTTTGCAGCCTTTTCCGCTCCTGGGCAGACAAGTTGCTGAACCAAGCCACGATGCAACCGGTCAGCAAGCTCTCTACTGTGTACCTGCAGAAGTTCGAGAGAGTCCTTCTCGACATACTGACTCTCCGTAATCTTCTCAGGAAGTAGTCTCAGCAGCTGATGTGTTTTCTTTATAATTGCATCAGTGTTCTCGGACCAGAAGAGATCTTTGGAAATATGCACGCCCAGGAATTTGAAACTGGATTGTGCTTGATTGTTCTATGTCCAAAAGAAGCACAAGTGGCAGAAAACTGAAATAAAGACAGAAGAGGCTTGAAAAAGTCATGCAGCATCTGTGGAGAGGAAATGAAAATGAGTTAATGTTGTTACAAGAGGAACATTAGGTCTTCTGGCTGGCAGTTCTTCCAAGATGTTAGAGAACATTTGTGGGTGAGATGTTAACAATGAGATCCAGTCTGGAGTCCAGTGGTGAAACAGAGTGCAGAGTTGGAGAATCCTGAACCAAGGCAGCTCAGAGCATAATCTGGAACAAATTCATGGCAAGGAAATAAAAGTTGGTTTCTACATTTTTTATAAAGCCAGGATATTCAATTTTATCTATTTCAATATTTCTTGAGGTAAATCATGATTTTACTGCAGGGAAAGCGGATGTAATTTTGTACAGTGCAGTCTTTCATAAACAACCACATGATAACAAACTTGTTTTAGTGCTGTTTGAGCAGACCAGGTATAATCTGGCTGTTCTTATTCCTGTGGTACTGCAGAATCTTTTACACCCATCCATGAAAGCAGAGAGGGCCACAAAATAAGAGAATTTTGAAATTGTATCAATTCCTCGGTGCTGAGGCAGAATGTTAACTCAGGCCTTTATTCTCAGCACCCTTAAGTGATACTTGAACCCAGTCTTTTGATCGAAACACTGCCACAGCCAACAAGGAATGAATGGCCTGCTCCAGTTTGTGTTCATGCTAATGGAAAGTACTTTGAACTCTTTTTCGTGATATATCAAAAATTGATTGATAGACCGATGGTATTGTATTAAACAGCAAGCTCCCCTAAAAATCGCCTTTCATCTCGGTGGCCTTTAATCAAACCCAGCACTTGGAAAGAACAGGAAAGCTTCTTTACAGCTATTAAGAATGCCAAATGTAAAGTATTATCCTCAATTAATCTTTAGTCATCGAAGTAACATTACAGTATGTTTACTACTACCACCATGTTTATTTCTAAAGCTTCAATGCCACATATTAATTTAGCTTCAAAGCAAACTGCATACAAAGTACATTATTTAGCGGCAAATGGAGGAAAATATTGGATATAAATGTCTGAAATTGCTATGATGTTGATATCAGATGCAAGAAGAATTTGGGACTGATCATAGCTTGTGTCCACTTGGATCATGATTACAACTTACCTGCGTATCACATATTATTTCTAATGTTTTTAAATCATGAATCGAAATACATTCCCTTCCATAATTACAAGTACATTTTCACATTTGCACGTTTGTACATTTGCACAAACTATTTGAAATGTCCCATGGTTTTATTTATAAACATGTTTGGTTCAACCACTAAGGAATGATATAAAAGCATTTATTTTCTGAATCATTGTTTCTTTTTTCAGACTTCAATAGATGTTGTTTTTCTGTTGCTTTATTGTTTATTTTCTCATTGATACATTCCTTAAAACCAGTTGTCAATGGTGATGCATTGGGTAGCATTCTTGTCTCTTTGTGTCAGAACGCTCAGATTTTGACTGCACAAATCCACACGGCAATTCAGTCCAACATCTAGGGAGGACTGCAATGTCAGATGCGTTGTCTATTTTTTTAATATTAGCAAAGACTCTGTTGATTTTGTACGGTAGAAGGATATCATGGTGGGGTTGGAGATTGCAACCTTCACGTGGTCCGCCCTGTTTCAACGAATGCAATCAACCTGACGCGCACAATCAAATAAGGTCAAATAGAACAAGTTGCATAGAAACATAGAAATTAGGTGCAGGAGTAGGCCATTCGGCCCTTCGAGCCTGCACCGCCATTCAATATGATCATGGCTGATCATTCAACTCAGTGTCCCGTACCTGCCTTCTCTCCATACCCTCTAATCCCCTTAGCCACAAGGGCCACATCTAGCTCCCTCTTAAATATAGCCAATGAACTGGCCTCAACTACCCTCTGTGGCAGAGAGTTCCAGAGACCCACCACTCTCTGTGGGAAAAAAGTCCTTCTCATCTCGGTCCTAAAGGATTTCCCCCTTCTCCTTGAGCTGTGACCCCTTGTCCTGGACCTCCCCAACATCGGGAACAATCTTCCTGCATCTAGCCTGTCCAACACCTTAAGAATTTTGTAAGTTTCTATAAGATCCCCTCTCAATCTCCTAAATTCTAGAGAGTATAAACCGAGTCTATCCAGTCTTTCTTCATAAGACAGTCCTGACATCCCAGGAATCAGTCTGGTGAACCTTCTCTGCACTCCCTCTATGGCAATAATGTCCTTCCTCAGATTTGGAGACCAGAACTGTACGCAATACTCCAGGTGTGGTCTCACCAAGACCCTGTACAACTGAAGTAGAACCTCCCTGCTCCTATACTCAAATCCTTTTGCTATGAAAGCTAACATACCATTCGCTTTCTTCACTGCCTGCTGCACCTGCATGCCTACTTTCAATGACTGGTGTACCATGACACCCAGGTCACGCTGCATCTCCCCTTTTCCTAATCGGCCACCATTTAGATAATAGTCTGCTTTCCTATTTTTGTCACCAAAGTGGATAACCTCACATTTATCCACATTATACTGCATCTGCCAAACATTTGCCCACTCACCCAGCCTATCCAGGTCACCTTGCCATCTCCTAGCATCCTCCTCACAGCTAACACTGCCCCCCAGCTTAGTGTCATCCGCAAACTTCGAGATATTGCCTTCAATTCCCTCATCCAGATCATTAATGTATATTGTAAATAGCTGGGGTCCCAGCACTGAGCCTTACCGTACCCCACTAGTCACTGCCTGCCATTGTGAAAAGGACCCGTTTGCTCCTATTCTTTGCTTCCTGTTTGCCAGCCAGTTCTCTATCCACATCAATACTGAACCCTCAATGCCGTATGCTTTAAGTTTGTATACTAATCTCTTATGTGGGACCATGTCGAAAGCCTTCTGGAAGTCCAGATACACCACATCCACTGGTTCTCCCTTATCCACGCTACTAGTTACATCTTTGAAAGATTCCACAAGATTCGTCAGACATGATTTATCTTTCGTAAATCCATGCTGACTTTGTCCAATGATTTCACCACTTTCCAAATGTGCTGCTATCCCATCTTTAATAACTGACTCTAACAGTTTCCACGCTACTGATGTTAGACTAACTGATCTGTAATTCCCCGTTTTCTCTCTCCCTCCCTTCTTAAAAAGAGGGGTTACGTTTGCTACCCTCCAATCCTCAGGAACAACTCCAGAATCTAAAGAGTTTAGAAAGATTATCACTAATGCATCCACTATTTCCGGAGCTACTTCCTTAAGTACTCTGGGATGCAACCTATCTGGCCCTTGGGATTTATCAGCCTTTAAGTCATTCAATTTACCCAACACCACTTCCCAACTAACCTGGATTTCACTCAATTCCTCCTTTGACCCGCGGCCCCTTGCTATTTCCGGCAGATTATTTATGTCTTCCTTAGTGAAGACGGAAGGCAGGACAAATCAAAATAGGATGTACATGGTAAATGGTAGGGAATTGAGGAATGCTGTGGAACAGAGGGATCTAGGAATAACTGTGCATAGTTCCCTGAAGGTGGAATCGCATGTAGATAGGGTGGTAAAGAAAGCTTTTGGTGTGCTGGCCTTTATAAATCAGAGCATTGAATATCGGAGTAGGGGTGTAATGTTAAAATTGTACAAGGCATTGGTGAGACCAATTCTGGAGTGTGGTGTACAATTTTGGTCGCCTAATTATAGGATGGATGTCAACAAAATAGAGAGAGTACAGAGAAGATTTACTAGAATGTTGCCTGGGTTCCAGCAACTAAGCTACAGAGAAAGGTTGAACAAGTTAGGTCTTTATTCTGTGGAGTGCAGAAGGTTAAGGGGGGACTTGATTGAGGTCTTTAAAATGATGAAAGGGATAGACAGAGTTGACGTGGATAAGCTTTTCCCATTGAGGGGAGGGAAGATTCAAACAAGAGGGCATGACATGAGAATTAAGGGGCAGAAGTTTTGTGGTAACATGAGGGGGAACTTCTTTACTCAGAGAGTGGTGGCTGTGTGGAATGATCTTCCAGCAGAAGTGGTGGAGGCAGGATCGATTTTAACATTTAAAAGTAAAGTGGATAGGTATATGGACAGGAAGGGAATGGAGGGGTATGGTCTGAGTGCAGGTAGAAAATAAAAGTGCTAGGGGAAAATAAATGGTCAGCACGGACTGGAAGGGTCAAGAAGGCCTGCTTCCATGCTGTAATTGTTATATGGTTATATGGTTATATATGGAACCAAAGTAGTTATTTTATTGGTCCGCCATATCCTTGTTCCCCATGATCAACTCACCTGTTTCTGACTGCAAGGGACCTACATTTGTTTTTAACTAATCTCTTTCTCTTCACATATCTATAAAAACTTTTGCAGTCAGTTTTTATGTTCCCTGCCAGCTTTCTTTCATAATCTTTTTTTCCTTTCCTAATTAAGCCGTTTGTCCTCCTCTGCTGGTCTCTGAATTTCTCCCAGTCCTCTGGTATGCTGCTTTTTCCGGCTACTTTGTACACATCATCCTTTGCTTTGAAACTATCTCTGATTTCCCTTGTTATCCACGGATGCACTACCTTCCCTGATTTATTCTTTTGCCAAACTGGGATGAACAATTTTTGTAGTTCATCCATGCAGTCTTTAAATGTCTTCCATTGCATATCCACCATCAACCCTTTTAGAATTGATTGCCAATCAATCTTGTCCAATTCACGTCTCATACCCTCAAAGTTACCTTTATTTAAGTTCAGAACCATTGTTTCTGAATTAACAATGTCACTCTCCATCCTAATGAAGAACTCAACCGTATTATGGTCATTCTTGCCCAAGGGGGCACGCAAAACAAGACTGCTAACAAACCCTTCCTAATTACTCAATACCCAGTCTAAAATAGCCTGCTCTCTCGTTGGTTCCTCTACATGTTGATTTAGATAACTGCCCTGCATACATTCCAAAAAATCCTCTTCCTCAGCGCCCCTGCCAATTTGATTCACCCAATCTATATGTAGATTGAAGTCACCCATTATAACTGTTTTACCTTTGTCACACGCATTTCTAATTTCCTGTTTGATACCATCCCCAACTTCACTACTACTGTTCGGTGGCCTGTACACAACACCCACCAGAGTTTTCTGCCCCTTAGTGTTTCGCAGCTCTACCCATACCAATTCCAAATCCTCCAAGCTAATGTCCTTCCTTTCCATTGCGTTAATCTCCTCTCAAACCAGTTGTCCTACAACTTTAAGCTGTGCACGCCATACGCAAGTAGAAGAAGATATCACGGTACTATTTTGAAGATGTATTGGAATGATCCAATCTTTATCCTCAAATTGACCATTTTAAAATATTGCCATCTAGTTCATAAATTACTATTTAGTTTTGCCTCATTGCCTATACTACAATAGCAACTACACTTAAACAATACTTAGTAAAAACAAAAGGACAAAGGACAAAGGACAAAGGACATTTATTATCACATACACCAATTGGTGTAGTGAAATGTGACTTGCCAATGCAGCACATGAATAAAGATAATACACAACACTAGAATATTTAACAAAAAACATAAAAACATCCCCCCCACAATGGTTCCCACTGTGGGGGAAGGCAGCAAAGTCCAGTCCCATCCCCAGTTCACCCATAGTCGGGCCTATTGAGGCCTCTGCAGCTGTTGCTACGACAGCCCGATGCTTCAGGCCCACTCGCCGGATGATGGAGTTCTGGCGTTGGGTGAACACTCTCAGCGGCCCAGAGTGTCTGGAGCGGCCGCTTCCTCCCCGGGGTTCGCAGCTCCCGTAGTCCACGGGCCGCGCCGTACGGAGCTCCGACTCTGGCGACCTCGTCGTGAGGTCCCAGGCTCCGCGGTTTTTAAAACTCAGAGCCGCCCGCCCGCGGCTGGAAGGTTCGCAGCTCCGCGATGTTGCTGTCGGTGGTCCCAGCCCTCCAGAGCTCCACCGCACAGTGACCCGGGCAAGGCATCGCCCGCTCCACGATGGCGCCCCAGCGCTGTGTACCGCCGCCGAAGCTGAAGTCCCGTCCAGTCTCGGCAGGAAACCGCGCTCCAGACTGCCGGTAGGCCGCGAGGAAGGGGCGAAGATACGGCCCGGAGAAAAGCCGCATCTCCGGCCAGGTAGGGACTGAGAAAATAGTTTCCCCCTTCCCCAACCCCCCAAACCTCTACATAAAAAGACTAAAGACCTCCAAAAACAAACACTTTAACTAACTAAAAAATATAAAAAGACTGAAAAGGCTAACAGCTGCTGGCAGGGCGGCCATACTCAACGGCGCCCCCTCAAACAAGGAACTGCAAATGCTGGTTTATAAAAGAAAATAGAGTGCAGTAGTAGCTCAGATGGTCAGGCAGCATCTCAGGAGAACGGAAAGGCAAAGTTTTGGGTCAGAACTCTTCTTCAGATGGGAACTTCAGAATAGTACATACTTCACTCTAAAGCGCTTTCAGCCACCCCACTGCCATGAGATGCACGAAACAAGTGCAAGTCTTAGAACAGAATATAAAGTTATGCAGCACAGGAACAGGCCCCATGTCCCACAATTCCTCAGTCAATACTGAACATGATGCCAAGTTATATTAATGTCTGCACATGATCCATATCTCTCCATTCCCTGCATATTCATGTGCCTATATAAAAGCCTTTTAAATGCCAGTATTGTCCCTGTCTTTACCATCACCGCTGACAGCATGCTCCAGGCACCCACCACTCGGTGTAAAAAAAATCTTGCACATCTTCTTTAAACCCCCCTCACCTTATAAAATTATGTCCTCTTGTGTTTGACTTTTCCAGCCTGAGGAAAGGTTTCTAAACGTCTACCCCATCTATAGCCTATCATCATTTTATATACTTTTTTAATCAGTTGTCCCATCAACCTCTGACGTTCCAAAGAAAACAAGCTCTCCCTGTAGGTAATACTCTCTAATCCGGGCAAAATTCTTCTCCAAAGTCTCCACATCCTTCCTGTAATGGGGCGACCAGAATTCTATTGAATAGTTTTATATCTTATGTCATTTGTCAAAAGCCTTGTCATTTAATCCCATTTATAATATTTAATCACTTTCTTTAAAGTATTTAATTGATTCATTCTTACTTGCATTATAGAAAACAATGTATGAGTTGTTTTACGAGTGGCACAGTAGCACAGTTGGTAGAGGTGCAGCCCCACAGCACCTAAGACCTGGGTTTGTTCCTGACCTCGCGTGCTGTTTGTGTGGAGTTTTCATCTTCTTTCTGTGACCACGTGTGTCTCCTCTGGGTGCTCAGGTTTCCTCCCGCATCCCAAAGACATGTGCGTTGGTAGGTTTATTGGCCTCTGTAAATTGCCCCTAGTGTGTAGGGAGTGGGTGAGAAAGGGGGATAACATCAAACTAGTGTGAATGGGTGATCAATGGCCAGTGTTGACTCAGTGGGCTTAAGGGCCTGTTTCTATGCCACATCTCCAAATCTCAGATTTGTTAATTTTTTGCACTGTCGATTTTATTCTCCTCTAGGTAATTTTCTCAGCCACTTCGAAATTAAGAGTTGTTTCATAAGACTGTTGAAAATGAAGCAATGTTTTTGATGCTGTAAAACTACTTGAGATGAACCATCAGCAATACATTTTAAATGTCAGTTACAATGCCTCTGTGTTTATATCAAATCCATCTGCTTGGTATTTCAGCAAAACTATGAAATTATATAACTATATAAGCATTCAAACCATAACCCACTATGAATAATTTGCATACTATATTGAAGTATTTCTTCTAGTTATTAGCTCTTCTCTTTCCAAATGGTATTTTTAGCCTCCTGATTTATCTTTGAACATACAGTAATATACAATAATCATAAAAATATTGTGTTTCTTTGTAATATTACTTAAAATGTAGTGAAAAAATATATCACAGCATACCTTGTGCCTTTTCTCTCGTGGGAAATTCTACAAAATAAAACGGAAATTCGGCTTGGTTGACCAAGTGTTACCATTATGGTAATCAACCTGAAACATTAGCTTCCATTTCTCTCTCCGCGGACGGTGCCACACCTGCTGAGTTTTTCCAGCATCTTCTGCTTATATTGCTAATGCCTCGCATCATTTCAATCGTGACTATATTTCAGAAGTTTGTCGCTGAATGTGGTAGACTTAGGGACATCCTGAGCAGTGTCATTAGAATTTTTGCTTTTCTTTCTATTTGCTATATTTGCTTTGTCAGGTGAGGGGAAGAAATAGAAACACAGAAACATAGAAAAATAGGTGCAGGAGTAGGCCATTCGGCCCTTCAAGCCTGCACCGCCATTCAATCTGATCATGGCTGATCATCCAACTCAGTATCCTGTACCTGCCTTCTCTCCATACCCTCTGATCCCTTTAGCCACAAGTGCCACATCTAACGCACTCTTAAATATAGCCAATGAACTGGCCTCAACTGCCTTCTGTGGCAGAGAATTCCAGAGACTCGCCACTCTCTGTGTAAAGAATGTTTTCCTCATCTCGGTCCGAAAGGAATTCCCCCTTATCCTTAGACTGTGACCCCTTGTTCTGAGAATCAGAGAATCAAAGATTAAATCACAGAAAGAGATATCTTTCAACCAATTACATCACTCTTCTGCGCTTCCCCAGAGTCGTGCAAACATTTTCTACTTCCAAAAATAACCTTTGGCAGGGACATTAGCATATTAGTTACTGATGAGCTGTCTGGACAGAATGGATCATGGAAGGCTATTCCTGTTGGTGGAAAGGTCAAGACCTGGGAGGCCAAGACTATATAAGGGAAGATAACCAATAGTTACAGGAGGAATGGAGTGGGAAAATTAGATAGTGAGTAAACATTTGCAAGGTGATAGAGGAGGGGCTGAAGTTTGGGACTAATGGTGTCCTCTGGTGTTGGGCTGGACTCACACTTAAGGCGGAACTACTTTCTCCAGGGCTGAAACTATAATTTATGGATCAATTACCCAGAGATTCATACAAATGATTCACAAACATGATTACATGGACCATCAACACAGCTGGAAAATTCAAATTCAGTTAAAGGTTTGTTCAATTAATTTAAAATTGGTATTAAAAGCTATCATTGTAACCATGAAATGATGAGATAATCCTGAGTACTATGCAGTTTACTATTATCCTTTAGGGAAGAAAGTCTGCCACCTTAATGTCCAATATGACCTCATCTAAGGTCGCCTTCAGGAAGTTTACCGTGCATGTCTGAAAGAACAAACTACAAACTGTTGTAAGCATTTTAACTTTGTGAGTAAAGATTGGGTTACATAGTCAAAACTAAACCATAGAATGAATAATCTTCACCAGGTTATCTTTCAATTATCATCAGTATAAATTTGTCGCAGCACCTCAACAACAGCCAGACACTTGAAACTACTAACCTAAAATCCATAAGGATAATCACAGATATACAGTATAATCTAGTTGTGTGATGGTAGAGATGGTAGATGTAAAAGTGACAATTTCTCCAAAAGCGATCCAATAATATCATTGACAATTACTGATCACCAGGGACTAAATTAAAAAAATCAATGCAAATGCTAACCTGTAGCCCACTGGTGAACTCTGACAGTTGTTTCTGTTCTTGTAAGTTTGACATTGTGGGTGTTTAATGTTACAGATGTTTATTCATTTTTTTGGCTGACAAAGTTAACTATTCCTGAGAATCATCTTTTTTTATGACTTGGGGAACATAGAACATCAAGCAGTACAGCACAGAAACAGACCCTTCACACCTCTCTATCTGCGCCAACCATGATGCTAGTCTAACTAATTCCATCTGCCTGCACGTGGCTCATATCCCTCACACAAGTAGTTGTACTAGCTTCAAAGTCATCTTGTTGAGTCTCATTGTCTGTAACTAGTTTTCACCTAGACCACAGCTAACAAACGGTCTGTTAGCTTTATCATTGTTACTATGTTGCATATCTTTCATTCACTTGTTCCATATCTCTCTATAGCACCGTCTATGTCAATCGTTTCCCTTTCCCCATAATCTCAGTCTGAAGAAGGGGCTCGACCCGAAACGTTACCTATTCCTTTTCTACAGAGATGTTGTCTGGCTCACTCCAGCTTTTTGTGTCTATCTTCCATATATTCCCAGCCTGTTTCAGTGCCTGTTAAACATTGTTGTCATGTCTGCTTCTCCTGCCGTCCCTGGCAGTGTGTTCCATGCTTTGTGTAACAAACAATTGCCTGATTTTTTTAAATCTTAGGTATGTTGAAATGCTCCTGTATTTGTAAAGGTTCCTAAAATCTTACATTCATTTTTCCTAAGTTCATTTTCTTAGAACATTTTCCGATAAAACAATAAAATAATAACATTCAATGATACAAACCAAAATGCCTTTGGACAGACGCTTTCTATTCTCCCACTGCCTAAAATGATTTAGTATGTTACTGAAGGAGACAATATGATTTGATGGGAACAATAGAGTCCTTGCTCACTGATATTTTGAACAGACATACAGAACTTAATTAGATCATCAAATATTACAAGAAATTGTCTGTAGTTGCCTTATTTGGCATTATCAACATGTTTTGCTTTGTGCACTGAAAGTTTCATTTTATTGAATACAGATTAAAGTCAAACATGATAAATAAACACATAGATATAATGGAAACAAAATTAGATAATAATATATCTATACCTCTATTCATAAAGTTATCAGATGTACAATTTACATATTGAAGATAAAACAAAAAAAAATCAAATCTTACCCAGGTATTCTAGAATCTGGTTGAGGTTTATAAATAATATATTTGCTGGTAAAGCAGTGCTGCCTCCCACGTAATTCATAAGCTATAAAGTTATGAGCAATGGACTTGTTCAGGAAGGTTGGATAATAGTCTTCGGAAACTTAATCATTTGTCACAATTATTGTTTTGGCATGCAGAATATATTCTGTATAAATGATTTAACTTATTCCCCAGCATATTATCTTAACTGCAATTGTACGTATTCTATGGAGTGGATGGTTATCCATGCTGTTGTCCATATCCATAACTGTTTTTTGAAAACATACAAAACTGTTATTCAATGCAACAGTGCCCATTGGAATCAGAAAGTATGGACTGGTAAAGAGCATTCATGAGGCTGCTCATAAAAAGAACATATTTAATTTGAAAACAGATATAAAACCTATTCAAACTATAATTTTAACAATTAAAATCAAAGTTCATAACTGACATGTATGAAAATGATGACGGAAGCAAAATCATTGAAAGGAACAAGTCAGGAGAAGGATAAAAAAAAGAACAGGACATTTGAGAAACTCCTCCAATTCCATGTAAATGATGTCTAAAACCATGTTGGGGATAATAAAGGGATTCCAGGTTAGGTTGCAAAAATATTTAGCATGAGCTATATCAAAGCAGAATTGCAGTAGATATCTAGGATAATAGACAATAGACAATAGGTGCAGGAATAGGCCATTCGGGCCTTCGAGCCAGCACCGCCATTCAATGTGATCATGGCTGATCATCCTCAATCAGCACCCCGTTCCTGCCTTCTCCCCATATCTCCTGACTCCGCTATTTTTAAGAGCCCTATCTAGTTCTTTATTGAAAGCATCCAGAGAACCGACCTCCACCGCCCTCTGCGGCAGAAATTCCACAGACTCGCCACTCTCTGTGAGAAAAAGTGTTTCCTCCTCTCCGTTCTAAATGGCTTACTCCTTTATTCTTAAACTGTGGCCCCTGGTTCAGGACTCCCCCAACATCGGAAACATGTTTCCTGCCTCTAGCGTGTCCAGGCCCGTAACAATCTTATATGTTTCAATGAGATCCCCTCTCATTCTTCTAAACTCCAGAGTGTACAAGCCCAGCTGCTCCATTCTCTCAGCATATGGCAGTCCCGCCATCCCAGGAATTAACCTTGTAAACCTACACTGCACTCCCTCAATAGCAACAGGGCCGGCCTTAGGAGGTGCGGGGCCCAATTGGGAACATTTTTCATAGAAATATAAATAAATAATTATAAATGAGTCGCGTGTCGTGAATAAAATGACAATTCGGGGGAGAGTTCCTTTCACAACATGTGGGGAGTCTAGCAAGGGGTAAAGTTGCAGGGAGGGAAGGAGCGTTGAGAAGGAGAGAGTCAGGTTCATGCCAGTAACTCATTCACTCACCGCTGCCATGGCGCTCCAAGTGCCACCACATTGTGGCCGGGGAGGGAAGCAGCTCACGTGGCTACGAGCGGCCTCCATCACCGGACGACAGAACCAACTGCCATCTCAGCGCCTTCTGCCGGCCCGCTCACCTCTGGCAGTGCTCTCCTCCTGAACAGTGAGGGGACCAGCTCAAGAACAAAGATCATAGAGCGGAGCGAGTCAGCGGGTGATGGATAACATCAGAGCGGGCGGTGCAGCTTACTCCTGTGCGAACAAGGGATCAATTGAGGTTACTCGCCCTGACATATGGAGTGAGCTCCACCGCCCGCTGTCCTGTTATCCATTGCCCGCTGACCCGCTCTTGAGCTGGCCAACCCCTTCCTTCTCAACCCTCCTGCACTCCCCACAACTTTACCCCTGGACAGACTACCCACATGCTCTGAAAGGAACTCCCCCTTCCCCAGCAGCACTGTCCTTTTACAGCCGCTTCCCACTTTACAGCCACTTCCCATCAGCTGCCAGCAATGAGGGATAGACTTGGCTAGACTGAGGGATAACAAAGTCTATATTTCTTGGCTAACAACCTAACCTCCGGCCTCCAAGATGCAGGTACATTTTCTAGCAATGTTACAAAATTTTGAGATTTTAAAAATCAAGTCTGCAATTTATCCCATCAGATAAAGCATAAAAAGAAGTTTAATTTGACACCTAATTCACTTTCATATCTTCAGTATTAAAAAAAGTTATGGCCATTTTCATTATCGGAAATTAGCATCTTGTTCCCTATTGCTTTTCCATTGACTTAACACAAAAGCTGTGATCGAGGACAGTCAAAAGCCCATTACTTTCTTAAAAATTAAGAGAACTGAATGAAATTTTCAGTTATTATAGATTGAAGCATTCTGAAACAAATATAAAACATCTTACTTGGATGACCTGAAATTAAAGCATATAATTAGTCAGTTACCTAATTGTAGCTAATTACAAAATTGACTTGTGACGGAAATATTAATAAGCACCCAGACTGCCTTGAAAATTCAAAAATGTGATATTTTCAAGATCAGAACTTTAATATTATTGTATTATATGCTGGAAATCAGTAACAGATAGGTAAATAAATTACAATTTCTAGCAATAGACCAGGTCTTTATGGAGATCAGTTGGTACATTGGCATACCATAACCAGTAGCATCATCATACTTCTCAGATTATAACCAACTCTGTACACCTTGTTTTTACTCAACTTTTCAATGTTGGCATTGTAAACTACAGGTTTTTGCTCTTCAAACCACGCATGACATGCCTTTCCGCCCACCTACTTTCCCATTAATAATGCCCTGTAGATTCAATTTCTTAAGAATTTTTTTTTTTTTAAATAGCCTAAGTATCCAAATAACAAATTAATCCCATTCACATAAGAATTCACAATATAATATGATTTTTAAATCTCACTGTCATGAATTTACATGACAGATGGAAGGAATTTAATGTTTAATTCCCATAAATTAATCTAGAAAAACCCACTCAAGATAATCAAAATTATTTTTTGCACAATACATGTGGCTAAAACTGTTGTGTATATTTAACATGACATTTCTTAGCGCTAACGGCAGGTACTCGGGAAACGTGGTAACTCGTGAAGATTTTTCAACATGTTGAAAAATGTCCACAACTAAAATATACTCAGGATGTAAAAATTTGATACTTTTTAACATGTAGTCATACCGTAGTAGCTCGTGAGTTTACCGTAGTAGGACCTGGTTTCCTATATCACTATTGTATGTTCATGATGGAAATAAGAATACTCTGTATATTCATTACCTTTGAATTGTAGTTTTATGTAATCCTCCCATAATTTCTGGGTTCCATTTCACAATATCTATCAGACATACAGAATGTTGCAAGGTATCTTGCCCAAACTTAGTTGTATCTTTCTATCTCAATAAATATCACAAAATATGCCATTGGTTCAGCCACATTATGACAACAAATAACCCACATTCCATATTTTATGAGAAATCCCACCCCAGAAACAACAGTACTTAAAGAACATTTGTTTTTACTAATTTATGAGCATGTACCATAGGTTGATCCATATCCAACAAAAAGTTGTGATAATTGCATAAAATGGATTATTGTCTAAGAAATTTGGTGTGGAATGATAATCCATCTCAGTACTCATTTAGGCAAGTCCCAAGGTATAGATACTTTTCTCCCACCCCAATCCCCCTTGCCCGATCTTCATTGAACCTACCATTTGACTCATATTTTACTCAGCTGCTGGAATGTTTCCTTCCTATCAAAATCTCTATGTAACATCTCTGTCCCTATCTTCCAATTCCCACTTTGAAAAAAAAAACTTTTTTTCTTCTTTTTTAAATGTTTTTATTTTATTAGAAGTAAGTACATGAATATGGCACCAAGGTGCCTAATATATATTGACATATTACATTTTATGTACAGCTGCTTATTTTTTTTAAAAGAGAGAATAGATAATAAAAGATAGAGAAACGTGTGATATATAGTGTGTGAAAAGGAAAAAAGTGTGAAAGAAGAAAATTGAAAAAAAGAAAGAAAAAGAGTAGAAAGTAAGAGATTAAGGAGATCGTTATCTATATTCTTGACCATCCAAGGTTCAAGGTTCAAGGTTAGTTTATTTGTCACATACACCAATTGGTGTAGTGAAATGCTTCTTGCCATGCAGCACATAAAATAAAGAATACAGACACAACACTAATAAAGAGATTTAAACATAAAAACATCCCCCCACAATGGTTCCCATTATGAGGGAAGGCACAATGTCCAGTCCCCATCCCACGTCCACCCATAGTCAGGCATATTGAGGCCTCCGCAGTCGCCTTCACGGAGGCCCGATGTTCCAGGCCGTTCTCGCCGGGTGGTGGTACTTGGCGTCGGAATCCTCTTAACGAGAGAATCCTCTCAGCGGCTTGGGACACCCGGAACGGACGCTTCCTTACGGGAGTCCGAGGCTTCCAGAGCCAACAAGGCCGCGCTGAATGGAGCTCCTCCCTGGCTCCCGATGTTAAAGTTCAGCACCGCCGCCCGCAGCCAGCCGCTCCACAGACCCGTGGCTCCGCGATGTTTGTCTCGGGCGGTCTCAGCTCACCGGAGTTCCAGCGCGGCGACCCAGGCAAGGCATCACCCGCTCCGTCCCGCGATGGCGCTCCAGCGCTCCGCCGCTGCCGAAGCTGAGGTTCTGGGCGGTCTCCTCAGGAAACGCCGCTCCAGGCCCGCTGGTAGGCCGCGAGGACGGGTCGAAGATGCAGCCCGGAGAAAAGCTGCCTCTCCGAGCAGGTAGGGACCAGGAAAAGTAGTTTCCCCCCCCTCCCCTCCCCTCCCCCCCACATAAAAAAGAATAGGCTCCAAAACAAAACACTTTAACACACTAAAAAAAAAGAAAAGGAGGAAAGACATACAGCTGCAGGCTGGGCAGCCATACCATACAGGACGTTACCCCCTATCCCTCACCCAATCCTGAAACAGTTAGCTTCTACGATTTTGTTGCACCATATGCTTCCAGAAAATCGACAAATGGAGAACAACTCATTAAGAATTGGTCTGATTTATCTATTCGGAGGAATCACATTTCCTCCAGATGTGCAGTGTCCACCATGTTTGAAATCCACATTTTAAGCGTTGGTATGGATGTATTTTTCCAAACGTTAAGTATACATTTTTTTGCCATTATTAACCCATAATTTAAAAATAAATTTTGAGATGTGTTCAATTTATTCTCATCTTCCATTACTCCAAATATAACCATTTCAGTATTTGGTTCCATTTTTATCTTGAATAACGTTGTAAATATTTCAAAAATATCACTCCAGAATTTATAAAGTTTTATGATGGAGACAAAAGAGTGTGTTATAGTTGCATTTTGGGATAGACATTTATCAGAAACGGGGGAAGTATTTGGGTAGAATTTATTCAATCTAGTTTTTGAATAATATAATCTAAGTAAAATTTTAAATTGAATTCAATTATGTCTTACAATAATCGAACATTTGTGTATATATATCAAATACTTTTCCCATGTTTCCTTCATAATTTTTATCATTAATTCTCGTTCCCACTCTTCTTTAAGTGCCTCTGTCAATGGTAAGTCTATATTTAAAATACTATTATATAAATATTATATTAATGTCTGTGAGTCAGCCTTAATATTCATTGCTTCTTTCAGTGAAACTAAAGTTATGTTTTGATATCTTTGTATGTATTTCTTCATGAAGTCGCAGATCTGAAGATATTTAAAATATTGATATTTTTCAGTTTAAATTTTAATTGTAATTGCTGGAATGGTGACAGATTTCCCATTTCATACATATCACCGGTCCTATTAAATTCCCATTCTTTAACATTGATTATATGTTTTATCAATAAGAGATGGGTTCAATGAAGGATTGTTCACTATTAGCATTAACAATGATAGGTTTCTTAATTTTAAGGATAATCTTATTTGTTTCCAAATTCTTATTGTATCATGTTCAATTGGGTTATTCTTATATATTGTGTTGTTCAGTTTTATCGGGGAGAAGGGGATCACTCCTATGTTACAAGGAGAACAATCCTCTTTCTCCATTCTTATCCATTCTGTCTGTTGGGTAGAACTGTCCAACCAGTAAATTATATTCTTAATATGCACTGCTCAATAATAATACAAAAAGTTCAGAAGTGAAAGTCGCCCAATGTCTTTTGGTTTGCTCAAATATTTTCTTTGGATTCTGTGTAATCTATAATCCCAGATAAATTTGGTAATATTAGAGTCTTTTTTTTAAAACAGTTTTTTGGTATATATAATGGTATAGATTGAAATAGGTATAATATTTGTGGTAAAAAGGTCATTTATATAGCATTTATTCTGCCTATTAATGATAACGGAACTGTTTTCCAGAATTTAAGCAACACATTGAGTTTTATTTAATAAAGGCATAAAATTAGCATTAAATAATGCTTTGTATTTTCTGGTAATTTGAATACCCAAATACATAAAATTTTCTGTTGCAATTTTAAAGGGGAATTTTAATAGGTGTGCAGGTTATTGAGGTTTTAACGTAATGATTTCACTTTTATTCCAATTTATTCTCTATCCAGAAAAAGAACCGAATTCCTCGAATAAATTTAATAAGTTTGGTATGCTCGTTTGTGAATTTGTAATGTATAAAAGTATATCGTCTGCATATAATGAAATGTTATTATTTGAGTCCCTAGTATTATATCCCTGAATATTCGGATGAATTCTTATACTTTCAGCCAGGGGCTCTATCATAAGGGCAAATAGCAGAGGTGATAAAGCACATCCCTGCCTATAGCCCCTCGATAATTGAAATTTTGGAGATGACATATTATTGGTTAATATTCTTGCCGTCGGTTTATCATATAATAATTTTACCCATACAATAAAGTTCTCTCGCATATTAAATTTTTGCAATACTTTATATAAATACTGCCACTCTACCTGATCTGCATCCAGAGAAACAATTGATATATCTTCTTCCTCCGTTTTATGTGAGTACATTATATTAAACAGGCATCTCAAATTATTAAATGAATGTCTTTTGGGTATCAATCCCGTTTGATCAGGATTTATCAATTTACTAATATATTTACTCAATCTTCTTGCTAAGGTATTTGCTAAAATTTTCTGATCTGTATTTAAATGTGATATAGCTCTATATGAGCCCGGTTCATCTAAATCTTTATCTTTTTTTGGTATAAGCGTAATAGTTGATTCAGCTAATTTTTCTGGTAATTTATTTTCTTTAAAGCCATGAGTATCTAAATTAAGTAAGCGTGGAGCCGTTATCTCTTGAAATCTTTAATAAACATTGTTACCAAAACCAACTGGTCCAGGTGTCTTACCATTTTTCAATGATTTTATTGTTTCACCTATTTCTTCAAGTGTAATCTGAGCTCCTAATTCCTCTTGTTCCAAAAGGTCAAGTTTTGGAAGATTACAGCTATCTAAAACATTTATAATTTTACTATCTTCTATTTTAGTTTTAGATGTATACAAATTTTGATGAAATTGAGCAAATCTATTGTTAATATCCTTAGGTAATGTTAGTTATTCACCTTTCTCTGATTTAATTTTAGTGATAGTATTTTCCTTTTCTTGTTTTTTTTCAATTGACAAGCTAAGAGTTTATGTGGCTTGTCACCAAATTCGAAATGTTCCTGTTTTGTGATTTAGAATAATCTTATTACCCTTGCTGATAAAATTTGATTAAGTTTAAATTTCAATTGTATTATCTTATTATGTTTATCTGTAGTTGGATCTTTGGCATTATCTAACTCTAATTGTCTAATTTCTTGTTCTAGCATCTGTTGTTCTGTCTTATTCTTTTTATTTTGAAAACATAGAAACATAGAAATTAGGTGCAGGAGTAGGCCATTCGGCCCTTCGAGCCTGCACCGCCATTCAATATGATCATGGCTGATCATCCAACTCAGTATCCCGTACCTGCCTTCTCTCCATACCCTCTGATCCCCTTAGCCACAAGGGCCACATCTAACTCCCTCTTAAATATAGCCAATGAACTGGCCTCAACTACCCTCTGTGGCAGAGAGTTCCAGAGACCCACCACTCTCTGTGGGAAAAAATTCCTTCTCATCTCGGTCCTAAAGGATTTCCCCCTTATCCTTAAGTTGTGACCCCTTGTCCTGGACCTCCCCAACATCGGGAACAATCTTCCTGCATCTAGCCTGTCCAACCCCTTAAGAATTTTGTACGTTTCTATAAGATCCCCTCTCAATCTCCTAAATTCTAGAGTATAAACCGAGTCTATGCAGTCTTTGTTCATAAGACAGTCCTGACATTCCAGGAGTCAGTCTGGTGAACCTTCTCTGCACTCCCTCTATGGCAATAATGTCCTTCCTCAGATTTGGAGACCAGAACTGCACGAAAAATTTGATATGAGATTATAACTCCTCTGATAAATGCCTTGAAAATTTCCCATAATAGAGAAGGTGAAATACCTGGTGTTTCATTTGTCTCAAAAATTTTTTCATTTGTTGTTTTAAATATTTATAACCTTGTGGGTCATTTAAAATGTGTGTGTTAAACCTCCAAAAAGATTTTTTACCCGGCATTCCCTCAAAATTTAATAGAAAAGTCAACGGAGAATGATCGGAAATAATACTGGTGTGGTATGAAGGATTAATTGTATATGGAATAAATTTTGTATCCACTAAAAAATAATCAATTCTTGAATAGGTTTTATGTACCGATGAGTAAAACGAATATTCCCTTCCAGTTGGATTAGCAGTTTTCCATACATTTATTATATTAGTAATTTTTATACATGTATTTAGAAGTTCACTAGGCTTAGATTTTAAGTTACCCCTCCTTTGTTTTACTGATGTGTCTAAATATGGATCTAAAATGCAATTGCAGTTGCCCCCTATTATTACATTTTTGTAATTAAACTCTGATATTATATCTATAATTGTATTTAAAAATTGGGGGTCGTCAAAATATGGAGTGTAAATATTTATCATAGTCAGTGGGGTTGAATAAATTTCTCCCGAAACTATAATATACCTTCCCTCTTTATCTGAAATATTATTCTTTAATTTAAATGGTATACCTTTCCGAATAATAATAATAGTGTGTTTCCTGCAAAAACATGATGTCAGAATTTAATGATTTTAATTGGGCAAAATTTTTACCACTTTTAATTGGTTAATCGGCACCCCTTATAGTCCAGCTGCAGAATGTAATTCTTCCATTCTTTATTTGTCTATCGTCTTGCATTATATATCAGATTGGTGTTTTTTGACTCACATGGTGCAAGCAAATACCTCAGAAATCTGGGTGCTGGGTGGACGTCCCAAACGTTTGCATTCATATTACATCTCCTTCCTGTGTAATACCTTAATAAGAAAAAAAAGAAAGAATGTGATGTGAAATTCATTTAAAAAAATTAAACAAATATTAATCTTGATAGTGATTTTTTTTAAAAAAGTGACGTTAAAAACGAAAAGCCACCTAAGGTGGCGAAAATTTTATGGACTTCCGTTGATGTTGTTGTACATTGAGATCCGTCCCCTTAGCAGAGTCTCGTGAAAGGCTGCGAACTGTTTCATATTTAAAATAATAATAAATTTATCAAACCAGAGCAATTAAAAACAGAAAACATTCTGAAAAAGAGGAGAAAAATAAAAAACAAAAATAAAACACGTTTGTTCAGTTCTATAAGTATATATGCCTTTCCAATTTATCTAACATTAATCTAAACTTTACCATATATATCCACCCAAAATTATTACATTATGTCGCATTCTTTCATACAAGCAGGTTCCAAGGGGTTAAACAAAAACATGCATCTGGATCTTTTCCAAGTGTATGATGCTCCTGCCTCCTTCACACACAATGTTAGTTTGTTAATATTATTATGAACATTTTAGTTATAGAAACATAGAAACATAGAAATTAGGTGCAGGAGTAGGCCATTCGGCCCTTCGAGCCTGCACCGCCATTCAATATGATCATGGCTGATCATCCAACTCAGTATCCTGTACCTGCCTTCTCTCCATACCCTCTGATCCCCTTAGCCACAAGGGCCACATCTAACTCCCTCTTAAATATAGCCAATGAACTGGCCTCAACTACCCTCTGTGGCAGAGAGTTCCAGAGACCCACCACTCTCTGTGTGAAAAAAGTCTTTCTCATCTCGGTCCTAAAGGATTTCCCCCTTATCCTTAAGCTGTGACCCCTTGTCCTGGACCTCCCCAACATCGGGAACAATCTTCCTGCATCTAGCCTGTCCAACCCCTTAAGAACTTTGTAAGTTTCTATAAGATCTCCTCTCAATCTCCTAAATTCTAGAGAGTATAAACTAAGTCTATCCAGTCTATGTTCATAAGACAGTCCTGACATCCCAGGAGTCAGTCTGGTGAACCTTCTCTGCAATCCCTCTATGGCAATAATGCCCTTCCTCAGATTTGGAGACATGAACTGCACGCAATACTCCAGGTGTGGTCTCATCAAGACCCTATACAACTGAAGTAGAACCTCCCTGCTCCTATACTCAAATCCTTTTGCTATGAAAGCTAACATACCATTCGCTTTATTCACTGCCTGCTGCACCTGCATGCCTACTTTCAATGACTGGTGTACCATGACACCCAGGTCACGCTGCATCTCCCCTTTTCCTAATCGGCCACCATTTAGATAATAGTCTGCTTTCCTATTTTTGCCACCAAAGTGGATAACCTCACATTTATCCACATTATACTGCATCTGCCAAACATTTGCCCACTCACCCAGCCTATCCAAGTCACCTTGCAGTCTCCTAGCATCCTCCTCACAGCTAACACTGCCCCCCAGCTTAGTGTCATCCGCAAACTTGGAGATATTGCCTTCAATTCCCTCATCCAGATCATTAATGTATATTGTAAATAGCTGGGGTCCCAGCACTGAGCCTTGCGGTACCCCACTAGTCACTGCCTGCCATTGTGAAAAGGACCCGTTTTCCACTCTTTGCTTCCTGTTTGCCAGCCAGTTCTCTATCCACATCAATACTGAACCCCCAATGCCGTATGTTTTAAGTTTATATACTAATCTCTTATGTGGGACCTTGTCGAAAGCCTTCTGGAAGTCCAGATACACCACATCCACTGGTTCTCCCCTACCCACGCTACTAGTTAATTCCTCGAAAAATTGCACAAGATTCGTCAGACATGATTTACCTTTCGTAAATCCATGCTGACTTTGTCCAATGATTTCACCACTTTCCAAATGTGCTGCTATCCCATCTTTAATAACTAGCAGTTTCCACGCTACCGATGTTAGACAAACTGGTCTATAATTCCCCATTTTCTCTCTCCCCCCCTTCTTAAAAAGAGGGGTTACGTTTGCTACCCGCCAATCCTCAGGAACTACTCCAGAGTCAAGTCAAAGTCAAAGTCAAACAAACTTTATTGTCATTTAGAAATACATTGATACATGCAGTTCCAAACGAAATTACGTTGCATTTGGCTCCCTGTGCAACACAATAAATTAACCGAAGGATAGGCATGGATGAAAAGGATAAATAGACAATAGTGGCAGCCCATTACATGGCATTCAGGAGTCTGATGACTCGTGGGAAGAAGCTGTTGCAGAACCTTGATGTTCTGCTCCTTATGCTGCGATATCTTTTTCCCGAGGGCAGCAGAGTGAACAGTCCGTGATGGAGATGTGTGGGGTCTTTTATAATACTGCTGGCCTTAGACACACAGCGTTTGGTCGCAATATCCCCGATTGAGGGGAGAGAGGTCCCGATGATTTTCTCCGCTGTCCTCACCACTCTCTGCACAGACTTCCAGTCGGAGGCTCTACAGTCCCCAAACCAGACAGAGATACAGCTGGTCAGAATACTCTCTATGGTGCCCCTGTAGAAAGTAGTGAGGATGGGATGGGGGAGATGAGCTCTTCTCATCCGACGCAGAAAGTGCAACCGCTGCTGCGCTCTCTTAACAGTTGATGAGATGTTATTCGACCAGGTCAGACTGTTAGTGATCTGCACCCCCAGGAACTTTGTGCTGCTGACCACCTCCACATCGCTGTCATTGATGTGAAGTGGTGTGGGACTGTGCCGGGTTTTCCTGAAGTCGACGATAATCTCCTTTGTTTTCTCGACATTCAGGATCAGGTTGTTCGTATTGCACCAGTCCGCCAGTTGTTTCACCTCCTCCCTGTAAGCCAGCTCATTGTCGTCCCTGATGAGGCCCACCACTGTTGTGTCATCTGCGTACTTCATGATGTGGTTTGTACTAAACCTGGCACAACAGTCGTGAGTCATCAGGGTGAACAGCAGTGGACTCAGGACACAGCCCTGAGGGGAGCCGGTGCTCAGAGAGATGGTATTGGAGGTGTTATTTCCAACCCTCACAGACTGAGGTCTGTCAGTGAGGAAGTCCAGTAGCCAGTTACACATGGGGGTGCCGAGGCCCAATGGAACCAGTTTGCTTATCAGGTGCTGTGGGATAATGGTGTTGAATGCTGAACTGAAATCCACGAACAGCATTCGCACATAGGTGTTTTTCCCCTCTAAATGTTCCAGGCTCAGATGGAGTACGGAGGATATAGCGTCCTCTGTGGAGCGGTTTGGCCTGTAAGCAAACTGGTATAGGTCGAGTGTGGAGGGGAGTCTGGAGGTGATGTGGTCCCTGACCAGCCTCTCGAAGCACTTCATCATTATGGGGGTGAGTGCTACAGGGCGGTAGTCATTGAGACATTGTATGTTGGATTTTTTTGGCACAGGTATGATAGTGGCAGTCTTGAAACATAATGGGACGACAGCCTGGTTCAGCGAGGTGTTAAATATGTCCGTAAGGACATGTGCCAGCTGATCAGCACATTCCCTGAGCACCCGCCCTGGTATGTTATCAGGGCCTGCCGCCTTTCGCGCGTTCACTCCTTTTAGGGTCCTCCGAACATCCACTATGTCAAGACTGAGTGCCTTTTCCTCACAATGAGGAATACCTTTGCTTGCAGGTGTGTTATTTAATGCTTCGAACCGACCAAAATAGTTGTTGAGTTCATTGAGGAACTCAATGTTGTCATCACAGGGTGGTGAAGCAGTCTTATTGTCCGTGATTGATTTGATTCCCTGCCACATGCGCCTGGTGTTCTTGGGGTCATGGAAGAAGCTCTGGATTTTCTGACCATGGGCACGCTTGGCCAGCCTGACGACTCGGTTCAGGTTGGCTCTTGCGGATCTGAGTGCCACCACGTCGCCGGATTTAAACGCGGCATTACGTGCTCTCAGCATTCCACGTACCTCTGTGGTCATCCAGGGTTTCTGGTTGGCCCGTACAGTGATGGTCTTGGTGACACAGACATCCTCAATGCACTTCTCCATGTAAGCAGACACGGACGCAGCATACTCCTCCAGGTTGATGTGTTGGCTGACAGTTGCAGCCTTCTTGAACATGTCCCAGTCCGTGCATTCAAAACAGTCCTGTAGTGTTGCCATAGCTCCCTCTGGCCAGACCCTAACCTGCTTCACAGTAGGTTTTTCTCGGGTCAGCAGGGGCCTGTATGCAGGAATTAGCATCACAGAGATATGGTCTGATGAGCCAAGGTGGGGGCGGGGGACTGCCTTGAATGCCTTCTTGATGTTAGTGTAGGCTAGGTCCAGTGTATTGATTCCCCTGGTTGCAAAGTCTACATGCTGGTAGTAATGTGGGAGAACAGTCTTCATGTTGGCCTGGTTAAAATCCCCAGCAACAATGAAGACACCATCTGGATGTGTAGATTGTAGGTCACTAATGGAACAATAAAGAGCATTCCGGGCCTCCTTAGTGTTAGCACTGGGTGGGATGTACACAGCTGTGATGGTTATAATGGTGAATTCCCTGGGCATATAGAAGGGTCTGCATTTTATTGTCAAAAACTCAATGTCTGGGGAGCAATAATTTGACACCACTGTGGCATTTTTACACCAGCTGTTATTAGTGTAAATGCACACACCACCACCCCGGGATTTCCCACTGAGAGCAGAGCTTCTGTCCAACCTGAATGCTGTTAACCCCTCTATGCTAATGGCGCCATCGGGAACAGAGGAGTTTAACCACGTCTCTGTTAGAATCAGGGCGCAGCACTCCCTCACCTCCCGTTTGGTTACCAGGTCCAGCCTCAGGTAGTCCAGCTTATTCTCCAGGGAGCGGACGTTGGCGAGCAGAATAGACGGAAGCGGTGTCCTGCAGGGGTTAGCCTTCAGTTTCGCCGTTAGCCCCCCATGAGTGCCGCGCTTCTGCTTCCTATCGCACCGTCTCCTCCTCCTCCGAGTGCGGCCAGTGCTGGTAGGAGACTCCGCGGCTTCGGAGGCCGCTGGCTCCAGCCGACGTAGCAGTCCGAGACTCCGTAGAGTCTCCAGAGTAATTCGATCAACGGTCGGGGAACTGCTGGACGCACGCAGTTTCAACCCGGACTGACAATCGCACCGAAAAGCGACCGTCAGATTCTTAACTAAACACGTAAGTGTGTGGTTTTTTACCTTTAAATTTCTGTTTCTGTCGGGAGCCAATGCAGCCGCAGCCGCACAGGGCGCCGCCATCTAAAGAGTTTTGAAAGATTATCACTAATGCATCCACTATTTCCGAAGCTACTTCCTTAAATACTCTGGGATGCAGCCTATCTGGCCCTGGGGATTTATCGGCCTTTAATCCATTCAATTTACCCAACACCACTTCCCGACTAACCTGGATTTCACTCAAGTCCTCCTTTGACCCGCGGTCCCCTGCTATTTCCGGCAGATTATTTATGTCTTCCTTAGTGAAGACGGAACCAAAGTAGTTATTCAATTGGTCCGCCATATCCTTGTTCCCCATGATCAACTCACCTGTTTCTGACTGCAAGGGACCTACATTTGTTTTAACTAATCTCTTTCTCTTCACATATCTATAAAAAAAATTGCAGTCAGTTTTTATGTTCCCTGCCAGTTTTCTTTCATAATCTATTTTTCCTTTCCTAATCAAGCCCTTTGTCCTCCTCTGCTGGTCTCTGAATTTCTCCCAGTCCTCTGGTATGCTGCTTTTTCTGGCTACTTTTTCTGGCTACTTTGTACGCATCATCCTTTGCTTTGATACTATCCCTGATTTCCCTTGTTATCCATGGATGCACTACCTTCCCTGATCTATTCTTTTGCCAAACTGGGATGAACAATTTTTGTAGTCCATCCATGCAGTCTTTAAATGTCTTCCATTGCGTATCCACCGTCAACCCTTTTAGAATTGATTGCCAGTCAATCTTGTCCAATTCACGTCTCATACCCTCAAAGTTACCTTTCCTTAAGTTCAGAACCATTGTTTCTGAATTAACAATGTCACTCTCCATCCTAATGAAGAACTCAACCATATTATGGTCACTCTTGCCCAAGGGGGCACGCACAATAAGACTGCTAACTAACCCTTCCTCATTACTCAATACCCAGTCTAAAATAGCCTGCTCTCTCGTTGGTTCATCTACATGTTGATTTAGATAACTATCCCGCATACTTTCCAAATTTTCAATTTTATATACACTCCCATTAGCTGCATGGGTTATTCATATTTACAGTTTACATAAACATATAATTAGTATTATTAAATTTGTTTACTGTGCATTAGTACATATCATCAATATTAGTTCATTTCCCTTGAACTAGTTTAAATTTATTTAGTCAATTTTATATTCACTCCCATTAGCTCCATGGGTTATTCATATTTGCAGTTTACATAAATAGATAATTAGTATTATTACATTTGTTAGATTAATTGATTATTTATTATTAAAATATAGTAATTAAGGATTTTCTTAAATCAACAACTTTATATTCCAGTCCATAATATCTCATTCCATGTCCCTCATTAATTCTGTATCTTCAACGTCCCTTTGTTTATCTTTAAGTTTTCCATTCAAGGTGAAACATAGACTGTATGCTCGAAAACACATTCCAGATAGATAAGCATATCTGGTAACTGTCTGGAAAAGTTCCGCCATCTTAATTAGAGCAAGATCGTGTATTAAAAAGTTTAATCTTCATGCTTGTCTTCATCTTCATCCTTTATTTCCTTTACGATATCTTGTGCGTACTTAAAAGCCATTTCGGGGTCCGTGAATGAGCGTTCGGTAGCCTTATAAGAAATCTTCATTTTTGCAGGATAAACCACCCCATATCTCACTTGGGATATTCCTTTCAAAATATTTCTTGTCTTTGTAACAAGATCCTTTGTTGGACGTCTTCATGGGGATAATCACGGAAAAGTCTAATATTACCCCCAGAATATGAAGATTCTCCCCGTGAACAATCTTAGTCAGTATATTTTCCAGTGAAGAAATGTCAAGGAATTTCACAATTTCATTTCGGAGTCACGTGAGTGACTTCATGAAGACCCCGCCAGCACGCATGCGCGACATATAGTCGCTCGCAGTTCCAGTCGACGGCTGGAGGAGGAGCGCGCCTCACCACCAGCCCTTCATAAGAGCCACTCAGGTAGGTACAATAAACCTTGAGCTGATTGATTTCTGTGTGAAAACTGTTTATACACAGGAATCCATGGATAGGAGCAAAAATACAGGTCGCAGAACTTCTGAAAGAAGTCAGCGGCCACTTTTCCCGGAGCTGCACGCTACAACGGCAACACCCGTTAGTCGGGCCTTGAAAAAGGTGCAGAAATTGGGGAGCCCTATGACTACAGGACCCGACCCTCCAACACAGCTGATTTCAGAGCAGCAAAGTGGGAGTATCGCGCAAGAGCAGGTTAGACAAAACCCTGACACTTTATCACTCTTTAGGGAGAGTTAGGGAGAGTTTATCAGACATGAGCAAATGTGTTACCCGTTCCACGGCACGGTCTTTCTCCCCAGCCACTCAAGTCACTCGAGGACAAGCTAGGGAAAGAGCTACACTTCAGTCGACCAGCCTGGTGGGGCCGACTTTTCACCGGAACAAGCCGCAAGACCGCGAACAGGTGAACAATTGAGACCAGGGTCTGCTGGCCAATCAACTATGGCCGGTATAGACTCACCACCTAGGAAGGCAACAAAATCTCGGGCAGGTGGAGTGTCATCTCAGTCACCGCACCCCGCATTAGTGGCAGGATGTGACGGTACGTCGCCTTCGTCCCTTAGGAGGACAGGCGGCAAGCCCGCGCGGACGTCGGGTCACCACGGTATGGCGGCAGGTGCCGACTTTCCACCGCACATGTCCATTGAGACTAGCGGGCCGTTTTCGTTCGAAAGACGACGAACGAGCGGCAGGTCTGCGCGGGAGTCGCATAGCCCCGCAGCAGCGGCAGGTAGCGACATCCTATCACGGCACCCGAGTTCTTACCTCGACGAGGTATGGGCCAGTGATAGAAGCCTCGGGAGTTCTTATGACCTGAGGGTTCTGACCTATCATCCGCATTTGGCGGAGATGATCGTATAGAACGAATGGAATGCATGATGGAGCGTATCCTACAACAAAATCTCCAGCAGCAGGACATCATTGGATAGGCATATGGATGAGAAGGGTATGGAGGGTTATGGTATGAGTGCAGGCAGGTGGGACTAAGGGAAAAAAGTTGTTCGGCACGGACTTGAAGGGCCGAGATGGCCTGTTTCCGTGCTGTAATTGTTATATGGTTATATGGTTATCATGCCCTCCAGTTCCAGGAGATTCTCGATGGGATGAAATATATCCCCATCATCGATGGGAAGTGCAAGGGAACAGCCAGGGGAAGAGGAAGAAATTTTAATACATGAACCTATGGCACCTGAAATTGCTCAGGAAGAACTGTTGGGAGTGGTATCCAAGTTCGCGCAACCCAAGTCTTCGGGTCAACCTCTCAAACCCAAACTGGCTGCCAGTATTGATTTCCTTGCCACCCTTCAATTACAAGATCAGGTCCTTACTGAAGCCATGAATCGGTATAAGACGCCAAACAACTGCAATTCACTTAATGTGACAACAGTGAATACGCCCATTTGGGGTAATATCAGCCCAGGAATCAGAGCACGAGAAGTAAAGTTGCAAAAGATTCTGAAGCTGCTTACATCGTGGATTACTGCGTTTGCAAGATCGGTGGATGGGGCGGAATTGAGCACTGAACAAGAAGATGCTCTTGCTTTACTGTGCAACACTCAGTATGAAATCAATGCGTTCCGGAAAGCTACCATCAAACCGACCCTCAACCCGAAATTTGCGGGTTTATGCAAGGCATCCCCGATGCTACCACCAAGACAGTTGTTTGGAGAAGACCTGCCGAAACAGGTCAAGGATTTAGATGACCAAGCGAAGGCAGTTGAATTGATGAGGCCACACCCTTCGAACAGGCAGGTGTCACGGAGACTGCCATACTCCAGACCGAAAGATCAGCAAGGATCTACACGCCGGCAGCACCATATTATCAGCAACATCAACAGCAGAAGCCTTGTTTAGGACAAGGCCCGCAGAGGCCAGTGTGGAAGATGCAGCAGCCGCAAAACCCAGCACCTCCACAATACACCAAAAATGTCAAGGACCGCCGTTAACCATGGAGGTAAGGCGGTCTGGTTTTCATGCACAAGTTGCATGCATAACCTGACATATTGGTGGGAGATTGCGATTCTTTAAGGATGCATGGAATGCTATCACCTCAGATGTGTTTATATTACGAAGTATTCAGGGGTATGAAATTGAGTTCATAAATGAACAACTTCCCCTGTCTCAGCATGTGCCAGACCGCAAGTTTGCACTTTCCAATAAGGAAATAGCGGAAGGACATGCTGAAATTTTGAGGCTACAAGACAAAGGGGTGATAGAAAGAACGATTCACGAGCCAGTTGAGTTCGTATCCAACATCTTCACTAAAATCAAAAAAGATGGTGGATGTTGTGTCATTATTGACCTAACCCAGCTGAATACTTTTGTAAAATACACCCATATTAAAATGAACACCTTTGAAACAGCCAAGTCATTGGTTTCCAAGGGCTGCTTCATGGCATGCATCGATTTAAAAGATGCAGACTATTCAGTATCCATATGGAAACATCACAGGAAGTTCTTGAAGTTTGTTTGGATGGATCAACTTTGGCAATACAGAGCTTTGCCTAATGGGCTTACCACAGCCCCTAGATTGTTTACCAAATTACTGAAGCCAGTGTTAGCAACACTGAGGAGACAAAACCATATAGTTATGGCATATTTGGATGATATCCTAATTATAGGAGATACCATGGAATCAACAAAGTTGGCAGTCACAGCCACTGTATCATTATTCCAAAAAATGGGGTTTATAATCCATCCAAACAAATCGAAGTTCTACCCATCACACGTTATGAACTATTTGGGATTCACAATTGATACCAATCAAATGATTACTTCCATACCAACTAACAAAGCTATGGACATCATCGAGGCATGTAATAAACTTGTCTGCGCCAGTACACCACCAATTAGACACGCTGCTAAGGTAATTGGGAAATTGGTAGCCACATTTCCAGCTCCCCAATTTGGACCTTTAAATTATCAAAATTTACAAAGATCCAAGATTTCAGCACTGAAATTGAATGCTGGACATTTTGATAGACCTATGCAGCTGCCAACTAAGGCAAAATTTGAGTTACAATGGTGGATTGACAATATTCGTAACTCATTCAAGCCCATCATTGTGCCTCATCCGTCAGTGTATTTACATGGCTGGGGAGCTACTGACAACAATTCTAGTTGTGGTGGCAGATGGGACTCTCAGGAATCTACCCTTTTGTTATCACAAAGGATAAATTATTTAGAGATGCTAGGAGCATTTCACGGACTAAGAGCTTATTGTTTAAACCTTACTGGTACTCATGTCCATCTCCAAATAGACAATACCACTGTGGTGGCATATTTAAATCATATGGGTGGTATCAGGTCAATTTCTTGCGATGAATTGGCTAATTCAATTTGGCTCTGGTGCATAGAACAAAATATTTGGATATCAGCTACCTATCTTCCAGGTAAGCTCAATACAGTGGCAGACACCAGGTCACGAATGTTCAATGATAACATCGAATGGATGTTAAATCCCCAAATATTTACTAAAATCACAGCCAAATTTGGTAACCGGATATCGACCTTTTTGCATCGCGTTAAACCATCAGGTAGCAACATATGTATCTTGGGAACCAGATCCTGGGGCAATAACGATGGACGCTTTCTCGCTGCACTGGGGGAAATGGTATTTCTATGCATTTCCTCCATTTTGCCTCATCAGTCGGGTATTGCGGAAAATTAAATCAGATTCTGCAACAAGTATTTTAATTATACCCGACTGGCCTACACAACCATGATATCCGGTGGTCCTTGGGATGATTAGAGAACCATGGGCAATTTTGAATAAGTGCCCTGAATTGGTGACTAACCCCACTACAGGGGAATACCATCCATGCCACAGTCATTTGAACCTATTGGCCTGCAGGTTTTGAACAGACCCCTGCTACAATATGGTCTCACACCAAGGACCATGGATACCATTGGAGCATCATGCAGAGAGTCTACAAGATGGCAGTATTTAACTCAAATAAGAAAATGGGAGGCCTACTGCACTCGGATGAACATCTCATATGACTCCGTAACCATACCACATGTGCTGGAATTTCTTGCGGGGTTGCACCATGACGAACACCTCAGCTACAGCGCTATCAACAGTACCAGAAGCGCACTATCTTCCTACCTTTCCATTGAAGTAGGATCACACCAACTAGTGTCCAAATTGATGAGGGGTATCTTCAACTCAAACCCTCCCGACCACGTTACAACGTTACCTGGGACATTGGGGTAGTGCTGACCCTACTCAGGACATGGTCGCCCATGATTGGACTTCCATTGGACAAAATCACCTTGAAATTGATGATGTTGATGGCGCTAACATCAGCACAATGGGTACAGACATTACATAAAATCAATATCAATTTTTGTTGAGTTCAAAAATGGTCTCTACCCCGGAGAGAGTAACTTTTTACATTGACGAGTTACTGAAGCAGCACAGACCTGGATTTACAGGGCTGCAGCTGTTTTTTTCCATCATACCCCGCTGATGTGAGGCTCTGCTTAGCCACCCATATCCGTCACTACATAAAAGTGACGCGTAGCCTAAGGGGAATGGAGAGGAACCTGCTGATAAGCCATAAGAAACCACATCACAGGGTGACGGTGCAGACGATCTCCAGGTGGCTCAGGGTGGTACTGGATGCAGCAGGTATTGATATTAATATCTTTAAATCCCATTCTACCAGGGCTGCATCCACATCGGCGGTGAGGGGCATGGAGGTGCCCATGGACCATATTCTTGCCACAGAGGGCTGGGCTAGCAAAGTTACTTTTCAGAGGTTTTACAATAAACCTGTTACCGCTCCTGTTATGTTCGCAGAGGCCGTGCTGAGTGCTGGTCAGCAACATACAGTTATCCCCGAGTAAGGGTTATTTTGTTTGTGATTAATAAACATTATTATTTTTCAGTACATTCAGTCTGAAACATGTTTTATACTCCTTCCATCAATATTGTGGCCATGTGAGAGCATGGACGTGATCCAGGGCATGTAATCACAGAGCTTTGAAATCTTCACAAAGTCACTCACATGACTCCGAAATGAAATAGTAAGATTAAACAAGAACTTACCAGTTTGAAGTTTGATCTTTATTTTGTGAGGCGTTGCGATGAGGGATTTCGTGCCCTCCGCTCCCAACCCTCTACTATAAGGTCAACTGGTATATAGAGTCTCTTCAATCTTACTATAACAAGTCAATTCTTTGTTGTTGGTTCTGTGATTCCACATCGCTGCTTTGAAGAATGTCGCGCATGCGTGCTGGCGGGGTCTTCACAAAATACCTCATCGCAACTCCTCACAAAATAAAGATCAAACTTCAAACTGGTAAGTTCTCGTTTAATCTTACTATAATCTGTCTTGGGGGAGCATTTGTCCCTTTTGGAAAGCATCCAACCCGGTGAGCAACATCAATTCTTGGATTTTCTGGCAGTTTAAAAACTTCTTTAAGTAAGTCAGCAACTAAAGTACGTGTATGAGATCTACGACCCTCTCGTCCTTCCTTTACTCCTACAATTCTTAAATTCTGTCTTCTCGATCTCGCCTCCAAGTCCAAACACTTATCAGTCATTTTAACAAGTTGCTCCCCCTCAAATGTTTGTGCCTTTTTCAGATTCAATATTTCCAAAGACATCTTTCATTTCGCCCTCCATTTCTTCCATCAGCTTATCAGACTTTTTCATGTTCTCATACATTTAATCAAATTTCTTTTATATTATAGTCTTTTTCCATTCTGGCACATTCTCCCGTTAATTTTTTATCAAGCTCCTTATACTGCTTCTTCAGCTCCTTTAACTCACCACAAGCAGTATCAATTATTTTAGATAGATTAATCTCCATGTTTTGCAATGTAGTATTCATGTCTGCTAGCATTTGCTTCACCTCCTTCTCCTCTCCTTTTGTTGCCATTTCTGACACAAATCCTTGTGAGTAAGACTCTTCTTCTGATCTTTCTGCTGTCGTTTGCAGAGTTTCCAAAACTTCCTGAAGCTTGATAGTAGCTTTCTTAGGCCCTCGTGAGCATTTCTCCTTGCTCATTTAAAACTCCCGTTAAACTCCAGCTCCGGTGAGTTTATTTAAAATCGGTTCTGTCCCTCAAAACGGCTTTTTCGCAATTTTAATGGGAGAGGAGCTCAATGCTGCGACTTTAGATTCATGGCCGCCCCCGGAAGGTATAAAATACAACTTTCGACTTTCAGTTTTCAACTTAAAAATTTAGCAGCAGGATCACTAAATAAATGCAAATATATGGTATTTTATCCTAGCATCCCCCCCCCCCCCCGCCTTACCACCACACAAGAAGAGTAACTTGAAGCATTTGCATTTGGAGAAGTTCGATACAGTCCCGGAATGAAAATTAATAGCTATGAATCGATTAACAGCGAGCTATGAGGTTAGATTGAAATGCCTGTCAGAGGGCTAAGAAACAATCCTGAGTTGACGGCGTATTGTTTTAAATGAGCATTTTGCAGCAACCTCCCCTTATATTCTGGTTCAATATTCTTTCGGAAATCTCCTATTTCACTTTGAAATTATATCAGTAACCACCTTAATGTTCGTGCGTTTAGTACTGGGTATGCTTGCAACAATTTATTGTAATGTACTGTATCTTTGAAAAAAACTACATCAACTAGGTGTGAAAATTACACTGAATCGAACGATGATTGAAAATGTGTGGGAATCGACTAATCGCGATCCTGCTGCTAAATGGTCAAGTCAGAAGTTGTATTTTATTTCAAAGTGGGAATTTGAAGATAGGGACAGGGTTTTACACAGAATCTACGCAGAGATTTTAAGCTCTTGGGTGAACGTGCACAGTGGGACAGGGCTTGAGGCAGCATGTATGGAGCGAAGGAAATAGCCAGGTGTGAAGAAGGGTTTCGACATGAAAAGTTGCACATTTTCTTTGCTCCATAGATGCTGCCTCACCCGCTAAGTTTCTCCAGCATTTTTGTCTACCGCAAAACGTCAATGATTCTGGGAATGCCGAGAGAGCTAGAGAGAGAGGTGGGGAGCGGGAGAGAGAGAGGGAGGGAGAGAGCGAAAGACAGAGATACACAACGTGGGTCGGTAGGTAAATTGAAAGACTAACTTGCTGCAGACCAAGAATCTGACCAAGAAGAAGTCCTTAATCATGATGGTGAGTTTTAAGAAATTCTCAATGTGTCATTAATGTATCAATCTACATTCCTCAGTAAATGTAATTATGTTTTGAAGAATTGTTAATGATGCCGCGTGAATTGTATTCAAAGGAACGCAGCGTCATTAATACCTCGTCTAAAACACAATTACATTTACTGAGGAATGTGGATCGATGCATTGATGGCGCATTGGATAACTACTTGTTAACTACTGGCTGTTCACAACTGCTACAGTAGTTAACACATTGTTTGTGTATGATGGCCGTACAGCGCTTTTTATTCATGTAAGTTTTGTAAAAAAATCCGTATGGCGAATATTTAAAAAAAAATCCATATGAAATACAGAAAATTAACGCAGGGCCCTCCTTGGGCACGGGGCCCAATTTGGAAAAATCAGTCCAATCGGCCTAAGGCCAGCCCTGAATAGCAAGAATGTCCTTCCACAAATTAGGGGACCAAAACTGCACACAATATTCCAGGTGTGGTCTCACTAGGGCTCTGTACAACTGCAGAAGGACCTCTTTGCACCTATATTCAATTCCTCTTGTTGTAAAGGCCAACATGCCATTCGCTTTCTTCACTGTCTGCTGTACCTGCATTCTTACTTTCATAGACTGATGTACAAGGACCCCCAGATCCAGTTGTACTTCCCCTTTTCCCAACTTGACACCATTTAGGTAGTAATCTGCCTTCCTGTTTTTGCTACCAAAGTGGAAACATCACATTTATCCGTATTAAACTTCATCTGCCATGCATCTGCCCACTCCCCCAACCTGTCCACATCACCCTGCATTCTCATGGCATCCTCCTCACAGTTCACACTGCCACCCAGCTTGGTGTCATCTGCAAATTTGGTAATGGATACAGTTAACAGTTAAAAGGCTAGTGTCCATTGTGTGCAAACTGCAGACTGACAAAGGTTAAGATAGCGATACAGCAAAAGAGCACAAGGACCTTGGACATCCTTTGACATACAGCACAAGGTATTTGATGTACATCTAACTAAAACATAGAGTTCAATGTTCTCGATAGTCATCTATACTAAAATTAGATGTGAATAAAGGATTGAATAGAATGTAGGTTTATAAATATTAGTGTTATTGAGGACGATTTCAAGGGTCAAAATCTGTATAAAACCTGAGAGTTCTGTGTAGAATTTCAGAGTAGTGCAGTAACTGGGACTGTGCTGCACTCCTTGTACACAAGTTAATAAAGTGTGTCTGGAAAATGAATGCAAGTTGTCAGAGTCCAGTTGACCAGTGACGACAATTGTCCATTCCTAAATGGTGATGTTGAACCTCCGTGGACTTTCTGATGAAGGCACTTTCACAGTGGTGTTGCAGAATTTAGATACACAAAATGAATGAGCAATTATAGTTTGAAGAAAGGTCTTGACCTGAAACATCACCCATTCCTTCCCCACAGAGAGGCTGCCTGTCCCGCTGAGTTACACCAGTATTTTGTGTTTATAATGAGTAATAATATATTTTTCCAGGTCAGGTTGGTGTACAACCTGGATGGAAACTGGCTGGTGATGTTCCCATGTGCCTGCAGTATTATTTCTTCTTGGTGTTGTAAGTTGTGGTTTGGGAAATGCTGTAGGAGTAGACTAGGTGAGTAACAACACTGCTTTTTGTTAGCACAGATTCGATGTTGAAGGAAGGAAGGCATATTTAGGGTGGTGGATCTGGTATAAATCAAGTGAGCTGCTTTATCAGGGATGGTGTTGAGTTTCTTGAGTGTTATTGATCTATATTTGTCCATCAAAGCAGTGGCATATCCTGTGTTTGTTTTGCATTTTCAGCAGTTGGATTTATTTTTTGTCCACTTATATTATTGCCAATGTTCTACTTAGAATTATTATATTTGTATGTCTGATTATTCATTGCTCATTTCAATTTAGAAAACAGCAAAGGAGCCACCAAGGTGAAGAAAAGTCAGCAGTTGAGACCTGATCAAAAATGGTTTAAGATTAATTTTGAAATCTTATCCCACTCGTAATCTGATCTATTTAAGGTGCTCAGGTCACCCAGTGAGCAATTCTAAATTAGGTAACCTCTATCAACCCCAAATTTTCCCTGCCCTTTCTTCTCCCCCCACTTCCCCTTTCTCTCCCCCCACTTCCCCTTTCTCTCCCCCCACTTCCCCTTTCTCTCCCCCCCCTTCCCCTTTCTCTCCACCCACTTTCCCTTTCTCCCCCCCCCCCCACTTCCCCTTCCCTATGCCGACCTGGACTTGAACCTATTTCTCCCCCCTCCCCCACCTATATTCTTTTCTTTCGCTTCACAATTTGCAACTCTTCAATGCTTCGGTTTCATTCCTTTTGCTTTAATCCTGGCCTTTGGCCTAACTATGTGCCTATCAAAACAACAATCACCTGTGTCCACCTGCCATGCTTTCTCCTGCTTTCTCCTGCTTCTCCCAACTTTCTTCCCCCTTCCCCCACTGTACAATCAGTCTGATGAAGGGTCCCGATCCGACATGTCACCTACCCATGATCTCCAGAGATGTTGCCTGATCCGCTGACTTACTCCAGCATCTTGTGTCCAGAATACTGGCTATTGAAGCATAACTATGACAATGTTTATCATCCCTCATTGAGTTCAAAGAAAAGTAATCAGAGGCATTCTGAATCTTCAAAATAAACTCACCATCTCACACATGGAGGAACTGAATCCAGCTTTAAAACAAGTTACCAGGAAACGTGTTAACAAGGTAGATGAAGTGAAATGTCTACAATCACTCAGCTTACTAATATCAATGAAAGAAAATGGTGAACCACATCAGTGTTTTTACATTGAACAATGGCTTCAAACATAATTAGTACACATTTGCCTGGCCTGACTAGTGAATTTGAAATGACAAGCTCATCTGGCTTGTTAGTTTTTGAAAAGTATTGACCTTGCTGTCCAATATTTCAACACAATCTGGAAAGAAAAGTGTTCACTTACTTTTATTTCCCTTTATTAATTATAAAATACTTTGGAATATGTCTAAAGTCAAGTCAAGTTTATTCATCACATACACATACGGGATGTGCAGTGAAATGAAAAGTGGCAGTGCCTGCAGAACTTTGTGCAAAAAAACACAAACAAACCAACAACCAACAAACTACAAACAGAATGGAACAGAATCACATGTTCTTTTACATATTAAATATTGTGGGCGGTATTGTGGTCCAGTAAAGTTAGTCGCTGGTGAGATAGGAGTTCACAGTCCGAATGGCCTCTGGGAAGAAACTCCTTCTCATCCTCTCCGTTCTCACAGCATGGCAACGGAGGCGTTTGCCTGACCGTAGCAGCTGGAACAGTCCGTTACAGGGGTGGAAGTGGTCTACCATTATCTTATTAGCTCTGGAGTTGCACCTCCTGATGTATAGTTCCTGCAGAGGGGCGAGAGAAGTTCCCATAGTGCGTTCGGCCGAACGCACTACTCTCGGCAGAGCCTTCTTGTCCTGGGCAGAGCAATTCCCAAACCAAATTGTAATAGTTCCGGACAAGATGCTTTCCACAGCCGCAGAGTAGAAGCACTGGAGGATCCTCAGAGACACTCTGAATTTCCTCAATTGCCTGAGGTGGTAAAGGCGCTGCCTTGCCTTACTCACGAGTACTGCAGCATGTGATGTCCAAGTCATAGGTCAAGTAAAAGGACATGACAGCAAATTAGTGCAACCAGCCTCCACAACATTAATGTGATAATGATGAGATCATCTGTTTTAATAACATTGAGGGGGGGGTAAAATTGGCTGGGGTTCGATAAAGATTTTAACTTTTGGACTGTCTCTAGTAACTGATTAATGTTATAGATGGCATTATGAAGCATCTGAATAGCTGGGGAAATTACACTTTGGACTTTTAATGAGAAGAAACTGATATTCCTATTGAAATAATATCAATACAAACAAATTAGATTGAACAAGGACAAAATGAAGACCAAGGTACAGAGGTTGTGAAAGTAATGTTAAAATCATCTTCACTAAATGAGTCCGTTTGCTTCAGAGGTTATTTTAAATCACTGTTTTACTTCAAGTGATACAAAAGAAAGATTTTGATTTTACATGGGATTATTGATATGAGGGTCACTGGTTGAGGCCTATAAATTCACCTCTAAAATACTAAGAAAGAATTGCTGTTAAGTCGCCCAGGATGTGCCTCCAGATGATGAAACGTGTGAGAGAATGCATGGAGCACATCCATCAGTAAGGTGGTCAACCTGCCGTTTATGCCTCATGATCCCTGACTGTGCAAGGAGTCATTTGTGCTCAGAACAACAAAAAAAACAGGCTTTGTTCAATCCTTGATTTCAGTGTGGAGTTAGAAATGATCATTATTTTCAGTTAATCAGGATCTCCTAACCTTGACATGTAACAGCACCACAATGATGAGACCCCACTATTAACGTCTTGGAGATCACCACATCCAGATACTCAACCAAGACCAGCCACATAAATACCATGGTTGTAAGCTCAGTTCAGAGACCGAGTATCCTCCAGTGAGTGCCTCACCACATGTCACATCAAAACCTTTGCACCTTCTACAAGGTATATTGTAAATCAGCAATGTGATGGAATAGGAAGGTAGACACAAAAGGCTGGAGTCACTCAGCGGAACAGGCAGCATCTCTGGAGAGAAGACCCTTCTTCAGTCTCGACCCGAAACTTCTCTCCAGAAATGCTGCCTGTCCCGCTGAGTTACTCCAGCATTTTGTGTCCAGTAATCTTTCCTGAGTTTCATTGTTGCTGGTTCAACTGCAAGTGCTATTAACACCACCTAGTGGCAGAAGTGTGAGAGAGTAGATTCATGCACTGATATTTCTATTGGAAATATTTTAGCTATCTATTTTTTAGGAAGTTTCTTTCTCTGAAAGGTATGCATGACTCATTTTGAAATGCGCATATGAATGTAATATTTTTTACAAAAATTGGGACGATGTTTTCACATTCCTTTGTCAGTGTTCTCAGTCTCAAACTGCCCGCACTTCAAAGCTTTTATAAGCAAAGGACCATGTTCTCTCCCCATAACCCACCAACCAGATTACCTCATTTACAGCTAATCCCACTGCAAATCTGAACTCACTTTACCAGAGATATTCTCTTTGTATAATTCAGCCCTTGTCCACCTTCCCTGCAATTTAATATTCACTCACTTGCTCTCCTTCCCAGTTCTGAAAATGGACCCAACCCTCACTCTGTTTTTAATGATTATTCAGCTCCCAGCTGCTTGTTTTCTCCAGGGGCAAAGGCCGCACTCATCTATTCCCCGACTACCAATCACCCTTTAGCTGCAGGGTTGCCTGAACCCCCAGACCTCTCTCAGTAAACGTGGGGTGAATCTTCACCCATGTGCCTGATGTTGGCAGATTGCAGGATGAGTGATCCCAGCTGGCTGTTGGACTTAGATTCATCTGGTGAGAATATCTCACTTTGTCTCCCTCGCCACTAGCCCTGCGTAATGACCCGAGATATTGGTGTCTTGTGCCTTTAATCACTTTCAGTTGCTACCTATTGCATCTTCAAATGGTTCTGCCGATCACTTGCTTAGTTTTCCATCGTTAGGTTTTCAAATTCACTCCTAGGTCATTTAGAAATCTTATTTTGAAAATAGCAGTTTTCAAAATAAAGTCACTGTCGTGCCTCCCCCAGTTACCCGCTCTCACTCTGATCTCCCAACACTCTGCGGCTGTTAGCAGCTTGCTCTGTCCAAAAGCCAGCATTCCTCTTCTTCCCATGGGTAACAGCTTTTCTAACAGTGGTTCACTGTTAACCACAGGTTGTTTTTATGCTACCCCATGGCCTGTTTCCTTCTCTTTGCGGTCAGCATCTGGTTCTTTTTTAATTGATTCTTACAACATTGCTGACTTCAAGCCCCAGAATCCACTCTGCAAACCATTTGAATTGTTGTTCCCTCCTGATCCAAATGAATTTCAGGCCTAAATATATCTGATCCTTCTCGATCTTTAATCAATGCTCTAATCTTCTTATCCTGCCTTATAACCCTGCACCTTTACTCAAAACTCTTTCTCTAAAACCCCTGTCTCACGGTGCGAGTCCACCCATGAGTGATCCCGAGTTAAAAACAAATCAAACTCGTGGTAATCACGTAGAATTAACATAGCGGGAACGTCGGAACTCGTGGACGTAACTTAGCGACGCGTAACGCGAGCGGCAGGTACACGGGAAACGTGTTAACGCATGAACATTTTACATCATGTTGAAAGATTTCCACAAGTCAAATATACACTTGAATGAAAATGTTGATACTTTTAAACTCGTTGTAATAACATAGTAGCCCGTGAGTTTACCGTGGTGACTCGTGAGTAACTCATGGGTTTGGCCTGAGTTAACACCGGGCGGGACGCATGAGAAGTGACCATACTGAGGGAATTCCCACGTATATGAAGCAGAGAGAAACGCGAGTTCTACACGGCTCTGCCCGACTTTTGAGAATGGATTCGGTGGTTTGTACTCACAACCCCTCCCTGCCCACCCACCCACCCAGCCAGCCAGCCAGACCCCTGCTCGTTACAGCGGCAGAAGCGACATCTCCAAGAGAATGGGGCAGAGAGCTGGGGCAGCGCTGGGATGGGAGCAGGGTAGATGAGGCGCACCAACGGAACAAACAAGTTGATGGCTGCAAGGGGCAGGCGGCAGAGGTCTTGTGCCCCAGCGAGGTAGACCGCTCTTCCCCCTGCTAATGCACACACAGAAAGAGAGAGATGAGAGCAGAGAATGATCCCAGCCTAACCGAAGAGCCTTGTCACCCCAGACAGATTAATGACGCCTGTGCACCCCCCCACCCCAACCTCCCTCCACCTCAGCTCACGCCTGGGCACCAAAGCAGCTCAGGAGGTGAACCCTGAGCTCCGTCTCCCAACAATCTGATGTGCAACTGATGTGAAAGAACAGCGGCTGCGGCCGGCCGGCACCCGGCATGGACTTCTCACACCTTCACACATGAAAATTGTGTGGAATAAACAAAAATAAGGAATAAAACCAAAGCCCAGCTTGAAAGGCAACTAAAAATATATTCCGCTTAGAACGAGCAGGTGTGGAGACATCCGTCCACATTCAAAGATTTCATCTCCCTTCTCCCCGCAGTGTGTAGACCTGGCAGTAAATTCAATTCAAATATAACAAACCTGCGCCCGCTGGTCTTCTAACTATGTGATGTGTGTTTCAAACAAATCATAAGTACAACTGCTCTGGCACTAGAGGGTGCGCATTTTCCCTTTGTAGGTCATATCAATAGATGCGGCCGCGCTGAATTCTATCTTTAACTCAAAGCCGCAGGATGGAGGGAGCTGTCTTCTTTAACACTGTTGCTTCGCTGCCACCTCCTCCTTGCTGCAGAATGCCAGCGAGTGCGGGGCCGAGATCCTGCCTAGTTTTTTTAAAAGTTCTGAAATTGAATAACTTTCAATACTGAATCAGAATATACTTACTGTATGAGATGCTGTCCAGCTCCTCTATTTGATGCTTAAAACAGGCTTTCATTCACGGTTGGCTCAAGTGTAACTCGGGAGATGAACTTGGTAGCTCAGGAGAGGAACTTGGTACATCACAGAAATGAGAAGTGAATGGCAAACTTAGACAAACACGTGGGCCATGACGCTTCTGGTAAATGCCATTCTTGCTCCCTCCTCAACCTCAGCCTTAATTGTTTCCTAATTGCTCCTGGTTTCCCTCCTGTTACTCTCATTCCCTGCACTCCACAGCCTATCATCTATTAACCCCACAATTCACCAGGCTCCTTAATGCAGTGTGCCTTTTCCATTGTAGCACTGTAGCCGCTTCCTCTGGCTACAAATCCTTCAATTATTTCCACCTTCCATAACTCCCTCTGGCCAGTTATGTTCTCTCTCTCTCTCCTTTCCTCCCGATACCACTGAACGTAGACAATTGCCCCAGCTACATCCATGAAACATTGTTCTGATGTATCCACTTTGATATTCAATCTTCAGCAGCCTTGCATTTCCCCCCTACACCATCTCTAGTCAGACTATATTTCCCCATCTTAGTCTCAGTCAGTGCTTGGGTCCAGTTTATTATCCCTTCAGTTACTTCTCTAGAAATACCTGAACAAAGCCCTTGGTGAGAACACATCATGTGCAATGCCCTGGCAGATTTAACTGGTGATTTATACACATCTGAAAAATGTGTATAAATCCTCCTCCCATCCCTCCCCCCCCCCCCCACATCTCTCTCCCCTTCCCCACCCCTCTCTCCTCCCCCCTCCATCTCCCTCCTCACCCCTCCCTCTCCTCCTCCCACCCCCATCCCTCTCTCTTCTTCCCTCTCCCCCACCCCCCTTCCCCCTCACCCCACCCCTTCTCCCTCCCTCTCCCCACTCTTCCCCTTCCCTCCACACTCTTCCCCCTCTCTCCCCTACCCCATCTCCCTCATCCCCTCCCTCCCCCTCCCCCTCACCCACACCTCTCTCCCCCTCCCCTCTCTCCTCCCTTCCCCCACCCTCCTCCCCCTCTCCATCTCCCTCTCCTCACCCCTCTCTCTCGCCTCCCTCTCCTTCTCCCACCTTTGTCACTCTTCCACCACTCCCCCTACCCCTCTCCCCCTCCCTCCCCACTCTTCCACTTCTCTGCCCTTCCCAACCCCTCTTCCTCCCCCATCCTCTCTCTCCCCTCCCCCACCCCCTCTCCCCCCCCCTCCACCACCCCCTCTCCTCCTCCCTTTCCCCCCTCTCTCCCCCTCTCCCCCCGCTCTCCCCCTCTCCATCTCCCTCTCTCCTCACCCCTCTCCCTCCTCCCCTCCCACCCCCTCTCTCCCCCTCCCCCACCCCTCTTCACCCCCATCTCCCCCACCCCTTCCCCTCTCTCTTGCACCACTCCCTGCTAACCCTCTCCCCCTCACTCCCCACTCTTCCCCTCTCCCCCCTCCCCATCTCTCTCCCTCCCTCCCTCTCCCACCCCTCTCTCTCCCCCTCCCTGAATCCCCTACCCCTCTCTCCCATTCCCCTCATCCCCTGTCTCCACCTCTGCCCCGCCCCTCTAACATCCCCTCCCCATCTCCCACCCCCCTACCCCTCTCCCCCCTTCCCACCCTCCCTACTCTCCTCCCACTCCTCACTCTCCTCCCCCACCCATCCCCCTCTCTCTCCCCTTCCCCCCTCTCACCCCCTTCCCCCCTCTACTCTCCTCTCCCTCCCCAATCTCTCCCCTCCCTCCCCTCTCCCCACCCTCCCCTCCATCTCCCCCTCCCCCCTACCTGTGTGTTTGGGGGGTGGTTAGTGTGAGACCACAGCCCCCCCATCCCTCCCCAAAACATGCATTCGGGGAACAGACCCAACGGGTCTGCATTTGGTCCAGTATACTTTTAAAAGCGTGTGTGTGTGTGCGTGTGTGTGTGTGCGTGTGTGTGTCTGTGTGTGCGTGCGTGCGTGTGTGTGTGTGTGTGTGTGTGTGTGCGCGTGTGTGCGCATGCGCGTGCGTGTGTGTGTGTGTGTCTGTGTGTGTGTCTGTGTGTGTGTCTGTGTGTATGTCTGTGTGTATGTGTGTGTCTGTGTGTGTGTGCGTGCGTGTGTGCGTGCGTGTGTGCGTGCGAGTGCGTGTGTGCGTGAGTGTGTGCGTGCGTGCGTCTGTGTGCGTGCGCGTGTGTGTGCGTGCGCGCGTGTGTGCGTGTGCGTGCGAGCGTGTGAGATTTTTGGCCTTTGATTGCATTGTCCACCAAAACCACACGCTCACACTCCGAGATTACACTTTTACATTCACTAATGCACTCCTCATTACATTTAGACATTTTTAATAAAATCTTGCCCCCCCCGCAAAAAAATTCAAAAAGTTTAAAAAAATCAAACAGCTCTCTTCCATAGAATGTTGGTGAACGTTCCATCGTGTGATGTCACAATGCCATCCCTCCCCCATACCACTCTCCCCCTCCCTCCCCACTCTTCCCCCTCTCTCCCCTTCCCCCTCTTCCTCCCCCTCTCCTCCCTCCTCCCTCCCTCTCTCCCCTTCCCCCACGCCTCTCTCCCCCTTCCCCACCCCTCTCTCACCCCCTCCACAAACCCTCGCACCCCCTCCCCCACTGCCCTCTCCTCCTCCCCTTCCCGCCTCTCTCCCCCTTCCCCCCACCCCTCTCTCCTCACCCCTCTCTCCTCACCCCTCTCCCTCCCCCCCACCTCCTTCCCCTCTCTTTTGCACCACTCCCTGCTACCCTTTCCCCCTCACACCCCAATCTTCCCCTCTCCCTCCCCCTCCCCACCTCTCTCCCTCCCCCCTCCCCCACCCCTCTCTCTCCCCTCCCTTCCTCCTACCCCTCCCTCCCCTTCCCCTCATCCCCTCCCTCCACCTCTGTACCGCCCCTCTAAAATCCCCTCCCCCTCTCCCACCCCCTACCCCTCTCCCCCCTTCCAGCCCTCCTCCCACTCCCCACTCTCCTCCCCCTCCCCATTCCCCTCTCTCTCCCCCTTCCCCCCCTCACCCCCTTCCCCCCTCTCACCCCCTTCCCCCCTCTCCTCTCCCTCCCCAATCTCTCCCCTTTCCTCCTCCCCCTCACCCCCTTCCTCCCTCTCCCCCCCACTTAGAAACATAGAAACATAGAAATTAGGTGCAGGAGTAGGCCATTCGGCCCTTCGAGCCTGCACCGCCATTCAATATGATCATGGCTGATCATCCAACTCAGTATCCCGTACCTGCCTTCTCTCCATACCCTCTGATCCCCTTAGCCACAAGGGCCACATCTAACTCCCTCTTAAATATAGCCAATGAACTGGCCTCAACTACCCTCTGTGGCAGAGAGTTCCAGAGACCCACCACTCTCTGTGTGAAAACATTTCTTCTCATCTCGGTCCTAAAGGATTTCCCCCTTATCCTTAAGCTGTGACCCCTTGTCCTGGACCTCCCCCACATCGGGAACAATCTTCCTGCATCTAGCCTGTCCAACCCCTTAAGAATCTTGTAAGTTTCTATAAGATCCCCTCTCAATCTCCTAAATTCTAGAGAGTATAAACCGAGTCTATGCAGTCTTTGTTCATAAGACAGTCCTGACATCCCAGGAATCAGTCTGGTGAACCTTCGCTGCACTCCCTCTATGGCAATAATGTCCTTCCTCAGATTTGGAGACCAGAACTGTACGCAATACTCCAGGTGTGGCCTCACCAAGACCCTATACAACTGAAGTAGAACCTCCCTGCTCCTATACTCAAATCCTTTTGCTATGAAAGCTAACATACCATTGGCTTTCTTCACTGCCTGCTGTACCTGCATGCCTACTTTCAGTGACTGGTGTACCATGACACCCAGGTCGCGCTGCATCTCCCCTTTTCCTAATCGGCCACCATTTAGATAGTAGTCGGTTTTCCTATTTTTGCCACCGAAGTGGATAACCTCACATTTATCCACATTATACTGCAACTTGTGTGTTTGGGGGGTGGTTAGTGTGAGTGTGATGCCGCACCCCCCTCCCCTCCTGCAAACGCGCGTTCTGGGAACAGACCGAACGGGTCTGCACTTGGTCTAGCACTTAATAATAGTCTGATCTTGTTAGTGTGTATAGGTGTGTGTGTATATGTGTTTGGCTTTACATATTTGCAAAAACACTGCACTGTAATGATTACATGTTTACATATTCTGATTGATATTTTTCCCGTTGAGGCCGGGATCACATTTTCTGAACATTTTATGCTTTATTTCTCGACTTATTCACGACTTGTTGCTGATTAAAAGTCTAAAAAAGTCAAAAGACTTTGAAATTAAAAAGTCCAGCTTCAACTGATGATGTCACAATGGCTCAGCTAGCAGTGATCAGCCTAACTGAAGATTTCATCCTATATTTGACACGTTATTCGTGATTGAAGCTTTAAAGAGGCCAATCTTCACAAGATTTTTACATATTCTGATTCACATTTTTCCCCTCTGGGCAGAGAACAGTTTCACTGAACATTTTATGCTTTATTTCTTGACATTGCGGATTAAAATTAAAAAAAATCAAAATACCTTGAATTTCAAAACGACCAGATTCAACTGATGATGTCACAATGGCTCGACTAGCAGGGGGAGGGCGAATTGCCATTGCAACACGCAGAGCAAGTGCACTGCTGAGGGAGGCAAGGGGAGTGCTGGAAACTTACGTTCAGGAACGGCTTGAGTTGGAGGACCAAACCTCCCATGGGGGCTATGGGTAGGGAACCGGTGCATTAGGGAAGCAGACCCAACGGGTCTACACTTGGTCTAGTATGTATATATAAAATTTCCACACTTCAATTTCTGTCCTGCTGCTTTTTTTGCTCCTTAGCAAGGAAGTGCAAATAATTAAGTTTAAACACTTCTTTAAAACTTTCATGTTGTGCGACTGACGGTTTTTTAAGTGTTTCTGCAAATTGCACCTGAAGGAAGAGTGCAGCTTTCCATAGATAGTTGAAAACCAGTAAATTATCCACAAAATAGAATGGTGAGTAGCAGGGTGAAGTACATGATTCAATTAGTATCAATGGTGCATAGGTGGAAATGGTTGAGAGCCTCAAGTGTCTGATGGGCCTGTCGCACAGGCGATTTTTCAGCGGACTGAAAAACCGGCAAATGGAACGGCGGCTGCCAGAGTGGAACACACACACAAACACCACGCTTCTTTCACCAACCCGTTATGCAGGCGGGGGGCGGGGAAAGTGGGGGGAGTGCTATCTAAAAAATTCATACAGTGCAAAGCCAAGGTGAAACAGACACACAACGTAATGAACAGGAAGGTCGGCGCTGTAAAAAGACGGCTGTAAAGCACAGTGTACGTTAAGTCCTTTAAAAGGGGGGGGGGGAGAAGGCGGAGAAGGGAGGAGAAGGAGTGGAGGCAACTTTTAAGAAGCCAGAGATACATGGCTGTGAAGCTCGGCGGACATTTAACATTACCGGTCGGTTATCCTTGGTTCTGAAAACTCCTCATGACCATGAAGGCGACTCCCCGGCAACCACCCACAAACAATTGCCGACCATGTGGCGACTGCATAATCTCCTGCAGTCGCCTAAGAAGTCGCCTAAGTGGGACAGGCCCATTAGCCTTATTCAATTCAATTCAATTTTAATGTCATTGCACAAATACAAGTATAGGTACAACGAAATGCAGTTTAGCATCAGTTCGTAGTGATAGCAATATAGAAAAATAAATACAGAATGCAGACAATGTGGACGGAGAGACTGGAGAAATCTATCGGCGGGACTCCGAGTTCAGCAGTGTGATGGTGTTATTGTAGAAGCTGTTCCTCATCCTACTAGTGCGGGACCTGAGGCTCCTGTACCACCTCCCTGATGATATTGCCAATGATCCATTGTGGACAAACCACATTGATGCAATAGCCAAGAAGACACACCAACGCCTCTATTCCAGAGGAGATTGAGGAAATTCTGCATCCTAATTGACTTTACAGATGCACCATAGAAAGCATAGAATTGGGTTGCATCACAGCTTGGTTCGGAAATAGCTATGCCCAAGACTGCAAGAAATTGCAGAGAGTTGTAGATGTAGCCCAGTCCATCACACAGACCAGACTTCCCACCATTGACTCAATCTACTCTTCATGCTGTCCTGGAACAGCATCCAACATAATCAAAGACTTGTCCCACCCCAGTCATCCCTTCCTCTCCCTGCTCCTGTACGACACAAGGTGTAAAGGTTAGAAAGCATGCATCACCAGATTCAAGAACAGCTTCTTCTCCTCTGTTATCAGGCTTCATTCATAAGCTAGGATACTGTCCAATTCACCTCTAAACTATTATGCATATTGGACTTCATCTATGGTACTGATGTGCTCCAATGTTGAGAACTATATTCTGCACTCTGAATCTCCCCCTTTGCACTCGGTATATTTAAGTTTGATTTTATGTATGGTACATCTGTTCTGTTTAGATGCCATACAAAACAAAACGTTTCACTGTACCTTGGTACATGTGACACAAATAATAAACATAAACCTAGCTGTTTATGGAGTGTAAGAGTTGGGATGTCATATTGCAGCCATACACAATATTGGTCAGCCCACATTTGGGCTATTGTATACAGTTCTGGTTGTTACATTGCAGGAAGAAAGCAGTAGCATTAGAAAGAATGCAGAAGAGATTAATTAGGATATTGTCCAGAATGGATGGCTTTTTTTATAGGTAGAGATTGGATAGTCTGTTTATTTTCAGGAATATAATCTATGTTGTCTATCAATCAGCTAGTGCTGTGCTCTGAGATGAAACTGAGGGTATGGTATTGATTAACGAGGGAGGCCTAGCTGTCGGTCTTCCTTCCAAAGGATTTCACTCTGTCTGTAATCCTAGTGTATTGTAAAAAGATGTCTTGAAGATGAGGTCTAATTGAAAAACAAAAGGATTTTCTGTCATGGGCCACCTGCAGGTTGTTGAGAGCATCAAGGACGGTTAGTCTGCTGGACTGAAGAGGTATATTTTAGTTTAGTTTAGTTTAGAAATACAATGCAGAAGCAGGCCGTTCAGCCCACCGAGTCCGCGCCGACCAACGATCCCGGCACTCTAGCACTATCTACACACACTCGGGTCAATTTTACATTTATACCAAGCCAATTAACCTATTGATCTGTACGTCTTTGCAGTGAGGAGGGAAACCGGAGCACCCGGAGAAAACCCATGTGGTCATGGGGAGAATGTACCAACTCCAACCAGACAGCACCTGTAGTCAGGATTGAACCCGGGTCTCTGGCACTATAAGGCAGCAACTCTACCGCTGCGCCACCGCGCCGCCTCGTCCTGTCCAATGGACACGCTCATGCTTGGTCATATCACCAAATGTCAACTGAAAGTCATTGAGTTTAAGTTTTAAATCAGTGTATTCCTCTGATCGAATGGACACTCTCATCAAAGACCCCCCTTGGTATCCAGGTAATGATGGAAGAAAGATTTGTTACATCTCCGGACTCTGGAATGGTAATTGATCCACAGCACCATCCAAATGCTATCTTTACTTTCAGCTACGGAAAGGCAACAGGCCCATCGGCCCATCGAGTCCGTGCCAATCACCTATACACTACTGCTAACCTGCACACTAGGGAAAATTTACAGTGGCCAAATAACCTATAAACCTTTACAGCTTTGGAGGTGGAACGAAACCAGAACACCTGGAGAAAACCCATGTGGTCACATGGAGAAAGCAGAGACTCTCTACAGACAGCACTCGTAGTCAAGGTCAAAACCGAGTCTCTTGCACTGTAGGGCAGCAACTATGTCGCTGCACACAGTGCCACCTTATCTCTCCTCAATCATACACTAATTTCTCCCTGTCTTTATAATTTTTGACCACTTTCCACAAGAGATATCTGTACTCCTCCATTTCTGGAATCTTGAAATTTTGTGGAATTAATTGCTGAAGGCCTTGTCATCCCAGTCGTTCCTTCTTTTCCCCTCTCCCGTCAGGGAGAAGATACAAAAGGTTGAAATCATGCAGCACCAGACTCAGGAATAGCTTATTCCCCTCTGTTATCAGGCTTCAGGACGATCCTTCCATCAGTCAGGGTACAGTCTTGATTCACCTCTACCCCATTGCGGACATTGATCTTTGTCTCTAGAACTATATTCTGAACTCTGTATCTTTCCATTTGCTCCACGTATTGTATTTGAGTGTGGCTTGATTGAACTCATGTACAGTATATCTGATTTTATTTCGGAGTCACGTGAGTGACTACGTGAAGAAGCTCGCCAGCCCGCATGTGCGTCAATATGTCTAACGCATGGTGCATGACTGGCTGGGAGGTGCGTCGCTGCTCCAGCGGTAAGTTTAAAAGCCCTACAGGTAAGTTTTAAACTTATTCTGAGGTTGTTTTGTTCGTTAAAAATCTTGTTGCAGCATTCAAGTTCGAATTAATCATGGATAAATCCAGGGCAAAGTCCAGACGGGCCACTGGGAAACCGGCTACGAAGGACCGCGGCAGTGCGGGTAACGACCTGCCGTTAATGACCTGCCGTTAACCCCACATTTACGGGATTGTGCAGGACCAGCAATGTTCAGCCACAGAATCTTCTGTTCGGAGAAGATCTATCGAAATAGGTTAAGGACCTGGACGAAGAAACAAAAGCTGTCGGGCTGATCAAGGCTCCAATGACTAGCAAATCTTCACCATTTCGACGGCAGCACCCCTACACTTCCATCAGCAGTAAGCGGTTCGCTGAAACTGCTAGCAGCTCAAAAGCCGAATTCTCTGGACAGAGGTGTTTTTTAGGCCAAGGCAACGTGTTATGGCATATTTGGATGATATCCAAATCATAGGGAAAACGCTGAAATTAGCTAAATTAGCTGTTTCAGCCACACATTTAGGAAATTGGGGTTTCTCATCCATCCAGTTAAATCCAAGTTTATGTCAACTAGAGTTATTGATTATTTGGGATTTACCATTAACTCTATTAATATGTCTGTGACTCTGCCCTGGGGCAAGAGATTAGAATTAATAGAAGTCTGTAACAAACTTGTTGTTATGGAGCAACCATCCATTCGACATGTGGTCAGTGTAATTGGCAAATTAGTGGCTGTTTTTCCAGCTGCACAATTTGGGCCTTTGCATTATCAAAATTTACAACATGCAAAGGAGCAAGCACTCAAATACCGCTTAGGCCATTTTAACAGACCTATGCGGTTACCAGCTGAAGCTCTATCAGAGTTACAATGGTGGACGACCAATATTCGGCATTGCTCCAGTAACATTTTGGTCAGTAAACCTTCAGTTATATTACAAACTGATGCTAGTGCTCAAGGATGGGGAGCTACTAATACCATCTCTAGTTGCGGTGACAGATGGGATGTGCATGAGTCATCAATTCTTCAGTCACATGGTATTAACTATCTAGAGATGCGGGGGGCACTCTATGGGTTGAAAGCTTATTGTGGGAATAAGCATCATCTGCATGTTCGACTACAGATTGACAACACTACAGCGGTGGCATATATTAATCACATGGGTGGAATCAAGTCAATATCCAGTGATAAATTAGCTAACCTTATTTGGCATTGGTGTATCGAAAAAAGCATTTGGATTTCAGCTACCTACTTGCCGGGTAGGTTTAATATGGTGGCGGACACCAGGTCATGAAAATTTAATGACAACACAGAATGGATGTTGGATCATAAAGTGTTTAACGACATCATTGCTCGGTATGGAACACCAGATATCGATTTGTTTGCATCTGGGCTCAATCATCAGTTACCAAAGTATGTTGCATGGGAGCCATACCCAGGGGCAGTGGTGATAGATGCATTCTTGCTACACTGGGGAGGAATGTTCTTTTATGCATTCCCTCCATTTTGCCTCATGCAGAAAATCCAGCAAGATTACGCTTCAGGCATTTTGGTAGTGCCTGACTGGCATACACAGCCATGGTTCCCACTGATATTGGGAATAATAACAGAACCATATATGGTCATTTCCAAACGCCATAATTTGCTGGTTCATCCCATGACTCAGGAAGGCCTTCCGCTGCACGATCGTATCAATTTATTGATTTACAGATTTTAAGAAGACCTTTCCTGGGGCTTGGATTATCAGAGTGAACTGTGGACGTGATCACTGTGGCTTGGAGGGATAGCACCCAGAAGCAATACATCTCTTGCATCAAGAGATGGGAGGTGTTCTGTTCGCAGTCCAACATAACGTATGACACGGCACGTATAACTGATGTCTTGGAATTTCTCTCAAAACTGTTCTTTGATGAGAGGTTGAGTTATAGTGCCATTAATTGTGCCAAGAGTGCCTTGTCATCATACCTGTTGCTGGGATTGGGACACCACTCTGTCGGGTCTCACCCACTGATATCCAGATTCATGAAGGGTATCTATAACACAAATCCCCCCAGGCCCAGGTACATGAAGATATGGGATGCCAACATTGTGCTAACGCTGCTTCACAGGTGGGCTCCAGCTACATCCTTGTCTTTGGTCAAGCTCACTTATAAAGTGGTTATACTCATGGCGCTGGTTTCGGCACAATGGGTCCAGTCATTGCACAAGCTACGTCTGGACAGAATGATTACATCTACCAATAAAATATCATTTTATGTTCATGAGCTACTCAAGCAGAGCAAACCAGGGGTGTCAGGTCTAAACTGGAATTTATGGCATACCCTATGGACCTTCGATTGTGTGTGGTCACACATATACAACAGTATTTTAAGACCACAAAGAACCTTAGAGGCACTGAACTGGCAATGTTTGTTAGTTATAAAAAACACACACAAGAGAGTCTCAGTGCACACCATCTCCAGGTGGTTAAGACGTGTATTGGCTTTTGCAGGAATGGACACTGATGTTTTTAAATCTCACTCCACCAGGGCTGCAACAACATCAGCAGCGAGGGTTATGGAGGTTCTGCTGGACCACATCCTAGCGACTGCAGGATGGTCGAACGAGAGAACATTCCAAATTTGTTATAATAAACCAATTACCAGGCCGGGGTTGTTTGCCAACTCAATTTTAGGTTCTGTTCTATAGTTTACTCCCAGATATGAGGGCTCACCATAATTTTTTATATATTATTTGTTTATTAAAAGCATCAGCATGTTTTAAATCTATGTCATGTCTGAATGCATCATTAGGTTTCAATCACTTCTGGTCAACTGATGCAATGTGTGGCATGAACTCGTGTTCGTGGCATGAAATCACAGAGCTTTGAAATCTTCACTTAGTCACTCACGTGACTACGAAGTAAAATAAGAAGATTAAATGAGATTTACCAGTTTGAAGTTTGATCTTTATTTTATGAGGAGTTTCAATGAGGGACTACGTGCCTCTCCGCTCCCAACACTCTTCTCATGAAGGTCATGTGCTGGTTCTAGTTTCTCGAATCTTCCTATAATTGGTTCATCAACTGTTATCTGTGAATTCACACCGCTGCTTTGAAGGTTGACGCGCATGTGGGCTGGCGGGCTTCTTCACGTAATCCCTCATCGTAACTCCTCATGAAATAAAGATCAAACTTCAAACTGGTAAGCTCGTTTACTCTTCCTATTTGATTGGATAACATACAAAACAAAGCCTTTCACTGTACCTCGGGACATAACAATAATAAACCAAAACCTCCTCTGCCTGGTCTCTTTGGTCTGGTATGCACTTCCCTAAACTTTTGTCTCTCTTTTCTCTTTTAAAATATACCTGAAAATATATTTATTTGACTAAAGTTTTGGTTTTCTGCCCAAACGTCTCTTTATGGGCTTCAATGCTAAAACAGTCTTTGATTATATTATGTTCTTGAGAAATGCTTTGCAATATTTTGCTATGTTAACGGTGAGATATAAACAGAAGATGAGGTTGGTGAATGGGGAACACAAATTCTTACAAAAATCATTTATATTTCCTAATTTATGCAAGCATTTATAGTGATTAAAATTGTTAAATGACAATTGGGCTTTCGTCTGTAGAAACTTAAATGGTTAAACCAGGACTATAAAACTCCCGATGACCAGGTCTATTGTTCTTTCTCTTCAGATACAGCCCATTCTTCAAGTAAGTTATGCAAACAGCCCAAAATAAGATCTGATAAATGGCCAACAAAACATTGCCAGTTCAGTGCCTCTTTGTCGGGCACGTCGAACAATCTTCGTTCTCGGCGTACCAGGGCCCCACTCCCGACCTTTACCTCCGTTACATTGACGATTGCTTTGGTGTCACCTCCTCCACCCACGCACAACTGACTGACTTCATCCATTTCACCACCAACTTCCATCCGGCACTCAAATACACTTGGACCATTTTCGACACTTCCCTACCATTCCTTGACCTCACCATCTCTATTGCAGGTGATACACTCCTGACTGACATCCACTACAAACCAACTGACTCCCACAGCTACCTGGACTAATCTTCCTCCCACCCTGCTTCCTGTAAGGACTCCATCCCCTATTCCCAATTCCTCCGTCTGCGCCGCATCTGCTCCCAGGATGAGGTGTTCCACACCAGGTCATCACAAATGTCCCCGTTCTTCAGAGAACGGGGTTTCCCCTCCCCCACTATAGATGAGGCTTGCACCAGGGTCTCCTCCATACCCCGCAACACTGCCCTCTCTCCCCATTCCCCCACTCACACCAAGGGCCGAGTCCCCCTGGTCCTCACCTCTCACCCCACCAGCCAGCGCATACAACAGATAGTCCTCCGCCAGTTTTGCCACCTCCAGCGTGACCCCTCCACTCGCCACATCTTCCCATCTCCCCCCCTGTCTGCCTTCCGCAAAGACCGCTCCCTCCGCAACTCCCTTGTCAATTCTTCCCTTCCCTCCCTCTCCACCCCTTCACCGGGCACTTTCCCTTGCAACCGCAAGAGATGCTACACTTGTCCCTTCACCTCCCCCATCCACTCCTTTCAGGGACCCAAGCAGTCCTTCCAAGTCCGACAGAGGTTCACCTGCACCTCCTCCAACCTCATCTACTGCATCCGTTGATCCAGATGCCAGCTGATCTACATCGGTGAGACCAAGCGGAGGCTGGGCGATCGTTTCGAACACCTCCGCTTGGTCCGCAATAACCAACCCGACCTCCCGGTGGCTCAGCACTTCAACTCCCCCTCCCATTCCATATCTGACCTCTCGGTCCTGGGCCTCCTCCATGGCCAGAGTGAGCAACACCGCAAGTTGGAGGAACAGCACCTCGTATTCCGCTTGGGCAGTCTGCATCCTCTGGGCTTAAACATTGAATTTTCTCAATTCTGTTAACCCAGACTGCCTCCTCCCCCTCCCCACCTCTCCCTCAGCCCTTGGGCCCTGACATTCCTTCTCCATCTCCCACCCCCCCCCCCACCCAAGTCGCACTAGCTTCTCATTTTCACACTACAAACAGCTTATAATGGCCTGTTTCTTTTATCATCAATACTTTTTTGCATATCTTTCATTCATTGTTCTTTATCTCTCCACATCACTGTCTATATCTCTCGTTTCCCTGATCCCTGACCCGTCTGAAGAAGGGTCTCGACCCGAAACGTTGCCTATCTCCTTCGCTCCTTAGATGCTGCTGCACCTGCTGAGTTTCTCCAGCTTTTTGTGTAACCCTTGATTCTCCAGCATCTGCAGTTCCTTCTTTAACAACAAAAAGAACATTTGGGATTTTTTTTCACAGAATCAAATTCCTCCCAGGGTTGTAAGATTCAAGCATAATGGGTTTTTATAAATGTTGAAACTTATTGCGAAAAATCAGTAATAAAAATTGGTTGCCTAAACTGCCTCTTATGTAATTAAAAATGGAGACAACTTTCTTTTGAATCCACATTAACAGAAGCTGAATGAATGGAAATCCCCAGCTACTGAAGTAGAAGCAGCTCGCACCCAGTGGTTCAATACCATGATCTTACTGGGATGGGGGCCTCTTGTGGAACAAGTACTGCTCCAAACAGATGGTTTGTATTTCTTTTAAATCAAATCAGGAACATACTGTAAAAGTGATTTTCAGGAAATACAGGAAGAAAGCCGTAGCAATAAAAAGATTGCTGAAGGGATTAATTGAGATGTTGTCTGAAATGGAGGGCTTCATTTACAAGGGAGACTGGATGGTCTGTGTTTATTCTCAGGAATGCTGGAGATTGCTGTCCCACTTACGCGACTTTTACGGCGACTACAGGAGACTATGAGGTCGCCACAAGGTCGTAACATGTTTGCCGGAGGTTGCCGGGGTGTCGCCTGCAGTGAGTGGTTCCCGCATTCTCGTAACGAGTCTCGGTTTCATTTTGGTCGCCGTTAATTTTTCAACACGTTTAAAAATAAGCAGCGACCAGAATGTTGAGGCCATGGAGAGTAGTGAGAATTCTTGTGATGTACGTGCAGTGGTAGTGAGTGCCCAGGCGGTCGTAAGTTGGCATAGGTTGACGTAGGTTGTCACTGGTGCGGACCGATGAATTTCATTGGCTCATTGGGTAAAAAAACATAAACAATAGTTTTCACAACCAAGGATAACCAACTGGTAATGTTAATGTCCACCGAGTTTCACAGCCATGTATCTCTGGCTTCATAAAATTGTCTCCACTCCTCTCCACACCCCGTCTCCTCCTTCTCCCCCCACCTCTCCAAGGACTTAAGTGACCCTGAAAAGCCTGAAAAACTGCTTAGGTGGGACAGGCCCATAAGGAGTGACCTTATAGAGGTTTATACAATTACGAGTGGTATATATTAAATAATATTAAATAATAATTGTATTTGGCAGTTATTTGCAAAAAGTGGTTGCTTTATCTTTGTTTTCATTTTGCTCTTCCATGGAAGCACTATTTACACTGCTGGGATCATCAACAGAGCAAAATCATTTTAAAGGAACTCCAACAGCTCGGCTTCATTGGTTAGTCATGACCATACCCTAAGCTTCACCTCAAGGCTGAGCATTAGCTGACTGATGCACAATGTAGACCACACCCTGAGAAATCTTCTCCATTAAATGTGGCCTTGGGTGAAATTGTCAACAAACTTCATAAAATCAAGGTTTCAACAGTCAAGGTGCTCCAGTTCAGATTAGCACTGCCTGGATCACCAGGATCACTGTCTGGGTCCTAATGCTGATGGAAGGACTGGAAGATTCAAGGTGGAGCACTCAATGTAGCAATGTTATAACATTTTGAGATTTAAAAAATCATGTCTGCAATTTATCCCATCAGATAAAGCATAAAAAGAAGTTTAATTTGACACTTAATTCACTTTCATATTTACAGTATTAATGAAGTTATGGCCATTTTCATACTCGCAAATTAGCATCTTGTTCCCCATTGCCTTTCCATTGACTTAACACAAAAGCTGTGATCTAGGACAGTCAAAAGCCCATAACTTTCTTAAAATTTAAGATACCTCGATGAAATTTGCAGTTATTATGGATTGAAGCATTCTGAAACAAATATGAAACAATCTTACTTGGATGACCTGAAATTAAAGCATATAATTATTTAGTTACCTAATTGTAGTTAATTACAAAATTCAATGAGTAGATCTAAACATCTATCAATTTCTTAACGAAAGATAAACATATTTTAATTGGCTAAGTGTCCAAATAACATTCACACAATAATTCACAATATAACGTGATTTTTAAATCTCATTTTCATGGATTTATAGGCCAAATGGAAGGAATTTAGTGTTTAATTCGCGTAAATTAATGGCCATTTAAATCAACTTGCGAGTGGGATTTAGTGGAACACGGTGGATTGGAACGTTGTGGTTTGCGGTGAATTTAACCCACAGTCGGCAGGAAAAACACTGCAGGTTTGTTTTGTTTTTTGTCCCCATTTCGCAACATGAAATTTTGATTAAAGGCTTCCTAAGAACCACATTTTTATGTAAAAATAAACTGTGTAGCTTATTTTCTCCCCTACGTAAAATCCTTCCCGTTGTCGGCGCTCACGGCTTTAGAAGATTATTTTTTAATTACTCTAGCTAATAAATGATATAGTGTAGTTTAAAAATACTTTCATAAAACAAATGGTGGAGCGATTTCCCTTTGGCGACGAAATCCCCTGACATGGATCGACTTGAACTGTCTGGAGAAAGTCGGCATTTTAAACTCGCCCCCCTCTGAAAGGCGCCAAAGACGCGCACACGGGGAGTGGCAGAACTGCAGTGCCGCTAAAGGTAAGTATTGTAACATACCTAGTCAATGGTGCAACATAATCTCCTATTTATTCAACAGGATAAGACGGGCTATTGAGCACATAAGTCCATTTTGCCAATAAAGGTAATGCTTAATCATCATCAATTAAGGGATAACTGCTGGCCTTCATTGAAAATATGCCCCAGCCGTACAGTATGCAGAGTGAGAACGTTTCTGCTTGGCTGCAGTCAGAGCTCGTCCACTGGATGGGGCTATGGAGTATGGATGAATCATTCAACATGATAGGGACTGTGGATGCATTTCCTGGTGGTCTTCCTTACTGGTGAATCCCACTTTGCACCCACTTCCCCGCTTCATGTTTAAGATGACACATCCAGTCTTTGCTTGCATTGATAATGTTTTCTCAACATTGTTAGCTTTACTGAGTGCAGGCTGAATATAGAACATTTAACAATATGTAACATTTAACAGAGAGCCTAATTTATTTGATAAGGCTCTTACATTGTTGTGCAGGTAAATTTAACAAAACAAGTCCAAGGGCTGAAGTATTGGCAATCCAAAGTCATTGATGAGGGGATAGCAAAACTGTGTCACAAGCTTTATTTGAATTTTAATTTCAACCTTTGTTAAATGTCAGGTTTCCACTCAGTTATATAAGTAGTGCATCTGGACAAGGGCCCAATGTTTTATCAAATTAAAGTTAATTTTCAGCCCAAGGCTGAGAAAGTTATGTTTGACAAAAATAAAGTGTTATTTAAAGAGGGTGTGTTAATTGTGAAAGGGGTAGGGTGCAGAGTTGCACAGCCAGTGAGCAAGATCTGGGTCTAATCCTGCCCTCAGGTACAGGCTGTGCATTGTTTGCATATTCTCCCTGTGTTTGTGTTAGCTCCTTCTGGGTGCTCCGGTTTCCTCCCACATCTCAAAGATGTGCAAATGGGTATTATTTGATCTTTGTAAATTAGCCCTAGGGCAGAGGTGTGATAGGATTTGGGGGAGTAGGTGAGAATGTGGGGGCATTTTTTTTTTAAAATGCGGGATTAATGTAGTACTGGTGTAAATTAATGGTTGGTGGTCAGTATGGACTTAGTGGGCTGAAGGGTCTGTTACTGTTGTCTACCTATCCCCTAGTTAGATTTTTCTGAGATGAAACTGAGGGTGTGGTACTGATTAACGCGGGAGGCCTAGCTGTTGGTGTTCCTTTCAAAGGATTTCACTCTGTATTGTTGAGAGCAACATGGACGGTTAGTCTGCTGGACTGAAGAGGTTTATTTCACTTTAGTTTAGAGATACAATGGAGAAACAGGCCCTTCGGCCCACCGAGTCCGCGCTGACCAACGATCCCCGCACTCTAGCACTATCTACACACACTCGGGTCAATTTTACATTTATACCAAGCCAATTAACCTATAAATCTGTACGTCTTTGGAGTGAGGGGGGAAACCCATGTGGTCATGAGGAGAATGTACAAACTCCAACCAGACAGCACCTGTAGTCAGGATTGAACCCGGGTCTCTGGCACTATAGGGCAGCAACTCTACCGCTGCGCCACCGCGCCGCCTCGTCCTGTCCAATGGACACGCTCATGCTTGGTCATATCACCAAATGTCAACTGAAAGTCATTGAGTTTAAGTTTTAAATCAGTGTATTCCTCTGATCGAATGGACACTCTCATCAAAGACCCCCCTTGGTATCCAGGTAATGATGGAAGAAAGATTTGTTACATCTCCGGACTCTGGAATGGTAATTGATCCACAGCACCATCCAAATGCTATCTTTACTTTCAGCTACAGAAAGGCAACAGGCCCATCGGCCCATCGAGTCAGTGCCAATCACCTATACACTACTGCTAACCTGCACACTAGGGACAATATACAGTGGCCAAATAACCTATAAACCTTTACAGCTTTGGAACGTGGAACGAAACCAGAACACCTGGAGAAAACCCATGCGGTCACATGGAGAGAGCAGGAAGTCTTTACCGACAGCACTCGTAGTCAAGATCAAAACCGAGTCTCTATATCGCTGCACACAGTGCCACCTTATCTCTCCTCCATCACACACTAATTTCTCCCTGTCTTTATAATTTTTGTCCATTTTCCACAAGAGATATCTGTACTCATCCATTTCTGGAATCTTTAAATTTTGTGGAATGAATTGCTGAAGGCCTTGTCATCCCAGTCGTTCCTTCTTTTCCCCTCTCCCGTCAGGGAGAAGATACAAAAGGTTGAAATCATGCAGCACCAGACTCAGGAATAGCTTATTCCCCTCTGTTATCTGGCTTCAGGCCGATCCTTCCATCAGTCAGGGTACAGTCTTGATTCACCTCTACCCCATTGTGGACAATGATCTTTGTCTCTGGAACCAGTTTAGAACTATATTCTGCACTCTGTATGTTTCCATTTGCTCCACGTATTGTTTTTGAGTGTGGCTTGATTGAACTCATGTACAGTATATCTGATTTGATTGGATAACATACAAAACAAAGCCTTTCACTGTACCTCGGGACACATGACAATCATAAACCAAAACCTCCTCTGCCTGGTCTCTTTGGTCTGGTATGCACTTCCCTAAACTTTTGTCTCTCTTTTCTCTTTTAAAATAGACCTGAAAATATACTTTTTTGACTAAAGTTTTGGTTTTCTGCCCAAACGTCTCTTTATGGGCTTCAATGCTAAAACAGTCTTTGATTATATTATGGTCTTGGGAAATGCTTTGCAATATTTTGCTATGTTAACTGTGAGATATAAACAGAAGATGTGGTTGGTGAATGGGGAACACAAATTCTTACAAAAATCATTTATATTTCCTAAGTAATGAAAGCATTTCTAGTGATTAAAATTGTTAAATGACAATTGGGCTTTCATCTGTAGAAACTAAAATGCTTAAACTTCAGGACTATAACACTCCCCATGACCAGGTCTATTGTTCTTTCTTTTCAGATACAGCCCATTCTTCAAGTAAGTTATGCAAACAGCCCGAAATAAGATCTGATAAATGGCCAACAAAAAGAACATTTGGGATTTTGTTTCACAGAATCAAATTCCTCCCAGGGTTGTAAGATTCAAGCATAATGGGTTTTTATAAATGTTGAAACTGATTACGAAAAAGCAGTAATAAAAATTGGTTGCCTAAACTGCCTCTTATATAACAAAAATGTAGACAACTTTCTTTTGAATCCACATTAACAGAAGCTGAATGAATGGAAATCCCCAGCTACTGAGGTAGAAGCAGCTTGCACCCAGTGGTTTAATACCTGGATCTTACTGGGATGGGGGCCTCTTGTGGAACACGTACTGCTCCAAACAGATGGTATGTATTTCTTTTAAATCAAATCAGGAACATACTGTAAAAGTGATTTTCAGGAAATACAGGAAGAAAGCCGTAGCAATAGAAAGATTGAAGAGATTGAAAGTCTGAAGAAGGGTCTCGACCCGAAAGGTCGCCTATCTCCTTCGCTCCTTAGATGCTGCTGCACCCGCTGACTTTCTCCAGCCTTTTGTGTACCCCCAGCAATAGAAAGATTGCTGAAGGGATTAATTGAGATGTTGTCTGAAATGGAGGGCTTTATTTACAAGGGAGACTGGATGGTCTGTGTTTATTCTCAGGAATGCTGGAGATTGCTGTCCCAATTACGCGACTTTTACGGCGACTACAGGAGACTATGAGGTTGCCACAAGGTCGTAACATGTTTGCCGGAGGTTGCCGGGGTGTCGCCTGCAGTGAGTGGTTCCCGCATTCTCGTAACGAGTCTCGGTTTCATTTTGGTCGCCGTTAATTTTTTAACACGTTTAAAAATTGGCAGCGACCAGAATTGTGACGCCATGGAGAGTAACGAGAATTCTTGTGATGTACGTGCAGTGGTAGTGAGTGCCCAGGCGGTCGTAGGTTGGCATAGGTTGACGTAGGTTGTCACCGGTGCGGACCGATGAATTTCATTGGCTCATTGGGTAAAAAAACATAAACAATAGTTTTCAGAACCAAGGATAACCAACTGGTAATGTTAATGTCCACCGAATTTCACAGCCATGTATCTCTGGCTTCTTAAAATTGTCTCCACTCCTCTCCCCACCCCGTCTCCTCCTTCTCCCCCCACCTCTCCAAGGACTTAAGTGACCCTGAAAAGCCTGAAAAACTGCTTAAGTGGGACAGGCCCATAAGGAGTGACCTTATAGAGGTTTATACAATTACGAGTGGTATATATTAAATAATATTAAATAATAATTGTATTTGGCAGTTAAGGGCCTGTCCTACAAGCATGCGACTCTATGCGATTAGCGCGACCTAACGTGGTCGCTTGAACCGTCCCACTTCGATCGCCGGAACCGTGCGGAATTGTGCGGAGTTCGTCCCGCCATCGCACGGTGCTCCGAAAAACTGACTATGTTCAAAAATACGCCTCAACGCATATGGTCGCACTTGCCGCATGCAGGTGCACGCTGGTGGGAACGGCCCTGTACAGGGGATCACCCGACCTCCGCGCGGCCCCCGCTTCTAGTTTGATCGCGTTCATCACATAGAGTTGCATGCTTGTAGGACAGGCCCTTTATTTGCAAAAAGTGGTTGGTTTATCTTTGTTTTCATTTAGCTCTTCCATGGAAGCACTATTTACACTGCTGGGATCATCAACAGAGCAAAACCATTTCCAACTTCCGGTGGCGCCATGTTTTAGGTGAGAACAGCGCCAGATCAGCTCCGTAAAAATCTGTTAAAAAAACGGGGCTAAAGGAGGGTGCTAACGCTACTTACCGCAGGAGATCGATTAAAAACGGCTCCGGTGCGATTGAAGGCTGCGTGACGTCATCAGGCGCGCGACTTCGGTAAGAAATTTAAAATGCAGCCCTCCTCCCCTCCCCTGAAGAAAACGGGCCTAAGAAGAGAGGCTGGCACCACCAAAGCCTCGGGCTCGAGTCTGACTGCCTCCCAGGAAGAGATCTCACAGAGGAAAGTGGAAATGGAAGAGTTCAAAAATTCATTGATAGGTGAGATGAAGAAACTGGTGAAAGAAATAAAAGATCTGAAGAAGGAATATAAAGATGAATTTAAAGACATGAAGAAAGAATATAAAGATGAAATAAAAGATCTAAAAGCGGAGATTCTGGTGTCTCAGGAGAGAATTAAAGTGGAATTAACAAAATAAGTTACTGAGACGGTAAAGATTATGATGAGCGAATGGAAAAGTAAGACGGAGGCTGAATTTCAAAACCGATTCTCTGAGATAAACGACAAGGTTGCTGGGTTGGAACAAATGCTGAATGATAAGATAGATCCTATTGCCATTACAATTGACCAACACAATGAAGCACTTAAAGAACTGGCTAATTTTGCTGTAACAAGTGCCAAGGAAAGTGAGAAGTTACGTGCCGAGAATAAACGCCTCTCAGAACTACTTCGCAAAATAAATGAGAAATGTATTGATTTGGAGGGCCGACAAAGACGTAAGAATTTGCGAATTGTAGGATTGACCGAAGGTTGTGAAGGAAATCAAGACCCACGAAAATTTGTTGCAAAACTCCTAAAGGACATTCTGGAATTGGATGAAGAACCATTGTTGGGCCGTGCCCACAGGGCTTTAAGACGGGTCCCTGGGAGAGGTGCACCACCCAGACAAATGATTGTAAAGGTGGTGTATGATCACGTCTTTGAAGATATGATGAAGATAATAATGAGAAAGAGAAATTTGAAATACGAAGGAAATAACATTAGTATCTTCAGAGATTACCCAGCGGAAGTTGCTAAGAGAAGATCCTTATTCACTGAAACAAGAGGCATTCTACGGAATTTAAAGAATACAGTGGATCTCAGATATGGCTTGATGTACCCAGCAACACTGAGAGTGACCTATGACAACGAGGAACACCGCTTCGTTAAGCATACTGATGCATTGAAGTTCGCTCAAGGCATACAGAAGAAGGCAGAAGAGGAGGAAGCAGACGATGAACCAAGGGAGGAAGAAGACGACGACTGAACATTTTGGACTTTTATCATTAACCTGCGGTTATGAATTATTCATTGAGAAAGAGGGGAAATAATGGGAATGTAGTAGTAGTTTGGTATCAATTTGTAGAATTTCAATAATTCCCCTAACATAGTATTATTTATTATAATACTAATTACAATAGAATAGTAATTAATAAATAGTTTCATGAATAATAGAAATAATTACTAAATCCTTAAAGTTAGTACCCCACCCCAATATACACAGTATTCTAGTTGGGAGCTGGAATATTTAACATCTTTTTTAAACACGGAAGTCATTAGATTAATCGCCACGTTAGTGTGGCGTTCACTAACACACACTACACAATCTATCAGTGTAGTCTTTTTTTTCTTTGGGCACCCTTTTAACACCCTTTTTTCTTTTTTCACTTACATTTTCTATTTTTTTTAATATATTAAGTATTTGAATTTATGTTATATATTATATGAATGTAATTATGAACAATACCATATAACTATTTTAGGTAGACATGGATATGGATTATTGAGATTGGTAATTTTCGTCGGGTTGGCATTTGGGTGCCTTGTTGAGCTGGAGGGGCCGAGAGGGCGACTCCAAAAAAAACCACCCTAATACTAAAATGCAAGATATGAATTTGAAGACTGGGGATGATGGAATCACTTTCTGTAGTTGGAATGTTAAGGGAATTAATGAACCAATTAAAAGGGGTAAGGTGTTAGCGCAGCTGAATAGATTGAAATCAGACGTTATTTTCCTCCAAGAGACGCATCTCAAAAGAGATGATCAATATAGATTAACAGCTAAATGGATTTCAAAGGTATATCATTCTTCATTTATACATAAATCTAGGGGAGTTGCAATAATTATTCGTAAAGGTATACCTTTTAAACAAAGTTCTATAATAGAAGATAAAGAGGGCAGATATGTAATAATTACAGGGGAACTATACTCAAAAAAAGTAATTCTTATGAATATATATGCTCCTAATTTCGATAACCCATTATTTTTTAAGAAAATATTCAATAATATTCCTATATCCACTCAACATAATTTAATAATTGGGGGCGATTTAAATTGCACTTTGGATAACTACTTAGACAGATCCTCAACAAAAAGGAAAGCTATTTCTAATTCAAGTAAACTTATAAATTCTTTCATTAATTCAACTAACGTTAAGGATATTTGGAGATTAGAGAACCCATCCGGACGAGAATATTCTTTTTTCTCGCCCGTATTCGGAACCTACTCGAGGATAGATTACTTTTTAATAGACTCAAAACTGCTTCCCTTTACGTACAATGCAAAATATCACAATATTATTATTTCAGATCATGCACCATTAACATTTAAGATAAAACTAAAAGATATATCTAATAAAACTATGACTTGGAGATTTAATCCTCAGATACTGAAGGACAAGGATTGTTGTAATCACGTGACAGAACAGATTAAATTATTCTTCGAGACAAACGACACACCTGAAATTTCACCATTGTTACTTTGGGATACATTTAAGGCATTCATGCGTGGTGCAATAATATCGGCACAAGCATATTTTAATAAAGAAAACCGAAAGAGGGAACAGAAGTTAGAAATGGAGATAAAACAACTAGACAATGAGAATATAAAACACCCTTCTAAGGAGTTAAGTAATAAAATTGCAATAGCAAAGTATAGACTAAATAAAATATACTCTAATCAAGTCATCAAAATTTTCAACAAACCAAACAAGTGCATTTTGAATTTGGTGATAAACCGCATAAATTGCTAGCACGACAATTAAGAAAATTAGACGATGAAAAAACGATACATGGAATCAGATCAATGCAAGGAAATATATTGACCATACCAAAAGATATTAATGATAGATTTTTACAATATTACCAAAATCTTTACTCATCAAAATTAACAGGACAAACAGATGGAATGGAAACATTTCTACAAGAATGTCAAATTAAGAGTTTAGATCAGGAAGGGAGACACTTGTTAAATGCTGAAATATCAGTGAAAGATATCGCAGAATCAATTGGTTCATTAAAGAATGGAAAAGCTGCGGGGCCTGACGGCCTGAGTGCAGAATTTTATAAAAAATTTCGAGATCTGATCTCTCCAAGACTACATACAGTGTATAGACATGCATATGAACAAGGAAAATTACCAGATTCTTTAAATGAATCCACAATTACACTCATACCTAAGGTAGATAAAGATCTGGAGGATCCTGGTTCATATAGAGCGATTGCCCTTCTAAATACAGACCGAAAAATATTAGCTAAAGTTTTATCTAGGAGACTAAGTTTGGTGATTTCTAAATTAATACATTATGATCAAACAGGTTTTATTCCAAAACGCTATTCATCTCATAATCTAAGACGCCTGTTTAATATTATATATTCTAAAAGAATACGAGATACGGAATTAGCAGTCATATCGTTAGACGCAGAAAAAGCATTTGACCAGGTGGAATGGTTATATTTATTTAATATAATGGAAAAGTTCCAATTGGGGGATCAATTTTGTAAATGGGTAAGAATCTTATACTCGGATCCTACTGCAAGAATTCTAACTAATCAAATACTATCAGTTAAATTTAAACTCTTTAGGGGATGTAGAAAAGGATGTCCGTTATCACCTTTATTATTTGCCTTGGCGATAGAGCCTTTGGCGGAAAGAATTAGATTAGAACCTGAAATATACGGTTATAATACTGATACAACAACTAATAAAATATCCTTATATGCAGATGATGTTTTGATTTACATCACAAAACCTGAAATTAGTATTCCAATGTTGTTTGATGTTATAAATAAATTTAGTACATTTTCTGGATATAGGATTAATTGGAATAAAAGTGATATTATGCCAATAACTAATATAAATTTAAACATATTACAACAATATCCATTATCAATAGTTACTGACAAAATTAAATATTTAGGAATTAATGTATCTAAATCTCACAATTCATTAATTAGATCGAATTATCCTCAATTATTAGATAAACTTAAAAAAAATATTTTATATTGGAAAACACTGCCTATATCTTTGATTGGTAGAATAAATGCTATAAAGATGGTTTTTCTACCACAATTATTATATCTGTTTCAAGCTATCCCTTTTTTCCTTCCGAAAACCTTTTTTAAAAAAATTGATAATATTGTTAATAGTTTTATCTGGGATTATAAAAATCATAGAATAAGTAAAAAACATTTATGTAAGTCAAAGATAAATGGAGGATTAGCACTTCCAAATTTTCTATACTATTTCTGGGCAGTACAGATTAAGAATATGAATTTTTGGTGGGTAAATACGGACCTGGAACCAACGTGGCTAAAGATAGAAAAGGAAGATTGTTTGCCTTTCAACGTAGATTCAATTATTTTTGCCCCAAAGGAAGTTCAAAAAAAAATTTATAGGGACAATCCAATCATTTATAATAATAGACGTATTTGGAAACAAATAGTCAAGACTTTACAATTAGACAATCTTTCATTTAGATTACCAATTATGAATAACCCATTATTTAAGCCCTCCACATTGGATGGAGGGTTCAGACATTGGGATAATTTAGGAATTACAAGGGTAGAGCACCTCTATAGAAATGGAAAATTTCTTTCATTTCAGGAGTTACAAGATATCTACGGATTGTCTTCACAGCATTTGTTTAGGTATTTCCAAATTAGAGATTATATTAAATCTAATACACAGGATTTTAAAAATAAAGAACCAGGATTATTAGATGAATCGTTTAACTGGCATCCAACCACAGAAAAATTAATAGCTTATATATATAACATCATTATGGATAACGAGAATCCAATAACTGAAACATATCGTCAAGCATGGGAAAATGAAATTGGATCACCTATAACCAAAGAAAATTGGGAAGAAAGTCTACAACGAATACACCGGTGCTCGTTAAATGCTAGACATATATTAATACAATTTAAAGTATTATACAGATTACATTATTCGAAAACCAAATTAAATAGTATATTTCCTAATCTCTCCTCTATTTGTGATAAATGTAAGAATTTAGAAGCAAATTTAACACACAGTTTTGTTACATGTCCTAAATTGAATTATTATTGGACAGAAATTTTTAAAGTTATTTCTGAAGTTCTTAAAGTTCAATTAGAACCTGACCCAAAGCTAATAATACTGGGAATTCCAGAGGCTAATTTGATATTTACACTAGATCAAAGAAATTTCCTTGATTATTGTTTGATATTAGGGAAAAAAATAATATTGAAATTTTGGAAGGGAACATTATCCCCAACAATTAAAATGTGGGCATCAGAGATGTTGGAGACGTTGCAGTTGGAAAGAATCAGATTTGTCCTTTTGGACAAGTATGATTCTTTTGAACAGATATGGTCTCCATATATACAGTATTTAGAGAAGTAGCTGTTCTTGGCATCACGGCTCGACTGGCACCCTGCGGGATTTGATGAAAATAATGTATTGGTATACCAGGATATATGCATGTCTTTACTGATATTATTATTTGTAGTTGTTTCATTTACAATATATTGTGTGGCTTTTAATTGATATATATACATAATATGTCTTTTTTCTTTTTCTTCATTTTTTCTTTTTCTTTTATACCAAATAATTATTAAGGAATTATAATTTTATTGATTAATAATGGTATTTCTCTTTACCCACTTTTATTTTCAAAAAAAAAAAAAGATAATAATCATTAGAGTACAAATATTGATTTAAGTTGATGTTTATAACTCAGTTTTAAACATTGAGAATTGTTTATTGCTAATAAAAAAATTATTCAACAAAAAAAAACCATTTTAAAGGAACTCCAACAGCTTGGCTTCATTGGTTAATTATGACCATCCCCTAGGCTTCACCTCAAGGCTGAGCATTAGCTGACTGATGCACAATGTAGACCACACCCTGAGAAATATTCTCGATTAAATGTGGTCTTGGGTGACATTTCCAACAAACTTCATAAAATCAAGGTTTGAACAGTCAAGGTGCTCCAGTTCAGATTAGCACTGCCTGGATTACCAGGATCACTGTCTGGGTCCTAATGCTGATGGAAGGGCTGGAAGATTCAAGGTGGAGCACTCAATGGTGTAACATCTTCTCCTGTTTATTCAACAGGAAGATAACAGGAGAAGACGGGCTATTGAGCACATAAGTCCATTTGCCAATAAAGGTAATGCTTAATCATCATCAATTAAGGGATAACTGCTGGCCTTCATTGGAAAATATGCCCAGCCGTACAGTATGCAGAGTGAGAATATTTCTGCTTTGCTGCAGTCAGAGCTTGGCCACTGGATGGGGCTATGGAGTATGGATGAATCATTCAACATGATAGGGACTGTGGATGCATTTCCTGGTGGTCTTCCGTACTGGTGAATCCCACTTTACACCCACTTCACCGATTCATGTTTAATATGACACATCCAGTCTTTGCTTGCATTGATAATGTTTTCTCAACATTGTTAGCTTTACTGAGTGCAGGCTGAATATAGAACATTTAACTATATGTAACATTTGACAGAGAGCCTAATTTATTTGATAAGGCTCTTACATTGTTGTGCAGGTAAATATAACAAAACAGTTCCAGGGGCTGAAGTATTGGCAATCCAAAGCCATTGATGAGGGGATAGCAAAACTGTGTCACAAGCTTTATTTGAACTTTAATTTCAACCTTTGTTAAATGTCAGGTTTCCACTCAGTTATATAAGTAGTGCATTTGGACAAGGGCCCAATGTTTTTTCAAATTAAAGTTAATTTTCAGCCCAAGGCTGAGAAACTTATGTTTGACAAAAATTAAGTGTTATTTAAGGAGGGTGTGTTAATTGTGAAAGGGGTAGGGTGCAGAGTTGCACAGCCAGTGAGCAAGATCTGGGTCCAATCCTGCCCTCAGGTACAGGCTGTGCATTGTTTGCATATTCTCCCTGTGTTTGTCTTAGCTTCCTCTGGGTGCTCCGGTTTCCTCCCACATCCCAAAGATGTGCAAATGGGTATTATTTGATCTTTGTAAATTAGCCCTAGTGCATAGGTGTGATAGGATTTGGGGGAGTTGGTGAGAATGTGGGGGCAATGTTTTTTAAATGTGGGATTAACATAGTACTGGTGTAAATTGGTGGTTAGTATGGACTTAGTGGGCTGAAGGGTCTGTTACCGTTTTCTAACTCTCCCCAGGTTAGATTTTTCGAAGACCTGAAGATGTTTGAATAATTTTCACAGGTGCTTCTAGGCAGCTGGGTGTGTCTGAATAGAGATAGATCAATAAAGATGCCAATACTGCCTCAACAAAATTGTTCAAATGTACTTGAATGAAAAGCAAGTTATTGTCAGTGTTCCTCTCTCAGGGCAACATCCATGGTAACAAGGCTCTAGTTACTTTAAATTAAGTGTTGTTCAAGCAGTGTCTTTTACACACCTAACACCAAAATTGCAAAATAGACGCACACCCCAACCTATGAACTGTCACAGGAGCGAAAAGGATTCAAGGATGTGCCCAAGGCTTTCTTGGAGATATACCAGGGAATCCTTAGCCCATTACTGTTGGAAGTCTGGATGTACCTTAAGAATGGTACTGAGAATCGTCGAGAAACTGAATACAATCCATCGGGAAACTGAATACAAGTGGTGGACGATACACACCCTACCCTGCTCAAGACCATCAGCCAACTCTTGCCTCATCTGCAGACCAGTCTACCATTCTCAAATTGGCTTCCAAGGATATGTCCAAGTTATCCCTAGAAATAGAGCCCGCAGTGACCACTGGCTCTCAAATGGGTGCTCATCTTTCCCAGAATCTGTTTGAATCCCTCCGATCTGGTTTTCACACCTGCCCACTAAAGGAAATAGCTCTGATCACTGTCACAATGGTGATTGTGGCAAAGATAATCTATCCCTCCATGTTCTTCTTAACCTGTCCTCAGCCTTTGATACAACAGTTGACCGCACTGCCCTCTTCAAATGCTTCTCCCCCTTCATTCAGTCTGTATTTGACTGGTTCCAGTCCTATCTGTCCAGTCAAAACAAGCGAGCATGGAGCATTGTAGAACATTCCTCCTCCCTCCCCCCCCCCCCCCCCCCCCCGCCTGTTTGGTCCAGGTTAATATTGCAGTCATGTTGTTAATGATGATCAAATCTGTAACTAAAAGCAGAAAGTGGTCAAGGGAGTTCCCAATTGAGTTCATTCCGCCTTTGAACAATGCCACAGAAGATTTACTGGTCGATTTAAAACCTTGTGCAAACACTGAATGACAAGTTAAGATTGTATCGTGCTGAATGCTAAAGTTCAAAACATTATTTGACAGAGAGCCATTAGGATTTTAAGGCAAGATATGATGCAATTAGAACTTTGTACCTGAACTATGGCTTGCAGAGGTTTGTTGGATGCCAGTGAATTAAAATGCTTCACTTTTAACTGAATGTTCCATAAATCTTTGAGAAGCAAAACCCCAAGGTAATGTAATAATCAAAATTGAGAATTAAGAATTTATTTCAGGCGTTTCAAACAATAACACAAATTAAAACTATGTATCCAAACAAGTTATTTTAATTTGTTTTAGCAACCAGCAATAATAGAACTATTATGTACACTAAACATGGCACAATTTGACAAAGTAACAGAATTAAGCTTATTTTTAAAATGTATATGTAAAAGTTAAGGCTCACATAGAACAGTATGATTTTACAAAATTATACAAAACAAAGTATTGACAGAATGCCTTAATTATACAAATCCTACTCCAGAAGGGCAGTTTAAATTGAGTAGCATTCAAATAAACTTTTCAAACTGGTAGATTTTGATTTACATGTTGGCAGCTTTCCAAACATTATTGTACCACATAGGCTATTACATGACAACTGACAAGCTAAGTAATAAGTGGCGAAGATATCAATAACTAGGCCACAACATTTTATAATACGGGTTCGCCCATTTCCAATGGAGATGAAGAGGAGTTATATAAATCTGTAAAACTCGCCAACCCAGAGAGTTTGTGAAGATGGAGTCATTGGATATATTCAAAGTGGAAAATGACAGCCATATAAACTACAGGAGTCAAGGGGTATGAGGAGAGAGCAAGAAAGGGGTGTTTAGCTTAGGACTGGATTAAGCATGTTTTAATGAAAAAAAGCAGACAGGGTTTTTGGGTATGGGTGTGACTAGCTTATTCTTGCTTATTATGTACTTCAGATGAACTGATATGGTTGTACAATAAGCCTTATTTTTAGAGCAGTTTGCTAGAATTAAAAGAAACAATGCTCGCACTGAACTTGGAAACTACCAGAACAGGTTTGGCGCATAATCTAACAAAGGGCACTACGCATAAGGCAAAATAAATAGCATTGGGTAAAATAATATTATTTTTATATCAACACAATTTTGTCCATACTAGCTCCCAGGAGAGCAATCCCTTCAGCCCCATTTCCCCTCTCTTTATTTCTCTGTACCCTTCAATATATTCTCGGCCATATATGCCCATCTACTCAATTTTGATGTCTAATTTGCCATTAATATACCAAGGGGCCAATTAACTAAACAGCATGTATTTGGGATGTGGAATGAAATAAAGGAACCACGAAGAATCGGCTTGTACTCGCTGGAATTTAGGAGATTGAGGTGGGATCTTATAGAGGCTTACAAAATTCTTAAGGGGTTGGACAGGATAGATGCAGGAAGATTATTCCCGATGTTGGGGAACTCCAGAACAAGGGGTCACAGTTTAAGGATAAGGGGGAAGTCTTTTAGGACCGAGATAAGAAGATCTTTTTTCACACGGAGAGTGGTGATTCTGTGGAATTCTCTGCCACAGAAGGTAGTTGAGGCCAGTTCATTGGCTATATTTAAGAGGGAGCTAGATGTGGCCCTTGTGGCTAAAGGGATCAGGGGTATGGAGAGAAGGCAGGTACGGGATACTGAGTTGGATGATCAGCCATGATCATATTGAATGGCGGTGCAGGCTCGAAGGGCCGAATGGCCTACTCCTGCACCTATTTTCTATGATTCTATGATAAGAAATTCACATCGTCACGAAGAGAAAGTCCATTCTCGTCACAGAGCATAAAGTCGAGAATGAACCTGGGTCTCTGAACCTATGGTACATTACCTAACTGATGTGCAGTTATGCAGCAATCTTTAGCTGACAATGGGACATACATTTGTTTTAGATCAAATACACTGGACACATTGTATAATAGCAAGAATAAAAAGAAAACAAGAACATCACGTTATTTCATAGGTTTACAACTTAATCTGAGTAAAATTTAAAACAAGAATTGTCGTATTGGAAAATTTTTGAATACATACATACATACTAACAGTTGAAGAGTAACAATACACTTTGTAGATCCAGATGTATTAAGCAAATATTTTAAAAAATTGAATGTATAAAACTTTAAACATTGGGAATGGACAAAAACATTACTAAGTTTAATTATTCAGTTGATAAACTTGAAAATATAATTAACCACATGACATTCAGCATCAGTAAAATCATTAGTGGCTCAGGTTTACAAGGATTCTGTAGGAAAACAAGACTGATATTTGTCTCCCTGGTACCAAGGATATTGCAGAGAAGCCACATTATATTTTGTGGGAGATATGAACAAGCAGAAGATATGATCTTTATCAGTAACAGCAGCATCAGTAGAGAAAAGCTGCAAGTACTTTAGGTTAATTAAAGGATTGAAAAGGTAGCAGTTTCGTGATTACTCCCTGTGCCATATTAGTGAGATCAAAATAGAGGATGGAGATAAGAAACTGAAGGTGCTGGACTCCTGAGGAAAAAAAAAAGGCAAGAGGAATTCTGCAGGTCTGGCAGCATCTCTGGAGGAAATGGAGAAGCGACGTTTTAGGACGGAATCTTGCGTCAGACCCAGAGACTTCAGAGTTTTGTTTTTTTGCTCAGGATAAAGGATCAGCCAATTCTGGGGAAGGTGGGATCTGATGGATCAGGACCAATATCCTTACAGGCTCGTGCTTCTGGGGCGAGTTTAAATTAACTTGGCAAGAGGATTAAAGGCCCAACTGAGGACAAAGGCACATACAAGTGTGATATTCTAGCCATGACTGAAGTTTGATTCAAAGAAGGACAGGAAAGGCAGTTTAATATTCTTTAGGACAACTTTCTCAGATCAGAAAGTGAGATAAAGAAAGGAAAGGCAAAAATCGTTCAAGCACCAATTACTGCTGTGACAAAGAACGATAGGAATACTATAGGAAAAATGTTTCATAGGAGCAGGAGCTCAGGTGATTTATTCTGGTAGGAAAGGTACTTGGGTTAGTACCATTTACTTTGGAACTTAAAACTAGGGAGAGTAGTTGAAGAGCACCAAATTATGAGATTACCTCTGCAGAAGGTTCAAAACATTAATGATAACGATTTAATACAATTTGTAGGAGTATAGATGAAGAAAACTATTTTTCACCCAGAAGGTGATAGGGATTGGGAACTCGCTAACCAAGAACAGAAGAGTGGTATGGCGAAAAGGTCTAAGTACATGGAAGTGTACATGAAGAGCCATAAATTTCTGGGCTACAAGATATAGCACTGAAAGGAATTAAGATGGGTATTCCTTCTCCACCTTCTGCACAGACATGATTGGCTAAATGGTCTTCTGTGAAATATATAATTTTCTATGTACCTAAAATGTACAGCCACATTTTGCATGATATCATAAATTTGAAACTGCAAATTTTCACTAGGTCCAGTATTTAGTAATTCAAGACTTTGCAACCAGAATTTTAATTCTGAAGATGAAAATTAAAATTGTTAAAGGTTGCTCAACACTTTTGTAATTATTCAAAATGTATGTCAATATGAAATATTATTTCCTTATACTACAAAAAGGCCATGTTACATGACTAAAATGTCATCAATAAGGTAGATAATTTCATTGTTTTCGTCCTTCAATAAAAGGTTAACAAAATAGCTAATGTTAAAAAAAGTCGAAAATATTACAACCTTGCTTTGCCCATTTTTGAAGTTGTCTTCTATAGTTAAAGTGGATAAGCATTTTTTGAAAGCACATAAATACTTCCAATTTGTCAATATCTTAAAATTAAGGCTTTACATCTAATTGCAATTACATAAATGCTAAATTTCCATTCCTTTTAGAAATTCAAATTTGTTGAAAGGCATACGGTGAAATTAGTCATTTAAAAAAATGCATTTACACATATATAGAACAAGTCTAATAAGAATATTTCCATTATGAAACAATTCATTTCAACCACTAAGAGAATTTTATACTTATAAGACTTATTTCTCCGTCCAAAATAAATTAAACAGTTGATCTTATTTTCAGAATCAGCAGTATCATCAAGATTTTTAAATATCTATGTACATTTCATTAATTTGTGCCATCATTTTGGATCCACTTCATTACATTATCAGAACAATGTATCTAAATAAATACTTCTGCTATCATAACTACATTCAAATTTAAATCACCAGTCTAATCAGACAAATCAGCTGTTCAATAAAATATATTAAAATAGTTATAAAAGTAGTTTAATATTCTTTCATATTATTCAAGTTGCACTGTTCAAAATCATCTGCAATTTAGAACTGAACTACAATTTCTCATTGCTCAGTAGACCTACAGACTTTTTTTTTGGAAAAATACAACAGATTAGAGTGCATTTAAAAAACCCACAAACGACACCAATATAAATACCAGGAAGAACTAAATCAATAATGTAGAGATTAATGTAATAGTTTAGATTGGATTCATCCTGGTGCTCAGGAACAGGTCTTACCACGGCATTATTTTCACATTGTTAGGTTGAGTGTAATTGTTACTGTCTCAGCACAGCTTCATCAGAACTACAATAATTCTGGAATGGTGGTCTTCTGTAATACTGCTAAAATGTTGTAATCTCCCCAAAATGTAGCAGGAAAAGTAACAAGGCAATCATGTAGTGATAAATCTGCAATTTTCTAAATTGTTGGATGACAATACACAAGTCAGCTATCACTGGAGTGTACATCCACATACTGTAAACAACTAACTTTGATTTAACTGTAAACTGACATTTTTTCCAATTTAAACAACGAGGACAATGCTGAATTGTATTAAAGGCTAATTATAAATATGCTGTTAATGCTATGATATAGGTCAGGATTTTCATACAATAATTAACATATTCCTTGGGGGGAATTTTAGTTTAGAGATTCCGCTTGGAAACAGGCCCTTTGGTCCATGCAGACCAACAATCACCCGTACAGTAGTTCTATCCTACATACGAGGGACAACTTACAGAAGACAATTAACCTAGAAACTTGTTGGTGTTTGGAATGTGAGAGGAGACCGGATCACCCGGAGAAAACCCACACAGTCGCAGGGAGTACGTACAAACTGCGCACAGAGAGCAGTCATAGTCAAGATCAAATCCCGGTCGCTGGTGCTGTAAGGCAGCAACTCTACCACTGCGCCACTGACCCTCCCCTCTCTTTGGGGGAGGCTTCCCAAACACAACAGTACCAAATTTACATACTGCGGTTCCCTGCTGGACTCTTCCTTTCAAGAAACAATATATAATTATGGGGAAAAATACTGTTTTGTCTTTCATTGGTGGAATGAAGGGAAGTCAAGATCACATTAGCAAAGTGAGGGAGGAAGACGATTTGCTAATAAAATCTGGCCTTTATTTAAATTAACTGTGTTAAGTGTTCTAGCTTATTTTTAATTTTCAATATATTTATAGTTATTTACTCAAAAAAAAATCATTATTTTTAAATGGTTAGTTACTTCTGCTAAAAACAGATTATCCATACTTTCAAAGATTTTTCGCTGTGCTATTATTTTGGAATGAGTAAAAGATACAGCACCTAGATACATGTTGGCACTTGTGGAAAACCAAAAGGCAAGTCAGACTTACCATGCAAATTATTTTTCTTTACTGCGTGGTGATATTCCTTTGTGGCTCACCACTGACAGAGAAGTTTGGTTTATTTTACCATTGTAATTCAGAATTTACTGATTTTCAGAAAGACTGAATATCATTAAACCAATTATCCCACTCTCAAATAAAACTTTCTCGATATAATAAGAAATTGAGTTAAAATGTAAAATACAACATTAAGTTTCTAACTGTTCTTGGCCAATAAGACAGTTCAGCAAAATCTACTGTGAAGCATTTTCTGATTAAACATCTTACATAAAATCTGCTCTTCTATTTAACATCCTAGTGTGAAAACATTTAAAAATATTAAACTTCTGAAATTAAAAAGTATTAAAAATATTGCTCATCATTCAACAGAAAATCAGATTGATTTAAGCACAGTTCTAACAATATTGCTCACAATAATGTCCTCACGATTTTAATTCAATTTTTAAAAAGATATCCAAGATTACAAATGTACACATAAAAACATTCCATGATTGCATGTAAAATTATTTGATAAAATATAAATGATTCCAGGTTCATTTCAAATGACTTAATTCTCAAGCTCAAATGATGATGTGCGTTTTTAAAAATATTTTAATTAAAGGATCACAAGTAAACATTAACATGGAGTGTTTGCTTCATGGTCACCATTTGTTTGGTGAGCATTTGAAGCAAACTTGACAGCATCGTGAACACTATAAAATAACAAGCCACTGATGTAACCATTATCAAAATAGTTCCCATTGCAAAGACTATCAATGACAGAGGCATTGCAGTTTGAGAGAAGAACCAAAATTCCTATTAACTTGTAATCATTGAAGACTTCCTTCATTGTAGCTATACCTGCAGTATCCAGGAATTGAATAACTGAGCAATCAATGATAATTGTGTGGATATCAAACTCTTGATATCCACAGGACAGCTGCAGTGTCACTTCAGGCTTAACCCTAGCTTGAGAATGTGCTGTCTGTTTTTGTTTCAGTTCTCGGATGTTTTTCTTTTCTGCTTTTTTCCTTGCTAATACTACCAGAGTTGGATTAATTCCCGTCTGTTTATACAGAGCCACCTTGAACAATCCCTTGTTTGCATAGTATAACGGAGCCTCAAATTTAAAAATTTTAATCCCCGGTAAACTTTGCAGATTTCTATACTTCCTCAGGTCTTCATAAATTTCTGTCCCCTTCAAATGGCCAAGTACAGTGGTTCTTGGCACTTGTGTCCGTGCAATCACACACATCACAGAGAAACACACCCCTATCAACAGACCCAACTCTGTGCTGATGAGTGCTGTCGCTAACATTGTAATAAACCACACAACAGTATCCACCTTGCTCATGTTCCACATTTTAGGTAAGTCAAGAAATTTTCTTAGAGCTCCCCTGAGATTCACAATGATTATGACAGCCAAGACGCATTTTTGAAGGGAATAGAAAAGAGGAGCAATCACAAGCAGCACAAGGAGAAGCACCAATGCAGTGACCAGACTCGATAACTGTGTCTTGCAACTTGTGGACTCTTTAACAAGAGATTTTGCTAGGGCTGCACTAGATGTAAAGCAATGAAAAAATGCTGGGATCACATTACAAGCCCCAATAGCAAACATTTCTTGATTTGCTCTCACTGTGTATCCGTGCTTTTTGGCAAATATTTCTGACAGAGTAACTGTGATTGCAAAGCCAATAATGGCAATTGGGATGGCATCTATAGCAATTCGAGGTATCATGCTCCAGTCTGGAGAGGTAGGAGCTATGAATCCAGTGGGTATGTCTCCAGCAATAGTAGAATTAAACTTTGCATTCAATTGTCCAAAATGCGAGATTAAGGTGGCAATAATTACTACCAGAAGTTCACCAGGAATCGGCATTTTCAACTTTTCTTTATAGCATTCATTTATTTCCTTTATCGGTACCAAAAACAGAAGGCTCAATATGCTGGTCACAAGATCACAGATATTAGTCTCATGGATGGTTTTAAAAATGTGCACCCAAGTTTTCACAAGTGAACCAGGAGTATTGGCACGTGGAATACGGATCCCAAGGATGTACTTAATTTGTGAGGTGATTATGGTGAACGAGGCTCCAGTGGCAAATCCACTTAGCAAAGAATCGGACAGATACACCGATATAAAACCGACTTGGAAGACGCCCATGGCCACCTGGAAATGGTTTAAAAAAAGAATGTAAATAACACAAAAGTCAGAAATAGGAAAAGGTGCGGGCTTCTATGTTTGCATAATGTTTAATGTTTAAATCTTTTACTGTGCACACATTGCCTGCTCCAAGTCTAAGCTTAAAAGCATTAAATAATGAAATACAATCATTTGTTAAAATGCCATTTCCTTGCTTTTCAGATAATGGGCTGACATAACAACAACAAAAACCGATATGGCTAATGAAACAAAGACAAAGTTACCATGCAGTGAACCTCCTTATATTTCAAGTCAGAACCTTTCATTAGAAAATTAATGGTGCGTTAGTCTATTAATAGTGGCCAAAGGGTATTACTTAATACAAGTTGCATAAATATTCAACCTTTCCAGCAGCATGGAAGTAATTAGGTCATTTATTAAACCTTTATCCAATTGCTTCACTCATTCTATTCTAAGCAACACTTAATTTTGTCCAGCAGTAAAGTAGCAAATAGATAAACACCGATTCTGTAAATAACATCAATGCTAAATATTTGGACGCTGGAAATATAAAAGAAAAATGCTGGAAATCAGGCAGCTCCTGTTGAGTGAGAAACAAATTTAACCTTACAAGATCAATGACCTTTTGTCTAAAAACAGGATACATAAATAGACGGGAGTTTCAAAATGCAGAGAAGTGGGGAAGAGGGCGAAAGAACAAAAGAACAGAAAGTCGACGAGAGGGCCACTGGGCCACGCTGGGGAAATTAAAAGACAAGGAGTGTCATGGCAGCAGATGCAAATGCAGAACAATGATCTGAAGTTAGTGAAGTAAGGGGAGCATGGTGGCGCAGCGGTAGAGTCATTGCCTTACAGCGCCAGAGGCCAGGTTCAATGTCAACTACGGACGCTGTCTGTACGGAGTATATACGTTCTCCCTGTGACCTGCATGGGTTTTCACTGAGATCTTTGGTTTCCTCCCTCACTACAAAGACGTACAGGTTTGTAGGCTAATTAACTCGGTATAAATGGTAATTGTCCCAAGTGCGTAGGATAGCGTTAACGTGCGGGGATCGCTTGTCGGTGCAGACTCGGTGGACTGAAAGGCCCGTTTCCACGCTGTATCTCTAAACTAAACAAAAACTAAATGAATAATGGAGATCGAGAGGAAAAATGCAAAGGAGTGTTAAAAATGGAGTTACAGTCCCTTAACCTTATTGTTGGAATAGTATGGGATGCCAAGTTCAATTAAATGAGGCAAAGCATTAACGTGTCCAGTCTCTGGAAATTATGAGACGCACTTGCAAACTGAATGAAAATCATCTGCAATGCAGCCACCCATTCCAATGTGGAGGATACCAAGCATGAGAAGGAAACACAATTCACCACATTGGAAGAGATACAGGCAAATCATAGCTTTGGGGCAAAAATGCTATGGTCCTTGGATGATGGGGAGAGGTGGTAAAATACTGGTGATCCATAGGAAGCCACCATTGAAAGGAGAATGAGTATTGTTGGAGATGGCAGATTGCACCAACTGTTCTGGAAGGTACTATCCCTTTACGATGCTGAAAGAAAAAGGAAGATCATTATGGAAGTGTCATCACCTTGGAAATGAGCTGAGGATGGTCGCGTGTGCGTGTGTGTGTGTGTGTGTGTGTGTGCGTGCGTGCGTGCGTGCGTGCGTGCGTGTGTGTGGTTTCAGGAGGTGGACACTATAAATCGGCTGAACCCACAGGATCTCAGTCTGGGTCATTTCTCAGTGTTACCAAACGTAAAATCCAAGCTTTCATGCAATTCCCCCCCCCCCCCCTCCCCCTGTATTAAATAATGCATAAACACCCAGCAGCTGATCTTATCCAGTTTTATACTTAACATACTCAAGGAATACGTTTTAAATACAAAAGGGAAAGGATTTTAAAAACAGTTAATTTACAGTTTGCAAAGAGTAATTTCACAGACCCCTTTATATTTATGGAATGTCATGCATTGAAAGTTTGCATTGAGCCCCTGTAAAACAATAACCCTGATGTAATTGCCGACTTGTAAAATAGTACATCTGCTGACTCAAAATAGGCAAATGCCTTGAAAATGAGTTTAATAAATATCCATAATTATCTCCAGCATTAACTTCTTGGAGCATTTATCATAACGTGACAGTAAAATGCACAGTTCATTTAATTATTTGATTTATTTCTGACCTGAAACTGTTAGACAACTAGGACAAGGTAAGCGAGCACATAACTGAATGATTTTAAGGAGAATTTAGATATGGGTACAGAAGGGATGTGCGTCTTCTGAACTATAAACACCTTAAATAACAACCTTTACATATGGTGGCTTGCTATACTGTCTTATAAAAGAGATACATCTCTTCAGGTGATCTTAGTTCATCCATGAAAACTGGAGAACTAAACTAGAACTACACACAAAAAAAAAAATCAGCTCAATTTCTTCTCTGCATTAGGTTCAAAGGCAATTCGAATGAATCGGGTTAGATCTCATTAATATTAAGTGCAGTTGGAGCCAGAGGGCAATCTGTCTGGAAGTTCCATGCATGATCAATCACTGACATCCTGGAGAATTGAACTTGTCAAATCGTTCTATCTCAACACTCCATGCAAAGTACAGCCATGTATCTCAGCTGCTGAGATCCCCATCACTATGCTGCAAAAATACCTCTTTGATCTTGTGGCAGGGCAGACTAACTCCTAATCCATGGCTCATTGACTTTAATGGTGTTTAGTTTAGTTTAGAGATACAGCGCAGAGACAGGCCTTTCGGCCCACCGAGTCTGCACCAGCCAGCAGCCCCCGCACATTAACACACGCCTTCACACACTAGGGACAATTGACACTTATACCAAGTATACAAACCCAAGCCAAATAACCTACAAACCTGGACGTCTTTGGAGTTTGGGAGGAAACCGAAGAACTCTTGAGAAAACCCACTCGGTCACGGAGAGAACGTACGAACCCCGTACAGACAGCACCCGTAGTTGCAATTAAACCCAGGTCTCTGGCAGAAACTCTACAGCTGCGCCACTGTGCCGTTAATAGAACCACGGGTTAGGAGGAAAAGGCAATATAGCTCATTTTTATATTACATTGCTCTGCAAGCATTAAATGGATGTTTTTTAGTAATGTAAAAGCAGAAATCTTTCTAATTTCCCTTATTTGAATAGTTTATCTTTGTAATTTGGACAGCTGACAAAACAGGAGAAGGGGGCTTCTTTACACAACCAGAGACCCCAATGCAAGAACTCAAGATACTTTAGGTCAGGAAGATAGACTCTGCCCATTGCTACTAGTTATGGCTACTGTTGTGGGGAGATAGTGAGCGGCAATCTCAGGCACGCTGCCAAGCTGGCAAGATTTAGCCAAAAATTGCATGATTCGATGGCTTGCACTCCAGAGATGCATTCTCCAAGAAGTACCCAGAATTTTACTTGACTCCAGGTCGACAAATGCCAAACCAGGGCACACAAAGTAATATTATGTATACAAGATATAATACAAGACATAGGTTTCTGAATTTGTTACTGCTGCTTAACAAAGGGAAAGGTTACTGACTACAAGTAGCCTCATTAGGTGATTAAACCCGTAGCTTCCTGAATTATGCGTTGGAATCTTGGTTGATCGAAGAGACATTTGAATATTAGTATTCTTGATTTGCTTACAGGATGAGTTCCACACATTCCCTGGCCCCGATTGTCTGGATTACATTCATACTTATCCGAACGATACTCGCAAGAAAATTTAGGAATATAACACTAGAAATAAGTTTAGCTTTAGGCTTTGCGATTTCTAATGTTTGCTCTGTCATTCAAGAAGATCATGAGTTATATTTTATCTAAACCACTTTCCTGAATTAACCCAACATTCCTTGATGCCCTTAATATCCTTAGCTCATTATATCATAGAACATAGAAACATAGAAAAATAGGTGCAGGAGTAGGCCATTCGGCCCTTCGAGCCTGCACCGCCATTCAATGTGATCATGGCTGATCATCCAACTCAGTATCCTGTACCTGCCTTCTCTCCATACCCCCTGATCCCTTTAGCCACAAGTGCCACATCTAACGCCCTCTTAAATATAGCCAATGAACTCCCCTCAACTACCTTCTGTGGCAGAGAATTCCAGAGACTCACCACTCTCTGTGTAAAGAATGTTTTCCTCATCTCGGTCCTAAAGGAATTCCCCCTTATCCTTAGACTGTGACCCCTTGTTCTGGACTCCCCCAACATCGGGAACAATCTTCCAGCATCTAGCTTGTCCAACCCCTTAAGAATTTTGTAAGTTTCTATAAGATCCCCCCTCAATCTTCTAAATTCCAGCGAGTACAAGCCGAGTCTATCCAATCTTTCCTCATATGAAAGTCCTGACATCCCAGGAATCAATCTGGTGAATCTTCTCTGTACCCCCTCTATGGCAAGGATGTCTTTCCTCAGATTTGGAGACCAAAACTGTACGCAATACTCCAGGTGTGGCCTCACCAAAACCCTGTACAACTGCAGTAGAACCTCCCTGCTCCTATAATCAAATCCTTTCGCTATGAATGCTAACATACCATTTGCTTTCTTCACTGCCTGCTGCACCTGCATGCCTACTTTCAATGACTGGTGTACCATGACACCCAGGTCTCGTTGCATCTCCCCTTTTCCTAATCTGCCACCATTCAGATAATAGTCTACCCTCATGTTTTTGCCACCAAAGTGGATAACCTCACATTTATCCACATTATACTGCATCTGCCATGCATCTGCCCATTCACTCAGCCTATCCAAATCACCCTGCAGCCTCCAAGCATCCTCCTCACACCTAACTATACCCCCCAGCTTGGTGTCATCTGCAAATTTGGAGATGTTGCATTGAATTCCCTCGTCCAAATCATTAATATATATTGTAAATAGCTGGGGTCCCAGCACTGAGCCTTGTGGCACCCCACTAGTCACTGCCTGCCATTCTGAAAAGGACCCGTTTACTCCTACCCTTTGCCTCCTGTCTGCTAGCCAGTTCTCTATCCACATGGATAGAGAATGTGGAATATCAATGTGCAATATAGAAAATAATTAAACCTCTACTGCACTCTTAGAAAATTCCAAAACAGTTTGTGTTTCTGTATACAGAAGTTAGTTCCCAGCCATCTATTTTGAGACAAAGATCTCTAAATTATGACATCCCAGCTAAGGGAAATTGTATCAAGTGACCGTATCAAACTTGGCAGAGTAGTTTTTTAAATAATTTTGCATATTTCGATAAGATCACCCGTTGTTCTAGACTTGAGTGTATAGGTCTAGTCTACTTAACTTCTTATTACGGAAAAGCCCTTTATCCTCATAATAAAGGTATAGCAAATTGTTTTTGTGCTTCTATTTTATGTATGGCCGCTCTTAGATTAGATCTGTACACAATATTCCAGGTCTGATCGTTTTATGCATTTACTCCTACATTCAATTTATGTTACATTAATTGCCCACATAACATTCAGATTCTTAATCCCTTGCTTGGCGGATTTCACCATCGTGGAGCTCGCAGTCTCGGGTAGAGACCGATGTCGAGAAGCTCCAAACGACGCAGAAAGGTTTTGACCAGCCCCGACCCAGGTTCAGATTGCCCTCCCGGGGGAGCAGACATTCCCCCCGGATGCAGGAGCTTGATCGCCCCAACGTGGAGGACCCGACCACCGGCTACGTGAGCCAAGATTGTCCCGTCAACGAAAGGCTCGTGGACCCCGGCCGTGGGAGAATAAAGAAGAGAAGAGATTGAACATTTTTTTCGATTTCCATCACAGTGAGGAATGTGGAGGAGTCACTGTGGTGGATGTTTATGTTAAAATGTATTTTGTGTGTCTTATTGCTTTTTATTGGTATATCCGTATGGCAAATTAAATTCCTTGTATGTTGCAAAGCATACTTGGCTAATAAAGTATGAATATGATTAGTTTCATGTAAATTTGAGAATTGAATTGTGAGCAAGTACACCCAGGTTCTTTGGAAAACCAACATCGTTTGATCTGTCACTATTTAAAATGGTTTTCATGTGTTTCTATTATGTCATATTTATTGTGTCCTCATCCTCATGCAGGCTATGAACATGTCCTCCACACGTTTACTGATCATTTGATTTGCCCAATCTATATCTAGAATAATGTCTCCCCCAACTATGAATGTTGCATTTAACAAGGTTAATACATCATTAAATCTCTCATCTACATTTAAGAGGGAGTTAGATGTGGCCCTTGTGGCTAAGGGGATCAGAGGGTATGGAGAGAAGGCAGGTACGGGATACTGAGTTGGATGATCAGCCATGATCATATTGAATGGCGGTGCAGGCTCGAAGGGCCGAATGGCCTACTCCTGCACCTAATTTCTATGTTTCTATGTTTCTATGCTATATCCTACATGGCTACTACACTTAGTGAAGCTATGGACAATATCCACAAACATTTCATATTCCTTGCCCTTCCTAGGCTGAAATGGTACAGACCCAAAATGGTTCTTTTCATAATTTACTGACCTATGAACCTTCCTCTACTGATTTTATCATCAAGACTACCCTGTTTTTCCATTTTACTTCTCCTTTCAAAAGGCTAATTAGTCTAGAATACTTAGATCACAAGTCTGGTCTGCGCGCAACGATATCCCTTTATTGTTTCTTAGATTGTGTCTGTTTGTATATAATTGAGCCATTAGTTTTATTTTTGTCACTTTACATTATTTTCCTTGTTTAGACCACAAATTGATGCTTTGATGCTCACGTTCATTTATTTCCTGAGAAACATTGGCTATTGTTATCCTTGCTATTGCCTATTTTCGCCTCATCCTCACTAAATATTCTAAATGTTTCTCCTCTCTATTCACCATTTATTTCTAAGACTAATCTACAGCCCTTTTTTATGAGGATGAAATGAATAAATACATTTGGGTTCAATTTCCTGGTTGCGCGAGAAGAACTTCAAATCCAGGATATCACTTGCATACCTTTTTGTTCATGTCCTTAAAGAGCGAGTTAGCTTACCTGGTATATGCCAGCCATGAATGTCAAAGTTGAGCCAATACGAATGGCAAAACAGCTTCTTCCACAAACGTTTGCGGACTGGTTGGACAGAGCAGTGGTATTAATGTCATCAGAAATGTCAAACCCAGCAAACTGCAGCTCTCGTTCCACTACCTGGCCAATCATTAAGCAAAGCACACCAAAGATGCCAACTGAGATGTGCTTTGATGTTCCCATCAGAGAGTAGATGATGCAGGCAAAGAATGAGGTATAAAGCCCATATACTGGATCCTGCCCAGCAAGCAATGAGTAGGCTATTGATTGGGGAACTATCAAGATACCTACAACTAGCCCAGACATAATATCCCCCAAAATCCATTTCTTCCATTTATACTTTGGAAACCATCGTATTATAGGAAATAAGTCAACAAGTAAGTCTTTTGCTTTTGTTGGCGTACATGATAAATGCTTCTTCAGGTTTTTTATTGCACACGCCTTCACATCTAGTGGTTCCTTTTCTTGTCTTTCTAAAATAATGGGAGAATATTTATCGCTTTTCATGTCACACGAGGCCACGTTATTGAGCACTAACATGCTTTCAGCGTTATTCAAATCTGCTGAGGTCATCTTGCAGGTTGCCTAGACAAGAAAGAAAGCAAGTTAGTTTTGGGCTCATCTTAGCATATGGCAGTTTGTCAAAATGTTGAGACCTGTTGAATAACGATCGGAATGACATCATAAACAATACTGTAACTCAGCATCTTGGAGTCTTGAATTAATTCCAACCTGAAGATTCATCCTTCGTTTTATTTTTAGGCAGCATTGGTCAATGGAAATAATTTACTGATTTTAGTTTGTTCATTCTTGTAGGTGTTACAATACTTACCTTTAGCGGCACTGCAGTTCTGCTACTTCCCGTGTGCGCGACTTTGGCGCCTTTCAGAGAGGGGCGGGTTTAAAAAGCCGTTTTTCTCCAGACAGGGCAAATCGATCCATCTCAGGGGATTTCGTCGCTAAAGAGAAATCGCTCCGACATTTGTTTTATGAAGGTATTTTTAAACTACACTAGATCATTTATTAGCTAGAGTAATTTAAAAATCATCTTCTAAAGCCGTGAGCGCCGACAATGGAAAGGATTTTACGTAGGGGAGAAAAGAAGCTACAGAGTTTATTTTTACATAAAACATGGTTCTTAGGAAGCATTTAATCACATTTTCATGTTGCGAAATGGGGACAAAAAATATATACAAACCGGCAGTGTTTTTCCTGCCGACTGTTGGTTAAATTCACCACAAACCGCAACGTTCCAATCCAATAAATTCCACTAAAACCCACTCGCAAGTTGATTTAAATGGCCATTAATTTACAGGAATTGAATGTGAATGTGAATGTTATCTGGACACTTAGGCAATTTAAAAATGTTTATCTTTTCTTAAGAAATGGATAGATGTTTAGATCTACTCATTGAATTTTGTAATTAGCTACAATTAGGTAACTAACTAATTATATGCTTTTATTTCAGGTCATCCAAGTATGATTGTTTCATATTTGTTTCAGAATGCTTCAATCCATAATAACTGAAAATTTCATTGAGTTCTCTTAATTTTTAAGAAAATTATAGGCTTTTGACTGTCCTAGATCACAGCTTTTGAGTTAAGTCAATGGAAAGGCAATGGGGAACAAGATGCTAATTTCCGAGTATGAAAATGGCCATAACTCTTTTAATACTGAAGATATGAAAGTGAATTGGGGGTCAAATTAAACTTCTTTTTATGCTTTATCTGATGGGATAAATTGCAGACTTAATTTTTTTAATCTAAAAATTTTGTAATAATGCTAATTCTTCTGACCAAAAATAACTGTAAACATATGCATGATCATGATACATATTAAATTTATAATATGTGTCAAAATCAACTATCATTCTCTATTTTGCAAAATCTATTAAAACATGAATTATTATTATTTTTAATAATTAACGATATAGCTTGCACCTTTAAAATAATCAGTAAAGATACATTTTCTGTGGTGAATTCTTATAAAACTATTTAATAATTTATCATTGAAAAAATATCGTCATAACTGTTCGAATATACACGAAAAGGTTTGGTGCTTTGCATTAATAATTTGTATCATTCACAGAAATATTAAACATGTCATAAAAAAAGTGAATAATCGCTTTGAACAATAAATCATGTCACATAAATTACTGGTTTTATAACAGGCTGGCATTTCTTTTCCTTTACCCAAGGTTCATCAGGTACAAAGTATATAACCACTTATCTGAAATATCTTAAAATCCTTTGGTCATTATCACTTCCACAGTTAACAATCCTTGACTTAATTCATCTCCTTATCATAACCCTACCCTCAAGTGCCCGAAATAATCATAACATTCATGAAGTCATTTCAGAATAATTAAATATCTGACATTTGCCAGTATCTGGTAAATTAATACAATTCACACTCTCTTATTCGCTCGGAAGCTATCCAAATGTCTCACATTTTCAACAGAAAAGCAATAGTTTCCAGTTTGTGACATTTATGATATACATTGTGCAAAATGTTTATTTAATTTGACAACATTTCACCACAAAAATGCAATCCTACTTTCCTGGCATTGATTGGTTAAGGGGTTCTTCAAATATTGCATCTCTCCATTCCTGGAGATGACGTTTCTTTTGCAATATTGTATCATTTCAAACAAACAAAACAGAAATTTCAGCCAAGTTCCTAGGATGCTAAGCATTGGAGGCTGGCTATCTGAACTAGGGCAAAATGAGTCAACCATGTTTGGAAGTATCAAAAGAAAAATAATCTTCACATTGGCCTTGGTCTAGTCAGACCAGGTCTTCAAACTTAAGGTATTCATGTCAGGTCATGAACAGCAAGAAATAGTTTAAATTAAAAATATCAAGGCATGTGTTTAGTACACAATGTGGATAGTTTTCATTCCCAGATAGACGAGTTACCATCAAGCCAAGATTTAAATGTAACATACTATTTACATTCTTTATCTGGAGGAAAACATTATGCAAGGTTTCTAACTTTGCCAATGATACGAACATAGGTGAAAGTGGTGACACAGGCAGAAAAGGTGGTGAAGAAAAACTGCGACAAAATTACCCGTCATCAATTGGAGCATCGAGTACAAGAGTTGTGATGTCATGTTGCAGTGGTTCATTACATTGGCTGGACTGTACTTGGGGTAGAGTATGTAGTTTTGGTAGAAATTATGTCATTAAGCTCCAGAGGGTGCAGAAAACATTCACGAGGACATTGCCTAGACTGGAGGGCTCAAGTTACAAAGAGCGACTTGGTAAAATGGAAGTGTTTTCCCTGGAATAAAGAAGGCTGAGGAGTAATCTAGAGGGGGGTGGTCATAGCGTTTCTCCAAGGAGGGGGGAGTCCGCACCTAGAAACCAAGTTTAAGGTGAGGGGGAAATATTGAAAGAGTTGCTGTTGGGCAAGATGTTCCATGCAAGGGTAGTTTAATTTATTGTTACATGTAGAGACGTACAGTGAAAAGCCTTTTGCTGCGTGCTATCCAGTTAGTGAAAAGATTACACACGATTACAATCAAGCCAACCACAGTGTACAGATGCAAGATGTAGTCCAATAAAGTCCATTAAAGATAGTTCAAAGGTTTCCATTGAGGTAGTTAGATAAGAGGTCAGGACCTCTCTTCAGCTGGTGAGAGTTGCCTGGTATCAGCTGAGAAGAAATTGTCCCAGAATCTTTCATTCTTTAGTTTTAAAGATACTGCGTGGAAACAGGCTCTTTGGCCCAACGAGTCTGCACCTACCAACAATCACCCATGCCCTAATTCGATCCTGCACACTAGGGACAATTTACAGAAGCCAATTAACTTACAAACCCTCAATGTGGAGGAAACCAGAGCACCCCGAGACAACGCACATGGTCAGAGGGACAATGTGCAAACTCTGTCAGCAACCGTAGTCAGGATCAAACCTAGGTCTCTGGCGCTGAAAGGCAGCAACTCTACAACTATGCCACCGTGCTGCCCATGAGGTATGGAGGTAGTCATTTTCACACTTCTGTACCTCTGGCTTGATGGGAGAGGAGATAAGAGAGGTGACCAAGCTGAGTGGTTCTTGATTAGGCTGGCGGCCTTGCCGAGGCAGTGTGAAGAGCAGACTGAGTCAATAGAAAGAAGATTGGATTAAGTGATGGTCTGGGCTATGTCCACAACTTTGCAATTAATTGCGTTCTTGGAGTCGTTCCCAAACCATGCCGATAAAATGCATTTTATGGCGCATCTGTAGAAGGTGGTGAGTGTTGGGGACATGCCAAACTCCCTAAACCTTCTAAAGGAGACGCACTGGTGTGCATTCTTGGCCATTGTCAAGAATGAGTACATGAAATGAGCAGCCAAAGGATGTTGTAGACTCAGGATCAATTACAATATTTAAAAGATATGTGGACAAGCATATGCAAATAAAAAGGTTTAGGGGAATATGAGCCAATGCAGGCAAATGAGATTTGCTCAGTGTAAGATTATAAAGGAGCTTGACAGTATAAATGGTGGGATCTTTGTTTTACGCATTGGGAGAGTCTCAGTCAAGAAATCATCACTACAAGTGTGTATGAAGGAACTGCAGATGCTACTTTATACCGAAGACAGACACAAAATGCTGGAGTAACTCAGCGGGTAACACAGCATAAAGGGCCTGTCCCACCAGCACGCAACTCTATGCGATGAGTGCGATCTAACGTGGTCGCTTGAGCCGTCCGGCGTCGCGGGGCCGGTCCCACTTCGATCGCCGGAGCCGTGCGGAATTGTGCGGAGTTCGTCCCGACATCGCGCGGGGCTCCGAAAAACTGACTATGTTCAAAAAATTCTGCACGGCAACGGCTTGTCGGCTCGCAGTCGCCTCGACGCATTACATACCGGCTCGACGTCGTGCCTCCGTGACCATCTCTGTAGGTGCCTCCATGACCCTCTATGTGTGTGCCTCTGTGCCCCTCTCTGTGTGCCCCTCTCTGTCCTGGCGAACTTACCTTGAAGACTTCGCTCCAAGTTCGCCTCACTTTGCGCCGCGTTGCGCCTCTCACCCGACCTCCGCGCGGCCCTCGCTGCTGGTTTGGTCGCGTTTGCCGCATGCAGGCGCATGCTGGTGGGAACGGCCCTGTACAGGGATCACTCGACCTCCGCGCGGCCCCCGCTTTTAGATTGATCGCGCTCATCGCATGGAGTCGGATGCTGGTAGGACAGGCCCTTTACTGGAGAAATGGAATGGGTGACGTTTCGGGTCAGAACCCTTCTTCAGATCACTTTGAAGAAGGGTTCTGACCTGAAACGTCACCTATTCCTGTTCTCCAGCGACGCTGCTTGACCTGCTGGCTTACTCCAGCATTTTGGGTCTATCGTCATTATGTCATGTGAAACATGAAGAGGCATGAAGAAATGTCTTCTCACAGAAGGTAATGCATGTCTGGAATTCTCTGCCACAGCAGCTAATGAAGTTGGGTCATTAGAAGTATTTAAAGCGCAGTTGGATAAATATTTAATAGATCAAGGTTAAGGTCCTATGGCGAAATGGCACAAAAGATGAATTCAGGCCAGCATAGATGTGCCATGACCATATTTTAGAGGTGGGGCAGGCTTGAAGGCAGTGATACCTTACTCCTGCTCCCATTTCCATCTTGTGCTCTTGTTAAATCTCCATAAGAAAAGGAATAAGGATGTAAAACATTGCCAGAAAGACTGGCGTGTACCCACATTACCAAGTGCTTGTGGTTGCAGATAAAATGGCAATACAGTCCAATAATACTTTGTAATGCTTTGAGCCAAGAACATTTAGTACCGTTGACTGAATGTTGGACTTGTAGGGACCCATTACATCGTTATTACATCCTGATTGTTGTACAACGATCACAGATTTAAAGAAACAGTGATTTTCTTGAGTAATGCCCTTCCATACAAACTGCATGCCAAATTCCCAGTCAGACGCGGCAGAGCAGTTGTAACTTTTATACCCAGCACTAACACTTTCTTTGCATAATGATTTTGACCTAATTAGCATGCCAGATTTCCATGCAGATTTTACGATTCATCAAACAGGCAAATTAATTAAGGAGCACAAGCAATTAAAGTAATATGGAAATTACTATTAATTACGGACATATATCATTCCAAAATGTGATGGGGCACTTTAAGTGACAATAGTGTGTATATACAAAATGTAATGGACCAGACTTTCTGCCAACGATCAGTACTTCAAATATAAATCCGCTGAGTTCAAATATAAATTTACCCTTGCCCGTTCCATCTTGCTGAAAAGTGTCAGTGTTATTCTGCAGCAAATCCACAAGCCCTGCATGTGTAGTTTAGTTTAGTGCAGAAACAGGTCCTTCAGCCCACTCAGTCCATGCCAGCCAGCGATTCCCGTACATTAACACTGTCCTAAACCATTTACAATCTTTACCAAAGCCAGTTACCCTACAAACCTCTACGTCTTTGGAGTGTGGGAGGAAACCGGAGCACCCGGGGAAAACCCACACGGGCACAGGGGGGGGGGGGGGGGGGGGGGACCAGAAGATGACAGAGTAGAAAAATGCAACTTCTGGACAGGTGCCAGGAAGCATATTTCCTCACAAAATAAAAAAATAATATTTGAAAAGATCTTCAGGAAGAACACTAGTGCCAAGTGGAACAAACCCACTGCCTCCCATGGCTATCTGGACTACACTTCTTCCCACCCTGCTTCCTGTAAGGACTCCTACTCCCAATTCCTCCGTCTACGCCATATCTGCACGCAGGATGAGGTGTTCTAAACCAGGGCATCGGAAATGTCCTCATTCTTTATGGAACGAGGGTTCCCCTCTTCGACTATAGATGAGGCTCTCACCAGGGTCTCCTCTATGTCTCGTAGCTCCTCTCTAAATACCCACCCCCCCACTCATAACAAGGACAGAATCCCCTTGTCCTAACCTTCCACCACACCAGCCGTCACATACAACAGATAATCCTCCAACATTTTCGCCACACACCTCCAACGGGATCCCACCACTGGCCACATCTTCCCATCTCCTCCCCTATCGGCTTTCCGCAGAGACCGCACCCTCCGTAACTTCCTGGTCAATTTATCCCTTCCCACCCAAATCCCCCCCTCCCCTGGTACTTTCCCTTGCAACCGCAGGAAATGCTACACTTGTTGCTTTACCTCCCACCCTCCATCCAAGGACCCAAGCAGTCGTTCCAGGTGAGGCAGAGGTTCACCTGCACTTCTTCCAACCTCATCTATTGCATCCGCTGCTCTAGGCGTCAGCTGCTCTACATCGGTGAGACCAAGCGTAGGCTTGGCGATCGCTTCACCCAACACCTCCGCTCGGTTCGCATTAACCAACCTGATCTCCCGGTGGCCCAGCACTTCAACTCCGAATGGTAACCCATTTCGAATCCGACCTTTCTGTCGTGGGCCTCCTCCATGGCCAGAGTGAGGACCACCGCAAATTGGAGGAGCAGCACCTCATATTTCGCTTGGGCAGTTTACACCCCAGTGGTATGAACATTGACTTCTCCAATTTCAGGTAGTCCTTGCTTTCTCCCTCCTTCCCCACTCTCCCACAGCCTACTCTCTCTGCCTCTTCCTTTCTTCTTCCCCCCCCCCCACCAATCTGAAAATGTCACCTATTCCTTCACTTCATAGAAGCTGCCTCACCCGCTGAGTTTCCCTGACATTTTTGTCTACAGTGGAGCCAATGTTTCTTTTTGCTCTTATGGCAATAAACTGTTTAAATGGGGAAACTTAACATTTCAACAGAAAAACTTTCCAAATAAATTTGCTTCAATTATACTTCTTGAAAACTGCTTGTGATTACTTTAATAAGACCCCTTTCTAATGAAAGGTAAAGTAACTCTAGAACAAGAATACTACCTGCAAGCTGGATTTAATAGAGGGAATATAGAACCCTTAACAATTTCCGGACATCCCAAAATATTTATTCACTGGTTGTCCAAGTTTAGAAGCACCTGTGGCACTAACGTCGGTGGTGATGAAGTGCTTCGAGAGGTTGATCATAGCACAAATCAATTCCCACCTCGACCAAAACCTGGACCCACTGCAGTTCGCTTACCGCCACAACAGATCAACGGTGGATGCGATCTCGCTGGCTCTCCACTCCGCTCTGGACCACTTGGACAACAAAAACGCATATGTCAGGCTGCTATTCTATTGATTACAGCTCGGCATTTAACACAATCATCCCCTCCAAGCTGGTTACCAAACTTGCAGAACTGGGTCTCTGTGCATCCCTCTGCAATTGGATCCTCGACTTCCTCATTCACAGACCACAGTCTGTTCGTATTGGTGGAAATGTGTCAGCCTCGATAACAATCAGAACGGGAGCACCTCATGGCTGCGTGCTCAGCCCCCTGCTGTACTCACTCTATACTCATGACAAAGTAGCCAGTCATAGTGCGAACTCCACCATCCAGTTTGCTGACGACACCACTGTTGTGGGACGTATCACTGATGGGGATGAGTCAGAGTATAGAAGAGAGATTGAGCGACTGACCAACTGGTGCCAGCACAATAACCTTGCCCTCAACACCAGCAAAACCAAGGAACTGATTGCGGACTTTGGAAGGAATAGGATGGGGACCCACAGTCCCGTTTATATCAACGGGTCGATGTTGGAAAGGGTCAAGAGCTTCAAATTCCTGGGCGTGCACATCTCTGAAGATCTCTCCTGGTCCGAGAACACTAATGCAATTATCAAGAAAGTATCAACATCAGCGCCTCTACTTCCTGAGAAGATTACGGAGAGTCGGTATATCAAGGAGGACTCTCTCTAACCTCTACAGGTGCACAGTAGAGAGCTTGCTGACCGGTTGCATCGTGGCTTGGTTCGGCAACTTGGGCGCCCTGGAGAGGAAAAGACTACAAAAAGTAGTAAACACTGCCCAGTCCATCATCGGCTCTGACCTCCCTACCATCGAGGGGATCTATCACAGTCGCTGCCTCAAAAAGGCTGGCAGAATAATCAAGGACCCACACCACCCTGGCCACACACTCATCTCCCTGCTACCTTCAGGTAGAAGGTACAGGAGCCTGAAGACTGCAACGTCCAGGTTCAGGAATAGCTACCTCCCCACAACCATCAGGCTATTTAACTCAACTCAAACTCTGAACATTAATAGACCATTATCTGTTTATTTACACTTTATCTGTATATTTATTCATGTGTGTATATATTTATATAATGGTATATGGGCACACTGATCTTTTCTGTATTCATGCCTACTATATTCTGTTGTGCTGAAGCAAAGCAAGGATGTAATTGTCCTATCCGGGACACATGACATTAAACTCTCTTGAATCGTGAACTGAAAGATCTACAACAAAATAACAAGAGGACCCATTCCATGGCTAAATATCAAGGAGCACAAGCTTCTTTTGAACTTTTTACTTCTATAAACCCCAAAATTAATTTTACTGAATTAAATTATCCTTAGTTTTCTCCATGTTATAGCTTTCCATTGTGTGTACTCATTTCTATGCCACTGAGAAAACATCAAAACCATTTTTTAATGATTCTTTCTTCCTCATTCTGGTCTACCATCCTCGACATCGTTTCTGGCACTTCACTGGAGTGCAACAGTCATAGAGTCATAGAGTGATACAGTGGGGAAACAGGCCCTTCGGCCCAATTTCCCCGAACCAGCCAACATGTGCCGGCTACTCCAGGCCCACCTGCCTGCCCCAGGTCCATATCCCTCCAAACCTCCCCATTCCATGCACCAGTCCAACTGTTTCTTAACAATGTGTCTGAAGCTCACCTGAAGACTAGACCACACAAGGATAGCAGATTTTATAATCTTCAAGACATTAATGAAACAGGTTTTCAATTATAATCTGGTAGTTTTAAGTCAGTTTTATTGGTTCAAGATATTGGTTTTATATATTGAATAACTAAGTATAGAATCCTCCAGCTGTACCGGTGAAATTCAAACATACATATCCTGATGAATGGTCCTTGTCTCTAGTAAGAATTATGTTGCTAAACTTTGTTATGTAGTTGATATTGTTCCTGTGTCAGGTCCACTTTTGGTGCAGTGTCAGTGAGCAGTTTACCCGGTATAAACAGTGGAAAAGTGAGTAATCCAGGAAACTGGAGTCCCCAGCAAATGCCTAGCAAAGGGAGCCAGAAAGATTACAACTTTTGTCTTTGAATGCAAGTGGTAACAATTGGCACAGTGGTAACATGTCCTTCAAGACTTGACCAGGTCAAACAATGGCGGTGCTTCTGTGCAATTTTTGATGACTTGGAAGTATGGAAGTGTTTTGTGCAAGTGTTGCACTGGTCAATTGGCTGAGGAAGGGCAGAAGGTTCCTGGTTAACCTGATGCCACAAGACCTCACATGGCATGGCATCATCACTGAACTCTCCCAGGACAACTTCTATCTTTGAAGGATCATTCTTTGAAGAATGGAGAGCTCTGGAATATTTGATTAGTACAGGTGTCAGAGGTTATGGGGAGAAGGCAGGAGAATGGGGTTAGGAGGGAGAGATAGATCAGCCATAATTGAATGGCGGAGTAGACTTGATGGGCCGAATGGCCTAATTGAACCCCTATCCCTTAAGACTGTATGATTTTCTCTGTAAGGTATGTTTCTGATGTTGAGCAACCATCTGTTAGACTGGTTTTGCCTATGGGTCACCTCCCCCAATTTAGACACCAATATCCATGTATCTGTGAGAATTTGGAAGAGTAACTGGATTGGGGGAGAAACTTTGCCATGTCAGATATTAGTGTCTATGTTAGCTCATCCATCTGTTTTAATTCATTGGTTATGATACAGTTAAATTGTTTGCGAAGCTAGTTAGGCATGAAACACAATGCAGACACGAGGAACTACAGATGCTGGAATCTTGCGTAGAACACAAAGTGCTGGAGTAATTCAATGGGAGAACATACAAACTCTGCACAGGCAGCACCGGGATCGAACTCTGGTCTCTAGCGCTGTGAGGCAGCAGCTCCACTGCTGTGACACCTGTAAGTAGACCATGTTAATTGTGCTATAAGTATCAAGATTAGTCAACTCTCAGTTTGTTGCAGATTTTCTGAAAGCTATTTAAAAATCCTTGTGTAGAAAGGACTTGGCAGTGCCAGACTAGCAGATTTTGTGGACAAACCACAGATTCTGCCTGGCCTGCTGAGTTATTCCAGCATCTGCAGTTCCTTGTATCTCCTCTCTAGATCGTTTGAGCTATTAGATACAACTCTTATTAACACAATATAATTTAAAATAATGTTTTTAAATGGTATACAATAGCTTAACACGTGTTGCAGTGGGCGCTGGTGAGTTTACTGAGGGGAGGGGGGCACTGACAAAGGGAGCCATATGCCAAAACATTATGATTTCTGCACAATTTGAAAGTGTATTATTAGAAATTTCATATATATGAAACTAATGGAGGATTTACAAGCCAATAATTTTATAAATGTAAATGCTTAGCTTGATAGCAAATACATTGCAGAAACGATATTCTAGTGACAAAGACAAGGATGGTGAACTGCCAAACTCGGTATTCTTATTGCCCAGAGGCAAACAATTCAAGGAAACTCAATAATGCAGAAATTATGCAGGAAATCGATGAACTTGGATAACCACTTTTACGTAAATCACTAAAATACGAATGCCACAGTTGCATAGATGAATACATCAATGAAAATGGACAGCAATCTCCCATAAAACAATGACATTCACTCTTCATTCACTCTATGCTTATTGCCAAACTCAGGGAATGGTGTCTCTGCTCATCCCTGTGCAACTGGATCCTCACCTTCCTCATCTGAAGAGCTCAATCAGTAGGACTTGGCAACAAAACGTCCTCCCCACTGACCATCAGTGCAGGGAACCCTCGAGGCTCTGCTCTACTCTCTCCATAACCATGACTGTAGCCAAACACAATTCCTAAGCGGTTTTAAATTTGCCAACAATACTGTCATTGCTGGATAAACAACAGGCAGGGACGAGTCCGAGCACAGGCGGAATATCAATCATTTGGTCGGATGGTGCCAGAATAAGAATCTCAACATTAGCAAACCAAGCAGCTGGTGTTTGAAAAGCAAAGCCGAGGATCCACAAGCCTGTCTGCAGGGTCAAGGCGGCAACGGAAAGAGTCAACAGCTTAAAGTTCCTGGCTATGCATATCTGTGATAATCTATTCTGGACCCATCACCATCAACGATTCCTCAATTCCTCTACTTCTTCAGAAATGTGAAGTGATTTGGTGTGAGCATGGCCTGGTAACTCAAATATTGAAGAATGGAGGCTGCAGAAAGTGGTGGACATCATGGCTACTGAAGGGATCTATTGTAAGTGGCCCCTCAAGAAGGCACCAATATCAAAGATCCACACCATTCTAACCATGCTCCCACCTCATTACCACCATCAGGAAGAAGGTACAAGAGCCTGAGGACCGCAGCCTCCAGATTCATAACAGCTTCACCATCAACCATCAGGCTCTGACAGGAAGTGCTGCCCCAAGAAGACAGCTAATATCAAAGGCCTACACTCTCCACCCTCACAGCCATGCTCTTATCTCACTGCTAACATTGGGTAGAAGGTTCAAGCACCTGAGAACTGTAACCTCTACAGTTCCACACCAGCCCTCCAAAATCAACCATCAGGCATTGAAATTGAAATTGAAAATCTTTATTATCAATTTCCTGAGTACTTACATACCCAGAGGAAACGGAAAAACGTTGCTCAACCAGTGTCCATTCAGTGTGCGGTAAAAAATAAATAGAAAGTAAAAATAAAAATACATATATCATCATGAGTTCCAATCGGCAGTGGCACGACAATGGCTCTGCTTCAGTGTGTCCAGGTTGGTGGTTGGTGGGCGATACTTTGGCAGGGGGCAAAGTCCGTTTATCAGTCTTATAGCCTGCGGGAAGAAGCTGAGAAGCATCCTGCTGGTTTTGCAGCTGATGCTCCTGTACCTCTTCCCAGATGGCAGGATGGAGAATATGTGATGCGATGGGTGGTAGTGCTTAAAACCCCGAACATTAAAGGATAAACTATGATTGATCACAGCTACTCGGTTCCAACCGTTTGCCTCTGTGGAAGGTTACAATGGTAATCAAATAATAATTTACCCATACTGCATAAGTAAACTTTGCAGCATCAATAAAGCCATTGTTGCCAGCGCTGTCTATGTGACTTCACCTTTAATGCAAGTACAAGCAGCTAGATTTGCTGGGTATCGGAAATATCATCTTGACTACTTTCTGCTTTAGGAACTTTAGGATGGGACAGCAGCTGGGAAATGCCTTCCTCAGCAAACAGTATCCTCAGCAATATGCTGATATGATGCTGAGACAGATTCAGTTTCAAATGGATCCCACACCTTCGGAGTCACACGCATCACCCTCCCAGTGTACAATTGGGCACCTGAAAAATGCACCCAAACAGGTCACTGCTACCTACTGCAATTCAGGTCCACAACATTAATGCTCGGATTGTAATAAATTCTCAGCAAAATATATTAGAAAATGTTTTGCCATGGATGCAATAAAACGATCATTGCTTGTGCAATTTAAGAGAAAGTTAGATAGAGCTCTAGGGGCTAGTGGAATCAAGGGATATGGAGAGAAGCCAGGCACGGGTTATTGATAGTGGACGATCAGCCATGATCACAATGAATGGCGGTGCTGGCTCGGTGGGCCGAATGGCCTCCTCCTGCACCTATTTTCTATGTTTCTATGTTGTGTGAATATTGAATGATGATATGCACAGCAAATTTAAAGCAATAGCAAAGAGCGTGAAAAGGCAAATATGACAAGATTTCTACCAGGTTATAATATAGTCAGATAATATCTCTCTAACATTTGCAATTGAAGTCAAGACTGCAGTCATTAGGTTAGAATGCACCGTTGGACCAAAGCTCTGGAGATCACAGCACCAATATATTCTGTTCATAAGTCTGATAAAACGTGATCAGCTCTGAAATTTTAACTGCTTCTCTCTCCACAGATTCTGCTCGAACTGCTGAGAATTCAGTTTTTCCTAAATTATGTAAATAAATTAGATACTTCAAAAGCTGCTTCGAACCATAATTGGAAGCACTGCACTGGCTTGGTTTGACAGGTTTATGATTTTCGGTACCACACATATAATAAAAATGTTAATTGGGCATCACCACAGCCTAATGATATGACACGAGTGAATGCGTACACATAGTCACTTCTTAAAGCTATGCATTAAACATTAGGGCCATGAACTTGTATTTGTTATGATAGCAAAAATATAATGTCAGAATGTGGTGTTTGAACAGGAGCTGTTAATGGTTGATATCTAGAATTTGCTTGCAATAATATACCACTCATCCAAATGGTATGTTATTGAAGGCTTCAATTTATTTTCAAAAATATTTCTATCTGTAGACTTCAGGTGGAAATGTTTTTGAAAATACCAAATGGACAAGACCTTCTAATCTATACACTATAAAACTCCTTGGAAAAAAAGTGTTAAACATTAAGATTAACAACTGGAGTCTGCCATTTGATCCATTTAGCCTTCACTGCGGTTCATTGAGATCATGATCCTTTTTTTTCCTGAACAATTCCCATACTTAATTCCTTTAACATACAGAGGTATAATTGATCTCCATTGTGAACCATTGAGCCTCTGCAGTGTGCCAAGATGGAGAATTCCGAAAATCAACTACTTCCTGATATTAAAGATTTACACTCAACTCAAATTGCACTCAAATTCCTGTTTCTAGAATCCTCCAACAAGGAAAACATTCTTCCTGTACCAAATCTGTTAAACCTTGTAGCAATCTTCTAAACTTCACAAATACAACCCTAATCCACTAACAACTTCCTCATGCAGCCAACATGCCTTATGGTGAACCAAGCTGGCTTCATTGAACTCCTTCTATAGCAAGAAGGGAGTATAGCATCTAATTTAGCATCATTAGAAATGTCAATGATGATATTTGGTCCCCTCAGCCATTCTGAAGCAGATTATGAACAGGGGCCCAAAACATCAATCCCAAAGTACCCAACCCATCATCCAACAAAAGTCTGTTCAATTTAGTTCTGCCAATCACCCCACATTCCACATATACAAACTTTGCTGTACAACTTCCTGAGCAGGACCTTATCAAAGCCATCTCAAAATCTAATTACACTCCATCCACTGGTTACTCCATATCCCTTCTGCCAGAGTGGTGTTCAAATAACTAATTCCAGCACTTTCCCAACTACTAATGTCAGGCCAAGAGATTAATAGCTCCCCATTTACTCTCTCCTCCTTTCTTACATTGTATGATCACGTTAGCTATCTCCCATCTCCTTTACCATTCCAGGATGCATGGTATTTTGATAGACAAAATTAATACATCTATCACCTCTTTCAAAATTCTAGCACGCAAACCATTGCCCTTCAGTCTCAGCAACTCCTACTAATATTATTCTTTTTCAATACATCTTTCTCACTAGACGTTAGATTCTCTAGTATTTTTGGTAGGGTTTTGTGTTTTCTTCTACAAATTCAGTTTATTACAAAATAATTTAATAACAGAAGCAATAATACAACAATTGTATGGGACTGTGGGAACCAGTGCTGGAGTGCTGGAGTACTGGAGTACAGTATTGGCTTCTTTATCCAAGAAAGAATGCACTTACCTTAGGAGGGCAGCAAACACTCAACAGCCCAAGTCCTTGGTCAACACACTTGCAATAGAAGGAGAAATTGAGTAGACTGGTATTAAATTCAATAGTTTAGCATTATGAGAGGATGCCTTGGATACCTCTCATTTAAATTTACAAAATTCTTAAGACGATCTGACCGATTAAATGCAGGGAGGATGTTTCTCATGGTGGAGGGATGTAGGAGCAAGGCCAAAGATTCAGAATAAGCGTAGGCTGTCTATGTGGGATGAGGGTACATTTCTAGACTCAGAGGGTGTTGAATCTTTGGAATTCTCTATCTTGAGAACTGTGGCGGCTCAGACATTAAACCTCCAGTTTAAATGCTATTTGGAATATTTTGGAGGACCGGGAAACCAAGAAACCAAGACATGGGTATATTTAAAAGCGAGTCATAGATTCTAGGACATTTTGAGAATCAAAAAATATAACAAATGGTGTAATGAAATAGAACTGAGACAGTACCGCCATAATCTTCATGACTGGCGGAGTAATTCCAGATGGCCTAGTACTGATCCTAATGTTCTAAGACACCAAGTATTTGTTCAACCTCTCTGCATTTCCTTCCACTATCCCACAATACACAATCTTTCAAGTCTGATATCAGACCCACATTTGCTCTGACTGTTCTTTGCCTTTTGACAGATCTTTAGATCTTACAGTTTTTATATTTGTTGCTATTCCACTCTCATAGTCCATTGTCCTTATTTTATGTAGAGACATGGGACTGAAGGTGTTGATTTCCAAAAAAAGACAAAAGGTGCTGGTGCAACTTAACGGGTCAGGCAGCATCCTTGAATAACATGGATTCAGAAGAAGGGAATTCACTGCCTCAGAGGGGGCAGCTGCTCTGGATGCTTTCAAGAGAGAGCTAGATAGGGCTCTTAAAAACAGCAGTCAGGGGATATGGGGAGAAGGCAGGAACAGGGTACTGATTGGGGATGATCAGCCATGATCACATTGAATGGCGGTGCTAGCTCGAAGAGCCAAATGGCGTACTCCTGCACCTATTGTCTATAACCTGAAACATTACCTATCCATGTTTTCCAGGAATGCTGCCGGACCTGCTGAGTTGGTTCAGCACTTTATATCCTTTTCTGTATTAAGTGTTTTGACTTCCTATATTTAGCTCTGAAATGTGCCAATCTTCAGATCTTTCTGACAACTTTACAATATCTCCCTTTAATTTTAAATGAACTTTAATTTTTCCTGCTAACCTTGGCCCGAGCAATGTTCCTGTTGGGCTCCATGGATTTCTTGGTTGCACATCTCATATTTTCTAAATACTAGCCGTTGCAAGGGAACCATGACAGTCTTTAAACAGCACAACCTAATGCGTCGAATACCACTCTGGAGACATTAGATGACAGTATAATTGCCCCTGAATAAATTATTTCAAAGTTGGATAATTTAAAATAAGATGGCAATTTAGTTTCTATCCTGAATTCTCAAATATCCCAAACGTTAGCGGGATTTCTGCAATATCATGAAAATCTCACTCAAAAGGCAATTGTTTTGAAAGAGCTTCAGGATTCCAGTGCATGAGACTTCTTCATGTGATTGGATTCTCACAGTGCATAATATCATCACTATTACTGACCACAAAGATTTCATGGAACTTACCTCAGAATTAAGTTCTCATCAGGAGGTACGTAATGTTACTTCATTATGGACATCTTTCTTTGGTGCAAGTGGGTGTCATCGTTTTGATGTTGGCAGCAACATCTGGGCCATTATATGGAACAATATCCATCGACACACAAAAGCCTAACAAACACATTTATAACAGGGACAGTAAAAACACGATGGGCCTGATGGCTTCTTTCCATGCTGTGGCCACTCTGCTTTTCTCTTGTAACAATTTACATTGTTTGAAAAATGTTTAACGCAATTGCTTAAAACATTTATATTATGATCAAGTAAAGGATAGAAAGCCCATTCCTTTTGCAAATGTAATCTTGCTCCCTTCTTGCAGCAATACTCCACAACTGTAACTAACGTTATTTAAACGGGTAGCACAACAGTAGACCATTATTCCCCATTACTTACAAGTATTCACACAAAACTAGATTCTCTTACAAAGAGACCTTATAGGAGATAATTGTAGCGATGAGGAAGGAGTGTTACCACTAGAGAGAAAACATTGTCATTAGCAGAGCAATCTGGAACTAGGCGATAAACTGGAATCATTTTTTAAAGTGAGTTGTTTGAGGTCTGGAATGTACTGTTAATGCAAGTGAGTCTAAAAAAAATAATTTGCAGGATAGGGAATTGGAAACTGGATTCTTTTCACAATAGGGTCAGTGCAGACACGATGGCTTCTTTCTCTGTTTCTCTTGTAACAGTTTACATTGTTGAAAAAGTACTTAACACAACTGCTCCAAACATTTATATTTGATCAAATAAAGAATATAAAGAATATAATTTTTTTTTCTAGGATGTCTGGGGCGACCATACTGCACTAAATTCAACAATGAATTAATTTATCGTATGTATGGGATGTGTATACAACAATCTGTTGTTCTTAATCGTAACTGGTAAAACTGGTTTTAATAATCAGAAAGGATGCTCAACACGAAAACTCATCCACTAAAAAAAATGTCAACTGTTCCGCTCTGTACAGACGCTGCTTGTCCCATCACAACTTTAAATTCAACTGCAAAAGCATGTTCAGATTCCCGAAGGAAACGTTAATGTTTGACAAACATTTCCAAAGTATTTAACCATACCTGACACCATGAATGATAAGATTAATGTTCACATTGCTAAATGTCATTTCGCCAGAGCATCAACCTGACATCAGTCTGAAGAAGGGTCTCGACCCGAAAGGTCACCCATTCCTTCTCTCCAGAGATGCTGCCTCCTGACCCGCTGAGTTACTCCAACATTTTGTGGCTACTTTCGATTTAAACCAGCATCTGCAGTTCTTTCCTACACGTATTAATGATCCTTGCCTTTCAGCCGGGCAATATCTACAATCGGCAATGTGCAAATGACCCGCTGAAGTTACTCCAGCATGTTGTGTCTATCTGCAATCACCATCTATTTTACAGACACTGTGGTTTTGAAAGCCCATTAAAATATATTTGGTTAAAATAGGTCAGAAGAATTAAAACTTTGAACAAGGCGGAAACAATCCCCGAGGCATGCTGACTTTCCCTATTGGACCTGGTGTCAGCAGCAGAAGACTGACCTGCAGATGTATTGGTGCAAGGGATGACCAGGTTGCAGCAGACTCACCTGCAGATGTATTGGTGCAAGAGATGACCAGGTAGCAGCAGCAGCAGCAGCAGCAGCAACAACAGCAACAACAGCAACAGTGTGACACACACACACAGACTGTAGCAATCTCACTCCCAGTGCCAGCAGCAGGCCTGCCTGTCATTGGCCACGTCGCCCGCCCGACCACGTCAGCAGCAGAGCACGCGTCACTGACTGGTCACGTGATGACGGAGGGAACGGGCCCCGATTGGTCAGCGGAATGTTGCAAACGCCCACCGTTCCACGCGGACCTGTGTGAAGACGGCAGCAAGCGTGGAAATAGGCCCTTCGTCCCAACTTGCCCATACTGTCAAAACTCAAGTCAAAGTCAAAAGAGTTTATTGTTATGTGTCCCTGACAGGACAATGAAAATCTTTCTTTGCATAGCACAACAGAACATAGTAGGCTATGACTACAATTCTATACGTAAATACACCCATGAATTAATAAATTAATAAAGTGCAAATAACAGATGGAGGGATATTAATGTTCAGAGTTCCGAGCTAAGTTTAATAGCCTGATGGCTGTGGGGAAGTAGCTATTCCTAAACCGGGTTGTTGCAGTCTTCAGGCTCCAGTACCTTCTACCTGAAGGTAGCGGGGAGATGAGTGTGTGGCCAGGGTGGTGTGGGTCCTTGATGATGCTGCCAGCCTTTTTGAGGCAGCGACTGTGATAAATCCCCTCGATGGAAGGAAGGTCAGAGCCGATGATGGAATGGGCAGTGTTTACTACTTTTTATAGTCTTTTCCTCTCCAGGGCACTCAAATTGCCGAACCAAGCCACGATGCAACCGGTCAGCAAGCTCTCTACTGTGCTACTGTAGAAGTTAGAGAGAGTCCTCCTTGACAGACCAACTTACTAGCCAACATATCCCAGCTACATTAGTCCAACCTGCCTGCCTTTGGCCCCACATCCACTTTAAATGCTGTTGTACATGGTTCATGTTACAATGACAATAAAGAAACTATTCCCTCCAAACCTGGGGCAACTGCACAGTGAAATTCACTTTGTCTAGAGAGGCAAGAGTAGTGGATGTTTCAAAACGTACTCATTTTTGAACATTTTTCGCTATTTAGAGCATACTGCACACCCCTCTACACTGCGCACCTGTGGACGAACTACTTAAAGAAAAGTATGCAGAGACTAAAGGTGGCATATAACGATGCCATGAGAACACTGCTAAGGCAACCAAGATGGTGTAGTGCCAGTAATATGTTTGTGGCTGCAGGAGTCAGTACTTTAGAAGCTATCCGAAGACACCACATGTATAAATTCATTTGCAGGATAAATGACTCTAAAAATGTGCTTATTGTGGCCTTGACAAACATAAGGGTTAGCACTACATGCTACGAATCCCAGCTGTGGAGCCACTGGTATCGTTGTCTCGTTGTACGACATTGATCATCTTTTACTCTGGATTTTTAACTTAAGTATTGTGGGTTTTTTAAATATATAAATTATGATGTTTTTATGTGATTTACCTTGATTTTATATATATTTATGATATTTGATATGCAATGCATTTTTAATGTGATGTTGCCCCTTGTCTGGACCTTGAGTCCGTAATAAAGTTATTATTATTATTATTATTATTATTGCCTATTTCTGCCGACAGGGAGTTGGCCAGAAACATTAACTATGAGTCTGAAGAAGGATTTCGGCCCGAAACGTTGCCTATCTCCTTCGCTCCTTCGATGCTACTGCACCCTCTGAGTTTCTCCAGCCTTTTGTGTACCAACTATGAGTCATCACTGAGTTGGATGATCAGCCATGATCATATTGAATGGCGGTGCAGGCTCAAAGGGCTGAATGGCCTACTCCTGCACTTATTTTCTATGATTCTATGATCACATTTACTGGCTAGACACAAAATGCTGGAGAAACTCAGTGGGTGAGGCAGCATCTATAGAGAAAAGGAATAGACAACGTTAGAGGTCCAAGTTTTAACACCACACGGATTCAAAATCATTTATTATGCAAAAACGTTAAATAACAAATCTAGATTTTTATGAACACACAACTGATTTTTCCTGAAACAAAAATGGTCTTGACGTAGATTAGTGTTTAAGAAAGAACTGCAGATGCTGGAAAAATCAAAGGTAGACAAAAATGCTGGAGAAACTCAGCGGGTGAGGCAGCAACTATGGAGCGAAGGAATAGGTGACGTTTCGGGTCAAGTCAGAAGAAGGGTCACGACCTGAAAAGTCACCTATTCCTTCGCTCCATTGATGCTGCCTCACCTGCTGAATTTCTCCAGCATTTTTGTCTACCTTCGACGTAGATTAGAGTTGTTTTCGACTCAGTAACTTTTGAAATGATTTTAACTTAGAATGATTTTAACTTAGAATCTTATTTCCTTTTTTAGAATTCCATTAGATCATTGAACTACCACATTTTCTCTTGCTTTGCAGTTGCATCAAATTCCGTCATGGTGGTAAGAATTCCAGCTAGATATTATCCTCATGGGAAATGAGCCTGACCAGAAGCTACATGGTTACAATCATGATTACTATGACTTCAAAGGAGTCACCTTAGTTCAAACTAAAGAAAGAAATCATGGAGACACAAAGAAGATGCTGCAATCTTGCGCAAAAACCAAAGTGCTGGAGGAGCTCAATGGATCAGGCAGCATCTGTCAAGGGAATGAATAGACAATGTTTCGGGTTGGGACCCATCTTCAGACTGATGGAGTAGCGGGAGAGAATGCTGGAAAAGAGAGATTGGGGTTGGACAAATCCTGGCAAATGATAGGTGGATAGTCTGAGTCAGAATATGGTTGAAGAGGAGGAGAGTAGCAGGTTAGCACAGCAAGAGAGGGTTTCACAGAACTCACATCAGAGAGAGGAGATGTTTTTTCATCATTAAGGAAATGATTGTTGAGCATCAAATTATTAAAGTATGTGGAATGCACCCAACCTGATTTCTGTATGTTTGTGTTTACTACCTCTTGCTGATGTCCCATGGATATTAATTGTCATTCTTTTATTTTGTTTTCTGGTTATGCAGCTAGGAGTCTACAAATTTACATTTGCCCTGCCTTTGTCACGTCAGCTGAGTGTTTTGAGTATGTTCTGTTTTACGTCCTGTTTATGCCACAATGTTAAAGGAAACGGGGGATTTTTTGAACTGAAAAAAAACCTAATCATTGTAACTGAGATAAAATTAATTTGTTTCTCAAATTATCCGCAGTGATTTTATTAATTCTACATAAAATGACTAACAAGATTATTTGCTGAGTGTATTCTCAGTTTTAACATTAGATAACAAGTCGAATGAGGGCACACAATACAAAACAAATTTGAATCATCTCCTGTTTGTTTTAACAGTTCTGTCCTTATCACAGTGGAAATAAGGTAATTTTGTAACGATCGCACCAAAACAGTGGGGTGAATTCATTCAAATCCTCATGATCTAAAAACGTACAGAGATAGCCCCTAGGCGGAGGATAGAAACATAGAAAAATAGACGCAGTTATGGGCTTTTTGAGAATTCAGGCTTTTACAATGTGATCAATGAGCATCCTCTATTTCAACACCATATTCCACACTCTCCCCACATCCCTGGTGTTTAGAGATCAATCTGCCTTTCTTAAATACATGGAATTGAGAGCCACATGTATTTAAATAAAGTGTTAGTATGAGTCGGCCATCAATACACTCTTCTCTCTGGCAGCCTTAAGTGTTTAAGTCACCAACTCTTTCTCCTAATTCGTAAGTTTATATGTTACAGATTTTTGATCACATACCAAGGCTGTTGTGCCATTCCAATGCTGTTCTTCTGTCCTTTACGATGGAGCTGTTACATTTTGCATGGGGATGCGACACCGCCTGTCCTTGCAGCTGTGTGTAGTGTTTGCATTGTCTTTGTTGAAGAACTGAAGAAACGTTCCAGTCAGTGTTCATTCCTCAGATAGACACAAAATGCTAGAGTAACTCAGCGGGTCAGGCAGCATCTCTGGAGAAAACAAATAGGTAGCATTTTGTACACAGTGTTCATTCCTTATTGAGCTTGCATACAAATTGACTGCTGTGGTCTCTACAATACAACAGTGACTGCACTTCATGAAGAATTTAATTATCTTTAATCACATTTGGTGTTATACATTCCCGTTCTTTCTTACCAAACAACACAAGTCTGCGAAGTGGGCCTCTGGAGACCCTGATGCATGGAGCTCCGTCAGATTAGGCGCTGCCCCAAGTGGCTGTGGGTGTGGAACGGACGTGACCTGCGCTGATGTGGAGCAGTGGTGGAGGACATCGAGACAGCTCCTGGCCAGGACCACCCCTGCAACTCTGACCCAATGCCACCGTCAGGACAATGGGCCCTTGAGGCTAAGTTAAGAATCTAACAGGTTTTAACCAATTCAGGCTTCAACGTACAAAATGATGTCTGAAACATAACCATATAACCATATAACAATTACAGCACGGAAACAGGCCATCTCGGCCCTTCCAGTCCGTGCCAACCATTTATTTTCCCCTAGTCCCATCTACCTGCACTCAGACCATACCCCTCCATTCCCTTCCCGTCCATTGCGACTCTTGTGTACTGGCTCAGTGCAGTTTACTGATTTACATGTTTGTACTTAGTGTGATTATGCCTAATGTATAACAGGGTTGTCACTGAACTATGCAAAAGAAAATGAATTTTGCTCTAGTTACGTACAAGTGACAATAAAGTACATTTGAACCATTGTTCCATCTTAAAGAAGCAATTGGAATAGACCTTTCACCTGATGAAGGCAAGCTCATGCATTACATCTGAAGCAATATTTTTTATTTAATTTATTAAATGTGGTGAGGTACATAGGCTCTGTTTTAAAATGAAGCAGATTATCACTGCATTCTCAGTGGGCAATTGGAACATGGAGCAAGATGGATATTAAATACAAATTCCAAATTGACTGTCCAAGGACACAAATCACACAGTGTATGCATGTATTGGACGTTATACAAGAACCAGGTGGAGAAATGCTATCTTAAGACTTTTAAACTGGGCAGATAACGAAAAATGAAGCCTCAGCAGATACTGGAAACCTGATATATATATCACTAAAATACTAAAGCACGTCGCAGCATCTGTGGGGGGAAAAACATTTCAAGTCAATGACCTCACATTGGAACATTTTTAATGAGAAAGTAAGGAAGTTTTGTGGTGTTAGTTTCTTACTAATGTTCTAAAGATTAACATTCTATTACATCGGACTCCAATCGACATTGAATTTTTAACATTCAATGCATGAGAATTGATTTCCTTTGTCAAGTCTGACAAATTGGTAGTCAGCTGTCTTGCATTACACAATAATGTAATCAAAATACTTCTGCTGTCAATTCATTTACTTTTCGATAAAATTAAAGGTTGTATCCCCCTCACTTTTTGAAATGTTGGGTGACATGATGAGTGACCATGAACATGGATGGCACTACATTTAATTCCCTTGCAACCTTGTAGTTTTTATTATCAGTTTTGACTATTGGTATGGGGGGGTGTGGGGGTGTGGGGGGGGGGGGTGTGGGGGTGTAGTATTTCCTCTGTTGACACTAAAAATTGGAGATGACCTATTCTATGTCAAACAAAACCTGCTTCGGCTGACTTCATTTGTTCATGTAAGTGATGATTGACTCCAGATTAAACCAGAGAGAGTGTGCATACTTTTATTCCTTTGTTCACGTTTATTCCAGTAATGACCCACAAAATGGCATGTTTGTGCTCTTGTACTGAATATTTGGATCCATCGTCTTGGAAACTGAACAGGTGTTGCTCATTTTCAGAATAACATTTCACACGGTAGTTGGTCCCCAGGCTGGGTTCAGGGATCAGGATGGTAAGCAGTTATAAACGCAATAGTGCATGAGGAATAGTTGGGTACTTGTGTGCTGGGTTAGCAATTAAGTTATTGGAGCCATATTCAATATGGTCATGGCTGATCATCCAAAATCAGTAGACAATATACCTTGATTCCGTTAGCCCTAAGAACTATATCAAACACTCTCTTGAATACATCAATGGGGACCAGGGTCAGAAGAAGGGTCTCGACCCAAAACATCACCCATTCCTACTATCCAGAGGTGCTGCCTGTCCCACTGAGTTAACCCAGCATTTTGTGTTTATCTTCCCTATTCCTTGAAACGTTTGGAGGAGGAATGAGAAACTGGTTTTACTAAAGTTAGGAAGTCTTTGGGAAGGATTGAATGGGAATCCACTTGATTCCCACTCAATCTGCTCTTTGAGATAAATGGCAGAATGAGTGGATCTGTTGAAGACTGGGCGGCACGGTGGCGCAACGGTAAAGTTGCTGCCTTACACCGCTTGCAGAGCCGGAGACCCGGGTTTGATCCCGACTATGGGTGCTGTCTGCACTGAGTTTGTACTTTCTCTCCTTGACTGTGTGGGTTTCCTCCAAGATCTTTGGTTTCCTCCCACACTCCAAAGACGTACAGGTTTGTAGGATAATTGGCTCGGTATAAGTGTACATTGTCCCCAATGTGTGTAGGATAGTGTTAATGTGCGGGGATCGCTGGTCAGAGTAGACTCCGTGGGCCAAAGGACTTGTTTTCGCGTTGCATCTATAAATTAAATGAGGCCTTCTTCTGGTGCTTCAGTGGATTACAGGATAAATACTAAATACTGGAATCTTGTCCCTGGTCCCCAGGAAATAGAGGGGTCAATGTGTTTGTTACAGCATCAGGAGATGGTGAGGTGGAGGATGTTTATGCATTTCATGGAGGTGATCAAAATACATTTATGGTAAGCACGGGACAAAAGGGCCACTGGGAGAACAGGTTGTTTCAATAATGTCAAAAAGGGTTACACCCAGAACTATGATGAAGATGGGGGTGGATGCTCCATCGGTGTCCTGGATCACCAACTACCTGACTGAACGACCATAATACATCAGGCTACAGAACTGTGATTCGGACATGGTGGTGAGTAACACAGGGGTCTCGCAAGGGACGGTCCTCTCGCCCTTCCTAATTACCATCTACACCATCTAGAGTACAGAGGAGATTTACTAGAATGTTCCCTGGGTTCCAGCAACTAAGTTACAGAGAAAGGTTGAACAAGTTAGGTCTTTATTCTTTGGAGCGCAGAAGGTTAAGGGGGGACTTGATTGAGGTCTTTAAAATGATGAAAGGGATAGACAGAGTTGACGTGGATAAGCTTTTCCCATTGAGGGTAGGGAAGATTCAAACAAGAGGGCATGACATGAGAATTAAGGGACAGAAGTTTAGGGGTAACATGAGGGGGAACTTCTTTACTCAGAGAGTGGTGGCTGTGTGGAATGATCTTCCAGCAGAAGTGGTGGAGGCAGGATCGATTTTAACATTTAAAAGTAAAGTGGATAGATATATGGACGGGAAGGGAATGGAGGGGTATGGTCTGAGTGCAGGTAGATGGGACTAGGGGAAAATGAATGGTCGGCACGGACTGGAAGGGCCGAGAAGGCCTGTTTCCATGCTGTAATTGTTATATGGTTATATGGTTATATGGTTATACACCTTGGACTTCAGATATAACCTTGGACTTCAGGTCTTCTGCCACCTGCAGATGTTTTCAGATGAATCTGCAGTTGTGGGAGCATGAATGAGGGGAGGGGAGATGAATACAGAGGAGTAGTCAACGACTTTGTTGAGTGGTGTGGGCTAAATCGGCAGTTCAACACCGACAACACTAAGGAGATGGTGGTGGACTTTAGGAGGAGAGGAACACCCCTGGCCCATCTCCATCAATGGTGTGGATGTGCAGTTTACCAGGTTGTACAAATACCTTGGAGTGTACGTGGACAGTAAACTGGACTGGTCCAGGAAGACTGAGGCTCTGTCCAAGAAGGCAGCGCTGGCTTAACAGCTGCGGCCCGCCTGCAGTCCGTCTGTTATTTTATTTTTCTGTCCTGTTTTTAGTTGACTTCATTCGTTTTGTTTGATTGTGTGTGTATGTGGGTGGGGGGGGGGGGGGGGGAGTAACATGTCCGGGTCTCTTCCTTCTGGGGGTGGGGGGGGGTGCGACTTTTCTGTCGTATTCCCCGTCTCCATCTGCACTGAGGCCTAATGGCGGAACTGGCGACCTTGGATCCCGGGGCTGTTCCACCAGCAGCGGCGGCGACCCGACTCTGTCCCGGAGCGATTCCAGCAGCAGCGACCCGACTCGGTCCCGGAGCGGTTCCAGCAGCGGCGACCCGACTCCCGGAACAGTTCCAGCAGCGGCGGCAGCAGCAGCAGCGGCGACCCGACTCCCAGAGCAGTTCCAGCAGCTGCAGCGGCGGCAGCGGCCCGACTCGGTCCCAGAGCGGTTCTAGCGGCGGCGACGGCGGCCCGACTCGGTCCCGGAGTGGTTCCAGCGGCAGCGGTGGCGGCAGCAGGAGCGGCGACCAGACTCGGTCCCGGAGCGGGGGCGGTGGCAGTGGCAGCAGCCCGACCAGTGGACCCCCCCGGGCCGCGGAGTTGAACCGGCCCGTTCACGGAGCTCGGTTGAACCGCAGGACTAACTACTTACCATCGCCCGGTGGGGTCCTGGCATCTGAGGCCTGGACCGCCTCGGCGCAGAGGGAAACAAAGAGGGAAGAGACACAGACTTTAAGACTTTGCCTTCCATCACAGTGAGGAGGTGTTTGGTGAACTCACTGTGGTAGATGTTAAATTTGCGTTTATTGTGTGTTCTGTCATTTTTATTTATTTATTTTTAATTATATGTATGACTGCAGGGGAACAGAGTTTCGTTCAGACCGAAAGGTCTGGATGACAAATAAAGAATCTAATCTAAGAAGGGACAGAGCAGGCTGTACTTTTTGAGAAGGCTCTGCAGTAAAATGCTGCAGATGTTCCATAAATCAGTGGTAGCCAGTTCCATCTTCTTTGCTGCAATGTGCTGGGGCAGCAGGGCGAAGGCTGTGGACGCCAATAGGATCAACAAATGCATCAGGAAGATTGGCTCCGTCCTGTGGGCAGAGTTGGATTCATGTGAGGTGGTCTTGGAGTGGAGGATTCTCCTCAAATTGTGGAGCATCCTGCATAATACAGCAACAGTCTGGGTCCACCAAGGTGCAGGACAGAAGGCCACAGGAGATCCTTCTCACCTGTGGCTATCAAACTTTACAACTCCTCCCCATTCTGTCATGGGGTAGACTGAGACTGAACCTCCCCCCCCCCCCCAATCTTTGCACATCCCACATTTCCATTCTTCACTTTAATTTCATGTTTTTTTATGATTGTTGGCAGATCAATTTCCCTCTTGGGATAAATAAAGTTCTATTGTATCGTATCACATGTGGAGCAATTCTCCCTGACAAGCTCCAAAGTAAAATCAAGTTTCAGTAACATACGCCAGAGGAGAACAGCATTCTGTTCTTTCTACTGGCCGGTGACATGGATTAGAAGAATAATCTGAAAGGAAGTGTTTTTGTATGTTTTGTAGTGTTATAATGTTTCATTTAATTGACTGAAAACAACGGGAATAGAAGCAGGACCAGGCCAAAGCGCTCTAAACACGTTCCGCCATTCGGAGTGACCATTGGTGATCTAGTTTATCATGGCGATTCATGGGCCAGTCAGCATCTTCTCTGATCCCCTTGATGCACCAAAACACTATAGATTTGGATGTAGAACATATTCAATGAGAACTCACAATCCTTTGAGATGTTAAAAATCATTCTTGCATTTCTCTGCATAAATACAATACAATACAATACAATACACAATACAATACCATTTATTGTCATTTGAACCTCATTGAGGTTCAAACGAAAATTTAGTTTCTGCAGTCATACATACAAGAAAAGAACCAAGGCACAACACAATTTACACAAACATCCATCACAGTGAATCTCCTCCTCACTGTGATGGAAGGCAAAGTCTTATCTCTCCCCTGCACTCCCCATTCTTCTCCCGGTTAGAGTCAAAGCCCCCGGCGGGCGATGGTAAATAAGTTCCGCGGCCATTCATGCCGCGCCGGTCGATGCAAGGCCGCACTCCGGGTCTTGATGTTAGATCCCCCGCGGGCCCTAGCAAGTCCCGTGGCCATTAAAGCCGCGCCGGGCGATGTAAGGCCCCGCTCTAGGTCGTCTTCAACCCCGCAACTCGGGCGGGAGAAGTTGCCGTTGTGGGAGCTCCGAAAAGCGGTCTCCCACCAGGGACCCGCAAGCTCCCAGTGTTACCGTCCACCGGCCTGCAGCTGGAGCCTCCGAATCTCCAGGTTCGGGCAGCAGCAGCGCGCCACCACAGCTCCTCCCGTTCCGAACTCGGCCAGCTCCACGATGGTGAGTAGTCCGCAGATCCGTGACTGGAGCCCCAGGTCCGGTTGGAGGCCGCTCCAAGGTGCTAGGCCCCAACGACAACAGAGACCCGACAGAGAAAAGGTCGGGTCCTCCGTACAGGGAAAATATTTAAAAAGTTTCCCCACCCCGCCCCCCCACCCCCCCACACATATCCAGCTAAAAAAAACCCACTAACTAACAACACTCAAACGAGACAAAAAAATTTTTAAAAGACAGACGGACTGCAGAGGCCGCTGCGAGAAGAGTCCCGCCGCCCTCCGGACATTTTTCTTCATCTCTGAGTGAGATTGTCCTCAGATTGTTCATGTCCTGACAATATATTCCCTGGTTCTAGACATTCTAATTGGATGAAATAACATTTTTGATCTTGTAAATCTCAATTGAATCATCTTCTTTTCCTTTAAACTGCAGTGAGTGTTTGTTGGCCTTCTTTACATTCATTTCATAGCACAACAACTTTATCTCAGGAATCAATCTATCCACTTATAATTTGCGATGTCTATTCAATATCATATATTCAAAAAAAATTAATGATATTGAATTAGCTGTTATATCCCTGGACGCAGAAAAAACATTTGACCAGGTTGAATGGCCTTACCTATTTAGGATAATGCAGAAATTTCAACTGAGGGAAGGATTCTGTAAATGGGTTAGAATTTTATATTCTGGCCCAACAGCAAGAATCCTAACAAATCAAATGCATCAGCAAAATTTAATCTCTCTAGGGGTTGTAGACAAGGTTGTCTGTCATCACCTTTATTATTCGCCCTTGCAATAGAATTATTAGCCGAAAGGATTAGATCGGAACCAGAAATTTATGGGTATAATACCAATACCACAATTAATAAAATATCTTTATATGCAGATGATGTCTTAATATACATAACAAAACCAGAGATTAGTATCCCTAAGTTAATGTTATAACTGAATTTAGTATGTTCTCAGGATATAGAATTAATTGGAATAAAAGTGAAAGTATGCCTATAACAGGAATAAAATTGAATAAATTACAAACATTTCCATTTAAAATAGTTAATGATCAAATTAAATATCTTAGAATTAATGTATCCAAATCTTATAATTCTCTATTTAAATCAAATTTCCCCCAATTACTAAATAAACTAAAAAATGATATCTTATATCGGAAAACATTACCAATATCATTGATTGGCAGAATAAATGCCATTAAAATGATTTTTTTACCACAACTACTATATTTATTTCAAGCTATCCCGCTATATCTTCCTAAAACCTTTTTAAAAAAAAAATGATTTCATTGTCAATAGCTTTATTTGGGATTATAAAAATCACAGAATAAGTAAAAGACACTTATGTAAATCTAAGATAAATGGTGGACTAGCACTACCTAATTTTTTTATATTATTTCTGGGCGGTTCAGATTAAGAATATGAATTTTTGGTTGGTAAACATGGAACAGACCCAGCTTGGTTAAGAATGGAAAAGGAAGATTGTTTACCCTTTGATATAAGTTCAATACTCCTTGCCCCAAGGGTGGTACAAAAAAAAAATTATAAGGAAAATCCTATAATTTTAAGCAATATACGTATTTGGAAACAAATAATTAAGACTTTACATTTAGAAAATATGTCGCTTTGCTTACCAATTATGAATAATCCTCTGTTTAAGCCCTTTTTATTGGATGAGGGGTTTAGACATTGGAAAAAATTAGGAATTATAAGGATAGAACATCTTTACAGGAATGGGAAATTTCTCTAATTTCAAGTGTTGAAAGATATTTATGGATTGCACGCAAATAACTTACTTAGATATTTACAAATTAGAGATTATGTTAAATCAAATACACAAGATTATAGAAATAGAGAACCAGGTTTACTGGATGAAGTGCTTAATAAGCATCCAAACACAGATAAATTAATAGCATATATATATAATATCCTTTTGGACAGGGAAATACCAAAACAGAACCATTTCGACAAATATGGGGAAATGAAACTGGTTTACCGATATTAAAAGACATTTGGGAAGAAAGTTTACAACGTATACACCGTTGTTCGTTAAATGTCAGACATACTTTGATACAATTCAAAGTATTACATAGATTACATTATTCAAAAAATTAATTAAATAGAATTTTTCCGAATATATCACCATAGTGTGATAAATGTCAGCACGTAGAAGCTGACTTAACTCATAGTTTTGTAATATGCACAAAACTTAATAGTTATTGGACTGAGATTTTTAAAATTATTTCTATAGTTCTTAAGATGACATTAAATCCTGACCCAAAGCTAATAATATTTGGTGTTTTAGATTCAAATCAAACATTAACAGTAAATCACAGAAATTTTCTTGATTACTGTTTAATGATTAGAAAAAAATTAATATTAAAATTTTGGAAGGGACCATTATCCCCTACAATCAAAATGTGAACAGTGGAAATGTTGGAGACGTTGCAATTGGAGAGAATTAGGTTTATCCTAATGGATAAACACGAACCTTTTGAACAAATATGGTTTCCATTCACTGATTATATGAAGAGATAGCTGGGCTCAGCATTGTAACTCAACAAGTACCCGGTGGTAAGATCAAATGAAAAGGTTTAATCTGAGATTTGTATACTCGTCTCTATATATATATTATTAGAAATTGTTCCATTCATTGTTAAGATGTATACTTTTTTTCTATTTTTAAGTATAATAATTGTTTGTTAGTAATATGGGTTTTTTTTTTTTTTTTTGTTTTTTTAATTCTTTTTAATTTTTTTTCTTTCTCTTCTCACATATAATCAAAATTATAATCACACTTTTTAAATTAAACATCTATTCTTTCTTTACTCTTTTTTTCTCTTCACTATTAAAAAAATTGAGGCTTATATATATTGCTTTGTAATACTCATATAATTTTGGAAACATGTAATATGTATATCTGAAAAAAACTGTTATATTATTTGTAATACGTATGGCCTCTAATAAAAATATATTTTAAAAAAAAGGAATCAATCTATGCTGGGTGTCTATTTCTTCAGGTACAGAGAGCAAAGTTGCACAGTGCAACTTTGCAAGTTTGCACTAACTAACCCAAATTAGGTGGCCATTTTGCATTATGTTTCCAATCAGTCAAGGCTGACCCTAAGTTTCTAGCAACCTGTTACTTATCTATCCCATTCCCATTCTTTGACCTCTGGCATTGAACTCTTACACTATTCCAACACAGTCCAGATTAAAATGAAGGAACTGTACTTTATGTTCTGCATCAGCAGGTTGCAGCTGTCAGCACTCATCATTGACCTTAGCAAATTTGGGGGGAAAATCCCAATCTTTTCTTGGAGTCTGAACAGGCAATTTCTGATGTACAGTAATTTACCAAGCACTAGAGTCTCCCAACCCCTGCAGAGTAGTTATTAAGATGGCTGATCCGTGGGCAGTTGCTGCTGGGATGCAAGTCGGGGCCTGATCAACCCTGGCTGGGTCGCCTGGGCGAGGGTGTCTGATGTTGTGAGGCCCGAACCACCCGATGACATCACTGAGGATGCATCCCAGCTCATCTAGAAGATGTATATTTTTCACCTGAAATATCATATATCTCTCTCCACAAAGGCCTCCTGTCTGTTGAGTATGTCCAGCACGCTATATCTTTTTAGATTACCAGTAGCAGCTATAATATGCTTCTCATAGTTCAAGCACGTTTTTCTCCGTCTAAGTGTTCTTATTTATCCAATGTTTAATGTAATTGCGCTACCTGAACGAATCGGGTCTCCATTTTACCATAGCTGTTTCCCTTACTGTCTTTTACTCCTCCCTCTCTTTAAATCTTGGAGTACATTTGGGTTCTCACCTTTCTGTCTCTGATAACAGGCCATTGAGCTGATACCACAGTCATCTCTCCCCACAGATGCTGACTGATTGTTGAGTGTCTCCAATGTTTTCTGCTTAAATAATCACTTCCAGCGGGCATAATAGTAAGATTAAATGAGAACTTACCAGTTTGAAGTTTGATCTTGATTTTATGAGGAGTTACGTTGGTGATTAGGTGAAGAAGACCCGCCAGGCCGCATGCGCACCAATCTTCAAAGCAACGGCATTAAATCACAAATATCAACACCGAAGTGACATAGTAAGATGCGTGACTCGAAAACTACCAGATGATCCTTTATGAGAGAGGGTTGGGCGTGGAGGGCACGTAATCACCAACGTAACTCCTCGTAAAATCAAGATCAAACTTCAAACTGGTAAGTTCTCGTTTAATCTTATTATTTTACTTCGGAGTCACGTGAGTGATTCCGTGAAGAGTTCAAAGCTTTGTGATTTCATGCCGCAGATTACAAATCTCAGCATCCCACTGCATTAATTGACTCGAATGAGAAATTAATGCATTAGTAGTAACATTGCATTTAATGCAGTAATAAAGTTATTTAAAAATATATAAACAAACAACAAACAGTACCCCTTTATCCCAGGTCACTTTAAACAGAACTTAAAATAGCATAGGCAAACAGCCCTGGATCGGCAACCGGCCAATGATAGAAATTCTGAAACATCAGATCATTTGCCCATCCGGCGGCCGCCAAAATATGGTCGATGGGCACGTCCCTCGCCTTGGCCACTGACGTAGCAGCTGCCCTAGTGGAATGAGGTGTAAACACACTATCTAAATGATACACTGACATTGATGCTGACCTGGTGGAATGAGATATACAATCGTCAATGTTAATATCTGTATAACCCAGAACCTGCTGCAACCACCTTGAAATAGTCTGAACCGACCTTCCTTTGTGTAGTTGTGTGTTGACTAATAAACAATGCTGATTCCATACTACTTAGGATTCTGGAGGCCTTGATAACATAGACATGAGACCGTGGGGTATCCAAAAATGATCTTAAATCATGCCACCCCTAGTCTACTCTGCTTGTGTAGACCAGAATGTACAATGTAATGGCACCTGCAGCCAATTCCATCCTATCTAGCCACAGTGTTTGCAATGTTTGCCGTCGTTGTGCTGATATAAGTGTCATAATTTATGATGTAGCTGGATCCCCTTGGTGAAGTAATGTTCAAACATTTTCAATAACCAACTGCATAATCTTGTAGAGGGAGAACTTGTGTAAAGATCTTTTAACAACTTGATATCCGGGTTGAACCCGACAGCGTAGTTCCCTTATATTGTAGTTGTAGTGTCTCTATAACTGAATTATTGTCAAATACCATATAAAATGAACTGGAAAATGTCAGTAATCTGTACCATATTAAATGTAACATTAACATTTAACAAAAACACTTCTGATCCCCTCATAGGAATGTACTGCTTTTTTGGATGCTATCCCTGCACACTGCAGTGAGCACCTTCATGGCTTGACGTGTCAACTTGAGGCATGTCAATCCAAAAAAAATGCTTAAGTCAATAATTGTTTTACTGTGCAAAGTCGGTCTCCTGAACCACAGTTCGAAACGGCAAGTTCTTGTTTTTTGGCATAACCGTATACCGTTGTGCCATAATGCCTGATGAAGCAGGCAACATGGACGATTGGCCAGTCCGACAGTACGAACCCAAGCGAGGTCTTGCTGACTGTTTTAAGACCCGGCTATTGAGGCAAAAATGAGGAGGACATAAAAGACCATTCCTCCTATTGAAGCGAGAATGTATTTCTCCACACTGTTGTGCCACATATTTTTGCAATCAGTAAATAAACATGCACCAACATGTCGATATTCGATGTAGTATTGAACCATACCTTCATCATACTTTGAAATCCAACACTTATTCTGTGTTATCATCGATCTGAACTGGATGATACACCACTGGCAAAGGAGATTTAGGTAATTATTACAGGATACCTTTACTTGATTACCATGTGACTAACATGTGTCACCATCGTAGAGCAACACCTTGAAGTTGAGCATGTAGAATATGTATATTCGCTCAATAGCCCCTTACCCATGGGGTGCATCTAGTGTATATATTTAGTTGATACCAACAATTGAAGAATTGGAAACTCACACAATCTCCAATACCTCCAAGTAGGTGATGGTATTCAGAACGTCTCATCTTAGAGTCCTAACATCAGTTTGTAATAACTGAATTCGACCGACCACACAACTAGCGATTTTCAAGTTCAAGTGCAATGAGTTATTGTCATGTTCAGCAATGCTGAATACTGTTACTTCATCATTGTGACTGAGGTAGTTTCAGCTGACAATAGCATAAGGTTGTTAACAATGGTCTAATTGCTACTTACACAATATCAGTTCCTTGATTTGCTTGGCTGAAACACAGCTGCTATATTGCCAATTACTCTTGATGAAAATAAAACTCAGTTTTACAACAGATTGATATAACTCCTATCTCGTGCCACAAGGCAGAGTCAAGGCTAATAATATTGTCTTTGATAACCTTTGTAATGGGATTTGCATAGCATGGGTCTCTGACCCTTATGAATCTGTTGTTAGTCAGGAAAAATACGTTTTCATATTCTGAAAGTTCATATGCCCGACACTCTTCATTCTTCATAATAACATGCCACCCCTGCCTTATTCCATGGGTGGTTTGCATGAGAACTTTTGCCCAATTTCCGAACCTTAATTTCTTTTTAAACTAACCCTGGCCATAATCCAAACTTGCTTGGAATGCTCCAACTGTGCCTCAACCAAATATTTTTACCCTTTGTGTGTTGTACAAAACAAATGTAAATATTATAACTTGGTGCAATGGTGCAATTATGAATGGTGCACTACCTATAGTTTGGAAGTGCTAGACCCATTTTGTTGAGTAGGGTTGGCAAGGTGCATGTAATTTCTGAGCTATCATGCTGCCCCCAGCTCCAGTGAACCACTTACTGCCGATGAGCGCCTGGGGTGCGTTCTGAAACGATGACTTTTGCCTGCCGTTGACCTAATTGATTTGTCTGCCAGGCTTTCCTCCCCTGTTAAATAGGCCTACCTGAATAACAGATTCAGAGTCTGGCTCTTACATCCCCCTGTTGGTGCTGTTCATTTTTTTTTTAATTTCAAAATAGACTTTATTCGAGTAATAAATATATACAATACATCAACCGTGCAAAAAATCCATCCGACATTTTTGGAGGCTATACAAATTGCTCCATAGAGTCTATATACATTTCTCAAATTTTGCGAATCGATCCCCCACCCGTGTCACTCATGTGGCCCCCCGGCATGGGATACCTTCCCTTATTTTGAGGGGCGTCTCCACCATACTGTGCCTCCCTTGTCTAGCAGTGGAAGGACCTTAGACTGTGGCCCTCCCCCACCGAGCCTTGGCGTTGGCTGCACCGAGCTTCAGTGCGTCCCTCAGCACGTACTCCTGCAGTCTGCAGTGGGCCAGTCGGCAACATTCCCCGACGGACATCTCGCTCTGCTGGGTGGTGAACAACGCTCGGGCAGACCAGAGAGCGTCTTTCACTGAGTTGATAACCCTCCAGCAGCACTTGATATCAGTCTCTGAATGTGTCCCTGGGAACAGTCCGTAAATCACAGAGTCCTCTGTGATGGAGCTGTTTGGAATAAAGCGTACCAGGGACCCTTGCATACTTCTCCAGATTCTTTGGGCAAATCTACACTCTGCAAAGAGGTGGGCAACTGTCTCCTCTCCATAGCAGCCGTCCCGAGGGCAGCGTGCGCTGGTAGTGAGGTTCCGACAGTGCAGGAAGGATCTGACTGGGAGGGCTCCTCTCACCGCCAGCCAAGCCAGGTCTTGGTGCTTGTTGGTGAGTTCTGGCGATGAGGCATTTTGCCAGAGAAGCTGGGCAGTCTGCTCAGGGAACCACGCCACCGGGTCCATCAAGTCCTTTCCCTGCAGTGCCTGCAGGACATTCTGTGCTGACCATTGCCCAATGGACATGTGGTCAAAGGTGTTGGTCCGGAAGAACCACAGACGACAGATGGGGCGGCAGTGTCCAGCTTACTGGCACTTTGTGTGGCTTCTGCGCCAGGCCCATCTTTCGCAACACCGGGGACAGGTAGAACCTCAGCAAGTAGTGACACTTGGTGCCCACGTGCTTTGGCTCTACACTCCGCCTGATGCAGCCACACACGAAGGTGGTCATCAGGATGAGGGCAACGTTGGGCACGCTTTTCCCCCCGTAGTCTGCAGACTTGTACATTGTGGTCCGTCGCACCCGGTCCATCCTCGACCCCCAGATGAACTGGAAGATGGCCCGGGTGATTACTGAAGCGTAGGAAGGAGGGACAGGCCACACCTATGCCAAGTACAGCAGGCCTGAGAACACCTCACACCTGATGACCAAATTTTTTCCTGTTATGGAGAGGGAGCGTTGCCTCCACAGCTCCAGCTTCCTCCCCACCCTGGTTATCCGCTCCAGCCAATTCCTGTTACATGCCTCAGCCCCCCGAACTTCAAGAAGTCTGGCTTGATGGTGAAGGGGACGGAAGATCTGTCGGGCCAGTTGCCAAAGAGCATGGCCTCGCTCTTCCTGCAGTTCACCCTGGCTCCCGTGGCCGACTCAAGCTGGTCGCAGATCCTAATCAGTCTGCGACTGACCCTGGATCCGAGCAGAAGACAGCGACATCGTCCATGTACAGGGAGGTCTTTACTTGAATGCCCCCACTGCCGGGCAGTGTCACTCCTCTAATGCTCGCATCCTTCCTGATGGATTCAGCAAAGGGTTCAATACAGCAGACAAACAAGACAGGAGAGAGAGGGCAACCCTGCCTGACTCCAGACCTTACAGGGAAACTGTCTGATTCCCACCCATTGATTTGGACTGCACTACGGATGTTGGTGTAGAGCAGATTGATCCAATTCCTGATTCCCTCCCCAAAACCCATTTTGGAGAGCATGTCCCTCATGTACGTGTGCAAAATCCTGTCAAAGGCCTTCTCCTGGTCCAAGCTGACTAGGCAGGCATCCACCCGTCTGTCCAGCACGTAGGCGATGGTATCTCTCAGCAGCGCTAGGTTGTCTGAGATTTTCCTGCCAGGTACAGCACAAGTTTGGTCCGGGTGGATCACCTGTCCCAGAGCAGACTTGACCCGGTTGGCGATGGCCTTAGACAGGATCTTGTAGTCTACATTCAAGAGTGTTATGGGTCTCCAATTCTTTATGTCCTTCATCTCCCCCTTCTGCTTGTAGATTAGGGTGATGTTGCCCTTCCTCATGGAGTCTGACATGCTACAAGCTAGAAGAATGTCGTTGTACACTTCTAGCAGGTCCGGGCCCATCAAGTCCCACAGATGGGACTCTTCTTAAGACCCAAAACGTCACCCATTCCTTCCCTCCAGTGATGCTGCCTGTCCCGCTGAGTTACTCCAGTTTATTGTGTCTATCTTAGGTTTAAACCAGCATATGCAGTACCTTTCTACACAACAGTCCTTCCCTATCTGCGTCTCCTGGCATTCTTTGCTTTTCTGTTGCACCATTACTACTATATTCAACAATGTACAGTGATCCATTAACAGCACCTGAGGCCCTAGGTCTCTGAGAATTGCAATGACAAACCCACAACTGGAAAAACTGCTAGTGCTATAACTACCTTCCAGTAAGTCCTTCTAGGTAAAGTAGGATCTCCTTATTCTGTTTTCACTTCAAGTCTTCAGTTTTAGTCTTTTTTTTGTTTTTCGAGATATAATGTGGAAACAGGCCCTTGGGCCCACCAGGTCCACACCGACCTGCGATCCCTGCACATTAAATGGCCTGTCCCACTTCGGCTGTCGTCACATGGTCTCTGGGGTGTCACCTGTACGGCCGTCAGTCGTCTCCTCAGTTGTCCATAGAGTCATAGCGCCTTTCTGGTCGCCGCCGGATCTTCAAGGTTGAAAAATCTTCGGAGACAGTTGGCGACAGCGGGTTTGATGCCAATGAGCGTAGCTTGACTTCTCCTGATGTAGGCGCTGTCATAGTTGACGCCAGGTTAACGTGGATTGTCGCCATGTTAATGTAGGTTATCGTCAGGTTGGAAGCCGGTGACCAGTGGGGTGCCTCAGGGATCTGTGTTGGGTCATAGAAACATAGAAACATAGAAACATAGAAATTAGGTGCAAGAGTAGGCCATTCGGCCCTTCGAGCCTGCACCGCCATTCTATATGATCATGGCTGATCATCCAACTCAGTATCCTGTACCTGCCTTCTCTCCATACCCTCTGATCCCCTTAGCCACAAGGGCCACATCTAACTCCCTCTTAAATATTGCCAATGAACTGGCCTCAACTACCCTCTGTGCAGAGAGTTCCAGAGACCCACCGCTCTTTGTGTGAAAAAAGTCCTTCTCATCTCGGTCCTAAAGGATTTCCCCCTTATCCTTATGCTGTGACCCCTTGTCCTGGACCTCCCCAACATCGGGAACAATCTTCCTGCATCTAGCCTGTCCAACGCCTTAAGAATTTTGTACATTTCTATAAATTCCCCTCTCAATCTCCTAAATTCTAGAGAGTATAAACCGAGTCTATGCAGTCTTTGTTCATAAGACAGTCCTGACATCCCAGGAATCAGTCTGGTGAACCTTCTCTGCACTCCCTCTATGGCAATAATGTCCTTCCTCAGATTTGGAGACCAGAACTGTACGCAATACTCTGTTGTTTGTCATGTACATCAACGTACATGTCCACTGTTGTTTGTCATGTACATCAATGATCTAGATGATGGGGTAAGTAAGTATGCAATTGGATAAGTAAGTATGCAGATGATACTAAGATAGGTGGTGCTGTGGATAATGAGGTAGATTTTCAAAGTCTACAGAGAGATTTGGGCCATTTGGAAGAATGGGCTGAAAGATGGCATATGGAGTTTAATGCTGATAAGTGTGAGGTGCTACATCTTGGCAGGACAAATCAAAATAGGACGTACATGGTAAATGGTAGGGAATTGAGGAATGCTGTGGAACAGAGGGATCTAGGAATAACTGTGCATAGTTCCCTGAAGGTGGAATCGCATGTAGATAGGGTGGTAAAGAAAGCTTTTGGTGTGCTGGCCTTTATAAATCAGAGCATTGAATATAGGAGTAGGGAAGTAATGTTAAAATTGTACAAGGCATTGGTGAGACCAATTCTGGAGTATGGTGTACAATTTGGGTCGCCTAATTATAGGAAGGATGTCAACAAATTAGAGAGTGTACATAGGAGATTTACTAGAATGTTGCCTGGGTTCCAGCAACTAAGTTACAGAGAAAGGTTGAACAAGCTGGGTCTTTATTCTTTGGAGCGCAGAAGGTTAAGGGGGGACTTGATTGAGGTCTTTAAAATGATGAAAGGGATAGACAGAGTTGACGTGGATAAGCTTTTCCCATTGAGGGTAGGGAAGATTCAAACAAGAGGGCATGACATGAGAATTAAGGGACAGAGGTTTAGGGGTATCAATGGGGGGAACTTCTTTACTCAGAGAGTGGTGGCTGTGTGGAATGATCTTCCAGCAGAAGTGGTGGAGCCAGGATCGATTTTAACATTTAAAAGTAAAATGGATAGGTATATGGATGGGAAGGGAATGGAGGGGTATGGTCTGAGTGCAGGTAGATGGGACTAGGGGAAAATAAATAGTCGGCACGGACTGGAAGGGCCGAGAAGGCCTGTTTCCGTGCTGTAATTGTTATATGGTTATGGTTATTGCCAGGTGACGTAGGTTGTCGCCAGTGCTGACTTTGGTTTATTTTTGTTGTCAAAGTAATGATACTATTTCAAATTTTATTTCGAGCAGTCGCCGGTAGTCGCCTAATTATAGCCTGTGGGACAGGCCCGTAACACTATCCTGCACACACTAGGGACAATTTACACTTACACCAATCCAATTTACCAACATACCTGTACGCTTTTGGAGTGTGGGAGAAAACAGAAGCCCCATGGGGTCACGATGAGAACGTACAAACTCCGTACAGACGGCACCAGTAGTCGTGATTGAGCCTGGGTCTCTGGTGCTGCTAGCTCTATATGGCAGCAACTACCGCTGCGCCACCGTGTCACCCTCATGGTTTGTAATGTTTTTTGTAGCAAATATCACATTGAATAAAGAGAGAGTATGAGCAAAAAAAGGTAGATAAATGTACTTGCAAATGTCTCTTTGTCTATTGTGAACACAAAAAATAAAAAGGCAGTTCTTTATTTTGTGTAAAGAAAGTTTAATTTGTGATTAAACTCTGAGATGGATGTGTAGAATGTGGATGGAGTGTGTTTTGCAAAAAAAAAAACAAATAATTCACCACCAAATAATCCTGCTGCATAAATCCCCTCCATGGTTTTGTAGCATTGGATAGAATATTGAAACACACAAGAAGTATTCAAGCCTCTCCTGAGATCTGGTCAGATCATGGCTGGTCTGTTGCAGTATTCAAGGTTTCTTTAATATATTGCCTAGCAAGATAGAAGCATAGTAATCTCAGATTTTGAAATGATCAGTTTACTCAGTCTCAAGATTTCTTTAGCAAAAAATCCCATATTTCCATACAACTCTGCTTTCTATTGTTAACTCGAAAAGACTAGCACTAGATTTAAGTTTAAACCTCTTGTTCTGATTTATCCCACCAGATGAAATGGTTTTATTTTAACTCGTCTAATAATTCCTCTAATCATCTTAAACACCATTAATCTTCTATACCCTGTGTATTCAAATTGGTTCCATAATTTAACCCTGCCATCTTTGATCTAACCCGATCTCTGTATAACTGTGTCCCATTTTCCAGCTCTTTATATTCCAACTAGACCAAGTGGTACCCTTTGGGACCCAGTCACAGGGGAGCCCTGTTCCCCCAATTCAACCCGTTCCCCCAATGCAATATTCCACCACTCACCCATTCCCCGAACGCAATATTCCACCACTCACCTATGGCCCCAAACTGCGCAGGCGCGACTCATTTCCCCTTATCCCCGTAGCGCTATCGCAAACCGTTTTTGCGTAAATAGAAAGACCGCCAAACCGCAAGATCAGAGTTTTCATTATGTATAGATAGATAGATCTATCTATACATAGATGGCAATCATTTTTATGCTCTTTATATTCCAATGCCAATGATATAACCATAACTATTAATTCAAATTTTGATTAATTATTTTCCCAGCATTACAGTCGCTAGTTAATTTGAACTAAATCCCTCATCTTTTCCAATGTTCGGAACCCTTAGAAAATCCTCTGATTTCTATTAAGCAGACAGTGAATAATCTCACATTATCTGGCATGGATATTGAGCATGGATATTTGCCAGCCGATTTAATCAACACATGCTCATTTATCACATGCCCATGACACAATACAATTAGTGTCGTCAATACTTAGATATTCCTTCATCCAGTATATTTATAAATATTGCGAAACCCTGTGCACATCTGATACAGGTTGTTGGTAAATACTATTAGGTAATTTCTGCAAATTAATTACATACATATTATCTTTACTCTCTGTCTGCAGTCTCCTAAGCATTTTTCTATCCAAGTTAATTGGTTGACTTCAACTCCATGCACCCTCACTTCTGATAAATAATTTAGAGTAAACCTCATCAATGGCTTCCACATGCCAATATAAGCAACATGCAAAGACAATCCCTTACCTGCAATGCTTTAGAGCTTTTCGCCACATTGAAATTGATTTCTAAGCCTTGACTGACGCCTTACAATCCATTGCAGCTCTTACTGATCAGCTTATATATATCCAAATTCTCAGTCACTCTGTACTAATAATAAATGTCACTTACAACTGATGTCACAGTGTCAGCCTATAATTTACTTACAAGTCTTTCTTATGCTTCTTAAAGTCACATGTCATTGGCAATGTTTCAATCCTGTACATGAATCTGAATTTAGAGCACTGGGAAATCATGACAATCGTGCCAAAAATGTTTTCACCTAATACTCAATAATATTTTACCTTGGTGACTGGCCTATTGGTGATATTAATTGATATGTAGGGCCCCGTCGGTCATGACTGACCATGGGTGATGCATCCTAGTTGTTGGCTGCTTGCTCCAAACCTCAGCTAGAGCAGCGTCGCTTGTGGCTGAAGAGAGCAATGCAGGAGTGACGGCCTCTGTCTCACATGTAAACTGTACTTATATTGGCCCCAATTCCAGTTCTTTCCTTTGCTTTCTTTTTAATTTTTCTTTTTGTCATATTTCATCTTGAAGTTCCACTGTGAAGACAAAAACAAAGTAGCAATCAAAGTGTTATTCCACAATTTCCAATTGCAATCATTGTTGGTCATTAAAAGGTTCACATTCCTCTTGGCTACCCACGTTCTCTCACTGCATTTGTAAAACCCTAAACAACTAGGGGGCATTAGGTCAAATCAAGTCAAATCAAAGTCAAACAAACTTTATTGTCATTTAGAAATACATTGATATATGCAGTTCCAAACGAAATTACGTTGCATTTGGCTCCCTGTGCAACACAATAAATTAACTGAAGGATAGGCATGGATGAAAAGGATAAATAGACAATGGTGGCAGCCCATTACATGGCATTCAGGAGACTGATGGCTCGTGGGAGGAAGCTGTTGCAGAACCTTGATGTTCTGCTCCTTATGCTGCGATATCTCTTTCCCGAGGGCAGCAGAGTGAACAGTCCGTGATGGAGATGTGTGGGGTCTTTTATGATGGGTAGTCATTGAGACATTGTATGTTGGATTTTTTTGGCACTGGTATGATGGTGGCAGTCTTGAAACATAATGGGACGACAGCCTGGTTCAACGAGGTGTTAAATAAGTCCGTAAGTACATGTGCCAGCTGATCAGCACATTCCCTGAGCACCCGCCCTGGTATGTTATCAGGGCCTGCCGCCTTTCGTACGTTCACTCCTTTTAAGGTCCTCCGAACATCCACTATGTCAAGACTGAGTGCCTTTTCCTCACAATGAGGAATACCTTTTCTTGCAGGTCTGTTATTTAGTGCCTCGAACCGACCAAAATAGTTGTTGAGTTCATTGAGGAACTCAATGTTGTCATCACAGGGTGGTGAAGCAGTCTTGTAGTCCGTGATTGATTTGGTACAAGGTGAGGTTGGGCAAACTTGAATTAATTTCTCTGGAATGCTGGAGGTTGACGGCAAGCCTGATAGAAATATGCAATAGAGGTATAGATAGGGTCGATAGTCAGAACTTTTTTCTCGGGGTGAATTGAGGAGTAAAGTTTAAAGGAGATGTGTTGGGCAGGTTTTTTCAGCAGAGTGTGGTAGGTGCCTGGAACACATTGCCAGGGGTGAAGGAGGCAGATACAATTGTGTTTTTTAAGAGGTTTTTAGTTAGGCACATGGATATGTAGGGGATAAAGGAAAATGGATCATGTGGAGGCAGATGAGATTAGTTTACATTGTCACCCTGTTTGGCACAAACATTGTGGGCCGGAGGACCAGTCCAGTACTATGTTCCTTGATATGGAGCCATAGCGACATAAAATCTCAACTTTTAAAGGGTTCCCTTTGCTGTGTCATCCACACTTATGCAGCTTGCTATTTTAGACAACAGACAATAGGTGCAGGAGTAGGCCATTCGGCCCTTTGAGCCAGCATTCGCCCCTTCATCCCCAATCAGTACCCAGTTCCTGCCTTCTCCCCATATCCCTGACTGCGCTATCTTTAAGAGCTCTATCTAGCTCAACCCTGAAAGTATCCAGAGAACCGACCTCCACCGCCCTCTGAGGCAGAGAATTCCACAGACTCACAACTCTCTGTGAGAAAATGCGTTTCCTCGTCTCTGTTCTAAATGGCTTTCCCCTTATTCTTAAACTGTGGCCCCTGGTTCTGGACTCCCCCCAACATCGGGAACATGTTTCCTGCCTCTAGCGTGTCCAAACCCTTAACAGTCTTATATGTTTCAATGAGATTCCCTCTCATCCTTCTAAACTCCAGAGTGTACAAGACCAGCCGCTCCAAATTCTCAGCATATGACAGTCCCGCCATCCCGGGAATTAACCTTGTAAACCTACGCTGCACTCCCTCAATCAAACCTTGCATCAAATATACCCACGGCTGGCATATTGATTTATTGGTCTTCATAATATCCTCCCATTGTCATGCTCTGGAATCATTTATTAATTTGTTACACTTTCTCTTTTTGTAACTTTTCTTCCATTCCCTTTATAACTGGAATATACTGCTTCTGATTGAACTATAAATAGCCATCAATGAATGATGGCACTACATCATGCCTCTTCAGGTGGTTTTCCTGTTTTATTTCTTATGTGCTCACGTCACTGTGTAGGATTTCATAGAATATTATTTTCGCCTTGCTGTTTTGAACATGCTTTGCTGTGTTCCTTATTTATATCACTTATATTTTAATCAATTATATTCTTTTTGAAGCATTGTTTTTTAAATTGAGTCTGTTTTGCTGACATTGTTGGCTAGTTTACGCTAGGTTTTACCATCTGTGCTCTGACCTTGGATTATCATGGAGTCAATGGTGGGGCACAAGCTTGTAATTCCTCATAAATCTTATTGAGGAGTGCGTCTACAGGTCACCAGTAAATATCAGTCAATTTACGTGCCTTTATGTTTCTTACCTTTCAATTAGATTATTTTAAACATATTTAAGTGCTCTAATGTTTGAAATCTCAGAATATTTCAATAATTTTCATTTGCTGAATTGATTTTCAATGGGTTTTGAGTATTTCTGGGTGCAATGAACATGAATTAGCCTGTAGAAGCATGAATTATCTGTGGTGTTTTGGAAGAGGGACTTTATCTGTCCTTCCAACTCCACCCTGGCCAGCTACCTCCCACAGGTGAAGACTTTATGTTATGAAATACCTTATTGCCAGGCGAGGTTTGCCATTTAGGATGGGATCAACCTGTTGACATAAAAAGATCCACAATGAATACATTGTCAGATAGAATAGTAGTATGTCCCTAATCGTTAGCATTATGGACAATTTGAATGATTCCACTTTCACCACCCACGGACACTAACACTTTTATTCTTTGGGTTATTTTTATGGGTTATTATCATTTCAATGAATTCCAGAGTCATCCTCTCATTTTCATAGCCATAGAGTCATACAGTGCGGTAAAGGTCCTTCACGCAACTCATGCATGCCAACCAAGATGATTCATTTAAGCTAGTCTCACCTGCCCGCGTTTGGCCCATATCCCTCTAATCCTTTCCTCTCCATGTACCTGTCCAAATGTTCTCATAGTACTTGGCTCAACTACATCCCCTAGTAGTTCATTCCATGTACCCACCACTCTCTGTGTGAATCCTCAGGTTCCTATTAAATCTTTCCATTCTCCCCTTAAACGCGTGTCCTCTGGTTCTTGATTCCCCTACTCTGAATAAAAGACGATTACCCCTCAGCCTCCTGCACTACAATGAATAAAGTCCTAGCCTGCTCAACAGCTTTCTATAATTCATGCCCTCGAATCCTGGCAAAGTCCTTGTAAATCTTTTCTGAACTCTTTTCAGTTTAACAATATCCTTCCTACAGCAGGGTGACCAAAACTGAATACAATAGTCCAAATGTAGCCTCAGCAACATGGTGTAATCTGTAACATAACATTCCAACTTCTATACTCAACACCCTGACTGATGAAGGCCAATGTACCAAACGCCTCTTGACCACCTATGATGCTACTTTCAGGGCACTCTGAACCTGCACTCCCAGATCTCTCTGCTCTGCAACAGACTCCAGGACCCTCACACTTGTCTGCATTAAACTCCATTAGGCATTCCTCAGCACACTTGCCCCGCTGATCAAAATCATACTGTAATGTTTGATAATCATCTTCACTATCTAGGATACCATCCAATTTATTGTCATCTGGAAACTTACTAATCATGCCTTGTACATTCTCATCCAAATTGTTGATTTACACCACAGGCAACAATGGGCCCAGCACCGATTCCTGAGACACACCATTAGTCACAGGACTCCAGTCTAAAAATATACCTTCCCACCATCACACTCTGATTCCTTCAATGAAGACAAATCTCTAGTCAGTCAGCTAGCACTCCCTGTACTCCATGCGATCATATGCAATTTAATGCCCCAGAGCAGCCTATCATGCGGAACCTTATCAAATGCCTTGCTGAAGTCCATAGAGACAACATACACAGTTTTGCCCTCGTTAACAATTTTGATAGATTCAGATTTGTAAGCCATGATCTCCCATGTACAAAACTACGCCGACTATCCCAAATATATTATATATTGTATTTTAACAGATATATTATATATATAATATATATTAGATATATTATATTCTGGTGAATTAATGTTTTCATCCCATGATAGGAAAGGATACAATTCCCTCCTTCATACAGTACGATACGATATGATATAACTTTATTTAACCCAGGGAGGAAATTAATTTGCCAATAGTCATAAAAAACACAAAATACATGCAACATGAAACATGAAAATAAAGTGGCGAGTGGTAAGGCTTTGGGGATGTACAAAGCTTGAGGAGGTGGGAGAGGATCAGTCTCAGTCTCAGTCTCAGTCTACCCCATGACAGAAGGGTAAAGTTTGATAGCCTCAGGGAAGAAGGGTTTCCTGTGGCATTCTGTCATAATCTCAGCATTACAAAAATCACTTTATAATTGAGCATATTTCTGAGAAAGTTAATTTGTGTTGGCGTAGATATTGTGTTTGCTTAACATCACATTACATTGAGCAATTAGAACTATGGTTGCATAATGTTCTCACATTTTTCCAATTCTTCCAAGTCAACATCTTGTAGCTCATTATATATTTAAACTTGTTTAGTCAATGAATGATTGTTCAAGCTGCACCTGGTTTATATCTCACTAGCAAAATGAGTAGGCATTTTTATTTACTGTATAATTTCCTGCATAATTGAATTGATTGAAAGATACAGCATGGAAACAAGCCCTTTGGCACACCATCGATCACTCGTTCAAACTAGTTCTATATCCCATTTCTTCATCCACTCCCTACATACTAGTGGTGATTTACAGTGGTCAATTAACCATACCGCCATGTCTTTTGGCATGTGGGGAGAAACTGGAACACCTGGAGGAAATCCAATGGAAGAACATGCAAACTCTATAGGTCTGAAGAAGGGTCTCGACCCGAAACGTTGCCTATCTCCTTCGCTCCTTAGATGCTGCTGCACCCGCTGAGTTTCTCCAGCCTTTTGTGTACCCTCAAACTCTATACAGACGGGCACCTGGGGTCAGGACAAACCTGGGCCACTGGCAAAGTGTGGCAGCATCTCTACCAGATGCACTACTTTGGCACATTCAGTACTGGTGAGTATAAAATATGGCTGGAGAAAGTATGCAGGAGGAACTTGAGATCCTTGTTCATTGATAAAGCTTGGACATCAATGTGACAAAATGGGTTGCATCTTGACAGGACAGGGAGAAATATCTTGTTGGGCAAAAGAGAAAAACACCAAGCTGGAAATGGCAGGCAAAAATTGAGGAAGTTTGTAAGGCAGGGGAACAAAGTCAAGTCATGCTTAATGGTATATGAAACTTGTCTTAAGACAGGTTATAAGAACCATTTAGACAGGTTTAGACGTGGATAGGATAGGTTTAGAGGGATATGGACCAAATGTGGGCAGGTAGGACTAGTGTAAATGGGGCATGTTGATTGGCGTGGGCAAGTTGGTCTGTCGGGCCTGTTTCCATGCTCTATGATGCTATGAGTGCAACATTTCCAAAGTGCATTCAGGAGAATTCTTTTAACCAGCATGTAGCAAGCCTATCAAGTGGATAGATGGGAAATAGACTGCAGCAATTCTGAATAGAGCTTTAGTGGTTGAAGCAGGGCCGGTGGAAGGAGTAGCAGTGGGATAGCCCTCATCTGCTACTAATCGTAATTCAGGACATCTTAGAATTGCTTTAGAACAATACTCCAGTACCAGGTGAAACAGATGAAAAGAGAATTAATCGTCTAAATTAGATGGAGCACAATTTTCGAGGGTTGAGAAGAAACTTCCTAAAAGTGCAGGGGAAGTAGCAATTAGAGAGTAAATTTATCTCAGAGCAGTGGGAGAATTTTAAGAATATTTCACAAGTTTAAGATAAATTCATTCACGCAAAGAAAAAGGAGAAAACTGTCATATTTCGCCACCAAGATTACAAGGTGCATGGATACAACAAAGCAAAAAAGGATTTGGCAGGCAGCTGCTGTTCGAAATATGTGCAATATTTCGAAGATAGTGCAGCTATAAATTAAAGAAGAAATAAGGAATTACAAGAGTGTATAAACAAATTATTAGCACATAAAATCACAGGAAGTTCAGATTTTTCATATACAAAAGGATTAGAGGGTAATTGGGGAAAGAGTTAAAGGCCTGTACTACCAGCATCCGACTACATGAGATGAGCGCGATCAAACTAGAAGCGGGGGCCGCGCGGAGGTCGGGTGATCCCCTGTACAGGGCCGTTCCCACCAGCATGCACCTGCATGCGGCAAGCGCGACCAAACCGGCAGCGAGGGCCGCGCGGTGGTCGGGTGAATGGCGCAACGCGGCGCTAAGTGAGGCGAACTTGGAGCGAAGTCTTAAGGTAAGTTCGCCAGGAAGGGGCACACAGAGAGGGGCACAGAGGCACACACACAGAGGGCCATGGAGCCACACACATAGAGGGTCACAGAGGCACCTACAGAGAGGGTCACGGAGGCACGACGTCGAGACGGTGTGTAATGCGTCGAGGCGACTGCGAGCCGACAAGCCGTTGCCGCGCGGAATTTTTTAACATAGTCAGTTTTTCGGAGCCCCGCGCGATGTCGGGACGAACTCCGCACAATTCCGCACGGCTTCGGCGATCGAAGTGGGGCCGGCCCCGCGACGCCGGACGGCTCAAGCGGCCACGTTAGGTCACGCTCATCGCATGGAGTTGCATGCTTGTAGGACAGGCCCTTAAGGCCCCTTGGAGATCATAAAGGTTACCTAGGTGTGAAGGTGGATGATATGGGTGAGATATTGGATTATTTGTTTTGGTTTGTAGAGGAGGTAGGTGGCTTAAAATGGCTTTAGAACAACACAGCTGAGGTAACATAGACCAGCACTCCTGTACCAGCCAAGTCTCAGTAATACTGTTTCAGTACATTTACAATCCTGGCACCTCCCCAACAGTGTGCAAAATTGGCCATAAAAGCCTTGTTAACAAAAAGCACACCAAGTTCCAGCCAGCTACTCACGGCTAATCAATCAACTATCAATTCTCAGCAAAGTGATAGAAGGTGCCACAAACTGCTATCCAGTGCCATTTACTCTTCAACAACCTATTCAGTTTGGACTTTGCCAAAACAACCCAGGTTCAGAACTCATCGTAGCTTCTGGTCCACCGAGTTATTATTGTCCATCAAGCCACAATCGCCACTAGTATTGTAATGTGCACTGCACTGATACTCCATTTTATTCTCAGAAACACTCCACAAAATGCTGGAGTAATTCAGCAAGTCAACTCTGGAGGACGTAGATAGGTCGGGTAATTTCTGATGACTGATTGTTGGGGGGAGGGGGCTGAAGAAGCAGAAACATCAATTTCTCCCATAACCCACCCCCTTCCCCCTTCCATCTACATATTTATTCCTCAGCTTCACATTTCACTCCACTTGTTATCTTGCACCCATTTAATCTATTTTAATCTCTAGCATTTGGCCACCCATTTGCCATCCAATCATCACCCATCAAAGTCCCCCTCACCAGTATCCACCTATCACTTGCAGAACTTGGTCCCAGCTCCACCACTTTTCCAGCTTTCTCTCCCCTCTGCTACAAATCAGTTTGAAGAAGGATACTGACCCGAAATATCCCCGATCTGTGCTCCCAGGAAATGCTGCCTAACCTGCTGAGTTGCTCAGACACTGGTGTTTATTTTGTAAAATAAGCATCTGCAGTTTGTGTATCCATGTATCCATTATATTCTCCTCACCGACACCTCAATTCCTCCCCTCCCCTCCCAGATTCTACCACTCACCTGTGCACAAGGGAACATTTTCAGTGGCCAATTAAACCTAACATTGGTTTGTGGGAGGAAACCCGCTGTAAATGCTCACATGGAGAATGTACAAACACCACAAAAACAGCAGGGGAGCTTGAACTGTGAGGCAGCAGCTCTACTATCTGCACCAATTTGATGCCCACTATTACTCTTGGCTTGGTCAAGCAGCATTAAATGAACAACTTTGCATTGTTCTCAAACTGTTTATAAAACAGACTGTTTTTGGCCAGAGTGAGGACCGCCGTAAATTGGAGGAGCAGCACCTCATATTTCGCTTGGGCAGTTGCACCCCAGCGATATGAACATTCACTTCTCTAATTTCAGGTAGTTCTTACTTTCTTCTCCCCTTCTCAGCTCTTCCTCAGCCCTCCGGCTCCATATCTTCCTTTCTCTCTCCCCCCCTCCCCCACCCCACAGTCACATCAGTCTGAAGAAGGGTTTTAACCCAAAACATTGCCCATTTCCTTCGCTCCATAGATGCTGCCCGCTGAGTTTCTCCAGCACTTTTGTCTATGTTTGATTTTCCAGCATCTGCAGTTCCTTCTTAAACAAACTGTTTATAAAAATGCCTTGCTGTGTACAATCAACAAAATCGTGTGTAGACCACATTTGCAAGGAGAATTGACTTCACTCTCCCTCTGCTCCTCGTGAAAGATAGATGGAAGATATACGCTTCCATTTGACCTCAGAACATACCAGTAAAAGTGATTATCCTGTTCAACTCTGCACACTTTGGCAGTTGTTTTTCCTTCCTCGACAGATCTTGAAGTTTCATATTTGTGAACGCCATGGGAGTATCTTCATCAGCAATTCATAAAATGATGGTCGCAGTAGCAGTTGGACTTGCAATACACTTTGGCTAGTATGTCAGTGACAACCTATCCTTAAAATTAATCATAGTGATGTATTTTGTGCTGGCTTGCTCTGTGCCAGTAAACTATAAAATAGGTAGTTTGTGCACTGGTTCATGTTGGCCGTAGGCACTCCATTTAAAGCCATTTTTTGTAAAATGAAGCATTTGTTTTCCAGCTTATCATGAGTAAGAGGAAATGGATAATTTTGGCCCAGAACTGACTGAACAGGAAAAGTACTGTGATTCAAGAGTCTTACTTCAGCATGTGAATGTGTTGCCTTTTCACACTTAGAACAGGAGATTATTTATCTAAATTACAATACACTTCATTCTGTTAAAAACTTGTGAGTTTGGTAAACACCTTAAACATAGTAGGTTCTCTGTAGAAGTTTAAATTTGGCTTGGAAAGTAAATTGGGTGATAGATGCATGCTTTATTCGTGTTTCACATGGTAGAACTGTAAAAGAAGAATACACACAGCACGTAACTCCCAGTAGAAGTGGACAGTCATATAATATTGTTTATGCAGCCAACACAAGATGAGGTTTAAAATGTATTAGAGCAGACTGCAAATATATTATACTCAGTGCTGTGACATGCACATGTAATGGCAGCATATTTTTCCACACTGCAACTTGGCAGTGCTGGTAGCTTCTAAGTCATGTCTAACCAGTACTTTTTCTGTGACTGCATTGATTCAGCTGGTAGACTCTTGCTGAGAGTCATTTAGATAAAAAGCACCATTAAAATAGAAAGTTAACTTTTAAGAAAACTTAAGGTTTTAAAAGTTGAAATCATTAAACCTTTAATTTTCATGTTCTTTTTTATAATCGCAAGGCTGCTTCAACTCTCTGTTCGTACTTGTATAAGGAAATTGTATGGTTTACTTGAATGCGAAAAATATACATCTTCTAGATGCGCTGGGACGCGTCCTCAGTGATGTGACCTGGGGTCATTAGGTGTTTCGGGTCTCACAACATCAGACACCCTCGCCCAGGCGACCCAGCCGGGGTTGATCAGGCCCCGACTTGCGTCCCAGCAGCAACCGCCCATGGATCAGCCATCTTAATAACCACTCTGCAGGGTCTGGGAGACACTAGTGCATGGAGGGACTGGGCTCTGTGGGGTGACTCCCGGCCGGGCTCCTCCTGCGTCTCACCAGGTTCAAGGCCTGTGCGCTGCACCTCTTTCTCCTTCTCCAAGCATTTCATTCTCGCCACAGTTTGTAAGGAATGAATCCCAAGTAACATTACTTTAACCAAAGATAGACACAAAATGCTGGAGTAACTCAACGGGACAGGCAGCATCTCTGGGGAGAAGGAATTAATCAAAGTTTGAAAATGAACTTCATATTAAGGATGGATCTGGCTTACAAACAAATCATTATGGTTTTAACACAACAGTTTTTTGTGCTGTTTTACAATGATATATTTCAAGATTAGTTACTTTCCATCTCCAGATTTACATTAGAGCTCAGAATCAACAATTTCTCTGACGAGTCCATTGCATGAGTAAGTGATGGCAGCTGTGAATAGCCTGTGTGATTCCTGCCAAAGCCTCATAGGATGTGTTCATAAAGGGAACTTTCTGTCCGAGCCAAACGTTTTGCAAAAGGCACCCATGTTTATCCAAGGTCTGGTAAGGAGTGGCTGGAGTCCACCAGCTGAATCAATGCAGTCACAGAAGAAGTGGCGGTTAGTTACGACTGAGAAGCTACTAGCATTGCCTAGTTGCAGTTATAATGGCAGCATATATAAAAATATGCTGTCATGATATGTGTATCCAAAGCAGGAAAATAATCTGGGCCTGAAAATTGTTAGTTTGCCTCGAGCGTGCAAAAATAACAAGGGGCGGAAAAATGATTTGTGCTCTATTTGAGCAGCGGTTGATTATGTTCATTTCACAAGGCTTAGAGGAACCCTTACTGTTCACTGCCACTGCAACCACGTGAAGTGAATCTTAACAGTAGAACTGATAGCTATTTTCAATGGAATAAATTTGCAACAGAGGAGGACAAAGCCACGCAAGACACCACTTAAGATCTCCAATTCTCCTTTAGACACAGACTTGTATTTTGCTGTATTTGGTTTGTCCATTCAGCACGGAGCCGCCAACAGACGAATAACAGAAGATAAGCCTCCAAAAGCACCATGGCCCCTTCTGGCTCGGAGGAGAATAATTATATATTACTACAAAAGCAATATCTGGTCCTACAATGAGGTGAATGTTTGTTTACCCAGGAAATCACCCCAGGTTATCCAGAAAGCAACTGCAACTCAGGAATAATTTGCACTTTGCAGCGCTGTTCTGCAATGTGATATCATACATGTCATACGTGCTCATACGTGCCTTTTGGGGATCACTCATGATAAAGGACACTCGCACTGACCCGCACCCATCAACTCCTGCATGTTCTGCTTCAGTCAGGACCTGACCCTGTGCACCCTTCTCCAACACTTCACTTGGCTCAGCTCTTGAATTCTTCCCGAGCCCACTGATCTCTCCAATTTCCCACGCCCCATCGTAGCCCTGCTGAATCTAAACCCTGGAACTCCCAGCCCAACACAGGAAAAATAGGAGCAGGAATAGGCAGCTACATTCAACATGACCCTGACCAACCAAGGCCTCAACTCTTCCTGAATGCCAGATCCCCAGAGCTCTCAATCCCCCCACCCTCTTTTAAAACTGCATCTATGTCCATTTTAAATGTAGCACCGAGTCCGCACCTTCATCAGAAGGGCAGCAGCAGTCATAAAAGATGGCTCACAACAATAAGGTGGAAGAGTGGAGCAACTAGGAGAGCGGCTGTCTCTTAGCTCCAGTGACCATGGTTCAATTCCGATCTCACGTGGTGTCTGCCGAGTCCGTATGTTCTCCCAGAATGTAGGCTTCCTCTGGTTGAGACCACCAAGAGTAGAGCAGGAGTAGACCTCTTAAGACTGACCCACCACACAATATGATCATGGATGATTGCTGGCCTCAATTTCTGTGCTGGTTCCCCATTAGCCTTGATTTTAATATTGTTTAAATGTGTTGGGATAGGTGAACTACCCACGGTAAATTCCTCAGCGTGTAGATAAGTAATTAAACCTATGGGAATTATTGGGCATATGGGGAGAGAAAAAATAGAATTAGTGTGACTTGGTGCAATATGGGTGTTTGATGCTTAGAGTTGACTTGGTGGTTCGAAGAATCTGTTGAATGGCCGCTCAGAACTCATTTTGCATCCCAGTGCAATCCCCAGTTCCCCAAACATTTATCCTAACCTTTTGCTGGTTGCCACTCGAATCCTTGTTAGAGAACATTATCTCACACCCCAACCAATCACATGATCATCAACCCAATTCAAGAGTTTTGAGAGATACAAAATGGAAACGGGCCCTTCGGCTCAGCAAGTCCACCCCGCCCATCGATCACCCGTTCACACTGGCTGAATTGGGTGTATATCGGCTAGCCCTCTCTCCTGTGGGGCTTCTCCCGTTTCAAGCCTTAATCTTGGGCAAAATGTTTTTGTCCTGAGAGAGTGCAGCTTTGAAAATGCCTGGACCTTGTGCATCTGATATACAGGTATTTGCAATGATATGCCCATAACTGAAATGTGTGTTGTTGCAACAAATATCCGGCATGTCTATTCGATCGCGTGAACGTTTAGATTCATGATGCCAATAGAAAGTGAGCCCTCCATGATCCGTGCACTTGCTTTAAATTTGTCTTTGGAATTCTAGAAAAGACTTACTACATCTTCTCCAGCAGAGGAAAAGATTTGAATCCATTTATCTTAATGACAAGGTTGCGATTGGATGCAGTTGTTGTTTATGCTCTACCAGAGAATGCTGTTGACAGACGTGTAAGAGAGCAAGAGATTAGAAACATAGGTGCAGGAGAAGGCCATTTGGCCCTTCGGCCCTTCGAGCCAGCACCGCCATTCAATATGATCATGGGTGATCATCTAAAGTCAGTACGTCGTTCCAGCCTTTTTCCCATATCCCTTCATTCCTTTAGCCCTAAGAGCTAAATCTTTTTTTTAAAAATATTTTTATTAGAAGCAATGCATATTGCCAACAATACAACAGTTTTTCAAATACACATTTAACTTGTTTCAAAAATTATACAAATATTACAAAATGATTTATATAAGCCTCAATTTTTTTTAGAAAGTAAAGAAGTGAAAGAATAGGTCTATAATCATTGGAGATGGAGATTAAATAATAATTATTATGATTATATAAGGAAAAAATAAAAATAAAAAATAAAGAATAATAAAAGAAAACAATTATTATATTAAAAAATAAATAAAAATGAAGTATACATCTTAACAATGAAAGGAACAATTTCACATAACAATATCTATAGAGACGTGTATACAAATCCCAGAATAGATCTTTTCATCTAATCCGACAACTGTGTATTTATTGAGTTACAATGCTGAGCTCAGCTACCCCTTCAAATAGTCAGTGAATGGAGAACCTAAGAGCTAAATCTAACTCTCTTCAAAACATCCAGTCAATTGGCCTCCACTGCCTTCTGTGGCAGAAAATTCCACAGATTCACAACGCTCTGGGTAAAGAAGTTTTTCTTCATCCCAGTCCTAAATAGCCTACTCCTTAAGGGCCTGTCCCACTTGGCGATTCTTTTGGCGACTGCTGGCATCATTGATTGACGTATCAGGTCACTGGCATAATGTGGAGTGATGTGGAGTGACGCAGCGGTGCTGTGGCGTAACGCGGAGTGATGACGTACTGACGCACGGTGTTTCCTCAAGTGTCCCAACAATATTTAAAATTGTTCGGTGACCCTGATACATCAACCAATGACGCGGCAGTCACCGAAAAAATCGTTAAATGGGACAGGCCCTTTTATTCTTAAACTGTGACTTCTGGTTCTGGACTCCCCTAACATCGGGAACAGTTTTCTTGCATCTAGCCTGTCCTATCCTTTAAGAATTTTACATTTCTATATATCATCCTCCTAAATTCCAGTGAAAAAAAGCACAGTCAATCTATTCTTTGATCATATGTCAGTCCTGCCATCCCGGGAATTAACCTGGGGAACCTACGTTGCACTCCCTCAATAGCAATAATGTCCTTCCTCAAATTAGGAGACCACAATTGCACACAATACGCCAGGTGTGATCTCACCAGGGCCCTGTACAACTACAGTAGGGCCTCCTTGCTCCAAAACTCAAATCCTCTTGCAATGAAGGCCAACATGCCATTAGCTTTGTTCCCTGCCTGCTGTACCTGCATGCTTATTTTCAGTGACTAATATGCAAGGATACCCAGGTCTCATTGCACCTCCCCTTTTCCTAATCTGACATGATTGAGATAATAATCTGCCTTCCTGTTCTTGCATCCAAAGTGGATAACCACACATTTATCCACCTTATACTGCATCTGACACGCATCTGCCCACTCACCCAACCTATCCAAGTCATCCTGCAGCCTCATAGGTTCTTCATCGCAGCTCACACTTCCACCCAACTTTGTGTCATCCGCAAACTTGGAGATGTCACATTTAATTCCCTCGTTTAAATCGTTAATATATATTGTAAATATCTGGGATCCCAGCACCGAGCCTTGCGGCACCCCACTAGTCACTACCTGCCATTCTGAAAAGGTCACGTTAGTTCCTACTCTTTCCTTCCTGTCTGCCAACTAGTTCTCTATCCATGACAATACCCTAACCCCAATACCATGTGCTCTAATTTTGCACACTAATCTCTTGTGTGGGACCTTGCTTTTGAAAGTCCAGATACACCAGATCCACTGGCTCTCCCTTATCCATTCTACTTGGTAAATCCTCAAAAAATTCCCGAAGATTAGTCAAGCATGATTTCTCCTTCATAAATCCATGCTGACTTTGACCGATCCTGTCACTGCTTTCCAAATGGACTGCTGTAACATCTTTATAACAATCGACTCATGCATCGTCCCCACTACTGATGTAAGGCTAACTGGTCTATAATTCTCCTTTTTCTCTCACCCTGCTTTCTTAAAAAGTGGGGTTGCATTGGCTATCCTCCAGTCCACAGGAACTGATCCAGGGTCACAAGAACATTGGAAAATGATCACCAATGCATCCACGATTTCTAGGGCCACCTCCTTGAGTACTCTGGTTGGCAGATGATCAGGCCCTGGGGATTTACCTGCCTTCAGTCACAAAGTGTACCTAACACTATTTCCTGACATGTGGATTCCCTTCAGTTCCTCCCTCCCACTAGATCCTCGGTCCCCTAGTATTTCTGGGAGATTGTTTGTGTCTTCCTTAGTGAAGACAGAACCAAAGTACTCGTTTAACTAAAATGCCATTTCCTTGCTTCCCTTTATAAATTCACCGGTCCCTGATTGTAAAGGACCTACATTTGTCTTCACTAACATTTTCCTTTTTACATATCTAAATTCAATTCAATTCAATTCAACTTTAATGTCATTGCACAGATACAAGTATGGGTACAACAAAATGCAGTTTAGCGTCAGTTCGTAGTGATAGCAATATAGAGAATAAATACAGAATGCAGACAATGTGGACAGAGAGACTGGAGAAATCTATCGGTGGGACTCCGAGTTCAGCAGTGTGATGGTCTTGTTGTAGAAGCTGTTCCTCATCCTACTAGTGCGGGACCTGAGGCTCCTGTACCGCCTCCCTGATGGTAGGAGGGCAAACAGTCCATGGTTTGGGTGGGAGGGGTCTTTGATGATCTTCCCGGCCCGTCTCAGACACCGTTTTCGGTGGAGGGCATCCATGGCAGGGAGCGGGGCACCGATGATGTACTGGGCGGTTTTCACCACCCGTTGTAGTGCCTTCCTATCTGCCACGGTGCAACTGCTGTACCATACCGTAAAGCAGGTGGTCAGGATGCTTTCAATGGTACAGCGGTAAAAGTTGGTCAGGATCTGGGGGGACAGGTGGGATTTTTTGAGCCTCCTCAGGAAGAAAACAGAGCAGGCAGACACACCCCCATCCATATAAACGGGACTGAGGTGGAGCGGGCCTCCAACTACAAATTCCTCGATCAGCTTGGAGGTGTTGAGGGACCAGGACAGATCCTCCGAGATGTGTACCCTGAGGAATTTGTAGTTGGAGACCCGCTCCACCTCAGTCCCGTTTATATGGATGAGGGTGTGTCTGCCCCCTCTGTTCTTTCTAAAGTCAACAATGATTTCCTTCGTCTTCTGGGAGTTGAAGACGAGGTTATTGTTGCCACACCAGGTAGTCAGGTGTTGGACCTCCTCCCTGTAGGCTGACTCGTCGTTATCACTGTTCAGTCCTACCACCGTGGTGTCGTCGGCAAATTTTATGATGGCGTTGGAGCCATACTTAGGGATGCAGTCATGAGTGAAGAGGGAGTAGAGGAGAGGGCTGAGCACACAGCCCTGTGGCACACCGGTGTTCAGTGTTATAGTGGAGGAGGTGAGGTTGTTGACCCTAACAGACTGTGGTCTGTTAGTGAGGAAATCCAGTGTCCAATTGCAGAGGGAGGTGGAGATGCCAAGACCGCTGAGTTTGGTGATCAAGCTAGCGGGTATGCCAGTGTTAAAGGCGGAGCTGAAGTCAATAAACAGCAGCCTGATGTAGGTGTTGTTGCTGTCCAGGTGGGTCAGGGCAGAGTGTCGGGCCGCCGATATGGCATCCTCTGTAGACCTGTTTGTCCAGTAGGCAAATTGATGGCGGTCCAGTGTGGGGGGGAGGCTGGCTTTGAGGTGAGCCAAGATCAGCCGCTCAAAGCACTTGGCGATGACAGGGGTGAGTGCCACTGGCCGAAAGCCGTTGAGACTCCCTGTCGCTGATTGTTTGGGCACTGGCACAATGGTCTAAAGAAGCTTTTAGAGTGATTTTATGTTCCCCGCAAGTCAAAAATAGACACAAAATGATGGAGTAACTAAGTGGGCCAGGCAGCATTTCTGGAGTGAAGGAATAGTTGACGTTTTGTGTCGAGATCCTTCTTCAGACTTGCATCAGGGGGGAGGGAGATACATAGATAAGGAAGTGTGGAGATGTGAAAACTAGGCAAAGATCAAGGAAAATGTAGTATGGGAAATTGAAAATGTAGAAAATGGAGCTTTCTCTCTGACAAGAGATTAAAGCTAGTGGAGTTAATCAATAAAATTAGAGGACCAGTCTTAGTTATATCCAGGGTACACAAAAGGCTGGAAAAACTCAGCGGGTGCAGCAGCATCTAAAGAGCGAAGGAGATAGGCAAAATTTCGGGCTGAAACCCTTCTTCAGATATCCATGATGTCCAGTTTTGTGCAAACAATCTCAACAATCACGATAAATGTTGTTTTGCTAAAAGAAATAGCCAGTAAATGAATATGCCATTGGTAGACACACAATTATAATTATCAAGTATTTTATAACTTTATTGAAGCTTAATCCCTGCACCTTGGACCTAGTTAACAGATTAATGAAATCCAATGTAATCTCTGCTTTGATGTTTGATGTCTTTTATCCGTACATTACTTAATTTTAAGACAGTATTGGACGATTTTCTTTACTCAAACAAACAATTTCATTGGAAGCAAACTGCATTTCTCTTTATCTGGTATTGTCATGAAGAACTCTCAATGGAATAGTTACACTTTATTATTTTTGCAACAATGTAGGCCTTAGGATGAAGAGAGATATTAAGTGTTATCTAAGGGTTACACAAAAAGCTGGAAAAACTCAGCGGGTGCAGCAGCATCCAAGGAACGAAGGAGATAGGCGACGTTTCGGGTCGAGACCCTTCTTCATACTTTGAAGAAGTGTTATCTAAACTTGGGGGATTCAATGCTCATACCGTTCAATGTACATGCACATACTAATGGTATGAATATTGAATTTTAGACAACTTCTAACAAACCCCCTTTCTCCTCTGCACTCTCTTCTTCCCCCCCCCCCCCCCCCCCCATGATTCACTTGGACTCATATATTTTTCTCCCCTCTCCTGCCCCCTCTACCACATTCCTTCCTCTGGCTGCACAATTCACAAGTCTTCAGCACTTTTGTCTCATGCCTTCTATTTTTTACACCTCTTGCCTTTTTCCAGCACCTTTCCCCCCCAAAAAGCAGTCTGAAGAATGGTCCCAACCTGAAACATCACCTATCCACATACTCCAGAGAAGCTGTCTGACCCACTGTTATTCCAGCATTCTGTGTCTTTTCATGGAAGCCACCGTCAGCAGTTCCTTGTTTCTACAGTCTTTGATTAGTTGGACTCCTGTCTTACTTTCTGCGGTAAACTCACCCCACTTACAACCTTGGATTGGTCCTGTAAATAATTAGAGGGTCGTAGAACCATACTGCAGTAGAAAGTGATGGAAAATCTGAAATATATGGGATCTGAAAATTATTAAATTTGAACCTGCAATAATCATATATTCTGCTAATTCCATTCCTGGTTTCCTGCGATATCTTTCTGGTTTCATGCGATATCTTTACTGTGTACACTTGGTATAGAAATGGCATCACAAATATTGGACAAGGGAAGTACCCACGACAGAGATAACTAATTTATTCTGTTTGCCAGTAATCTCGACATCAGGGCCACCATTGGGCAGCTTGGTGACAAAGAGTATTGTGATTATTGCCATCTGTTATTATCCTGTATCCCTTCATCACCCATCATTCCTCTAGAGCTTTTTCTTAGACACAGTTCCCTTTCCCTTGAAAACAGCTCAGAGGAGGATATTTCATTTGAGTAATGGCTTAAATATGAAAGCCATATTTTTTGTCTGAAATTTATTTTATAACCTCGCCCTTCTTATCTCTGAGACCTTCTTAAAACTTACAAAATTCTACACTGGAGAACCTACGCTGCACTCCCTCAATAGAAATAATGTCCTTCCTCAAATTAGGAGACCAGAATTACACACAATATTCCAAGTGCGGTCTCACCAGCCTTGTACAACTGCAGTAGGACCTCCTTGCTCCCAAACTCAAATCCTCTTGCAATGAAGGCCAACATGCCATTAGCTTTATTCACTGCCTGCTGTACCTGCATGCTTACTTCCAGTGATTGATGTACAAGCACACCCAGGTCTCATTGCACCTCCCCGTTACCTAATCTAACACCATTCAGATAATAATCTGCTTTTCTGTTCTTGCCACCAAAGTGGATAACCACACAATTATCCATATTATACATGCATCTGTCATGCATCTGCCCATCCAACCTATCCAACCAACCTCATGGCATCCTCATCGCAGCTCACACTGTCACCCAGCTTTGTGTCATCTGCAAACATGGAGATGTCACATTTAGTTGCCTTGTTTAAATTGTTAATATATATTGTAAATAACTGGGGTCCCAGCACCGAGCCTTGTAGCACCCCACTAGTCACAGCTATGTGTGGAGTTGCCACTGACATCGTTACACACATCCAGTGGCTTCTATGTATTCTTACATTATTTACATAGAAGCTCATTAATTTATAAAGTGATCAAAAAGACACTTGGATAGATACATAAATAGGAACATTTAGATGGGGTATACAGGTCTGCCTGGGCAAATTGGGCTGAAGGGCCTGTTTCTGTATTCTATGACTGTATATGATCCATGCACAAAAGACAACTCTGTACAGTGGCACATGCATAGAGCTATGCAGCATGGGAATAAGTCATTCGGCCCATTGTGGGCTCGTCCCACTAAGCTGGCATTGTGGGCTCGTCCCATTGCCTGCATTTGTCCCCATATCAATTTTAATCATTGCTATCTGTATATCTGTCCAAATGTATTTTTAAAGTCATAATTGTATCCATTCTGTAGCTTTTACTGCCAGCTCACTTTAGATGCATATTACCCTCGGAGTGAAAATGTTCTCCCAAGATCCCTCTCGCCTTGGGGAAAAGACTACGAGCGTTCATTTTATCCATGCCCCTCATAATTATGCACACCTCCGTGATTACTTCTCCAGATGCTGCCTCACCCGCTGAGTTTCTCCAGCATTTTTTGTCCACCTTCGATTTTTCCAGCTTCTGTAGTTCTTCCTTAAACAGTTCTCAGATTAAATTCCTCTGCCTTAAGAACAGACATCCTCCAGGCCATGGGACTTCAAGATTTTGTATTTGTGTCTCAAATTAGTCCTAGCATTGTCAATTGGCTCAGGGACATTTATAAATTATATGTAAGTAAGCACAGACTGGAGTTTTACACCGTCACAATTACGAGAATAACCTTGTGTCTTTAAGGGCCATCCCTCACAAGTAATCCTCAGATAAAAACATCTTTATCCTACTTAAATCAACAAGGACGACATAAGGATTAGCAATCCAAACCTATTTTTTAAATCCTGCTGTTCTTTGTTGATAGATGATGGAACACATTTTAATTCAAATAAAGTACAAGCAGAACTTGAAAATATATCCATTCTGGAATTGCTGTATAATTTGCTAACCTGGCTCCAACTTAAATGGAGATCATGACAATGTTATCAGGTGCTGGAGGAGCTTATTGTTTCTCCATGGAATAGGTTTTACAGTTTTTGTATTAGAATAATTTCAAATTTGTTTCGATAGTGTAGAATAACTTGTGGACAGCACTTATAATTTGATTTATGTAGTAACTCGTCTCTTGAATTGAAATATAACTCTGATACTTTCAATTAGTTCTTGGCTTAATCACTGTCATCATAATCCTACTTTCACCTTCAGCATCACTGAGCAGATGCAATTGAAGGTGGCACACAGAGTCTCAGTCCTGAGCAGGGTGTTATTAAGCTGAGTGTTTCCATGAAAACTTGTTCCTCCGCAATATCTGAAATTGAAGGAACGATCATACAGTGTTAAATTACTTCCAGAAGTTTATTCGCGTCCGTGCATGGAAGAGGTGAAGACTCACATTATTTCAAAATGAGCATGGCCAAGGAAGATGTGGAGAAATTCCTGGATAGTAATCCAACCTTCGCCAAGGAATACTTCGACTCAAAACTACGCCCTTTACACATTGCTAACTTGCTGGGAGCTGGAGAAATAAATGCAGACTTTAGCATCTTCCGAGACCTGAACAATGTGGAGGAAAGTGAGATCATTTTTGAACTCATCCGTGACCTGCAGGACATTAATATGGAAAAGGCTGTGTTTAATACACTAAGGAGGATTGGCTTTCTCATCCGCGCAGATTGCCTGAGTTTGTTCATGTACAGATCCAGGAATGGCACTCCTGAACTTGCCACAAGACTCTTCAATGTTCATAAAGATTCTATTTTTGAAGATTGTTTGGTTCCACCAGACTGTGAAATTGTTTATCCTCTTGACACTGGGATTATTGGTCATGTGGCACAAACAAAGAAAACAATAAACATCCATGATAAATCTAAGGTACTGTGAGTATTCGTTTTAATTTTATACGACATAAAAGCAGAAATAGGCCATTTGGACTGTCGAGGCTCCTCAGCCATTCACTTATGGCTGATCTATCTTTCCCTCTCAACCCCATTCTCCTACCTTCTCCCCACAACCTTTGACACCCTTAATAATCAAGAATTTTGAGAATAGTCTAGCATAGTGGAGAGCATTTAAAAAAAGAGAAACCCTCCATCATTGTGCATCATAGTTTTGGAATTTAAAATAAACCCTGCTGTCAATTGAAGGCCATGAAATTCCCTATACATTTAGTGTTCATTTCTTTGAGAACATCCGCTGTCAATTGCCTGCTGAAAATAAAGCATGTACATTAAGTCACAATAAGTGACAGGAAACATGATAAAGACTAGAAAAGCAGATATTGATAAGAAAGAAAGAGGCAATATAAAGAATATACAAGAGAGTCCATGAAAAATGTTGACACATAAATGCATGTGAAGCCGAGAAAATGAGTAAGTTCAAGTGGAAAGTGTTAAGAAAAGCAGAGAAAGCACTGAGAAAGAATTATGGATTGGGAAAGAAACGCAAACAATCACAGGAAATATTAAATATATCTGAACTATATCATAGGGATACTGAGAGGTAATGGGAGATATTTGTAAAATAAGATTTTGAAGGCAACGATTAGATAAAAATGTATATCATTGCTTCTGTACAATTTTACTATCGGAAATTAGTTGGTATAGATTATGTATAATTCCAATCAATGGATATGAAATGGCTGCAGTGATTATTTCTATAATTCCAACTGCAGACGCATGCATGAAAAATACAGTTGTTGCGTTAGCAATATAATTGGAAAAGATACAAAGAAAATGTGACCAACATTTGTTAATTGAGATATTTTGGAATTATTTTTATCTATTCTCTTGTTCATGCTTTGGTGGGGGGAGATGTTTGGATTTATCATTACTTCAATGCTTTATCTTCCCTTTCTCACATTATAATGCAGACGTTAAATACAGGTGATAGATAAAATATTAGTTTGAACAATAATTACAGAAATTAATTATATATTTCTTCTACAAAAACATACTATAGTTAAGGCATACCATAACTGTACCATAAAGGGAATTATTTTAGAAAAAAGTTTGCACTATTAATTTGAATTTCACTTGGTGATTTAAATTTCCACTATTGGGATGTAACAATTTTTCATTAGAAAAAAAAGGTGTCTGCAGAATCTGTGATTAATGGCAGCAGTAGTGAAGATTAAACTACTCAATTAGTAACAAACCGATTATCTATGGAATGAACATTGTTGCAAACACCCTCAGCAACTCTGAAAAGATATGGAAAGTAAATGGAAATGCTTCTCTGGAGGAATTATATGTTAGGAGGCATGCCCTTTTTTAATTAACTTACAACGCAATATCGTTTTGATAGTTGTTAACAGAAAGAATTTAAATACTAACAGGAAATTATAGTGCAAACTAATCCAGTCACATGTGCAGCTACGTGGATTGATTTTTAGATCATCCTCTTAGGCAGATGTAATTAATTTGGCCATTATTGGTCATTGACACGATTTTAGTTTTTTAAAATCACATATGTCATTTAAGTATAAAGTAAATTGAAATTCTCATGCATTTTATGTTTAGGCCAAGATTCTTAGATTAAATTGATGTGAGAATTAAAACAAAAAAAATCATTATGCATTTTCAGACTGAGTAAATTGGAAGTGTCACATGTATATTGGAACGAGGCTTTATTTGGTATACTGAATATCAGTTGTTGAAAGCAAACACGTGTTTTTATTTGAAATCGCAAGTGGCCTAGCCAGATCTCAAGTTGCACCTGAACAGCACCAGCCAGTCATGATATTTTTGTGCTGTGGTGAATGCAATTAGAGGGTAGTTTTCAATGTATTCACTTCAAGAGAAACCATCAGAAGTAAGAAAACAATAGTCACTACCCACTTTAGACTTGGCTTTCAAATGAATGTTGTGCATTCAGCCTCTAAATGTAAACCTTTCTTCTTAAATGTTTTTTGATCATTTTCATTATCACTTAGGTTTGTTAATTAAGAGATCAGAATTGTTTATTGAACCATTGTTCATTACTGGAAAGCACAGAATGTACTTGTTTAACAAGTGTGATGAACTAGTTCATCAAACAAAGCAGTTTCTTGCAATTTAAAGAACTGCGATCAGTCCCATGTTCTGCACGCCTCTAATTTTATTCTCTTTCACATGCCTAAACATTCCACTTATCTCTTTTACCACTTACTACAGCATGAGCCATTTACAGGAGACAATTTAATTACCAGCATATCTTTGGAAGTGAAAGGAACTAGAAAAAGTACACAGTGAGAATATGCAATCTCCAGACATAGAGTACTCGAGGTCGGGATCAATCCTGGTTTGAATCAGCAATGACAACTGCTGAGCCATTGTACCATGCTAAATATAGAAATATTTGTCTAAGGATTATATAATGTTTTATCTGGCCATGTTTAAAGTTGCAGTGACATCTTGCTTGAGATACTGTAGGTGACAATGATGCCCTCCTCTGAGGAGGAAACTTTACCCAGTGACTACCTCGGCTTCCACCCGGTGCTCCGGTTTCCCCCCACGTTCCAAAGATGTGCATGTTTGTGGGTTTATGGACCTGCAAATCGTCCGTAGTGTGTAGGATAAAACTAGCGTACAGGTGATCACTGGTCGGTGTGGACTCAGTGAGCTAATGGGCCTGTTTCCACTTTGTATCTCTAAACTTAAACTAAACTAAAGGAAAGGAATGATATGAAAAAAAAATTGAATACAATAAAAGGAATTTAAGGATTTTCTTCATCAATATTTCTGATTTTCAAATAAAGTGTATTCACACCCCTCAAAACAATGGAGATTATTAAATTCAAGGAAAACAATTTCTATGCTGGGAGTATGATTAATTTCTGGCCCATTTCCTTTGGCCTGACAATTTGCCGATAGAGACATAATCATCGAGTAATACAGTGTATTGTGATGGCCTTGCTTTGCTGCAGTGTGTGACAAATAAGAATGCACGAGTGGTGATATATATCCACACTAGAATTTTGTGTGACTTGCAAAACTTGGAGGTGTTCCCATGGTTTTGTTGACCTTGTTCTTAGTGGGAATTGTATTTTAATCTGTTGGCATGGGAGAGTCTGTTAGGATCTGATACACCAACTGCATTTTCTGGCAGTTCAGTTACAAACTCTTAACTTAAGAGTTTCCAAATCAGCATGTCTTTATTGTTTGCCATAATTAGATTTAAAATGTATTGGCAACATGGATTATCATCCTTGAAATGTTATATTGACTACTTGCTGCTTCTATTTTTCAGGATGATCATTTCAGTGATTTTGTGGACGTTGTCGCACAGTATGAAACCAAGAATGTTCTGGCAACTCCAGTAATGAATGGAAAGGATGTTGTTGCTGTTGTAATGGCTGTAAACAAAATAGATGGGCCACATTTCACCACGAAAGATGAAGAAGTAAGAGTTTAACAAATTTCTATTTAAACACAATGTGTATTTTAGATTTTAAAGCCTTGAAATTCTTCATTTCTTCCAGTGGTTAGCACTACAATGACAGTTATTTTCTAGATTGCTGAAAAAATAGGGTGATTAAAAATCCTTCTGACATTCATCCTCCATAATGACTTAAATCCGGTTTCTGTTGCTCTTGGAGCCTCCAGTGGTACCTGCACCAATCCTGCTGGAAGACTCTAAAGACGTCTCTGGTTGAGGAGAGTACTGGATCTGTTTTCTCTGACTCGGCAATGCTTCACAATACACAGTAGGGTTACTTCTCTGTTTGGGATGAAAGATCTTTCTGTTATGCACCCTTGGTTGCAGAAGGATGATATAGTTGAATACATCTTTGAAGGATTAGGTCTTGCAGCACTAATGCATTAATTGTACGGTGCTCTTGAGGATCAGAGTCAATTGCTGAGACACGGCAGTTTTATAATGGTGTATATAATACTCTGATTTAGCTTTAACTACAGAACATGAAAGCCCACTGATGTTATCTACATCTGGGCCTCAATATAGGAATGGCAGCATGCAGGTTGCTGTTTAATCCACGCCCTCATCACTGGCACTAGAACAGCAGTATGTGCTTCCTCGGAGATGCAGGAACAGACCCGTTCTTGAAAGCTTTGCAGGTGAAAATATAATAGAAGTCATTGCTGCTGCTACATTGTGTCTTTGGCTCGTACAATGGGGAGAGAGTTTATAGAGTGTCTCCATATGCGATGGACACTGCCATGTTAACCAATCATGCACAGAGTGTGGTCAGCTATTTATAGAGAGGAGGGATTTACCGCTAAGGCCATCACTCCAACAGCCTACCACTGTGCATTTTTGGGGAAGCCTGTACTTCATCACGTCCCTACTCCCTAAGCTCCCTTATGTTCTGTGAATCATATGACGTCACATTCTTGATTACTCACAAGTTCACAAGTTATAGGAGTACAATTAGGCCATTTGGCCTATCGAGTCTCCTCCGTCTTCTAACCATGGCTGATCTCTGCCTCCTAATCCCATTTCCCCGCCTTTTCCCCATAACCCTGGACACCCATTGAAATCAGGAATTTGTCTATCTCTGCCTTAAAAATATCCTCTGACTTGGCCTACACAGCCCTCTGTGGCAATGGATTTCACAGATTAACTACCCTCTGATTAAAGAAGTTCCTGCTCACCTCCTTTCTAAAAGAGTGCCCTTTAATTCTGAGGCTGTGACTCATTTTAATTCCGTTCCAGGAGAAGGGCTCAGAATCAGTGCATGGAAATACAAAAGGAAGCAAAGGAATAGCTAAAGGAAAGGGATTGAGGCTTCTAGACTATAAGATTTCTTTGTACTTTCATTCTAATTGCTACCTTGGTCCACCAGAGATAGTTGCTGTCCCCATCTGGTCCGCTCCTCTGGGGGATGAAGCTTCTTAAGGCTGAATTTCCATTTCGGGATTTTTGCCTTTTCATTTTGTGCATATTGCATTTGTTACATGGTTAAAAGGATTAAGTGGAAAACAAAGGATATATTCCTGGCATAATCATTTCACCAATGTAAGAGCAGCCTGTTCAAGTGTTGTAAGGAGTGATGGCTTCCCTTAACCACAGTGTAATGTGAAAGTTAATTGTACAGCCTTTCATTTTAGAGGAAGAATAGCATCTTGGATGAAGGAAAATAAAATAAACCAATCTGTACCATGATTTTACTCCATGAGATCAAATTTCAGCAATAATGTACTCTAAAAGAAATAGAAATGGCATTCAATGCATCATATCTCTCCATGTTGCTCCAGAAGGATTCTTCAAATGAGACTGAACAAGTGCCCTTCTTTTTGTGGCACCTAGTGAGATAAAACATAATCATTCTGTTCATTAAGCTCTATCGGGACTGAGCTGTCCCTCCACTTAGACTCAGGAACTGCAGATGCTGGTTTACAGAAAAAAATACAAAGTGCTGGAATAACCTACTGGGTCAGCCAGCATCTTCGGAAGACCTGGATAGGTTGGGGCCCTTCTTCAGATGTTCTTACACAAAAAGTAACCATAAACCTTGTAGATTTGTGTCACTCATGCTATGAGTCATACTGTGTGCTCAGCGTTTATTTTCAAGACAGACCCGATTCACAGTACCTGTAGCGGATCAGGCATTAGTCCCGCAGGTGATCCCACTTCTGACACCATGTTGAATGACAAAATGAGCAGACCGCTGCCACCACTAGCCGATGGGCAGGTGGTTCGTTTGCAAACAGACAAAGGTCATGACCATATTGGTGTTATTTCTGGAACTGCCTCTGAGCCACGTTCATGTTTGGTCAATGCTGAAGGCGGCACCTACAGACGTAATAGGCAACATATCCTGCCTGTGAATGAGCCAACTCCACCTCCGTATTATCCTGACCGCACAAGTGTAACTCCATCCATGTCCAGCGGAATTGGCCCGCCTGCACCAGCACAACAACCTGTTTCTGAAACGGTTACTTTGCCAATGGCGACGCCACCTCCGCCTGTACCAAAGTCTCCTGTTTCGTCACCGGGAATGCTGTTGCAATCTCTGACACCAATTATACCACTGATTGTGTCCCCGGTGGCGAAGAATGGAAATGGTCTATATAGCACATGTGCTGGCGGTGTTTGTAAGCCCACTGTAAAGTAACTGGACTAAGTTTGACTTTCCTTCAGCTTTATCATTTACTATGTATGCTTTATTTAGTCAGTAGTTTTGTATGTATATTTAACTCTTAAACTCATTTAACTCTTTAACTCATTTCTTAAAGAGGGAGGATGTAGATTAGTGTCACTCATACTATGAGTCATACTGTGGTTCCGCCCACAGGTTTAATAGAAAGCTTTTTTCCCTTTCTCTCCAAGTCTTGAGCTGCATGTTGAAATGAAGTTACCTAAGCTGAATTGCTAATAAAATACTCTGGATCCTATTCACTTTGTGTGACTTATGTCCATTCAACAAACCCCAGTTGCAAAAATATCAATTGATCATGTAGGTCAGCCTTTTAGGAACGAGACAATGATTTCCATCATGCATCATTTCCCTACAACCTCAATATGCCCGATTCCCTTAATAGTCTGAAATATATCAGTCTCAGTTTTAAATAAAGTTCATCATTGAGCCTCCGCTGTTCACTTGGATAGAGAAATCCAAATATTCATCACCCTGTAGATGAAGACATATCTGCTCTTCTTGCTCCTAAACCCATGGGAATTGTGGATGTAAATGTATGTAGCCTTGACTCAAATTTTAACCTGTTGAGCCTTGCTATCATTCTGGTGTATCTGAATATTGTCGGGGAATATCTGATGGTCAAAGTCAAACATATTTGATTATTTTTATCTTCTTCAAATTTCCCTGTTAATCTGCAGGGATTTCAATCATAAAATTAGCAGTAAGGCAAGTAATTGTGTGAAATATTTCACATCTTAATTCCCAGCTGTTCTTGGTTATTAAACAAATACAAATCTAATTCCCCAATGTTTCAGCCAGATTTCCCAAACAATTCTAGCAATCCCCCACATTTTCATTGTGTTGTGTCGAGCAGCTTGAATCGTGGGATTCACCTGATCAAACATGTTACAAAATCTTTAGCTTTGGTGATAGTGTCTATCTTCGGTTTAAACCAGCATCTGCAGTTCCTTCCTATACAAACATGTTACAACCTGGAGAAACTCAGCGGGTGAGGCAGCATCTATAAAGAGAAGGAATTGGTGAGGTTTCGGGTCGAGACCCTTCTTTAGACTCAAGTCTGAAGAAGGGTCTCGACCTGAAACATCACCAATTCCTTCTCGCTATAAATGCTGCCTCACCCGCTGATTTTCTCCAGCATTATGTATCTACCTTTGACTTTACCAGCATCTGCAGTTCTTAAACATGTTACAACTGGCTGAGTCCCAGTTTACATTAGTGGATGGAAAATGGGACTGAGCATCTCAACATATAGACAATCTGCTATTTTGGTAAGTAATTTTCTGATTTGTCAGCTATATTAATAATAATTTGTTTTTTTAATTACAGATTTTGTTAAAGTATCTCAATTTTATTAACTTAACACTCAAGATCTATCATCTGAATTATCTCCATAACTGTGAAACCAGGAAAGGGCAGGTAAAGTTAAACAATGCTCCCTTAATAAAGAATGCCTCTTAGAGAATTCAAGTTTTAATGTTATCTAACTATATTTTATCAATTAATCTGCTGTAACTGTGTTGCAGCAACCAGAGTTCTGGACCACTGATCTAACATAAATGTCAACTCTCAGAGCATTCTCATTCCCCCACTTCTTTCCCTGTGGCCTATTCTGGCACAAATGTCCATTGACACCTTCCTGATTTTCCAATCACCTACCTACTTTGAGTGCAATTAACCTAACACACAATTCATTTGGGAATATGGAAGGTAACCAGAAGCACCTAGGGGAGAATGTGCAAACTCCATGTCAAAGGTCAAAGCAGGAATTTCATTGTCCCATCTGGGACACATGACAGTAAAACTCTTGACTTGAATCGAACTGAGGTCTTTGGAGTTGTGAGACAAATGCACTACCTGCTGTATCAATATACCGCTCTTTAGTGATCTGGAAGAAGATTTTAAGCTTATTTAGCAGGTGCTTGGACTGAAAAAGGTTACACTGAAAGCAAAGGAAAGGTTTCTAAGGTGATGTGGGCAAGGCTAGTTGCCAATGAACAAGAGTATAAATTCTTTGACCCAGAGTAGAGGAATCAAAAACCAGACCGTAGATTTAAGATAGACCAAATATGCTGAAGAAACTCAGCGGGTGAGGCAGCATCTATGGAGAGGAATTGGCGACGTTTCAGGTCGAGACCCTTCTTCAGACGGGGGGGGTGGGGGGGGGGGGCATTGGAGCAGGCGGGGAAAAGAGAGGAATTAGGCAGAGACAGTAAGACTTGTGGGAGAACATAGATTTAAGATGATAGGGGAAAGTTTTAATAGGGACCTGAGGGCCAAACTGTTTTTTTTACACAAAGGGTGGTAGGTATATGAAGCAAGCTGGCAGAAGAGCTATTTGAAGCAAGTACTATCACAACATTTCAAAAACATTTGGACTGGTACATGGATAGGATAGGTTTAGAGGGACATGGGCCAAATGCAGGTGTGTTGGTCAGCATGGGAAAGTTAGGCCGAAGGGCCTGTTTGCATGCTGTATGACTCTTTTTGACATGGATTTCCAAAAAGTGTGTTATAATGTGCCAACATAATAGGCGTCATCAAGTTTCAAGGCCATGGGATGAACGGTGTAAGATGGATAGACAATTGTCTAATCAACAGGAAACAGGGAAGTGGCAGAAAGGTTGTTCATCAGACCTTAAGGAAGAGAACAACAGGATCCCCAGGGACTGCTGCAGGGAACATCATACACAGTAATAATAAAAGCACAGCGATGTTATTGTTAAGGAGGCCAAGAAATATAATTTAATTGGAAAACCTGGCAGGGGACAGGTGTTTAATGGTACAACCAGTATCTGACATATCATTGGGGCTTCAATGGTTCTTCAGTCATCAATAACTGGATATACATGATAGCAAACTTACCATGACATCTATTTGTTTTTATTTTACAGGTGCTGTTGTGGTCTGCAAGCAAAGTATTTGAAGAACTTACTGATATTGAACGACAGTTTCACAAAGCCCTTTACACTGTGCGTGGCTTTTTGAACTGTGACAGATACTCTGTGGCGCTCCTAGACATGACGAAGGAAAAGGTTTTCACTTCTCTACATCAAACTCTATATTGTGTACTGCAAATATTATTATTCACATTAAGATTACATGTACAAATATTTTTGTTTAATTTGGCTTTATTGAACTGCAGGAATTTTTTGATCTCTGGCCAATACAAATGGGTGAAGTGCCAGAGTACGATGGGCCAAAGACTCCCGATGGAAGGGTATGCATTACTACCAGTCACATTCAAATGTTGTAGCTTGCACAAAATGTTGTATCTTTAACTTTTATGTGTGCACTGTGGAAAGCCCGATTGTAATTATGTATAGTCTTTAATTTGACTGGAAAGCACACAAACAAACGTTTTTCACTGTATCTTAGTACAGTTGACAATAATAAACTAAACTAAACTAAACTAAACTTCGCCAATTTCATTTTGACTTTGTTTCATTTTGTTTTTGCCCATAGGAAATAAATTTTTACAAAATAATCGATTACATCCTTCATGGAAAAGAAGAAATTAAAGTAATCCCGTAAGTCTGTGAGAGAAGTCGGTTTAGAGAAAGTTATGCTGCCCTACAATGATGCAATTTGCTTCACAGTGATAGAAAAAGAAAGGAAGAAATTAATTGGGAAATTAAAGTACTTTGGTTGATTACATATTTAGCACAGAATATTTTTTTTTAATCTTCTTCCAGCGAGGTGCAAGGAAGCATGTGTCCAATGTGTAGGAGCATCCAGCAAAGAACTCCGTGTAGGATGGGGAGACATTCCTTCCAGCAGCAAAGTGGCAGCTACTTCCACTTCAATGCTTGTGGAACATTCTCTGCCATTCAGGATTCTGCTACTCAATATCCATGGCATGAACGGAAGCTGTCCAATATCTCAATGCAGCAGTGAAAGCTGAACTTCCAGCATGCCATGTTAGTTTGCAATCATGCCAGCAATATGTGTGTGTGTGTGTGTGCGTGTGCGTGTGTGTGCATGTGCGTGTGTGTGTGTGTGCGTGTGTGTGTGTGTGTGTGTTTGCGTGTGTGTGTGTGTGTGTGTGTGTGTGTGTGTGTGTGTGTGTGTGTGTGTGTGTGTGTGTGTGTGTGTGTGTGTGTGTGTGTGTGTGTGTGTGTGTATGAATAGTAATTTTGTCTAATTTCATGTTTCTGAATTGTTCACTGATAGTATAATTGTTTCAAGTGCAAATAGTTGATAGTCTGCATTTTTTATAAAGAGTTCTATGGTTTTTCTGAGCATTAGATATCTTTAAGAATTGAGTGCACCAAGTGGTATGACCTTCATTGCATTGAAATAGCAGTCACTGTTGTATTTGGGAACTGCCCGCCTTTACTAAAAGATACATGTTGGTAGTTTCTATCTATCAAAATCCTCATGCTATTTTTAAGGGCGCAGGAGCGTTTCTCCCTCGCCTTTAACATCAGTGACCGTTCATTCCTCCAATCTAGAAGATCAAAGTGATTACCATTTTGACTTATACTACCTGTGATCCTGTCAATGACTGCCAGCTGGTAGAGTTACTGCCTCACAGCGGCAGAGAACCGGTTTCAATCCTGGCCTTGGATGCTGTGTGTGGGGAGTTTGCATGATCCCCCTGTGATCATGTGGGTGTATACTCTAGGTGCCCCGGTGTTCTCCCACATCCCAAGGATGTGCGGGTTTGTAGGTTAATTGGCCTCAAGAAATTGCCCTCAGTGTGTAGGGAATCAATGACAAAGTGTGATAACATAAAACTAGTGTGAACGGGTGATCGATGGTTGGCATGGACTTGGTGTTTAGGTTATTTTCTGTTAGAGATACAGCGCAGAAACAGGAACTTCGCGATCCCTGCACATTAACACTACCCTACACAAACTAGGGACAATTTTACTTTTACACCAAGTCAATTAACCTACAAACCTATACATTTTTGGAGTGTGGGAGGAAACTGAAGATCTTGGAGATATCATGCAAACTCTGTACAGACAGCACCAGTAGTCAAGATCGAACCTGGGTCTCTGGCGCTCTAAGGCAGTAGCTCTACCGCTACGCCACCATGCCGCCCTGGCATCGGTGGGCCAAAGGGCCTGTTTCCATGCTGCATCTCTAAAAATAACAACCTAAAAACTGCGACTAATGATCTCTTTGAATAGTACAGATTGATGCCAATGGCTTTGTGCTCTGTGTGAGTGAGCTCAACATATGGCAACAGCTACATCATTACATTCAAGTCTAGCAATCGCAATGCTTAAGTTTGATATTGCAAGCCATGCTGCACCATTTGGGTCATTACATAATTATAACATCATAAAACTGCCGTGTCACAGAGGAAGGCCATTTGGCCCATCAAATCTTTGTCAGCCCCTGGTTGAAAAATCACTTCTTTCCCACTCAGTGTTCTTTCCTAATAGTTCTAAAAACTATATTTTACAATCCTCTTCAAAGGGTTAGGAAATGTTCTCTGTATGTGCAGTAGCTTTGAGATAACCAAAAATATATTATGGATATAAAAAGAGCAGAATACATCCTAGTTGTATCCTCTTTTCTGTGATTTTAATTACTTGGCCCGTGGTGAAAATATGGCACCGGAGAGAGGTGACATTTTGCAAGCAGCATGCAGAATTACAATTGCAACATACAGTGTGTCTTGACCTTTAAAACGGAATTCCTCACCCAAAACTACAGCAATAAGTGGTAGATTTGAAAGCTATTTAAATGCATTAGTGATCTTATGATCACCTGATAGACCCGATAGACTAATTGAACCCGATTCTCTGGAACCCAGGTAAAGCACCTAGAAGCATGGCGACCTTTTAAAGCTGAAACCAGTAGCCGTAACTACAGCAGGAAGTGGTGGAATTGAGCATTGGAGTGCAGTAGTAAAACATTTTAACCATGATACGTGGAATGATTTGCTATAATTCTGTTATCCAAGGAAATACGCACAATAACCAGAGCTCAGCATACAATATCCTACAAAATCCAAGTCAATGAATTACTACACACTATGATTTTGTTTCTTTTTCAGATTTCCACATGTTATTTTTGTTTCCTCGTTAAACAGAGTTTTGGGATTAATATTTTTAGGCATTATCTTACAAATGGATCTATCCTCTCAAGCTAATTTGTAGTTTTCCTTTTCTTTAGGAGTCCTCCTGCAGATCACTGGGTGCTGGTCAGTGGACTGCCAACATATGTTGCAGAAACTAGTCTTGTAAGTACGATGGCCTTTGTCTGCATATAACATTGCTTGATGCCATATTACAAAACAATTTATTATTGCTAAACAAGTTATTTACCAATGAAATTAGATTATGGGAAAAAATGTCCACATTTCTTACATCTTCCAGATATGCAATATTTTGAATGCAGCTGCAGATGAATTCTTTCATTTTCAGGTAAGGAACTGCAAAATATAATGTTTTTTTTACAGTGCTTTTCTGATTGGAAATAGGTGGTTGATATAGTTAAATATGTTTCATTAACTGCAAAGCACGGCCAAAGAATCTATTAATCAAATTCCACATGACCCTTACAGAAAGAACCACTCGATACCTTGGGATGGACTATAAAGAATGTGCTCTCAATGCCAATAGTAAACAAGAAAGAGGAAATTGTGGGGGTTGCTACATTTTATAACAGAAAGGATGGAAAGCCCTTTGATGAAATGGATGAAACTCTGATGGAAGTAAGGTTCAATGAGGTACATTTTTGTGGTGAATTATGCAGTGTAAAGCTACCGGTTAACAGTTCTTGATCTTTTTCAGGCCTTGACGCAGTTCCTCGGGTGGTCTGTTTTGAACACTGATACATATGACAGAATGAACAAATTAGAAAACCGAAAAGACATTGCCCAAGACATGGTTAACTACCACGTTAAATGCTCTAAAGATGAAATACAAGACATATTGGTATGTTAAATCAATTAATGACAACCTTTTTTTAGAAATGTATCTAATACTGAAATTACCTTTCCTTTGGGTTATGATTTTGAAAGTAAGTTACTAACGACATATTCCCACTTTATTAGAAAACTAGAGAATTATATGACAGGGAACCAAATGAATGTGACGAAGAGGAACTTCAAGAATTACTGGTGAGTAGATGGTGTTGCAAGTAAGATTGCTCGGTCTTTTGTATTATAGTTTATTTTTTATGAATATTTACAGAGCAAGTAAAATCAGCTGAACGAAAATGTATTTTTAAGAGCCATTGTTATGATTATTCAAAATAAAGGGCTACAATAATTATCCATTGGCCATCTATTTTGCATGAAAATACATTTCTGCTATCCCTGTGAGAATTCACCCAGTTTCTACTTATCACTAAACTTGGCCTCGTACTGTAATTTTTTGAAAAAATCAACAAAGTCACCGTAGGAAAAATCCAAATTGCTCCTGCAATTTCTCCAAGCCTTCAGCAAAAGTAGATTGAGGTGAATTCTCTGGAAATTTCCCCTGCAGTCTACAATTACTTACCTCTTCATTTTTAAGTATGAAGAACTTCCAGATGCCGAACAAGCAGAAATCTACGAATTTCACTTCTGTGATTTTGAATGGTCTCCACTGGATCTTGTGAAGTGTGGAATACAGATGTATTATGAGCTTGGTGTGGTTGATAAGTTCCACGTACCTCAAGAGGTAAGCCCATTCATTGTCCTGTACTAACCAAAGTGTCAGCCTTACTATAATTTATTCAATAAGTTACAGTAACCATTATTTAATTAACCATTAAAAAATTACCATATTGGAAAACTTCATCACTTTCCTGGTTGTTCTTTAAATTCCAAATTCACCTGAAAAATTATTTGATGAACTTGATTAAACTTTTAACCATTCCACCAGGAAGTTGTGAAAATGTTAAAAGAAGAATAGATGTACTTGGATTTATAAATAGAAGAATGAAATATAAAAGAAAGTAGGAGGAAATATAAAAGAAAGGAAATTGTGCTAGAATATCATGTCACCGAGTATTGCAGACAACACTGTGTACTACACTTAAGACAAACCATAAGACAATTAGAAAGAAATTGAGGAACTGACAGAGTTAGAAGTGGCCGAACAGTGATTTTCAGCATAATGAGAAGTTTGGGTCATCAAGAAAAAATATTCTCCTTAACTGAGTACCCATACAATACTTCTTTGAATGGAGGCCAAGTCATTGAGCATTTCTAAGGTGGAGATTGACAGATTCTTGATTAATAAGGGTGTCGAGGGTTATGCGGAGAAGGCAGGAGAATGAGGTTGAGAGGGAAAGATAGTTCAGCCATGATTGAATGGCAGTGTGGACTTGATGGACCAAATGGTCTACTTCTGCTCCTATGACCAAAACAATCTGAAAGGAGTGTGTGGGGATTTTGTTTTTATCAAAGACTTGCAGGGCCCTGGAATGTTCTACTCAACACGTTGGGTTAAAAAAGATTCAATAAATACGTTTAAAGTGACAGACCATGAGTATGAGGAACTTTTGAGGTCCTGGATATCAAACATAGCAATGCTAATGATTCAATAAGGTCAGTTAAAAAAAAAACAGCATTAGTACAATAGGCCACAGCATGATATGCTCTTCTAAAGCATTAGTTTGAATGTTAATAATAAGTAAGATTAAATGAGAACTTACCAGTTTGAAGTTTGATCTTTATTTCATGAGGAGTTACGATGAGGGATTACATAAAGAGCCCGCATGCGCGTCAATCTTCAAAGCAGCGGTGTGAAATCACAGATAACAGTTGTTGAACTGAATATAGGAAGATTCGAGAAACTAGAACTACCAGCTGACCTTTATGAGAGAGGGTCGGGAGCGGAGGGCACGTAATCTCTCATTGTAACTCCTCATAAAATAAAGATCAAACTTCAAACTGGTAAGTTCTCGTTTAATCTTACTATTTTACTTTGGAGTCACGTGAGTGACTACATGAAGATTTCAAAGCTCTGTGATTTCATGCCATGAACATAAGTCCATGCAACACCCTGCATTAGTTGACCAAGGAGGAGTGAAATAATAATGCATTCAGACATGACATAGATTTAAAGCATGCTGATGTTTTTATTAAACAAAATGGTATATACGAAATAATAATGACCCCTCACATCCTGGGTAAATTATAAAACAGAATTTAAAATTGAATTAGCAAACACTCCCGGCCTGGCAATGACAATAAAATGTTTGGAAAGTTTTCTCGTTTGACCATCCTTAGTGAGGATGTCATCCAAAACTCTCGCTGCTGATGTTGTTGCAGCCCTGGTGGAGTGTGATTTAAAAATATCAGTGTCCACACCTGCACAAGCCAGTTGTAACCACCTTAAGATGGTCTGCACTGACACCCTCTTGTGAGGTTTTTTTGTAACTAACAAACACTGCTAGTTCAGTGCCTCTGAGGCTTATTGTGACCTTAATGCATTGTTGTAAATGTGTGAACACGGGGTATGCCATAAACTCACATTTGAGACCTGACGCCGCTGGTCTGCTCTGCTTGACTAAGTCATGCACATAAAAAGTTATTTTATTGGCAGATGTCACCATTGTGTCCAGTCGCAGTTTATGCAATGACTGGACCCGTTGCGCCGAAACCAGTGCCATGAGCATAACCACTTTAAAAGTTAGTTTGACCAGTGACAGGGATGTAGCTGGAGCCCACCGCCGAAGCACCATCAGTACAATGTTCACATCCCATATCTCTGAGTACCTTGACCTGGGGGGGGGGGGGGGGGGGGTTGGTGTTGAAGATACCCTTAATGAGCCGGGATATCAGTGGGTGAGACCCGACAGCATGGTGTCCCAATCCCAGCAATAAGTATGATGACAATGCACTCCTGGCACAATTAATGACACTGTAACTCAATCTTTCATCAAAAATTAGACTGGACAGAAATTCCAAGACATCCATCACACGTGCCGGGTCATACGTGATGTTGGACTGCAAACAGAATGTTTCCCATCTCTTAATATAGGAGATGTACTGCTTTTGAATGGTGTCTCTCCAGGCCGCAGTGATTACGTCCACAGTTCGATCCGACAGCCCAAGCCCCAGGAAAGGTCTCCTCAGAGTCTGCAAATCAACAAATTTATTTGGTCATGTAATGGGCGGCTCTCCCCTCTAACAGGATGAACCAGCAGATTACTGCATTTGGGAATGGCCATAAAAGATTCTGATAACATTCCCAGAATCAATGGGAACAATGGCTGTGTAGGCCAGTCAGGCACTATGCATAATTCAAAATGCATGACGCTGAGTCTTGTTGGATCTTTTGCAAGGCCCGACTGATGAGGCAAAAGGAAGGAAATGCATAGAACAACATTCCTCCCGAGTGTAGCGAGAATGCATCCATCGCCACTGCCGAAGGGTCTGGCTCCCATGCAACATAGTTTGGCAATGGTGATTAAGCCTGGAAGCAAATAAATCGATATCCGGCATTCCATACCGAACAACAATGTTGGTGACCACATTATGGTCCAACGTCAATTCAGTGTTGTCATTAAATTTCCGTGACCTGGTGTCCACCACTATATTGAGCCTACCTGGCAGGTAGGTAGCTGAAATCCAAATGTTTTTTACAATACACCAGTGCCAAATAAGGTTAGCCAAATTATCACAGGATACTGACTTGATTCCACCCATGTGATTAATATATGCCACCGCTGTTGTGTTGTCAATCCGAAGTTGAACATGCAGATGATGCGTACTGGCACAATAAGCCTTCGGCCCATAGAATGCTCGCAACATCTCTAAATAATGAATACCACGTGACTGAAGAAATGATGACTCATGCACATCCCATCTGCCACCGCAACTAGAGGTGGTGCTAGTAGCTCCCCATCCTTGAGCGCTAGCATCAGTTTGTAATGTAACTAAAGGCTTGCTGACTAAAATGGTATTGGAACAATGCCGAATATTGGTCATCCACCATTGTAATTCAGAAATAGCATCGGCTGGTAGCCGCATAGGTCTGTTAAATTGACCTGCATGATCTTTGAGTGCTTGCTTCTTTGCACGTTGTAAATTCTGATAATGCAAAGGCTCAAACTATGCAGCTGGAAATGCAGCCACTAATTTGCCAATTACACTGGTCACCTGTCGAATAGACGGTTGCTCAACAACAACAAGGTTGTTACAGGCTTCTATTAATTCTAATCTCTTGCCCCAGGGAAGAGTCACAGACATGTGAACAGAGTTAATAGTAAACCCTAAATAATCAATAACTGTGGATGGTATCAACTTAGATTTATCTGGATTGAAGAGAAACCCCAATCTCTCAAACAAGAGTTTAATGGCTGAAACAGCTAATTTAGCTCATTTCAGTTTTTTCTATAATTAGGATATTATCCAAGTATGCCATATCAATATATTTTTGAGCTCTGAGAAGCGTATGTGCCGGTTTTAATAATTTGGTGAGTAATTTGGGGGCTGATGTTAACGCATTAGGCAACGCTCTAAACTGACATAGTTGCCCCATCCAGTTAAACTTCAAATACCTCCGGTGATTCCTGTAAATGGGTACCGAATAGTATGCATTGTTGAGATCGATGCATGCCATAAAACATCCTTTGGAAATCAGTTGTTTGGCAGTAACAAAGGTTTCCATTTTAAAATGTCTATACTGCACAAAAGTGTTAAGCTGAGTCAAATCGAGGATGATACGGCATCCTCCATCTTTCTTTTGTCTTGTAAATATATTAGAAACAAATTCGTGAGGTTCATGACTCGACCTCTCAATTACCCCTTTTGAATGTAACTTTTGAATTTCTGCCTGCACATCCAAACCTTCCTGTTGTGAATGAACAAACATCCAGTTTGGTGCATGCTGTGTGGGTGGCAATGATTTGGGAAAGAACTCGATTTGGATCCCCTGTATACTGTGCAGTATAAATGAATCTGATGTTATCCAACTCCATTCACTCAAAAACAAGTGGAATCTCCCACCAACTTGTAAACGGTCCACACACTCCATGTTCCGGAAGGAGCCAGACCCACCTACCTCCATGGTTACCGGTGGTTTTGTGGTTTTTATTTCCACTCCTGAGGTTTGGGTGGTAGGGGTGCTGGAGTGTGCAAATGATGCATCTTCCAAGAAGACAGGCCTGGGCCTTGACCTCAAACAGACCTGCCCAGAATATACGGCCTTCAAGTTTTCACCAGCTTCAGCAAACTGCTTTCTGCTGGTGGATGCGTAGGGGCGCTGCCACCGGAATTGAAAAGCTTTGCTAGTCGACTGCGCCTTTATCAACCCGCCTGCTTTTGCTTCTTCATCGAGGTCCTTGACCTGTTTTGGCAGGTTTTCTCCAAAGAGGAGATTCAGCGGCTGAACGTTGCTGGCTCTGCACAACCCTGCAGATTTGGGGTTCAGGGCAGGTCGGAAGGCACTTTTGTGAAAGCAATTGATTTCAAAATGTGCGTTGCACATTAGTGCCAGGGCATCCTGTTGTACATCCGACAATGGACCCCCATCCACGGACATGGCAAATGACGTTATGCCTGAGGCCAGCAATTTGAGGATTCATTGGAGCTTTACTTCTTGGGCCTTGATGCCCCATCCAATATATCCCTAAATCGAGTTGTTCACGGCCGTTACATTTAACGAAGCACAGTTCCCAGGTTCATTGTATTTGGCAGATGTATCTATCATTACCTGCTCCTGCAGATGGTGGAAGGTGGGATAGTTGATGCTTGCAGCAAATTCCTCCTGTAGCGGCTCCCCTGTGTGCGAGGGTATCACAAATTTGGAAGCTATGGCAGGCAAATCCTGTGCCTTGTGCCCCCCATGCATACTGGTATGCTCCTCAGCCATTCCACCGAATTCAGAGTCAGTCCAGTACTGACTCCATACGTTCCCCTCCTCAGAGAGGGAGACATTGTGAACCCCTGTACCAGACGCCGCCGTGCGCCCCCGAGGAGACCCGCGCTGATATAACTCCGTTCGTTGGAGCATATCATGATGGAGCATCCTTTCCATCAGGTGCTCCATCTGGGATAAACGTCCGAGGACACTATCCATTGTAGGAGGGGAACCTGCCTGACCTGACTCGTCCGAGTCCACAGGCCTATCCGACTATCTCTTGGCTTTACCCCGTTCTGGGGAACCACAGTGCTCTCAACAGGCACTGAGTCAGAAGCCGCTGACCGCACTGTCAGCGACTCAGGTGGCGAAATCGCCGGCCGCCGGCTACCCGCACTCCTGCGGTCCTCCGTAGCCGGTTTCCCCACGGCCCGTTTAGACTTCGATAAAGATTTAGAAAATTTGCCATTCTGTAATCAAGATTTCAGAACAATAAACAACCTCAGAATAAGTGCAAACTTACCTGGAGGGCCTTTTAAACTTACCGCTGGAGGAACAGCTCGTCTGCCAGCCAGTCATGCGCCATGCGTTAGACGATAATGGCGCGCATGTGGGCTGGCGGGCTCTTCACGTAGTCACTCACGTGACTCCGAAGTAAAATAGATCTTAAAATTCACCAATGAAATACATTTTGTTTTGATACTGCAGGCGCTAATGTTTGTTATAATTGGGTGTCCATTGCCTGTGGATTGATTGTGACAGCACAAGATCTGTCACCATATTGACAACTAGCAAGGAGGGAAGTTTTTGTCTACAAGATAGACATTGAATAGTGTAAATTTAATCTAACCCGAGGATCCTTTCAAGGGCTGAGGTACAGTTAGGCAACAAGTCATTCCAAGATCCTATAATTAGCACTTTAAAGATATTTCAAAATCTCAGTACATCTGAAATTGCTTAGCAATCAATGAAATCCTTTTAACTTCCAATCAATGTTTAATGGAATGTCGTGCTGAGTCCCCACCATCAACGTTCTGCAGATTCCATTGACCAGAAGCTCACTCTGACCAGCCGCTGAAATATTGGGTTAAATTAGTGGGTCAGAGCCTGGATATACCCCAGTGACTCACTTCCTGACATCCCAAAGTTTTTCCACCATTTACAAGGCATGAGTCTGAAATGTGACTTATCTGGCCAAGTGTAGCTCTAGCAACATTCAAGAACCCCCGACCCATGCGGGACAAAGCGACCTGTTTATAGGTATCCGATCCACCACTCGAAGCATTCATTGCCTCCATCACTGGAGCACAGTGTAACATCTACAAAATGCATTCTTATACCTTAACTAAGCGGCTGAAAGAACACCTCCCAAACTCACAGCCTCAACCACCAAGGACAAATGCAGAAAGCAGAATACTGCCAGACGGACGCTCCTCCCCAAGCCGAATGATATACATGAGAATATATCACCAATTTTTAATCATTCACACCTGGGAGTCCATGCCCAACAGCTATGGTGAAGTGCCTTCACCAGGATGACTGTAATAATACAAGAAGATGGCTCAAGACCATTTACCCAATTAAGTGCAATTAAGGATGGACAGTAAAAATTGGTTTCATCAGCAAACTCCAGATCCCCCACAAATGAATGGATTACAAAAAAATGTATTCTAGCGAGTTAGAAGATAATCCTAAATAATGGCAAGCAAAAACAGCTGTGATGAGTTTGAATGTTAACCGATTACAAAATTGTTGTATATTATGAATCTTGCTATACTGCAGGTATTAGTTCGTTTCATGTATTCACTGAGTAAAGGATACAGAAAGATCACCTATCACAACTGGCGGCATGGGTTCAATGTTGGACACACCATGTTTACACTGCTCACTGTAAGTATTTACCTTGTTGGTTTTCCATTCAAAAATCTTTTTTTGTATATAATTCATCCAACATGAATGAAACCAGTGAGTAGAAATGGGCAATATTGTGGTGCTATGAATTATACACTGTTCTGTTGAACCTGATGGAGCTCTTTTGAGTAGAGGAGTATAACCTTCCTGCTACTGAAGATAAATCACACTCAGTCAGAGAAATGAAAGATAGAACCCTTTTTCAGAGGGTGGGAGCCTTGACATGCATAGCAAATCTTTTTCATCAGGTTTGTGAGCGGGGCTTGTTCTAAACCACTCACATGACTGGGTTACAGCATGCAAGATCCTTTTACCATCACAGAATGGATCCTGGATGGCTTTATGCTGTAGGTTTATTTGGACAAGTATCATGTAAGTGCATGCATTTTGTGGTGCATGTGCAGGGCGGTAAGGTGCTATCAGCAAGCTTCATATCATTAAGTAAGGCAAAAATCTGCTTTGACTATATCCAACCTTTTAATACCATTGATGGTTTGGCAGAGTAAACATCTTCTTGAAACAGTCAGAATCTTTATCTGATTAATTGGATTGGAATGCATAAATCTTTAATAATATTTTTGTGATGTGTGCAGACATGCATAAAGCTTATGTCACATTTACATGCACGATTGACAGTTTTAGCAGAAGGAACTTGGGTAAAATATAAAGCAATGATTTGTGGGCTATTCAGAACAAGTTTTGTTATTTGTTTCCTTATTTTTAACCCAGGTCAATAATTCCAGCACCACATCAGCATTTGACTGTTAAAAGGTCAAGTCAATTTAAATCAAGAGAGTTTATTGCCACGTGTCCCAGATAGGAGAATTAAATTCTTGCTTGCTGCAGCACAACAGAATAGTTCAGTTCAATATACACATAAATAAGCAGATAAAGTGCAATGGGCTGTTACAGTTCAGAGTCTGTTTGTTGGCGAGTTTAATAGCCTGATGGCTGTGGAGAAGTAGCTGTTCCTGAACCTGGATGTAACAGATCTCTGGCTCCTGTATCTTCTGGTAGTGGAGAGATAAGTGTGTGGCCAGGATGGTGTTGGCCTTGATGATGTTGGCTGCCTTTTTGAGGCAGCAGCTGCGACAGGTCCCTTCGATGGTGGGGAGGTCAGAGCCGATGATGGACTGGGCAGTGATCATAATATTCTCCACATATTGGCTCTTCTGCTGCTGAAATCCTCATTTGTATTTTAATAATTCAAATGTTTTTTTGCCAAATCTGCCTTCTGCCTGTATTCAGCTGCCTGTATCCTGACTATCATTGTCCTGTTTGCCCCTTTTCCAATTATATCTTGATATTAGTATTACCATATTTATTTTAAGTTCCATGCTTGTTCCTGTTTATCTCTGTTATCTAGTTAAACACATTTACCAAGACTTTGCAGCACTTGTAGGCAAGTTCATATCAGATTTATCTTTATAGAAACATAGAAACGAAGAAAATAGGTGCAGGAGTAGGCCATTTGGCCCTTCAAGCCAGCACCACCATTCAATATGATCACGACTGATCATCCAGGATCAGTGCCCCATTCCTGCTTTCTCCCCATATCCCTTGATTCCGTTAGCCCTAAGAGCTAGATCCAACTCTCTGTTGCATACATCAAGAAATCTGTATCACAAAACAGATATATATATATATTTAAATACAGGTGACCCTCTGTAATATGTGGCTGCTTGGATAATAAACATTTGCTGTTAAAGAATTCACACATCACTACCCAAAAAGGGAGGTAAAATAAAATCTGCACTAACAGAATTTATGCTGAAAAAGAATAAACAGGAAATTATTATTTTTTACTTTTGTTTCTCGACACATACACGGATGATGTGGCCACACTTCATTGAAAATGTAACCCCCCAGCAAGCGTGGGTAACCTACAATATCACAAAGACATTTCTTAAAACCTAAGAAAAACCCATTTTGCATTAGTTGCATTAAATCATTAATTCACTCTCGTAAAGAAGTCACAGCAGCGGCTATATTTCCTGAGGACTCTGCGGAGAGCAAACGTCCCACAGCAGCTGCTGCTGTCCTTCTACCGGTGCGCCGTGGAAAGCATCCTCTCCTATGGCATCCTGGTGTGGTTTGCTAGCTTCACTGTGGCTGGAAGGAAGGAAGGCACTACAGAGGGTTATTAAAACAGCACCACCATTCGCAAACACTCAACTACCCTCCCTGGAAGACATTTACAAGGCCCGATGTTTACGCCGGGCGACAAACATCACACAGGACTCATCCCACCCTGCCAACTACCTTTTCACTCTGCTGCCCTCTGGGAGGCGATACGGGTCTTTGAAGGCCCGCACTTGCAGACTAACTAACAGTTTCTACCCACGTGCCATTAGAGAACTTAACTCAAACAGATAATGCTATGGGCAACACTACACAATTCGGGGTGCATTATAAAACTTGTCAGCTAAAATGTGCAATATAATGTGCATTTTAAAAATATTTTTATTATCTATTACTTATTTTATGCATTGTAGTAAATGTAAATGTGAGAGTAAATGGTTGTTTGTGTTATTGTGTTTTGTTCTTTTTTAAACTTTTAATCCTGTGTCTTTTATTGTTTACCATTGAAGGGAATGCACATGAAATTTCGTTGTACAGTTGATGTGCAATGACAAATAAACGTATTAGATTTGATTTCATTTCATTTTGATCATCCCTTATCCATGTTCATCCTGGTTTAGTAATAGAATATGCTTCCATGAAATCTTGTAGCGGTGATGTTGAAAGGTTTTTCAAAAGAGCAAAATATTATTACTACTAAATTTGATGCTTTCTCGTAATGTTATTTTTTTCCACTAGCTTGACTAATCTGGAATGTTTTGAAGATGTAACTAGGAAAATGGACAAGGGAGAGCCAGTGGATGTAGTGTACCTGGACTTTCAGAAAGCATTTGATAAGGTCCCACATATGACATTAGTGGGAAATATAAGGGCACATGGTATTGGGGGGAGTGCTGACATGGATAGAGAAGTGGTTGGCAGACAGGAAACAAAGAGTAGGGATTAACGGGTCCCTTTCAGAATGGCAGGAAGTGACTAGTGGGGTACCGCAAGGCTCGGTGCTGGGACCGCAGCTATTTACAACATACATCAATGATTCGATGAAGGGATTCAAAGTAACATTAGCAAACTTGCAGATGACACAAAGCTGGGTGGCAGTGTGAACTGTGTGGAGGATGCTATGAGAATGCATGGTGACTTGGACAGGTTGGGGGAGTGGGCAGGTGCATGGCAGATGAAGTTTAATACAGTTAAATGTAAGGTTATCCACTTTGGTAGCAAAAATAGGAAGGCAGATTACTATCTAAGTGGCGTCAAGATGGGAAAAGGGGAAGTACAACGGGATCTGGGGGTCCTTGTACATCAGTCTATGAAAGTAAGCATGGAGGTGAAGAAAGCAAATTACATTTTGGCCTTTATAACATGAGAAATCGAATATAGAAGCAAAGATGTCCTTCTGCAGTTGTACAGAGCCCTAGTGAGACCACACCTGGAGTATTGTGTGCAGTTTCCATCCCCTAATTTGAGGAAGGACATTCTTGCTATTGAGGGTGTGCAGCGTAGGTTTACAAGGTTAATTCCCGGCATGGGGGGACTGTCATATGCTGAGAGAATGGAGCAGCTTGTACACTCTGTGGGCTTGTACACTCTGGACTTTAGAAGGATGAGAGGGGATCTCATTGAAACATATAAGATTGTTAAGGGCTTGGACACGCTAGAGGCAGGAAACATGTTCCCGATGTTGGGGGAGTCCAGAACCAGGGGCTACAGTTTAAGAATAAGGAGTAAGCCATTTAGAACGGAGACGAAGAAACACTTTCTCACAGAGAGTGGTGAGTCTGTGGAATTCTCTGCCTCAGAGGGCAGTGGAGGCAGGTTCACTGGATGCTTTCAAGAGAGTGTAGATAGGGCTCTTAAAAATAGCAGAGTCAGGGGTTATGGGGAGAAGGCAGGAACGGGGTACTAATTGGGGATGATCAGCCATGATCATCTGGGGGAGATGGGGCCAGTACAAACAGGATGGCCTGCACCTGGGTTGAAATGCAACCAATGTCCTTGGGGGGGGGGGGTGTTTGCTAGTGCTGTCGGGGAGGATTTAAATGAATGTGGCAGAGAGATGGGAGCATGAGCAGAGAGACAGAGTGGTGTAAAATGAGGGAAGAAGCAATAGGTAGCTGGTGAAAAGTAAAAGTGGCAGGCAGACAAATCCAGGGCAAAAATCAAAAAGGACCACTTTTCACCATAATTGTATAAGGGGTAAGAGTGTTGTAAAAACAAGCCTGAAGGCTTTGTGTCTCAATGGAAGGAGCATTCGTAATAAGGTGGATGAGTTGAACGTGCAGATAGTTATTAATGAATATGATATAGTTGGGATCACGGAGACATGGCTCCAGGGATATTCAATATTCAGGAGGGATAGACAGAAAGGAAAAGGAGGTGGGGTAGTGCTGCTGCTGGTTAGAGAGGAGATTAACGCAATAGAAAGGAAGGACATTAGCTTGGAGTATGTGGAATCGATATGGGTAGAGCTGTGAAACATTAAGGGCATAAAACTCTGGTGGGAGTTGTGTACAGTAGTAGTGGAGGTGGGGATGGCATCAAACAGGAAATTAGAAATGAGTGCAACAAAGGTAAAACAGTTATAATGGGTGACTCAATATACATGTAGATTGGGTGAATCAAATGGGCAGGGGTGCTGAGGAAGAGGATTTCTAGGAATGTATGCGGGATAGTTTTCAAAACCAACATGCAGAGGAACCAATGAGAGAGCAGGCTATTCTAGACTGGGTATTGAGTAATGAGGAAGGGTTAGTTAGCAGTCTTGTTGTGTGTGGCCCCTTGTGCAAGAGTGACCATAAAATGGTTGAGTTCTTCATTAGGATGGAGAGTGACATTTTTAATTCAGAAACAAGGGTACTGAACATAAAGAAAGGTAACTTTTAGGGTATGAGACGTGAATTGGCCAAGATAGACTGCCAATTGATTCTTTAAGGGGTGACGGTGGATAAGCAATGGAAGACATTTAAAGACTGCATGGATGAATTACAACAATTGTTCATCCTAGTTTGGCAAAAGAATAAATCAGGGAAGGTAGTGCATCCATGGATAACAAGGGTAAATCAGGGATAGTATCAAAACAAAAGATGTAGCATACAAATTAGCCAGAAACAGCAGCCTACCAGAGGACTGGGAGAAATTCAGAGTCCTGCAGAGGAGGACAAAGGGCTTAATTACGAAAGGGAAAATAGATTATGAAAGAAAACTGGCAGAGAACATAAAAACAGAAGTTTTTATAGATATGTGAAGATAAAAAAATTAGGTCCCTTTTACTCAGAAACAGGTGAATTGATCATGCGGAACAAGGACATGGCAGGCCAATTGAATAACTACTTTGGTTCTCTCTTCCCTAAGGAAGACATAAATAATCTGCCGGAAATAGCAGGGGACCAGGGGTCAAATGAAATGGAGGAAATGAGTGAAATCCAGGTTAGCCGGGAAGTGGTATTAGGTAAATTGAATGGATTAAAGGCCAATAAATCCCCAGGGCTAGATAGGCTGCATCCCAGAGTGCTTAAGGAAGTAGCCCCAGAAATAGTGGATGCATTAGTGATAATTTTTAAAAACTCTTTGGATTCTGGAGTAATTCCTGAGGATTGGAGGGTAGCTAATGTAACCCCACTTTTTAATCTGATGTGGCCCTTGTGGCTAAAGGGATCAGGGGGTATGGGGAGAAGGCAGGTACAGGATACTGAGTTGGATGATCAGCCATGATCATATTGAATGGCGGTGCAGGCTTGAAGGGCCGAATGGCCTACTCATATTTTCTATGATTCTATAATTCTATTGAGGATTTATTCTTTTCCAACATGGCAAAGTGGAAGAAATTGTTCATAAATGTGTAATGATTCAATATTCCCAGGGTAGCCGTTCCACACCGTAGATTACTAATGATTTACACAGCATCCTGTGTGTTCATTAAACCTTATTTCCCCACCAAATTTGGTTAATAAATAATGGTGAAAACAAGTTAACATCACATTGCAACAGCAGAATTAATAACAAAGTTAATAATGTTGTATTTAATGTTCTTCTGAATTTGCTGGTCATTGCATTGCTGATGGACAGTAGACAATAGACAATAGGTGCAGGAGTAGGCCATTCTGCCATTCGAGCCAGCACCGCCATTCAATATGATCATAGAAACATAGATACATAGAAAATAGGTGCAGGAGTAGGCCATTCAGCCCTTCGAGTCAGCACCGCCATTCAATATGATCATGGCTGATCATCCAACTCAGTATCCTGTACCTGCCTTCTCTCCATGCCCCCTGATCCCTTTAGCCCCAAGGGCCACATCTAACTCCCTCTTAAATATAGCCATTGAACTGGCCTCAACTACCTTCTATGGCAGAGAATTGGACAGACTCACCACTCTGTGTGAAAAATATTTTTCTCATCTCGGTCCTAAAAGACTTCCCCCTTATCCTTAAACTTTGACTCCTTGTTCTGGAGTTCCCCAACATCGGGAACAATCTTCCTGAATATAGCCTGTCCAACCCCTTAAGAATTTTGTATGTTTCTATAAGTTCCCCCCTCAATCTTCTAAATTCTAGCGAGTACAAGCCAAGTCTCTCCAGTCTTTCTTCTTATGAAAGTCCTGCCATCCCAGGAATCAGTCTGGTGAATCTTCTCTGTACTCCCTCTATGGCAAGAATGTCTTTCCTCAGATTAGGAGACCAAAACTGTATGCAATACTCCAGGTGTGGTCTCACCAAGATCCTGTACAACTGCAGTAGAACCTCCCTGCTCTTATACTCAAATGCTTTTGCTATGAATGCTAACATACCATTCGCTTTCTTCACTGCCTGCTGCACCTGCATGCCTACTTTCAATAACTGGTGTACCATGACCCCCAGGTCTCGTTGCATCTCCCCTTTTCCTAATCGGCCATCATTCATCATTACGAGTGCAGCAGGGGAGGTGCAAAGCACTTATGAAAGCATGGAACTACCAGGCAGAAGATACATGCATCTATGGAGCAGTACAGACAATGTCCCACCTACTGACGCCCCCCAGTGCAGCCCCCAGGACCTGGCTGAACCGACCCGACCAGCTGTTACCTGTGCCAGATACTGGCAGAACGACATCTGAGATTGCAACGGACTCGAAGAAGAAGAAGAAGATACTTTCCTGTTTTTGCCACCAAAGTGGATAACCTCACATTTATCCACTTTATCCACTTTATACTGCATCTGCCATGCGTTTGCCCACTCACCCAACCAAGTCACCTTGCAGCCTCCTAGCATCCTCCACACAGCTAACACTGCCCCCAGCTTCGTGTCATCCACAAACTTGGAGATGTTGCATTCAATTCCCTCATCCAGATCATTAATATATATTGTGAATAGCTGGGGTCCCAGCACTGAGCCTTGCGGTACCCCACTAGTCACAGCCTGCTATTCTGAAAAGGACCCGTTTACTCCTACTATTTACTTCCTGTCTGCTAGCCAGTTCTCTATCCACATCAACACTGAACCCCCAATGCCGTATGCTTTAAGTTTGTATACTAATCCCTTATGTGGGACCTTGTCGAAAGCCTTCTGAAAGTCTAGATATAACATATCCACTGGTTCTTCCTTTTCCACTCTACTAGTTACATCCTCGAAAAATTCTATAAGATTTGTCAGACATGATTTACCTTTCATAAATCCATGCTGACTTTGTCCAATGATTTCACCACTTTCCAAATGTGCTGCTATCCCATCTTTAATAACTGACTCTAGCATTTTCCCCACTACCGATGTTAGACTAACTGGTCTGTAATTCTCCTTTTCTCTCTCCCTCCCTTTTTAAAAAGTGGGGTTACATTACCTACCCTCTAATCCTCAGGAACTACTCCAGAATCTAAAGAGTTTTGAAAAATTATCACTAAATGTCCCCTTAAAGTTCAAAATATTGCTAGATATGCACATTAAAATGGAATAGATTTGCAATAGAAAGGTAGAGTTGCAGCTTTTACTCAAGTAAAACTCTTTTCACATTAAAATTAATATTCCTACAGTTTCTCAACTTCTCTGTAACAGAATCAAAGCTATTAAACGCGGACAATAATTTATTAATGTCATAAGTTATTTCTATTTAATATTTTTATCTATGACATGTTAAATCTTTTCTTTCTTTTTCCGTCCTTGTCTCTTGTTTCTGTCTTTGGCCTATCTATCACTTTATGTTTTTCTACATTTAAATTGTGACTCCCGCCATCCTATCAACAGGTTTTCGTCTCTACTTCATCAAAGTTTCAACTACCCATAATTTCCTTCTGTGCTGTTTTCAGTTAGCATTTCCACAATTGCAATGGCAACAATTTCAGGATGATTAGTTTAGTTTATTATTTATCGTCACGTGTACCGAGGTACAGTGAAAAGCTTTTGTTGCGTGCTATGCAGTCAGTGGAAAGACTATATATGATTACAATCGAGTCATCGACAGTGTACAGATACATGACAAGGATGGCAGGACTTCCATATGAAGAAAGACTGGATAGACTCGGCTTGTACTCACTAGAATTTAGAAGATTGAGGGGGGATCTTACAGAGTCTTACAAAATTCTTAAGGGGTTGAACAGGCTAGATGCAGGAAGATTGTTCCTGATGTTGGGGAACTCCAGAACAAGGGGTCACAGTTTAAGGATAAGGGGGAAGTCTTTTAGGACCGAGATGAGAAAAACATTTTTCACACAGAGTGGTGAGTCTGTGGAATTCTCTGCCATAGAAGGTAGTTGAGACCAGTTCATTGGCTATATTTAAGAGGGAGTTAGATGTGGCCCTTGGGGCTAAAGGGATCAGGGGGCATGGAGAGAAGGCAGGTACAGGATACTGAGTTGGATGATCAGCCATGATCATATTGAATGGCGGTGCTGACTCGAAGGGCTGAATGGCCTACTCCTGCACCTATTTTCTATGTATCTATGTTTCTATGATCATATTGAATGGCGGTGCTGGCTCGAATGGCAGAATGGCCTACTCCTGCACCTATTATCTATTGTCTACTGTCCATCAGCAATGCAATGACCAGCAAATTCAGAAGAACATTAAATACAACATTATTAACTTTGTTATTAATTCTGCTGTTGCAATGTGATGTTAATTTTTTTTCACCATTATTTATTAACCAAATTTGGTGGGAAAATAAGTTTTAATGAGCACACAGGATGCTGTGTAAATCTAAGTTAATCTACGGTGTGGAACGGCTACCCTGGGAATATTGAATCATCACACAATTAACAATTTCTTCCACTTTGCCAGTAGTTGGAAAAGAATAAATCCTCAATGTCCTCAAATAAATTTCAAAATATTGCTAGATATGCACATTAAAATTGAATAGATTTGCAATAGAAAGCTAGAGTTGCAGCTTTTACTCAAGTAGAACTATTTTCACATTAAAATCAATATTCCTACAGTTTCTCAAATTCTCCGTAACAGAATTAAAGCTATTAAACCCGGACAATAATTTATTAATGTCATAAGTTATTCCTATTTAATATTTTTATCTATGACGTGTTAAATCTTTTCTTTCTTTTTCCGTCTTTGTCTCTTGTTTCTGTCTTTGGCCTATCTATCACTTTATGTTTTTCTACATTTAAATTGTGACTCCATCATCCTACCAACAGGTTTTGGGCTCTTCATCATCAAAGTTTCAACTACCCATAATTTCCTTCCGTGCTGTTTTCAGTTAGCATTACCACAATTACAATGTCAACAATTTCAGTTTAGTTTATTATTTATCGTCACGTGTACCAAGGTACAGTGAAAAGCTTTTGTTGCGTGCTATGCAGTCAGTGGAAAGACTGTATATGATTACAATCAAGTCATCAACAGTGTACAGATACATGACAAAAGGAATAATGTCCAGTAAGGATAAAGGATAAAGTCCAGCAAAGTCTCACTAAAGATAGTCCGTGGGTCTCCAATGTTGTGGATAGTAACTCAGGACGTTCTCTAGTTGATGAATGGTTCAAATGCCTGATAGGGTCTGATGAGGGACTTGAAGAGATTCCCCAATGCACAAATTCTGCACTGTTGACCTTGCTCTTGATCTTTTTAGACTGGAAATCTAAAAAGCTACTATACAGATCTGGAGGCATTTGCCATGGTGACAGCTGCATTTTGCCATGATATTGATCACAGGGGAACAAACAATCTCTATCAATTGAAGTGAGTAACCACTACCAAAACATATCATGAGGTATTGTTTTTTTTATAAGGAACACCCATTAATTACATTCCATTAATGCAATAGGTCGCAGGATCCATTGGCAAGACTTCATGGTACATCGATTATGGAGCGCCATCACTTGGAGTTCAGTAAGACCCTGCTCCAAGATGAGGTACGTTTTAAGTGGTGTAATTCACACCCTCCAGGGAAACTCAGTAAGCAGTTGAAGTGGTAGTTTCATAGAGGTGGTAGCATGTGGTTTGAACAAGTTGATTTACCAATTTAAACCATTTCATTTATATTAACTCTTTATTAAATGCAAAATATAAAAAAGTGTAAGTAATTAAATTAATTAATAATAATGAAACCTTTTCTGTTTAATAATTCCTGTTGTACATATTTCTTAATAGTATGTTCCTATTTTTTTCTTAATACAAACTAGAGAATGCAATTTTCCTTTGACCTGAGAAACCCTGCAGTTTTTCTTGATTTTCAGTTACTGTAGCAATAAACACAGTGAGTACATTTTTAGAAATATAATAATAACCAGGGCCAGAGTTAATCAATTTCAATCAATTAAAAAAGTGTGGATTTACTATCCACACTTTATTGAAGGCAAATCATGTTTGGTTAACTTGAAAGAATGTTTTGAAGAAGTAACAGAGAAAGTTGATTGTTGTGGCATTAATGGGTTTACAAAATGTATTTGATAAAGTGCAAGGTTCGCAAAGAGGTAGGTTGGAAGATCACGACTATACAGCATGTGGGAGGACCATTTACTAGTCTGATAACGATGGGGTAGAAGCTGCTTCTAAATCTGCATTTATGCTTTTGTACCTTGTATGAAAGTTTGTTCTTTGTAACAAAAGGTTATTTGTTGAGCAAATCTACAATGGGGTTACAGAGAAATAGGTACAATAAACTAATTTATTAAATATTAATAATCTGGCCAAGACAAATTTCCAAAAACTGGCAGATAATATAAACCTTGGAGGTTTGGTGAATGGTGAGAAGGATAGCAGATCCCAAGGACAGGCTGCAGGAATGTATGAATCGGTGGCAAATTAAATCTAATTCTGGAAAACCTGAAATGTTACATTTTGGTAACAAGAATTAGAAGTTTAAATATGAACTAGAGGGCACAATCTAAAAATAGTACAAGAACAGACAGATCTAGGTGAGGTCTGGTGCAGAATTTGTTGACTTACAGACCAGGCTGGAAATGCGGTTGAGAAAGCAAATACAATCAAAAACTGAGGTCATGGGAACGAGATTAAGGAAGTCATGATGAACCTTTATAAAACAGCCCTTCAACCACAATTGGAATATTGCATCTGGTTCAGGAAAGATATGGAATATATTTACCACAATAGTTTCGAGAGTGAAGGTTTTTAGTCACGTGCATAGTTTGCAGAAGCAAGAGTGGTTTTCTTTGGAACAGAAATAGATGTAAGGACTCTCAGAATTAAGTGAAATGATGAAGGATATACACAGCTCAGATAGAGATTCTGATGGGTCATGATGCAGGAGTCCAAGAATGGATGTGTTTGACAAAATAAGCCAAAAGTGACATAAGGATCACTGTGAGAAATCAGGGTGTGGAATGTACTACCCCAGCTTAAAAAAGGAAGCAAATGTGAAGATGTCATTTAAAAAGGGAGCTGGGTAAGTATTTGTCAGGAAACAACTTGCCGAGTTTTGGGAAGAGGACTGGGGAGTGGTACAGGGATAGCTCCTTACATAAAGCCAGTACAGACGGGCTGAATGGCCTTTTTCCATATTGTAATCATTCTGTGAAATCCCCTCAGTGCCCTATCAAGGACGTTTCATATAAAACGGAAAACATTAAAGCACCAAAACAGGCCCTTCGACCCATAATCCTGTGCCGAACATGATGCCAAGATCAAATCTTATCTGCCTGCAAATAATCCTTATCCCTTCATTCCCTGCATATCCATGTGTCTGTCCAAAGGTCTCTTAAATGCCACCATTGTATCTGCCTCAACAACCATCCCTGGCAGCTCAAATGAGGCATTCATCACCGACTGTATAAAAATACTTGCCCCGCACATCTTCTTTAAACTTTGCCCCTCTCACCAAAACCGTAGAACCATCGAATTTTACAGCACGGAAGCCGGCCCTTCGGCCCAAATCATCCATGACAACCAAGAATTCTAAGTTAGCTAGTCCCACACCTGCATTTGGCCTTTACCTCTCTCAACCTTTCCTATCCATGTACCTATTCAAATGCCTGTTCAACATTATAATTGTCCTAGTCCGTACCACTTCCTCTGGCAGCTCACTGCATATATCTACCCATTGTGTGTGAAAGAGTGACTCTTTAGGTCCCTTTTAAATCTTGCCCCTTTAGTTTAGGCTACTTTAGAGATACAGCGTAGAAATAGGCTCTTCGGCCCACCAAGTCCATGTCGACCGGCGATTACCTGTACACTAGTTCGATCCTACACACCAGGGACAATTTATAGAAGCCAATTTGTGCGTCTTTGGCATGTGGGCGGAAACCAGAGCACCCGGACCCATGGGATCGCAGGGAGAATGTACAAACTCCATACAGACAGCACCAGTAGTCAGGATCGAACCTGGATCTCTGGCACTAAGGCCACAACTCTACCTCTGCACAACTCAACTTAAGTGCTGCCCCTCTCAACTTCAATCTGTGCCCTTTTGTATTTGATGTCCCTATCTTGGAGAAAGGATCCTCATATCTTTCCTAAAGTGTGGTGACCAGAAGTGGATGTAACATTCTTGCTGTGGCTAAACCAATGGTTTCTAAAGCTTCAGCATAGGTGCATTGCTTTTGCACTCAATGCATGCAGACATATAAATCAGGAGCAGAAGGAGATAGTGTAATCTGGCCCCTTGACGCCACTCTATAATTTGATAAAATTATTGTCAACCCGACTGTAATCCCAACTATTCATTCCTGTCTCTCTATGGTAAATAGCCATCCCCTTGCCTATCCAGAATGAATGCCTTAAAAATATTCAAAGACTCCGCTTCCACCATGCCATGTGGAATAGTTCCAAAGAGTCACTGTCCTCGAAGTGAAACAAATTATGCCTCTTCTCTGTTTTCAATTGGCTATTTGCAAAGCCCGTATCCCACAGGAATTAAAACAGGAAATGCAGATAATGGCATTTTTGGGCACCATTTGTGAGAGAGAAAATGGGTTAAAATTTCAGGTCGATCAATTTTCAAAAGATCATGGAACTGTTGTTGGTTTTTTTCTCTTCCTACAGATACTGTTTTCTCCTGCTAATTATTTGCAGCAGTTGTTTTTTAATCTCAGATTCCCAGCATCCATGATACTTTGCTTTAAGAGCCTACAATGCTTTCCAAACATATCTTGCCACCTTTAAAGATCTACAGTATGCACATGAATCCCAAGATCCTCTGTTCTTGCATGCACTTTAAAACTGTAACATTAAGTCAATCTTCTTCTGCTGTCTCTTCAACCAAAAAGCATCACTTCATACTTCTTACATTGTATTCACTTACCTGCCCATTCTGCTAGTCTTTTTTTCTGTTGCAAATGACTGGTATAATAAGAAATAGTAAGTAAGTAAGTAAGTTTATTGGCCAAGTATTCACTTACAAGAAATTTGCCTTGGTGCTCCGCCCACAAGTAACAACATGACATATAGTGACAGTTATGAATCTCAGAGAACACTAAACATTAATAATAATAAGACATTAATGATAAAACACCATTGATCAAGCATGTGAACCAACAAAATACCAGATCAAAGGGAGGCTACAGATTTTTGGTTGTTGAGTAGAGCAACTACTCGTGGATAAAAACTGTTTTTATGTCTGGCTGTGGCAGCTTTGACAGTCCGGAGTTGCCTTCCAGAGGGAAGTGATTCAAAGAGTTTGTGGCCAGGGTGAGAGGGGTCAGAGATGATCTTGCCCGCTTGCTTCCTGGCCCTTGCAGTGTACAGTTCTTCAATGGACCGAAGGTTGCAGCCAATAACCTTTTCTGCTGATCGGACGATTCGCTGCAGCCTCCAGGTGTTGTTATTGGTGGCTAAGCCAAACCAGACCATGATGGAGAAGGTGAGAACAGACTCTACGATGGCTGTGTAGAATTGGACCATCATTGCCTGTGGCAGATTGTGCTTCCTCAGCTGCTGCAGGAAGTACATCCTCTGTTGTGCCTTTTTGACTGTGGAGTCGATGGTAGCCCCCCACTTAAGGTCCTTGGAGATGATGGTTCCCAGGAACTTAATAGACTCCACAGATGTGACTGTGGTGTTGTTGATGGTGAGTGGGGTGAGGGGAGGGGGAGCTCTCCTAAAGTCTACAATCAATTCCACTGTCTAAGTGCATTGAGCTCTAGATTGTTGCTACGGCACCAGGACGCCAGCTGTGACACCTCCTCTCTGTAGGCAGATTCCTCCCCATCCTGGATCAGTCCAATCAGGGTTGTGTCGTCTGTAAACTTGAGAAGCTTGGCAGAGGTGTCTGTGGAGGTGCAGTCGTTGGTGTAGAGAGAGGAGAGGAGAGAGTGGAAGCAAGAGTAGGCCACCTGGCTGCTTCGGAATCTTTGAAACTTTGATATTAAGCTCTGAAAATTGAAATTATTCAATGCATTTTATTTTTAATTGAGATTGAATTGCAGACAAAAAGATCATGCAGGCTAATTTCGAGATTTATGACTTTTGCAAGGCTAATGCTGTTAGTCTCATGGTTGCTATTCTGGATAGTAGAAGAGCCTGAGAGAAAGAAATAGAATGATTCATGCCAGAAATGAAAATAGCAAAGCTAATGTTAACTTCAGATGCCCAATAAGTGACTGACTAATTGATTTGCTGCCTATTTTATATCTCTCCACTTTCCTGGGATGTCAGGACTTTCATATGAGGAAAGACTGGATAGACTTGGCTTGTACTCGCTGGAATTTAGAAGATTGAGGGGGGATCTTATAGAAACTTACAAAATTCTTAAGGGGTTGGACAAGCTAGATGCTGGAAGAGTGTTCCCGATGGTGGGGGAGTCCAGAACAAGGGGTCACAGTCTAAGGATAAGGAGGAATTCCTTTAGGACAGAGATGAGGAAAACATTCTTTACACAGAGAGTGGTGAGCCTCTGGAATTCTCTGCCACAGAAGGTAGTTGAGGCCAGTTCATTGGCTATATTTAAGAGGACGTTAGATGTGGCACATGACTAAAGGGATCGGGGGTATGGAGAGAAGGCAGGTACGGGACACTTAGTAGGATGATCAGCCATGATCACATTGAATGGCGGTGCAGGCTCAAAGGGCCGAATGGCCTACTCCTGCACCTATTTTTCTATGTTTCTATGTTTCTATGTTTCTACTTTCCTCAATAGAAAATCACCTACAGAATATTGTTAGAAGATCTACTAACTAAATCCTGAGCAGTAGATACATTAGTGTGTAATGTGGGATAGAGTTTTACCTGGAATGCAAATGCTAACTCACAGTGCTGTGTATGCAGTGAGTGCTTTGGTAAATGACATGGATTCCTTGGTGCTAGTAACACTCTTTGCCAATGGTGAGGGTCATTGCTGCAGGAACAGCTCCTCAGCTGGTTGCTTCTTGAGAAATGTGCTGTAAATTGGCAGCTTGGTTCACCCTGTAGTGAATTAAGATTACCATTCTGTGAAGCAGGTCTTTATTTATTTATTACTGGGAGACCAGATCTACTATTGCCCCTGTGTTAGGTGCCCCTCTGTATGTAATATGCTATCTGCCATCAGAGGCATTTGGTCCCCATCCCTGTTACTAAGCCACTGCTGCGAGCCATAAGGTAATACAGCATGGAAACATAAAAATACACAAAATGCTGGAGTAACTAGCAGGTCAGGTTGTGTCTGGGGAGAACATGGATGGATGATGTTTTTCAGGTTGGATCCCTTCAGACTGAAGATGGGTCCTGACGGAGTGGAAGATTGAAACCTTCACGTGGTCCGCCCTGTTTCGACGAATGCAATCAACCCAGCGCGCACAATCAAATAAGATCAAATAGAACAAGTTGTCCTCCAACTTTAGGCTGTTGCTGCCATACGCTAGAAGAAGAAGAATGGGTCCTGACCTGAATGTCACCTATCCATTCTCTCGAGAAATACTGCCTGACCCGCTGAATTACTCCAGCACTTTGTATCTTTTTTGAAAACTTGCATCTGCATTTCCTTGTGTCTACGTCACGGAAACAACTTCTGTCTAGCTCATCCATGTCAACCAAAATACCCATTGAGGGTAAATTTGTGGTGGATACCAATTCTGTAAGGGCTCATGCATGGCTCATCGAATAATATTATTCTTAATGCTAATGCTTATGTTATTCGTGATTATATACAGAACTTCTATGATTCATTGTTCTGACATGAATGGATGTTGCATATCTTTTGCATTATAGTAGCATGACACAAAGAATGATGACATGCTACGCCAAATGTTGCATAGTTTCATTTAACTAATGTTGGGAGAGGAAGCCTTATTTCACCAACCCAACACGCTGGTTTGTTACATACCACAGATAACATAGGTTTTATTATATGCCCACTGCTATATGCACATCGTCCATACCAGAATCATGAGTCATGTGGTCACCATGTAACCCTGGTGTCCTCTCTTTGTCGAAGTGACTCTATGCAGATGGCACAATGGAGTGGCACAGAATGAAAGTATTTTTTCACACTGTCAGACAATCAACTTTATGATGATCCATTTATAGATAAACAACAACTGGAGCTTGTAGTCGGTGATTCCTTCTCAGTTTTAGTACATTTCAGAGTTGGCAAACAGTGCCTGCAAGTCAATGTGCCTGCAGTCAGTGACACCCTGTATTGTACAGGAGCCAGCAATCATCAAGAGGTTGTGCTCCCTTTCTAACCACTGCTCTCTAGCAAGAGAAAATTAAATTGAACTCATATTTTATCTAAATTCATGGTATTTGTCGTATTCCTCGGCAAATTGATATCAAACTTTGAAACGTTGAACATTTTGTCAGCTCCCAGAAAGGAGCTTAACATTTATACGTTGACATCTGCTTGCAATGTAATGATCATCTTGCTCTGATGATGAATAGTTTTTGAAGCAGATGGCATATATCAGAGCAACTACTTCTTCAAGCACAAATGCTTTACAATCTGTTCTTTGGATCTTCGGGGTTGACAGAATTTCCTGTCATAACCTAAGTGTCTCTCCTGATCCTTTTTTGAGCTGCACATCCTCTGCATGCTGTCTGCTCAATCCCTTAATCATGCTTTGTTCTGTGGGGAATTTTCTGAAGCCAAACATGTCTGGAAACAATTGATTTGTGCAGAATCCTTAATACCAGTATGTAGTCCTTCAGCATCCTCTTCCCAACAAAGTATTATAGATTTTACGTGTAAGGACGAACTACAGATGCTGGTTAAACCAAAGGCAGACACAAAAAGCTGGAGTAACTCAGTGGGACAGGCAGCATCTCTGGAGAAAAGGAATAGGTGATGTTTTGGGTCGAGGACCCTTCCTCAGACAGAAAGGTCTCGACTTGAGACGTCACCTATTCCTTTTCTTCAGAGATGCTGCCTGTCCCATTGAGTTACTACAGCTTTTTGTGTCTATTTTGGATTTTAGCCTGTTTGTAGAATTTTGGAAAGTACCAAACATTTGTTGTGTCGTCGCGACTCACGTTGCAGCGGCCCCTACAGCCTGTCTGTCTTTTTTTTTGTCTAGTTAAATGTAGGTGTTCGTATTTTTTTGTACTGTTTCTAACTGTGTATATGTGGGGGTTGGGGGAGGGAGGGGGAAACTTTTAAAATCTCTTCCCTGCATGGAGGACCTTTTCCCTGTCGGGTCTCCGTTGTCGTTGGGGCCAAGTAACGTGGAGCCAGCGGCCTCCGACCGGGACGACCTGGGGCTCCAGTCACTGAGCCGGCGGAGCTGCAGACTCACTGTCGTGGGGCTGGCCGGCCTCCGAGTGTGTGGAGCGGTGGTGGCTCGCCGCTGCGGCCCGACTCCGGTGCTCCAGCTCCAGCTCCAGCTCCAGCTGCAGATTACTGCCGGTGGACTGTCGGGATATTGGGAGCTCGCGGGTCCGGGTGAGAGACCACTTTCCGGAGCTCCCGCAACACAACATCTCCCGCCCGTGTCGCGGGGTTGGAGTGACCCGGAGCGGGGCCGTACATCGCCCGGCGCGGTTTTAATGGCCGTGGGACTTAACATCGCCCACCTGGGGCTTCGACCTCGGGAGAGAAATGGTGCGAGGGAGAGGAAAGAACTTTGCCTTCCATCACAGTGAGGAGGAGATTCACTGTGGTGGATGTTTGTGTGAATTGAATTGTTGTGTGTTTTGTGGGAATTATTTTGTTTGTATGGCTGTAGAAACGGAGTTTCGTTTGTGCCTCTCTGAGGTTCGAATGACAAATAATAAAATCTAATCTAATCTAATCTAATCTAATATGTTTTAATAAATAATAATAAATATTAATGAGGACTTTTCCTACTGAGAATGCCAGGTAAAGAGAGGGCATTAACTGAGCATTGAGTTGTCAAATGCGGCCTACACTATTTACATACATTATGTACTTCTGGATATTATCCATACATACATTAATATATTGACCTCTTTGTTATGATAGCCAGTGTTACTCATGTCTCAGCGCATACAATGTTGTTTTAGGATATATTTGGCACCGGGAATCACCGTAAGATGTATAGTATGTTCCAAATGTTTGGCCTTTAGTTTTAAGTGGACATCATTGTCAAAGTGGCACATGTTGCAGCACCAATGTGCGGGCTGTTTGATTAGCAGAATTGAGGTTCATCATGTACATTGTTTAATCCCCCAAATGAATAGAGCAATGGCATTTTATCAACCTATTTTAACAAACATGTTGATGGTGATTTCAAAAGGATGAATAATGTCAATACTTTGAAGCAATGCTATGTTTTAAAAAGTTAATAGTGTTTCTTTTCTTTTGACTTTTAACAGGATTTGAATATCTTTCAAAATCTCAACAGAAGACAATATGAACATGCACTCCATCTGATGGAGATTGCGATCATTGCTACAGACTTGGCACTTTATTTCAAGTACATTTTTCAAAATACCTTATTATTATGTGATTAGATTGTAGTTTTGCCATTATTATGATAAAAAATAAATTAAGTACAACTCAATTGTCCATGAGTATGCCTTGTTAATATTTCTATTTCATGACAGAAAACGGACAATGTTTCAAAAGATAGTCGACCTATCTGAAACATATGAAGACCCTCAGGAGTGGGTCGACTTTATGATACTACAAACAACAAGGAAGGAGATTATCATGTGAGCTCACGTTTCATGTTTTTATTTGTGGAACCATTTTGAAATTCCAAGTTAGATGCTAAATGTTTGATGGATTTAAAAAAGCACTGCTTCGATTAAACTTGCACAACTCCCAATAGTTCCACCTTCAGAGCTTTTGTTATGCTTCTTTCCCATCCTTTGTGCATGCCGTGGTTGTGATATCACATTTCATGGCAAGAATTGTAGGTTAGTTTAGTTTAGAGATACAGCGCGGAAACAGGCCCTTCGTCCCACCAAGTCTGTGTCCACCAGCGATCCCGCACACTAACACTATCCTAATATTACACAGTAGGGACAATTTTCAATTTTAATCCAGCTCCGGGAGAAACCCATGCTGGTCATGGGGAGATTGTACAAACCTTGTACAGACAACTCCCATAGTCATGATCGAACGAGGGTCTCTGGCGCTGTAAGGTAGCATCTGCCACTGCGCCACCATGCCGCCCAATTGTTCTAATTACCATTATCTTCATTCTATTTAGGGCCATGATGATGACTGCATGTGACTTGTCTGCCATCACAAAACCATGGGAAGTACAGAGCAAGGTACCATGCATATATGTTTTATGGAATAATATGCTGATTTGATTAATTCTGTGAATTACATTGATCACAGTAAAACTATACTTAAGTTATGTAAACACTTTGAAGGGCCCTTTATGCCTACATTAAACTTAATGGGACTGATGAACCATAATATAATAGATCAAATATTTATTGCTTCCACTCAAGGTAGCTCTTTCTGTAGCAGCTGAATTCTGGGAACAGGGAGATTTGGAGCGGACTGTTCTAGAACAACAACCCATTGTAAGTACTGATTTGAATGACTCAATAATGATTTAAACGCATTTTTCTTTTCCAAAATAAAGATATTTTCATGCGTTTTTGTAAGAAGCACTTTGCAGGTTGTAATTCATCAAATTTTATTAAAAAATGTATTTCAAAAGACCAGCTTGAAAAAAATGATTTTCAATTAAACTTGCTTAGAATTATTTAAAATATTACCTTGGTATTTTTTCTGACTCTTTCAGCCCATGATGGACAGAAACAAATCTGCTGAACTTCCAAAACTTCAAGTTGGTTTCATTGACTTTGTGTGCACATTTGTGTACAAGGTAAGGATCAAAGACAGTGACAATATTCAAAGATAATTTTACAATGACACAATTGTGTTCAAATATTAATTAATTAAATTAATGAATCTAATATACAAACACAATTTTCATTTTAAAAAGTGTAATTTTGGTAATATATTCCTCAAGTCAAACAGATCTTAAAGATATTCCATGACAAAAAACAAACAAATTTAAGTTTAAAGTTACCACAATGTTAAATATATACCATCTACATGTAAAAGTGGTAATTAGCCAGTTGAGTAGAAGTTAAAAAAAGATACAAAGTGCTGGAGTAACACGGTGGGTGGAGCATTGCCTCCTTGCCGCTTTCATCCCTGTGCCCCAATCGGAGTTGTGCACCCATATCGCTTTTTACCCCTCCCCCCCCACCCCCATCATGTTCACATTCCATCTCTTCTATCCTTATATCTTTATCTAACTCTTTTCGTCTTTTCATCACTGGCCTTTGTCCAAGGATCAAAATCCCACCATCACCTGTATCCACCTATGACTTGCCAGACTTGTCCTGCCCACCTCTCTTCCAGCTTTCTACCTCCTGCTACAATCAGTCTGAATAAGGGTCCCGATCCACAATGTCATCCATCCACGTTCTCCAGAGATGCTGCCACATCCGCTGATCCAGCGCTTTGTGTCTTTTTGGGTAAACCAACATCTGCAGTTCCCTGTGAGTAGAAGTTAAACTTAGCATGAGATTCAGGATAATCTTGGAAACAGTTTGGAGTGGTGTTTTCCAGTCCTATTAACTTTAAAGGTGTTTACAAGTTCTAGCAGGAAGGAAAGTTAAGGGTGTACAGTGGTACCCATGTTTCATGTGATGCATTTAATTTCTTTAAGAAGTACAGACATTGAAAATGCAAATAACTGCAGATACTGGAAATCTGAAACAAAATTTGAATATTCTGGAAACACTCAGCTCGTCAGACCACATCTGTGGAGAGAAAAGCAAAGCAAAGCTAACATTTCAGGGCAAGGATCCTTCATATCAATTAAGAGTTTTTTGATCTGAAACATTAATTCTGTTATTTTTCCCACAGAGGCTGCCTGACCTGCTGAGTGTTCCCTCTTTTTCTGATGATGAGAAATGTATAGACTTTCCTGGATTGGACTCCAAGCATTTTGTTTTCAATTTGTGGCCCCTCTCAAATGGCTAGCCAACCTAATGCATGAGAGAGAGAGTCAAGAGTCATGAGGGTTTTATTGTCATAAACGGCAATAATGTCCTTCCCAAATCTGAGGAAAGACATTATTGCCATAGAGGGAGTGCAGAGAAGGTTCACCAGACTGATTCCTGGGATGTCAGGACTGTCTTATGAACAAAGACTGCATAGACTCGGTTTATACTCTCTAGAATTTAGGAGATTGAGAGGGGATCTTATAGAAACGTACAAAATTCTTAAGGGGTTGGACAGGCTAGATGCAGGAAGATTGTTCCCGATGTTGGGGAGGTCCAGGACAAGGGGTCACGGCTTAAGGATAAGGGGGAAATCCTTTAGGACCGAGATGAGAAGGACTTTTTTCACACAGAGAGTGGTGGGTCTCTGGAACTCTCTGCCATAGAGGGTAGTTGAGGCCAGTTAATTGGCTATATTTAAGAGGGAGTTAGATGTGGCCCTTGTGGCTAAGGGGATCAGAGGGTATGGAGAGAAGGGAGGTAAGGGATACTGAGTTGGATGATCAGCCATGATCATATTGAATGGCGGTGCAGGGGTCGAAGGGCCGAATGGCCTACTCCTGCGCCTAATTTCTATGTTTCTATGTTTCTATAAAACTCTTTAACACTGAATGAAGCTAATTGAGGTTGAGGTCTTTCCTGGCCTTTCATTTTGTTACTTGAGGCTGTTTTGACCAATTTGACGTATCTGCTACTTTGTCTGAGTGGATATATATGTTAATCAGGATTGAACTTTACAAGATTGTCTAAAATTACTCTCTAGCTGTATTTTATTGCAGTGATTAGTTTCGGATGATCATTTTAAACTCTATTTGGATCAAATTTAGAATTATTTAATCCGAGTACCAAAGTTTCAAATTCTGTGCACTTTAAAGTGTTTTACCCTGCATTGTGCCACAGTGATTATTAAGGGTTTGGACATGTTAGAGGTGGGAAACATGTTCCCAATGTTGGGGGAGTCCAGAACCAGGGGTCATAGTTTAAGAATAAGTGGTAAGCCATTTAGAACGGAGATGAGGAAAAACGTTTTCACACCAGAGAGTTGTGAGTCTGTGGAATTCTCTGCCCCAGAGGGCGGTGGAGGCTGGATCTCTGGATGCTTTCAAGAGAAAGTTAGATAATACTCTTAGGAATATGGAGAGAAGGCAGGTACGGGATACTGATTATGGATAATCAGCCAGGATCCCATTGAATGGCAGTGCTGGCTCGAAGGGCCGAATGGCCTATTCCTGCACCTATTCTCTATTGCCTATTGTATATTATGAATAGTCGTGCTGCCCTGTAGCTCCAGCAACCCAGGTTCAATCCTGACCTCTGGTGTTGCCTATGTGGAAGTTGCATGTTCCCCCTGTAATCTTGTGGGTTTCCTACAGATACTCTGGTCACCTTCCACATACCAAAGACATGCTGATCAGTAGATTACTCTATTCTTCTTCCCACCCCCCCACCCTGCATCAGTCTGAAGAAAGGTTTCGGTCCGAAACGTTGCCTATTTCCTTCGCTCCATAGATGCTGCCGCACCCGCTGAGTTTCTCTAACATTTTTGTCTACCATAGATGAGGCTCTCACCAGGGTCTCTTCAATACCCCGCAACACTGCTCTCTCTCCCCATCCACCCACTCGGAACAAGGGCAGAGTCCCCCTAGTCCCCACCTTCCACCCCACTAGCCGTCACATACAACAAATAGTCCTCCGTAATTTTTGCCACCTCCAACGTGACCCCACCACTCGCCACATCTTCTCATCTCCCCCCTCTGTCTGCTTTCCGCAAAGATCGCTCCCTCCATAATTCTCTGGTCAATTCTTCCCTTCCCACCCGCACCACCCCGTCCCCGGGCACTTTCCCTTGCAACCGCAGGAGATGCTACACTTGTTGCTTCACCTCCCCCCTCGCCTCCATTCAAGGACCCAAGCCATTGTTCCAGGTGCGACAGAGGTTCACCTGCATCTCCTTGAACCTCATATATTGCATCCGCTGCTCTAGATGTCAGCTGATCTACATCAGTGAGACCAAGCATCGGCTTGGCGATTGTTTCGACAAACACCTCCGCCCGGTCCGCATTAACCAACCTGATCTCCCGGTGGCTCAACTCCGCCTCCCATTCCGAATCTGACCTTTCTGCCCTGGGCCTCCTCCATGACCAGAGTGAGCACCACCGGTAATTGGAGGAGCAGCACCTCATGTTCCGCTTGGGCAGTCTGCACCATAGTGGCATAAACATTGACTTCTCCAATTTCCGGTAGCCCTTGCTGGCTCCTCCCCTTCTCAGCTCTCTCTCAGCCCTCTGGCTCCTCCTCTTCCTTTCTTCTTCCTGCCTCCCCACCCTGCATGAAGAAGGGTTTAACGCAGCAAAGGGTAGCCGGAAGCTGGAGGATTGGGAAACTTTCATAGGACAACAGAAGGAAACAAAACGGGCAATACAGGCTGAATAGATGAAGTATGAAGGGAAGCTGGCCAGGAATATAAAGAAGGACAGTAAAAGCTGCTTTAGATATGTTAAGGGAAAAAGAGTAGCAAAGTCAAATGTGGGTCCCTTGAAGGCAGACACGGGTGAAATTATTATGGGCAACAAGGAAATGGTAGAAGAGTTGAATAGGTACTTTGGATCTGTCTTCACTATGGAAGACACAAACAATCTCCCAGAAGTACAGGAGGACAGAGGATCTAAGGGGGTAGAGGAACTGAAAGAATTTTTCATTTGGCGAGAAATAGTATTGGGTAGGCTAATGGGACTGAAGGATGATAAATCCCCTGGGCCTGATGGTCTGCATCCCAGGGTCCTCAGGGAGGTGGCTCTAGAAATAGTGGACGCATTGGTGATCATTTTCCAATGTTCAATAGATTCAGGATCAGTTCCTGTGGATTGGAGGATAGCTAATGTTATCCCACTTTTCAAGAAAGGAGCGAGAGACAAAAATGGGTAATTACAGACCAGTTAGCCTGACTTCGGTGGTGGGAAAGATGCTGGAGTCAATTATTAAAGAGGTAATAATGGGGCATTTGGATAGCAGTAAAAGGATTAGTCCAAGTCAACATGGATTTATGAAAGGGAAATCATGCTTGACTAATCTTCTGGAATTTTTTGAGGATGTGACAAGTAAAGTGGATGAAGGGGAGGCAGTGGATGTAGTGTATCTAGACATTCAGAAAGCCTTTGATAAGGTCCCGCACGGGAGACTGGTGACTAAAATTAGAGCACATGGTATTGTGGGTAGGGTATTGACATGGATAGAAAATTGGTTGGCAGACCGGAAGCAAAGAGTAGGAGTGAACGGGTCCGTTTCAGAATGGCAGGCAATAGCGAGTGGAGTGCCGCAAGGCTCGGTGTTGGGGCCGCAACTGTTTACCATATATATTAATGTTTTGGAAGAGGGAAATAGGAGCAACACTAGCAAGTTTGCGGATGACACAAAGCTGGGTGGCAGTGTGAACTGTGAAGAGGATGTTAGGAGGTTGCAGGGTGACCTGAACAGTTTGAGTGAGCAGGTAGACATGTGGCAGATGCAGTATAATATAGATAAATGTGAGGTTATCCACTTTGGCAGCAAAAACAAGGGGGAGATTATTATCTCAATGGGGTTAGGTTAGGTAAGGGGGAGGTACAGCGAGACCTGGGTGTCCTTGTACACCAGTCATTGAAAGTTGGCGTGCAGGTACAGCAGGCAGTGAAGAAAGCTAATGGAATGTTGACCTTCATAACAAGAGGATTTCAGTATAGGAGTAAAGAGGTTCTTCTGCAGTTTTATAGGGCTCTGGTGAGACCACATCTGGAGTATTGTGTACAGTTTTGGTCTCCTACTTTGAGGAAGGACATCCTTGTGATTGAGGCAGTGCAGCGTAGGTTCACGAGATTGATCCCTGGGATGGCGGGATTGTCATATGAGGAAAGATTGAAAAGACTAGGCTTGTATTCACTGGAGTTTAGAAGGATGAGGGGATATCTTATAGAAACATATAAAATTATAAAAGGATTGGTCAAGCTAGATGCAGGTAAAATGTTCCCAATGTTGGGCGAGTCCAGAACCAGGGACCACAGTCTTAGAATAATGGGGAGGTCATTTAAGACTGAGGTGAGAAAAAACTTTTTCACCCAGAGAGTTGTGAATTTATGGAATTCCCTGCCACAGAGGGCAGTGGGGGCCAAATCACTGCATGGATTTAAGAGAGAGTTAGATAGAGTTCTAGGGGCTAGTGGAGTCAAGGGATACGGGGAGAAGGCAGGCACGGGTTATTGATAGGGGACGATCAGCCATGATCACAATGAATGGCGGTGCTGGCTCGAAGGGCCAAAGGGCTGAATGGCCTCCTCCTGCACCTATTTTCTATGTTTCTATGAAACGTGGCCTATTTCCTTCGCTCCATAGATGCTGCCGCACCCACTGAGTTTCTCCAGCATTTTTGGCTACAGTAGATTAATTAACCACTGTAAATTGCTCCTGATGTAGGCGAGTGGGGAGAGGATGGGAGGAGATTTTTATTGGTGTCAGGGAGACACTAGGCTACAGGAAAATAAATGTGAGAATGCGTCTTGTGATAGCCTGGGGACCTTTCTTTGACTCAGTTGACTAAACGGCCTCTCTTTATGTTGCAAGGAAATATGAGTAATACATTGGAAAGCAGGTAACACTTGACACTGTTGTTCTTGGTAGAATACTTTCATTGAGAATGTTTCCCCTCCCAAGAATCAATTAGTTATGACACAACGCACAGTTGAGTTTACTTACTGTGTTAAACCTAGTCGACCTATTTTGGCTCATATGAATTAGAAAATCTTCAGTAAATTATAGGTATAAGTTACAGAAGGTAGACACAAAAAGCTGGAGTAACTCAGCGGGACGGGCAGCATCTCTGGAGAGAAGGAATGGGTGATGTTTAGGGTCGAGACCCTTCTTCAGACATATAATTCAGTACACGGCAGATAGGTTCTCGCACAGAACTCAAACGAATTATGTATTTAACCCCTCATTGTTATTCAGTTTATCCCGGCTGCATGTAATTCTCAATTGATGGTGTAATAATTCACAACATTGTACTTTAAATAATTGCCGTCAGTAAGAACTTATTGCACACCGCAATTACACAGAATCCATTGACATCTGGAGTTTTATCATTTTGAAATAATAATTAATAAATTACATCAGAAGAAAATTACTGATTTGACTAATAAACCCACCAAATGGGGGCAGCACGATGGCACTGAGGTAGAGGTGCTACCTTACAGAACCAGTGACTCGTGTTCGATCCTGACAATAGATGCCGTCTGTACAGAGTTTGTACATTCTCCCTGTGATTATGGTTTTTTTCCGGGTGCTCCGGTTTCCTCACACATTCCAAAAATGTGCAGGTTTGTTGGGTTAATTGGACCTGTGTAAATCGGCCCCAGCATGTGTGATAGAACCAGTCTATGGGTGATCGCTGGTCAGTGTGGACTCGGTGGGCCTAAGGGCCCGTCTCCAAGCTGTATCACTAAAATAAACTAAATTCCGGTCATTCTTTTCCTGTGAATATGGCATTCAGACAGGCCATATAAAATCAGTTAAAACTGTAATTCTGGGGATGATATTCCACTGGGGATCAGCCCATAAGCCGATAACGTGGCTATTCCTGAAAACAGACATAAACAAAGCCTACCACTCAGGGAAGTTTAGCCCTGGAAAACCTAAGCTGTTTTCCAAGTTGCTCCTCATCGTGTTTAATGGGGCAGCCCCAGTTTCCACAGCCTTGACTGCTCTCAGTCTGGGTAATCTACAAGCCGAGACTTTGCTGGGTCTCGTACAAATAGGTCCCATTAAAAGGAGTGGGAGATGACAACTAACCGGGACAAGATGAGTAGAGAATTTTTCTTTGATTTAGTTAAATTAGTTTATATATTTAACTTATCTTAAAATATGTTTTCCAAATTTTAAACTCTTATTTTCAATAATTACGTTAAGATATTTTAATTTGTTTTACTTTCCTCGACTGATTCTGGGTGTTTGTAAGTGCCAAATACATCCACAAATATTCATGGTGAGCTTGTGGACAGGGATACGGCGGCTGTAAAAGCCATCCTGTGAGTTCAGCTGCTAAGATGAGGGAAGCTCTGTGTTGCCCTGGGCCTTGCCGATGGGCTGGGATACTGCCACTAAAGACAATGTGCACCTTCGACCACACTGAGAGATGTGGCATCGTCTAAGTATAGGTGACCAGGATCTTGGCCTAATTTTATCAGAGATCAAAAATGGACCAGAGAAAATCAGCTTAATAATCTTTGTATAATCTATCACAATATTAATTTTAACTGGTTTTCATATAAGCTGGAAGAATGTAACATCCAATATGTTGTTTAACAGGAAACAGCAGCTTTTTCATCAACAGTTATTTAGTTTTAGTTTTAGAAATATAGCACGGAATCAGTCCCTTCGGCCCACTGTCTGCGTCGACTAGCGATCCCCTCACACCAGCACTACCCTACACACTAGGGAACATTTACAGTGACACCGAAACCAATTAACTGACAAACCCGTACATCTTCAGAGTGTGGGAAGAAACCAGAGCACCCAGAGAAAACCCACCCGGTCACAGGGAAAACGCACTGTACAGACAGCACCCGTGGTCAGGATTGAACCTGGGTCCTTGACACTATAAAGCGGCAACTCTACTGCTGCACCACTGTACCACCCCTATCTAGCAAGTAATTTGATTCCTGAGAGTTTCCATCCAGTTGGGGAAAGTATATAGTTAATGACAAAATCGTTAACAACATTGATGTCCAGAGCGTTCTTGGGGACCAAGTCCACAACTCCTGAAAGTGGCAACACAAGTACTTGCTAAGAAGGTATATGGCATGCTTATCTCATTGGTCTTGGCACTGAGTATAACAGCCAAGAAGTCATGATGCAGCTTTGTAGGACATTGTTTAGCCTACATTTGGAATATTGCATGCAGTCCTGGTCACCCTATTATAGGAAGGATGTGGAGGCTTTGGCGAGGGAGCAAAGAGGTTTAACAGAATGCTGCTTGGATTATGCAGTGTTAGTTACAAAGAAAGTTTGACCAGACTTGGATTAGTTTCTCTGGAGTGTTGGAGGTTGAAGAGAGACTTAAAATTATGAGAAGCATAGATAGGGTAGACAGTCAGAACCTCTTTCCTGGGGTGGATATGTCAAAGACCAGAGGGTATATCTTGAAGGTGAGAGGTGCAAAGTTTAATGGGGATGTGAGAGGCAGCTTTTTACACAGAGTGTGGTGTGTTCTTGGAACATATTGCAAAGGTAGTAGTGGAGCGCAGATATATGATAGTGGTATTTTAGATAGTAGACTTTTAGATATGCAGAGAATGGGAGGAAATAAAGCATGTGCAGGCATATTAGATTGATTTCTCTTAGCATCTTGTCGGTACAAATATGTGGACCAAAAGGTCGTTCCTGCACTGTACTGTTCTACGTTGGCATAATTTCAACAGGAGGATCTGTAAGTACTTAACAGAATCCTTCAGTAAGCCTTTTATAAGATTCCAGTGAACAACTGGTATTACGGTGGTGTAACCATTTCACATTTTTAAAATATTGGCTTCCGTATTCTTGCAACTCATCCAAGCGTATCAATCACCAACCAGATAAACCTGTCCTCATATGGGATGAGTCCCAGCATCAACATCGATAGGCAGGTTGGCAGAAGGTTGCTCAGCAGGGACCTGCATGCCACAGCATCTTGATGGTATTAACAAGTTATCAAGCCAGAATGGCCCACTGTCAAAATGACTGAAGAGATTGAATATCTGTCAATGTTTCTGATGTCAGCAGACATTTAACAGCATTCAAGAAAGATTTTTAAAAAGCTGCATTCAATCAAAAATGTTAAATATGTTTGAATACGTTTGAATATGTTTGAATACATTTGAATAAACATAAAATAACACAAGTTCCTCATAAATTCCAGATTGTATTGATTAGGTTCTATCTTTAATTTATGTTATTTAATGTCGGCCCTTCCAACAAATGGAAACATCTTCTCTGTCTCCCGCATCAATACCTTACGTTTTATTTCCCAAGATAAACTTTATTCAGATTTAAGAAAATATATACAACAGTGCAAAGACTCCTCTGACATTCTCAACGTTCGTACATTATGTCATTTTCTGTGGTGTCCTTATGCCAAGCCTCCTTGCAATTCATGTGTCCGCCCTGGGTTGAGATCCCTTCCCCTGTTTGAGGGGGGTCTCCACCAGTCCTTGCCCCCCAATGTCCTGCCACGGAAGGGCCCTAAACTGTGGTCCTCCCTCTCAGAGCCTTAGTTTAGTTTAGTTTGGTTCAGGGATACAGGGTGGAAACAGGCTCTTCGGCCCAGCGGGTCCAGGCCGACCAGCGATCCCCGCATAGTAACAATATCCTACACACACTAGGGACAATTTACATTTACACCAAGCCAATTAACATACAAACCTGTACGTCCTTGGAGTGTGGGAAGACACCAAAAATCTCGGAGAAAACTGATGCAGGCCACGGGGAAAATGTACAAACAATGTACAAACAGCACACGTAGTCGATATCAAACCCGGGTCTCCAGCGCTGCAACTCTACCGCTGCGCCACTGTGCTGCCCTACATCAGGGCACCCACTCAGCTTCAGCCAGTCCATCAGCACTCCTGCAGTCTGGAATGATCCACACGACAACATTCCTAGATGGACATCTCGCTCTGCAGGGAGATCAACACGTTTCATGCAGAACAAAGAGCATCTAACCTTACCTATTCTTGACAAGCTTAATCAACTCATGTTTTTTTTTCTCTCCTGGTGAAAAACATTTATCTGACGAATGCCACCTTTCAGTTCAGTTACCATTCTAATAATTCTCATTCCTGTCCCTTCACCTGATATTGTAAACTTTGAATATAATGAACAGGGTGAAGGGTGGGAAGCGATTAAATAATAAAAGTGGTAAAAGTTCACTGAG